>JARQOD010000003.1:240746282-240928431 GCA_033576555.1 Oophaga sylvatica
TGAAGCGCGCGCTTAGTCAAGGACCCGGGGCCCCTTTTTTCATTGTGGGGTATCTCAGACCGAGGGGGCGGAATCGAGTGCCCAATAGTGAGGGGGAAATGGAATAGTAGTCATGTGACCAGTAAAAAACCCGGGGTGGCACTTTAAATTTGAAAGACCCCGATTGGGGGGAATCTTTACCCCACTTGCACTACATTCATTTCACAGGATTAGAAACTAAAAGTTTGGGGGTAATGCTTTTTTAAAAAAGGGTGGCCAATATCTGAAACCCCCTTTCCCCCCTTTTTTGGCCCAGTGAAAATAAAACACCTAACCCCCACTAGTGCCATCTTTCCCCAGCGTGTTGGAACCTTCCCGGGGCTCAGTGTTGTTTTTTACGTACCATCTCCCAATCCCCCGGCTTCACAATCCACGCAGCGGACATATCGGCATAAGAGGTAGAGGAGAGCACTTTTAATTTTTTTTATAGAAAAGCAATCTTGTTTTTTATTTTTTAGTCTTGCACCGTGTTTTTAATGGTTCGTGCAGGGCCCCAAATTTTTTTTCAGACCGTTTTTATAAAAAAATTCGCAGCATGGGGAAATTTAACAAAATTGAAGGGTGTTTTTGTCCCCAAGTACTTGTCCCGCTCCAAATCAAATTGTAAAATCCAATTGTGCAGGGGGAGTAAGCAGACAACAATTGTGTCTCAGCAAACTCTGTTTTTAATCATGGTTACTCTATATTAGGTTTTTGGGCTTAAGGGGTTGGAAAAATTTCAGACCCTTTTTCATTTTCACTCTTTGTTTCATTTCAGCCCTTTGGGAAAAAAAAAAAGTTCTTTTTTTTTTTTTTCATTTTTTTCCATTATTTACACTCTCCTCCATCTTGAGGGGTTAAAAAAACCCAAAAAGTAACTTTTTTTAAATTTATTAAAAAAGAAAAACTGAAATTTAAAAAAAAAATAAGAAAATTGACCCCCTTTCTCGACACTCTTTTTACGTCCCAAAAATTTCCATTTCCTTTAACCTCCTTGAGTGGCTCTATCCTTTTTGGAGTCCAGGTGTTTTTAATTTTAAAGTAGGCTTGATTTTAAAAAAAACACCGTCTATTTTAAACCCAACCACATGCTGTCAAATCAAATGAGAATATAGGGAAGGAAGGGGCCAAGGGCTCAGAGCGAATTGTGGCAAAGGAAACATTGGCCAAGGTTACAAAAGAATTTCTGCAGTATCAGGTTCCCCAAAGGGGTGTTTTCCACGGTCGGTTCCTTCAGTAATTTTTGGGTTTTGAGCGTCGCTGGCGCAGCTCAAGACGCAGCTCCAGTGTTACAGCATAAGGAGGGGATTTAAGAAATCCCCCTCCCTATACTAAAAACACGCAGGCGGCAGACCTGCGTTAATGGACATCTACTTCCCCCCGCCGAAGGGAAAACACGGCCTATGTCGCTGTGGTGATTCCGGGGGTTCAATGAGCGCAAGATTCCCCGCGCGTTTAAAAGGGGGGGGCTTTGGGCGGAGGGGACTTTCCCTCCGCCCCAAAACGCTTGGTTCCGGACCGTGGAACCCCAGCCTAAAGCACGGGCCTCCATAAAACCTTAGCTGAAGAAGTTTGGGGGGCCCCAGAAGTTTTTCCAGACCGGGGCCTCCGCCAATGAGCAACGTGGGAGAAGGCCTTGGAGAGAGAGGTAAAGAAAACCCAGATCACATGGCGAGCCCACAGATGCATTGGGAGATGGGAAAGAAAGTTCCACAAAAACAACTATCATTTAGCCCTCCCCCAAATCGGGCCTTTTTTCGAGTGGCCGGCGGAAGCCTTTTCCCAGTGCAAGAAATGAAAGCCCGCATAGGTTTGCTAAAAAAAAAAAAACAGAAGGTCCGACTATGAAAATAAGATTCTCTGTCTGGGAAATAAGAAAAACTTTTTGGGTAATTCTAAAAAAGGGGGTTTTGTGGAGAAAACCGGCACTGCTCTCCTGCCCCAAACAATCCCAAAAGTGAACTGGTGGGGCAGCATATGCTATGGGGGGGTTTTTTGCTGCGGGGGAGGCGACCGGTTGCAACGAAGTAAACATGAATTTGGGGGGTAAGATATTCTTAGATGAAAACCTCTTCCGAGTGCTTGGACCTCAGACTTAAAAACCAAGGCTCACCTTCCAACAAGACTGAGCCCAAGCACAAGGCAAAATTTTTAAAAAGGGGTGGCTTCAAAAAAAAATCTGTAAACCTTTTGATGGCCCCCAAAAACCCTCCCCAAACCCAAAATTAGCATCTCTGGAGAGCCCGAAAATGGCTGCCCCCCAATGTTCCACCACCTAATGGAACTGGGGAATCTGCAAGGAAAAAGGAAATGACCCCCAAAAACCGGGTGTGAAAAATTTTTGCATTTTTTCCCAAAAGACTCATGCTGTTTCAAAAGGGTTTTTTCTTCAATGGGGCAAAGGGTCAATTTTTCTTTTTAAAAATTTAAAAAAAAATTTTAATTTTGTTTTTTTTCAGTAAAGATGGGTCGAGTGTTCTTTAATGGAAAAAAAATAAACTTTTTTGTTTTTTAAAAAAATTTCAATGAAAAAAAGAGTAAAAATTTAAGGGGGCAATACTTTCCGACCCCCGACTTGTAGAAAATTTAAATTTGGAGCTTTTTTCTACATCGTTCTGGCTACCCCTACATGCTGAATGCTTGGCTAAATTTAAAAATTTTTTTAAAAACCCCCTTGGGTTTTTGGGGGGGTCTCACTTTACTTATTCTCTTAGTGCTATCTAAGTCCTTTAGAAAAAGGGGAAACCTGTGACCCTTAAGTTAAACCCCAAAAAAGCCCCAATCCTTTTTTAACCAGAACAATAGAAAAAACCCCAAAAAGATTTAAATTTTTTATAAAAAAATGTTCCCCTTTTCAAGGTGTAAATTTTTTTACGATACTTTCCAATTTTGTAACAAAAAAACTATAAAGGGCCCGAAAAATGATGTAGTGCTGAGTAGAAAAAGGACAAACACGGGGATAAAATTTGAGAAAATCATCCCTTTTTCTGGATAAAATCAGATGATATATATATTTTTTTATAGCTGTTGCCCCCCCTTAACGCGGGTTTTTTTACAAGAAAAAATGTGGTTATATTTTTTGTCCCAAAACCCCCCATCGCGTTTTCCCCAAACCCATGTTGTTTTTGGTCTAAAGTTTAAAATCGTCTTCATCATTTGAGATTTTTTTTATTTCACGGGGGAAACTTTTGGTTTCAACGGGGAAATACAGTTTTGTTTATTTTGCCGAACTAAAATGGTCACTTTTGCATTATTTTTAAAATTTTAAATTTTTTTTGTATTAAGAAAAAGCCCAAAACCCCGCCCTAAAAAGGTTGCAGAAATAAGGGGATCTAAACAGAAGCCCAAAGGGGAACCCCAAGAAGCGAAAGTGGAATCTCCCCAGGAGAACATTCAAAAAAAATTTAGAGGGGAAAAAGGGAATTGTAACAATCCAGAAACCGTGGAAAAGGAAAGACGGGGCATTTACGAATTTATTTATTTTTTCCTTTTTGGGGTGTGCTAAAAATTTTACCCCCCTGTATTCAGGGATTAATCCTTTGGGGAGTGGAAGCAAAAAGCTTTTTTTTTAATCAAAAAATTTTTTGGGTTTAAATTTTTGAAAAAATGTTTAAACCCATTGAACTTAAGTTTTTTGGGGTTTCATGTTAGACATTAATTTTGTGGTGTTACTGTAAATGTTTGTTTTTTTTTATCATTTTTTTTGTGTTTTTATGAATTTTTTTTTCTTTTTTTGTTTTTTTTGTTGTTTTTGGTATTCCCCGAAGTATTTTTGTTCAATAAACATTATTTTTTTTTAAAAAAAATAAATAGTTGTGTGATTTTTTTTATATATTGGAATTTTATAAGTGTTAGAATGGTTTTGAGCGGGGGTCCTTTGGTGGTTACGACAGTATAACCTTTCGCGGGGGTTTGGGAATCTAGGTTCATGACGGTCGATAAAGGGGGTTCCCCCCATTTGGTTTCCGGGGATCAATTGTTCTTGTCTCCTTGTTTTTCCTGGTTAAATTGGGAGTTTGGGAAATCTTGCCTCTTTCTTTTAAAAATTTTTTTGCTTTTCTTTTTGTGCTTGCTTTTGCTTTTTTTTTCGCACTTTTGTAGGTCAGCCAGCCCCCCCCCCGGGGCGAGCTCCTCACAGTTTATCTCACCACTGTTATTTGCTCATTTTTTTTTTTCCGTTTTTTTTAGCGGCTCGCTTGTTTTTGTTCACACTGAGATTATTTAGCAGGGGCGAGTCGTGTGATCTCAGTATTTTTGTAATAAATTGTTGGATTTTTTAGGGTTTCTGGGTTTTAGAAATAATTCTCCTGTCCATCATTTTCGCTTTGGGGGCCCTGTTTGCTCAGTTATTTTCTGCCTTGTTTTTTTCATCTTGTTAACCCCCTTATTGTTTGGGGGCTTCCTATTTTTTTTTGGGGGTCTGCCCCGGGGCGATACTTTATTTTTCTCCCCCAGGTGAGTTTTCTTCAGGCTGTAACGAGGCTCTGGGGTAACGTGGGGAAGCCCCAGGGGCCCCCCCTTTAGTTGTGTAGTTAGTTTTGGAAATCTGAACCCCATCATTCCCAAAATTGGGGGTTGGGTCCCCCGCTGTTGTTCCTCCCCCACTAAGAAAAAAAAACAGTTCACCGGGCCCAAAAAAAAAATTATAGTACCCAAAGGGGGAAAAAAAGTGTGGAATGAAAAAGTTGTCGGTTGTCAGAGTTTTTTTTTTTTTTTTGTCTGTTGCATTTTTTTCCCCTTTTTCTCTGGGTTTGGGGAGGATTTTTTTTTTCTAATGATTTGCACATTGTCGGCCGTGGGTCAGCTTCCATGGGGTTCGGGTTTGCCCCCTATTGCTACAGTAGGTTCCGGGTTTTGGGGAAACCCAAAAGGTTTCCACCAAATTTTTTTTGGGGGGGGTCGGGCAAAAATTTCTGAATTTCAAAAATAACTGTAAGTTTTTTTTTGCTTTAGCCCTTCCCCCGGGTGGTTGCACGTTAATGCCCCGGGAATTTTTTCAATTCGCCCACTGTTTTTTGATTTTTTAAAAATCGGGGAAGCTTCAAACGGATCTTTACGATCTGGATTGTTTTTCGTGAATTTTTACTTAGATAGTGGAAAAAATTTCTTCATTTCCTTGCGTTTATTTTTAAAAAAACGTTTTGGCAAAAAAATTTAAATTTTTTTAAATTTTTTTAACTTTTTTTTTTTCCCCTTAAAACAGAGAAATTGCACACAAAATAGTTAAGGGAAATAAAACATTTCCCAAAAGTCTTTTTACAAAAACCAATTTTGGAACCAAATTTTTTTTTTGTTTGGAAAATTTTTAAAAGGGTTAAAATTACCAGGGTTTCTATTTTTACAAAAAAAATTTACAAAGCCATTTTTTTTTGGGGGCCACCTCATTTGAAGTCATTTTTAGGGTTTATAGCAAAAATCCCAAAAGTGACCCATTCTAAAAATGCACCCCTCAAGCTCAAAGCCTTTCAAAAATTTTTAAAAACCCCCTTAGGTGTTCCAGGAGCTAAAGGGGAAAAAATTATATTTAATTTTTGCCAAAAAATGCTTTTACAAACTTTTTTTTATTTCCAAGGGTTTAAAAAAAGGGGAAAAGGGGAAAAAAGTTGTTGTCTTTTCCCCTGAGTACCCAAAACCCCCTTTTTGGGGTTTAAAACCACTGTTTGGGCCCAAAAAAGGCTGAAAGGGGGAAGGAGCCGTTTGTTTTTTTAAATAAAATTGGGGGAGTTGAATTGGACCCATGTGGGGTTTTGGGACCCCGATGCGCCTAAACATGGAAACCCCCCAAATGACACATTTTGGAAACTAACCCCCTAAGGGAAATTACTAGATCGTTTTGAACTTTAACCCAAAGGTTTCAAAAAGTTTAAATGCCCGGGGGTGAAAAAAAAAAAAAAAAAATTTTTCCACAAAATTTTTTTTTAGTCCCCAAAATTTTTTATTTTTCCCAAAAATTTTACCAAAAATGTTTTTTCCCAAATTTTTCCGAGTACGCGAAACCCCCCCGTGGGGGGGGGGAAAAATTTTGGGCCCCCCGGCGGGTTTGGGAAAGGGGGAAACGTACGTTTGGAAAGCAAACATTGAGGGGGGGCATGTTCGTTTGTATGCCCCGTGACCAAAAAATGGAACCCCCCCCAGTGACCCCCTTTTGGAAGCTAGCCCCCCCCAAGGGGAAATTATTTAGTCTTTGGTGACCTTTGAACCCCAAGTGCTTCACACAAGTTTATAATCCCCCGGGAAAAAATAAAAAATCCCTTTTTTTCCCAAAAAAAATTATCTCTTAGTCACAAATTTTTTTTTTTCCCTTTTGGTAACAGGAAAAAAATTGGGGCCCCAAAGTTGTTGTCCAAAATTTTTCTGGACGCTGATACCCCCCTTTTGGGGGGGGAACCCTTTTGGGCCAGGGGAGTCGGAAGGAAGGGCACCATTTGACTTTTTTTAACCCCAAAAATTTGGGTGGAATTGAGATGGGGGCCCCTGTTGCATTTGGAGAGTCCCCCATGTGTAAAAGTGGAAAATTCCCCCCCAAAGGCCCTTTTGGGAAACTAGACCCCCCCCAAAAAATTTTTTAATCTTGGTGAGCAAAATTTAACCCCCAAAAGCTTCACACAAGTTTAAACAGACCTAAAATTAAAAAATCATATTTTTTCCAAAAATTGATCTTTTTACCCCCTTTTTTTTTTTCCCAAGGGGGAAAAAAAAATCCAAAAGTTATTGTGCAATTTGTCCTATAGCCGAAACCCCAAAAAAAGGGGGAAAAACCCCCGTTTGGGGGGTGGCAGGTTTGGAAGGGAAGGAGCGCCCTTTTTTTTTCAAGCGCTTGGGGGGGGCAATGTCGTGTTTGGGAGTCCTGATCTGCCTAAACGTGGAAACCCCCCCCAAAAGACCCTTTTTGGAAATAGACCCTCAAGGAAATTTTAGATTGTGGTGGCACTTTTTAACCCCAAAAGTTTTCCGAATTTATAACGTCAGCCCCAAAATAAAAAAACCTTTTTTTTTTTTTTTTAAAAAGTTTTTTTCCCCCCAAATTTTTATTTTTACAAGGGGAAAGAAGAAATTGGCCCCAAATTGTTGTCCCTTTTTTGAGTACCCCATACCCAATATTGGGAGTAACTACTGTATGGGGACGTTGGGGGGCGGAAAGGGAAAAAGTGCGTTTTGGGTTTCCGACTTGATGGAATGGTCTGGGGGGTCATGTCGCATTTGGGAGCCCCCCATCCCTAAACAGTGGAAAAACCCCCCCCCAAAAAAAAACCCCCCTTTTTGGGAAAATGACCCCCAGGAAAATTTCAATGTTGGTGAGCCTTTGAACCCGAATTTTTTTCCAGAATTTTAACTAAGCCCCAAAATAAAAAAAAAAAAAAAAATTTTTTTTTTTAAAAATGATTTTTTCGCCCCAATATTTTTTTTTCAAAAGGTTAACAGGAGAAATTGGGGTTCAAAATTTGTTGTCCAATTTTCCGGTCGCTGAAAACCCCCAAAATGTGGGAAATACGTAGGGGGGGCCCTCTGGCTGGGGGGGGAAGTTGATTTTTTGGATTGCAATTTTTAGGAAAGGCTGGGGGCATCATGTCGCTTTTTTAGACCCCCCGATGCACCTAAACAGGGGAAAAACCCCCCCAAGTACCCCTTTTGGAAATGCCCCCAAGGGGCTTATCTAGAAGGGGTTTGACCTTTGAACCCCAAGTGCTTCACAAAAAAATTTTAACTACAGCCGTAAAAAAAAAAAATCATTTTTTTTTCAAAAATGATTTTGTCGCCTCCAGTTTTTTTTTTCCCCCAAGGGTAACAGAAGAAATAGGACAAATTGCCAAATTTGAGGTTCAGAGAAAAGACCCCCCATTGGGGGGTAAATATTTTGGGCGGGGGCAAGCCGGAAAAGGACCCCCGTTTGACTTTTCAATCAGAATTTTGGTGGTTGAGATCAACGCCGTCCTTTTGGGGAGACCCCTGATGTCTAAAAGGGAAAAACCCCCAATTTTCTAACCCAAACCCCCAACCCAACCCCCCTACCCTACCCAAAACCCTACCCAAACTAACCAAACCACCCCCCCAAAATCCCAACCCAACCCTAATCCAATTTACGCCTCCCAAAAAAAAATTTTTACCACAACCCAACTTAACAAAACCCCCTAATGGGAAAAATGGAAATAAAACTTTTTTTTAAATTTTTTATTTTTTTCCAAACAAGGGGGTAAAAGGGGGGTTGATTTCTATTTTATAGGGGTTTTTATGTTGGGGCAGCGTCACGAAAAAAGACGTTTTTATTAAAAAAAGTAGTTTTTTGCACCCCCAATCTTGGAGCTATATTTTTGCATATTTTGGCCCACAAGTCATGTGGGTTTTTTTTTTTGGGGGAAGAGGTGAGTTTTTTTTTGGCCCCATTTATACCACAAAAATTTTTTGATCGCTTTTTTATTTCTTTTTTTGGGAGGTTAGAATGAAAAAAAATCAGCAATTCATGAATTTCTTTTGGGGGAGGCTTTTTCCCGTTCCGCGTGTGGTAAATTAAAAAAGCATTTTATTCTTGGGTCAGTACGATTACGGCGATCCTCATTTTTCTTTTTTTTTTTGTTTTTGGGCTTTTTAGATAAAAACTTTAAAAAAAAAAAAAATCATTATTTTTGCATCTTTATTTGCGGGAAACTTTTTTATTTTTTTGTGTGGGGGTAGAGGCTTTTTTTGGGACAAGGACTTTTTTTGAGGTACCATGCTTTTTTATCGGTTTTTTGGGGTGGTTTTTTCCATTTTTTTTATTTTTTGCTTTTTTTTTTTTTTTTTAAGGGGTTCACAAAGGGGGGTTTACTAGGGGGCCAGTTTTATAGAAAGGGTGTTATGGACGGGGCGTACCAAATATGTGTATTTTATTTTTTGGTTTTTTTTTTTACGGGGAAAAAATTTTTTTTTGGGGGGAAAAATTTTTTTTTTTTTTTTGATTTTTTTTCCATTTTTATTTTTATTTTTTTTTTTTTTTACTTTGCCCCTGGGGGAACGCGTATTTTACGATCGCGGGTGCAGTGGCACACCTTGTCACACCAGGATTTGCTCTGGCACGCTGCAGGTTCTCTGCCTGTCTCCGGGGCTGAGGAAGGGGGCCCCCCCTGGGGCCCCCCGGGCCTCTTGGTCCGGGGGGGCCGGGGGGGGACGGCCCCCGGAAAAACCGACACTGCGCTGTTGGGGTTCAGGGGGCGCGCAGGGAGCCCCCCCCTGCGCGATTTCCCCCGGCCCCCCTACACCGCATCATGTTTTTTCCGGTGTGCCAGAGGTTAAGTCCCCGGGGCGGTCCGTGACGCTCCGACACATAGTGCCCCGGGGTCAGCTGTGTTTTTCGCTTCGCCCCCGGGTAATATTCCTCCATGGGGAATTTGTACCCCGGTCACATGGGGAATATTCGTCAATGGGTTAAAAGGGGTTAAAGCCTAAGTCCTCGGTAAGCGCCAGACTTTCAATTGTCATCTTTCCTGCCCCCGGGATCCCCGGGTTGGGTTTTTCCCTGAAATGGGGTTCGTTTTGAATGATATTGATGCTTTTTTCTGGTCTGGGTTATTGTACGATGAACCAATGCACTGTCAAAGAAAAAAAAACCTTTTGGGTTTTTAAAAAGGGTCTTGAAAAAACTGAGTTGTACGTCAGAAATTTGAAAAACCCCAAATGGGAGTCCTGCCCAAAGGGAAGTGTGCTTTGGGGTCCTTTTTCGGGGAAAGGGGCTGTCAGAGAATGTAAGGGGGTTATGGTGGGGGTTTCCCTCCCCCTTTGGCTCAATGTTTTTCATTGGATTAAATTTTCAGGGGGTTTGGTGAGGCAGGGTTGCGTGAATAGTGTTGCCTTGTGAGCCCTTTTGGTCCTGCAGTGTATAGGTATTCTGGGGCTCACTATGAGTTTCGAAAAAGGAATTTATTTTTACTGTGGTGTGCCTCTCTCTATTCGTTGCCCCCAACGGGGAAACGTTTTGCACGCTCAGTTTGTCTTGGGTAGGTTCAGACTAAATTTTTTTTGGCTGTTACCCTGATTTGTCCCTGTCCAATTTTTTTTCAGGCTTTTGTTTTTCAGGAGACTATTAACCTGATGGTTTTGCTTTGCCAAACGTTGGGTTTCCCTGCCCCGCGGGGAAGTCTATTCCCCTACTGGCATTGATTCCACCCCCCTTTCGGGGGAAAAAACCCCTTTTTTTTCTGGGGGTAAAAGGGTTTTAAACCCGTTTTTCAGGAGAGTTTTCAAATTTTGGGCGTATAATCTATGACATTATTTTTACTGGTTTCCCCCTTGGTTCAGTCTCATAATCCTGTTTTGGATTAAACTGTGTCTGTACCGTTGGGGCTGCCCCAATGGTTAATGCCGCACTCCCTTTTTCTGCCTCTCCCAGTCCAGGATGTTCCTACTTTTTGACTATTTTTGGATGTTTTTAGTGAAAGTAAATCTGCATCTTTGCCCCTACAGGAGCTACGATTGCGCTTTTGAATTAGTGCCTGGGGAAAAATTTCCTAAGGGTTTTTTTTTTAATTTTGCCCCTGAACACGATGCTAGCGAGCTTTATCAGGAGTCATTGGAGAAGGGTCATTAGACCCCCTCTTCCCCGGGGCCCCGGTTTTTTTTTGGGGCCAAAAAGGATGGTTCATTGAGGCCGTGTATTTTTCGTTTTTTGAATAAGATCACGTGAAGATAATTTCCCTTTTCCCCCTTTTTTCTGCCTGTTTTCCGGGTAAAAGTGCGGTTGGTTTACCAAAACTTGACTCGGGGGGGCGTAAAACCCTTTTTTGCTTAAGCAGGGGATGATAAAACCCCCTTTTTAATACCCCGAGGGGTTTTTGATTCTATGATGCCCTTGGGCTCCTAATGCCCCTTCTTTTTAATCCTTCAAAAAAGATTTTTCAGGGTTTTTGGATAAATTTCTGATTGTTTTTTTTGGGATATCTTTTTTTTTTCCATGACTGGGACTCTCATGTGAAAAATTTTGGCTGTTTTTCCGATTTTGAGAGAGAAGCACTGTATGTGAAGGGATCAAAGGTCTTTTTGGGTACGAAGGTTATTTTGGTTTCTTTTTGTTTTGATGTTATTAAAAGGGGCCCAGTCAGGTTCAACCATTGTGTTGGGGGCCAAAACCTACTTCTTAAAGGCTCTTCAAGTTTTTGGGGGTTTTTTGGCAATTTTTTTTTAAAAAAATTTTTGGTAATTTCTGGGAATTTTTAAAACCATGTTTTGACAAAAAGGGTTCTGTGTGGTGAATTGGCTCCTGAGGCAGTCTTTGCGTTTCAGGAACTTAAGCAGAGATTCACTTCTGTCCTTTTCTACGGCAGCCTGATGTTTACCGTTTCAGGTGGAGGTTGATGCCTCTGAAATTGGGGCAGGTGCCGTTTTGTCCCAAAGAGATCCAGGACCTCTAAGAGTAACCCTTGTGCCTTTTTCTCTCGAAAATTTTCTCCAACTGAACATAATTATGACGTGGGTAATCGGGAGTTATTGGCCATGAAGTGGGCCTTTGAAGAGTGGAGACATTGGTGGAAGGAGCCAAACATCAGGTGGTGGTCTTCACGGACCATAAGAATCTGGTTTATCTCGAAATCAGCCAAGCGACTTAATCCTAGACAGGCCAGGTGGGCCTTGTTTTTCACACGTTTTAATTTTGTGGTTTCTTTTCTTCCTGGCGCTAAGAATGTTAAGGCGGATGCCCCTCGAGGAGTTTCGTTGCGGACTCTCTGAGTTATCTGATCCTACTTTTATTTTGAAAGAGGGTGTAGTTCTTTCCGCCATCTTGCCAATTTGAGACTAGCCTTGGAAGGGTGTCATCAGGATAAACCTGATCGCTGCCCTATTGGAAATTGTTTGTCCCAGACCAGTGGAAGAAGAGTGTGATGTCTGAGATTCATTGTTCCGCGTTGGCTGGTCATCCCGGGATTTTTGGTACCAGAGACTTGGTGAGTCGGTCCTTTGGTGGCCACTTTGTCTCTTGACGTCAGGGAATTTGTGCAGTCCTGTGGGACTTGCTCTCGCTCCAAGCCTTGCTCTCGCTCTAGTGGTTTGTTAATGCCATTACCTATGCCCAGAGGCCATGAACCAATATCTCTATGGATTTTATTTCCGACCTCCCTGTTCTCAGAGATGACCGTTATCTGGGTAATCTGTGATAGGTTTTCCAAGATGATACATCTTGTGCATTACCTAAGTTGCCTTCCTCCTCCGAATTGGTGCCTTTGTTCCTTCAGCACGTGGTTCGGTTACATGGCATTCCGGAGAACATTGTGTCTGACAGAGGAGTCCAGTTTGTTTCCCAATTTTGGAGGACATTTTGTTCTAAACTTGGTGTTCAATTATCATTCTCCTCTGCTTTTCATCCTCAGACCAATGGACAAACGAGAGAACAAACCAGACCTTGGAGACTTATTTGAGATGTTTTGTGTTGCTGATCAAGATGACTGGGTCTCTTTTTTGCTTTGGCTGAGTTTGCTCTTAATAAGGGCTAGCTCTGCCACCTTGATGCTCTATTTTTCTGCAATTTTGGGTTTCACCTTCGATTTTCTTCGGGACAGGCGGAGGCTTCTGTCTGTCCGGGTGTTGACTCTGTTGTGGAGCGAATGCAGCAGATTTGGGACCAGGTAGTGGAGAGGTTGTCTCTCTCTCAGGAGAAGGCCCAACGGTTTGCCAACCGGCATTAGGACTGATGGTCCTCGGTTTAAAGTGGGGGACTTGGTTTGGTTGTCCTCAAGAATATCCTATGAGGGTTGCATCTCCAAAGTTTAAGCCCAGGTTCATTGGACCTTATAAGATCATGGAGATTCTTAATCTGTTTCCTTCCGTTTGCTTTTTTTTGTATGTTTTACATGGGGGTAGCTTCCCTTGGTTTGCACCTAGTTCACATTAGTCTGGATGTGCCAGTCAGGTTTTTTTGTCTATTGAATGTTAGCTTGCTGACCGAGCACTCCGCCCCACCAGGTGGTGATTTTAATTACACCAGGTCCCTACTTTACCCATAAATGCAGGCATTGCTGACAGAGGTGCATATTCACCCAGAAATTCAGATATCAGCCTAATAGAGGTATGTTCACATTAGGTCAGGGACTCACCAGTATTGAGACCCACCTTGACGATGGTTGGTGGGCTTTAAAATGTTTGGCCAAATGTTTATACTAAGCGTCTCAAATTTTCCTTATATTCCAAAGCCATATTGCTATTCTAAATTTCATGTATTCCATATTGTCATGCCTTAGTATGCTTGAGTGCAGCCTTTTTTGTATGTTTTTTTTGTATGCTTCTTCCAGGGACATGTAAGATCCATAACGTGTTCCACAAGTCCTTATTGAAGAGGTTTGTCGAGCCAGTGTTTCCTATGGCTGCGCCTCCTGACCCTGTTTTGGTTGAGGGCAATCTGGAGTATGTGGTTGAAAATATTGGATTCTCGTTTTTCTAGACAGAAACTCCAGTATTTGGTTAAGTGGAGAGGTTATGGTCAGGAGGACAATTCTTGGGTGTTTGCTTCGGACATCCATGCTAGGAGACTGATCGGTGCCTATCACCAAGCTCATCCTGATCGACCTGGTTGCACAAGTGAGGGTTCAGTGACCCCTCCTCAAGTGGGGGGTACTGTTATGAATGTGTTAGAGATGGTTTCTGAGCAGAGGCTCCCTATGGTGGTTACAGACAGTACTGAACCTTTTAGCGAGGAGTGGCAATCTAGTATCAACGTAGGAACGCTCCACGGCTACCTTAGTTGTGTCGTTAGTTTAGGAATCTGCAACCCATTAGTTACCAACATCTCAGGTGTTTGGCTGCCCTGCTGTTGTTCCTGTCCTCCTCAGCTATCGAAACATAACAGTATACACTATGTGCAAAGGCATTTTTAGTAATAGTGCAAAAGCTTTATATAGTGTAGGCGCAGGGTAATAATGCTGTTTCTTACAGGAATTGTCATGAGACAATGACCTATTGTTTAAATCAGGTTTCTGTGTTGCATGTTTTTTGTTAAATTTTACAATTTTTTTTTTACTGTGATTGTAAGATATCAAGCAGGAACGCGGGATGTTGTCACGGACAGGCGACAGATCAAGAGTTAAAGTATTTATTAAACAAGGAATGTACTCCACGCAGGGAGTGAGGGATTGTAGAGTGACAGTAAGGAAAGGGGCAGAACTAGGAGAGTGGCAGGGTAGGTCAGGGACGAACGAAAGTTCACTAATAAAGAGGTGAAACTTATCAGTCTGTAGTCTTCTTGGGTGCAGCTCCTCGGCGCTCCAACGGTGGCACCGACAACAGCGGCACGTGATGTCTCGGCGAGATCTGTAACAGGCAGGGATCCAACGGTGGCACCGGCAACAGCGGCGCGGGACACCTCGGCGAAGTCTCTGGGAGGCAGGAAGATTTCCCGTGCTCAAACGTATCTAGCTATCTAGCATGGTACTGAGTCTAGTGTGGGGAACCGCCGGAACTGGACTTTGCTTTGCGGTGTACACAAGTCCTTAGCAGTCAGGCTCTGGCCAAGTCGTCTGTCTGTCTTGCATTGCACACTCAGTGCAATCTCTGCCTTCAACTGGTGTCACCTCCTAGCTTGGAGGGCAGCGGGGAGCTGACAGTTGGTCGTCCACAAATGGTCAAGTATGCGGTCACTCTTGGGCAGAGCGTGTGCGGTACTCACTATCACGCTGGGTACGGCATCCGGCTTAGCTTCGCTCTACTGGCATGACTCTGCACATCTCTGCTCCGCAGGCGACGAGGGCTCCTTCTATACAGCCCGTCGCCATACCGGCACTCTCTGGTGGGGGAAGCAGAGTGCGCTGCTCTCCACGCTGCTCCCTGCTCTGTCCTCCGCACTGCTCTGCGCCGGCGCCAGACTGAACTTTTTGACTCGCTTTTATCCCCCGCTGCTGCACGTGCTTTCCCGGCTCTCCTGGGTGAGCAGGAAGCTCTGTCTCCCTCCTCCTTCCCTCCTGCAGCAGGTGAAGTTCCGCCTCCCTTAGGCTTCCCCCCAGAAACAGAGGATGCATCCTCTGAAGTTCCGGACCCGGCACGCAGGTACCCAGGGTCCGGTAAACCTCCCCACATTATCTTTAAAAAACAAACAAACATTTATTAACCCCTTTAACAAAATTGAATGTAAAATTTGGCACTCAAAAAATATGGTGCAGTAAAAAGTTTATTAATAGAAAAAATGACCCAGATGGCTTCCAGATAATCAAAATCAATGTTTCGGCCTAGTATCCAGCCTTTATCATGAGATATCTGTATTAGAACATGAAGTAAGACAGAAAAAAACATATAAATTATCATATATAATACATGTATATAGCACATGGTGTAGGTATTTTTGCAATCTTTATAACTATAAAGGATATAGAGGATAGCCCTTTAAAATAGATGCTATCTTGGCGGGTGCGATTTTAAACATGATCAAATAATGTATCATATCTTAGGGCCTAGGAAGGAAAGAGAAAAAATGATTAGAATATTCATTGCCGCATTTACATAAAATGAAATGAAGGGATATTCTGGATATATGCTATGGTAAGTATGCAGGTAGGTAAGTAAAGGAGGGAGAAAGGAGAAGGAAAGAAAGGAAGAAATGACAAAAGCGAAAAAAAATGAAGAGAAATGTGAAAAAGGGAAAAAATGAAAAACATGAAAAAGTGAAGAAAAGAAATAAAATGTTACAAAAATACAATGAAAACCATGATAGTGGAAAAATTATTCAATATACCTTGCATTTATTTGTGAAAAAAAAAATTTGGTGACAATTTTGAAAATTTTTTAATTTTTAAAATTTGAATTCTTATGCCCTTAAATTAGAGAGATATGTCAAACAAAATAGTTAATAATAACATTTCGCACATGTCTACCTTACATCAGCACATTTTTTATAACAATTTTTTTTTTTTGTTAGGAAGTTAGGGTTAAAAGGTGACCAGCGATTTCTCATTTTTCCAAAATTCACAAAACCATTTCTTTTAGGGACCATCTCACATTTGAAGTCACTTTGAGGGGTCTATATGATAGAATATACCCAAAAGTGACACCATTCTAAAAACTGCACCCCTCAAGGTGCTAAAAACCACATGCAGGTGCTTCACAGGAATTTTTGGAATGTGTAAAAAAAAATGAACATTTAACTTTTTTTCACAAAAAATTTACTTTAGACCCAATTTTTTTCATATGTTCAGGGTTACAGGGAAAATTGGGCCACAAAATTTCTCCTGAGCATGCTGATACCCAGATGTTGGGGAAAACCACTGTTTGGGCGCACGGCAGAGCTCGGAAGGAAAGGAGCGCCATTTGACTTTTTGAATGCAAAATTTGCTGGAACAATTAGCGGACACCATGTCACGTTTGGAGAGCCCTGATGTACCTAAACAGTGGAACCCCCCCACAGGTGAGCACATTTTGGAAACTAGACCCCTCAAGGAAGGTACAGTTGTGCTCATAAGTTTACATACCCGGCAGAACTTTTGCTTTCTTTGGATTTTTCCAGAGAATATGAATGATTCTCTTTTTAAATAATGACAGCCCAAAACATCTAAATGATCCTGATCAAAAGTTTACATACCCCATTTCTTAATACCATGCATTGCCCTCTTTAACATCAAAGACAGCTTGATGTCTTTTGTGGTAGTTGTGGATGAGGTTCTTTATTTTCTCAGATGGTAAAGCTACCCACTCTTCTTGGCAAAAAGCCTCCAGTTCCTGTAAATTCCTGGGCTTTCTAACATGAAAAGGCCAGGTGCTTCACAGAAGTTTATAACGTTGAGCCGTGAAAATAAAAAATTCTTCTTTTCCCCACATTTTTTTAGCCTCAATTTTTTTATTTCTCCAAGGTAACAGGAGAAATTGCACAATACAATTTGTTGTGCAATTTCTCCTGAGTATTCCCCATATGTGGGGGAATGCTACTTTTGAAGCACAGTGCAAAGCTCAGAAGGGAAGACGCGCCATATTGGAGTTCAGATTTTGCTGGAATTGTTTGAGGGTGCCATGTCACATTGGCAGAGCCCCTCAGGTGCCAGAACAACAGAATCCCCCATATGTGAACTCATTTTACAAACTACACTCCCCAATGAATTCATCTAGATCATACTGACACCACATGTGCCTCACAGAATTTTATACCATTGAGAGGTATAAAGAATAAATTACATTTTTGCCACTAAAATGTTGTTTTAGCCTTAAGTTTTCAATTTTTCCAAGGGCTAATAGGACTTTTTTTCTTTTACAGCAAACAGAGGTCCATTTTTTCCTGTGTACGCCAATACCCTACATGTAATTGGGAAATATTTTTCAGGCTGAGTTCAAAGCTCTGAAGGGAAGGAGCGCCATACTATAGTGCAAATTTTACTGTTACGGTTTGCGGGTGCCATGACCCCTGGGAGAGCCCCTGAGTTACTAGAACAATAGAAACCCCCATTAGTGACCCCATTTTACAAACTACACCGCTCAACGGATTCATCTAGGGGTGTAGTTATATTGATACCAATGGTATCTGCATATACAGAGCCCCTAAGTGCTAGAACAGAAGAATCCCTCCCTCAAGTGACCCATTTTGGAAATTATACACCTTTGGGAATTTATCTACAGGTGTAGTGACGATTTTGACTCCATGGGTGTTTTTCAGAAACAAACAGCAGTGGATGTTCCTGAGTGAGAATTGTAAACTCCTGTTTTAGTGACCAGTATATTATAGTGACCAGTACATTGTGCCCGGCTCATGCTTCCGGAGACACGTACCCTTCATTTGGCGGGCTCTCATAGCTACAGAAATGCCAAACGTGGACTCTATATGTGGTTTAGGCACTCTGGGGCTCAGAAGGGAGGGGGGGCATTTGGATTTGGGAATGCAGAATTTGCTCCAATTTCTTTTGAGGGGCAAGGAGCCATTTCGCTTTTCCAGAGCCTTTGTACTACCAGTAATATGGAAGCCCCTATATTTCAATTGACAGATGACGGACCTGAGTGGGGACTTGCTTTTTTGTGGATTCATTTGAAGGTCTTGTTAGGAACATTTTAAATAACATTTGGGATCACATTTATCCTGCAATCTATGCTGAGCAATTACGGCAGGGTTTCCATCTAAATCTCCAATTGACATGATTCAGATGAAAACTCTGAAGAGTTACTTTGGACTCCGTCTGGCCTCTGTTCAGCCGTGTCCTTTTCAGAAGTGTACAAAACTGTGACCGATGGCACAAATATGGACGCCTTAAAACGACGGACACCGCTGGATCACAAGTCAGACAGCATCCACAGCGCCTCCATCTGCCTCAGTATAGGAAATCTTCCACCGGGGGTTTAGTTTGAATCACGTATTTCAGAGATTTACACAGAAACCCTGGTGTAAGCTCTCAGCGTAGAGCACAGGATAAATGTGTGCCGAGCCTTTCTGCGATCTTTGGGAGACAGAATGAACAAATCAACAGCAGGTGAGGAATTGGTTTTCTTTAGTTTTTACTCTGTTCTTTGTGTGGTATAAGTGATTAGATGACTTTATTATTCGAGAGGGAACGATTACTGCACTACCAGATGTATATCAGGTTTTTATGTTTTGCTGCTATCACACAGTAAAAGACCCTTTTTTTTTTTTGCAAAAACAAGTTTATGCATCGTAAGGGCTTGTTTTTTGCAGGATGAGATGATGTTTTTATTGGTACCATATTTGGGCTCATTTTTTGATCACTTTCTATTCTGATTTTTGGGAGGCAGAATGAAAAAAACAGCAATTCAGTAATTTGTTTTTCATGTTGTTTTGGTGTTCACTGAAGGCGTTAACTAGTGTGACATCTTTACAAGGTTGTTCCGTACCCGACAATACCAAACATGGGTACTTTTTTTTTTATTATAAAAAATTTATTTATTTTATATATATATAAATTTATTATTTTGTGGATTTTTAAAAAAAATATTTGTTCAACTTTTTATTAACTTAATTACTTTTTTTTTTACTTAGCCCCACTATATGACTTTGACTTTCAGCACTCGATGGCAGTTATAAAGCATAGCAATGCACTAGTATTCCTATACTTTGTAAATGTCAGTGCTGCACTGACATTAGTTAGTTAGATCATGTCATGACGACATTGGGTCACCATGGTAACAATCAGACCCCAGCAATGATATTGTGAGAGCGCTGATCGAAGGGCAGACGTGGCCCTCTTCCTCTGCCTACCTTCTAAATTTTGCAATCAATATTGGTCGCAGCATTTTGGGGGCTAATCGGCAGTGAGAGCTGGGTGTCGGCTATGATATTAGCTGATCACCTGGCGGCGATCACATCTTGTGTGTGCGTAAAATCGCCTGGGCGCATTCATATGTCAAAGGTCAGTAAGTACTTCACAACTCCTGCTTCTCCCTTCACATTGACCTTTTGTATATGCTTATTAGATGCTTCAATATAAGATAGGGTAAGAGTCTGTTCATTATGCCTAATTCAAGTTATGCCCTGTGTCATCAAAGCTATTATCCTAGAATTCTGGCATAAAACACTTTTTTAAATAGTCACAAGATTTTGGCGCAATGCAGAATTATTGAAAAATGTAGCGACTTTTGGTGTTTTCACGACAGTTTTGACCAGCTCCATGCTGGGGCATGGCGACGACATTGTCACGGGTGTACCGCGACATTAAGGAGCCAGAAGACTGCAGTGTCTGATTTCTCCTATTCTTGCACTGATTAATACGAAGGTGAAGTGCTTCTAATCAGCGTAAATTTATTATAGCAGTTGAGAGCTCCTGGAGCGTTAAGTCTCTCAGCTGTGCACTGTTAGCCACTCCCATCTCTATATAAACTGGGTCCTTGCTAGCACTCATTGTAAGAGCAAGCTTATGCTACATGGCTGGAGGTTGTTGTTGGAGTATTATTGGAGAAGGTGTTTGGTGAATTTATCTGTGACTGTTGCTAGGTTTTGAGTTTGTGATAATTCCTTTTCTTCTACTTTGGTTTTGTAAAGGTTCGTCGGATGCAGTAAAGAGCAGGAGGCAGAGAAGGGGTTAACAAGAATTTTACTTTAACAGGTTCTCTTAGAATTCAGTGAATACTCCATGCAGGGAGATGATTTGGAAACGAAAACACCAGGTATAGAAACTGAACTCTCACAAACAAATATACAATATTCAAAAAGAGGGAAGGGGATATGAGAGTAATGACTTATCGGCTGGAGTACTTGTTGGGGCACGGTTGGAACAACTCCCGCTGGCGTCGTAGTCTGTTAACAAAGTTTCTGGCTCTGCTGCGTAGGAACAAGATGCATGCACTGTCTCCTTACGCCAGTCCCTGAGTGGAGTAAGATTTATGGTGAGGCATCCACCATGTTTCATACCTCCCTTCATCAAGACAATGCTGGTTTTGATTAATCGGGATATTAGAATAAAAAAAAAAAACGGCACGGTGGCCAGAATGAAAAGTGTAATATATTTTTTTTTTTACTGTGAATGGAAATTGTAATATGGCAAAAAAAATCAACACAAAAACCTGATTTAACCCCTTAACGACCAGTTATTTTTGTTTTGCGTTTTCGTTTTTTGTTCCCCTTCTTCCCAGAGCCATAACTTTTTTATTTTTCAGTCAAAATGTCCATGTGAGGGCTTGTTTTTTGAGGGATGAGTTGTACTTTTGAATGACACATTGGTTTTAACATATTGTGTACTGGAAAATGGTAAAAAAAAAATCCAAGTGCGGCGAAATTGCAAAAAAGTGCAATTCCACAGTTTTTTTTTTTACCATGTTCACTAAATGCTAAAATAGACCCACCATTATGATTCTCCAGGTCATTACGAGTTCAAACACCAAACATGTCTAGGTTCTTTTTATTTAAGTGGCGAAAAAAATGTCCAACTTTTTGTTTTTTAAAATGCGTCATTTTCCAATACCAGCAGCGTGTCCATTTTTCGTGATCTGGTGCTGGGTGAGGGCTTATAGTTTGCGTGCCGAGCTGATGTTTTTATTGATACCATTTTGGTGTAGATTCGATCTTTTGATCAACCGTTATTGCATTTTAATGCAATGTTGTGGCGACTAAGAAAAAAAAACTTAATTCTGGTGTTTTGACTTTTTTTCTCATTACGCCGTTTAGTGATCGGGTTAATTCTTTTTTTTATGTTGATAGATCGGGCGATTCTGAACTCAGCCATTACCAAATATGTGTATATTTGATTATTTTATTGTTCTATCTTGAATGAGGCAAAAGGGAAGTGATTTGAACTTGTATTTATTTTTATTTTTTAATATTTTTAAAAACTTTTTTCCTTTTTGCATGCTTCAATAGTTTGCATGGTAGTGCAACCATACTAGCAGTGCAAAGTACTGCAGTGCGCAGGCGCTGGGCCTCTCTTACCTTTAAGGGAAAAAGAAATCTAAACTTACAGGGACCTGTGTGAAGGAGTGCTACTGCTGCTTCTGAGGGTGTGCTATAGAGAATGTCACGTGAGGAGTGCTTGTTCACCTATGTATGTGTAAGGAGATGGACATATAGCCTTAAACCTGAACCTGAATAATTATTGCCAGGTTAAAGAGACTTGGGCAGTTGCAATTCCAGGGTCCTAATCAAGTAGGACCGATTCCGTGTCACTCCGGACGAAACTAGGATGAATACATCATGTTGGATAAAATGTTATGATGTGTGTAGTATAGTGGATTGGTGTTTTCCAGGTGTTTCGGATGTTGAGGACAACCATCATTAAAGATGGGGGAAATGTAAGGATATGGACATATTGCCTTGCTTCCCTTGAACACATCAGTGCTGTATATAATGTGATGTGTAATCTAAATAATGTCCTGTGTACATCTTGTGTCAGCTGAAATGTAGGATGTTTGCCTATGTAATGTGATAATGTAAGGTATTATAATGTATAGTGATGTGATGCATGAAAGACATAGGTTAGCACTTAGGACATAAGGTAGTGTTTACATAGAATGTAGGTGAAAGGGTAAGTTTTCCCAGCAACAGACTCGGGGAGAGTGAGTTAATGTTGGGAACAGTCCACAGGGGGAGGGCTTAGTGCTTGGGCAAGTAACCTGCTTCCTGAAGTTAGTCAGAGAGTCTGAAAAAGTGATGAGCGTTCAGTGCTGCCGTTTGGGTGAACTACAGCAAAGGAGACAAAGGGACAATGAGGTAGCACGAATAGGAACTGACAGAAGAGACAGAGCGGCCTTCTACCTTAAAGGAGTCCTTGGATAGGACAACATGTCACAGGAAACCCTGAGCTTGATAAACGCCAAAGAAAGTATGCGTCTGAAGAGGACAAACTGTGGCACTAGTGAGGGTCCCAAGCGGTAGATCCAGGGCGTCCATAGCGATAGGACGCGGTGCCACTGAGCGGGTGTAGAGAAACTCGCTGTACTGTACTGTGGCGACAAGCTATGCTGTGACGGAGTAGGGCTAAACAGTGTGCTATACCGGCCCTGGAGCAGACTGCAGTGGAAGGAAACAATGTCAGTGAAAAGGCTTCTTGCTGTGAATGAAAAGTGCTTAAAACTATGTACTCGCTATCCCTTGCATATAACCCTCATCTCTTCAAACATGGTACCTTTACTGAATTTGAAGTCTTCTTTACTAATCTCTGGAACTCGTGGTCCTGGCCAGCCAATACCATCAACTACCGGCGGCCTGCACAGTCACAAGGCCCTCACAACACTAACACCCAGCCAGGAACTATAATTGCCTGTAGGATGCCAAAGCGAGTGGTAACAGAAGCTCGCCCACGACTACCTCGCTTGGAAGGCATTAAAGCAGCTAGCCCAGGGTTCCCTAACTCCAGTCCTCAAGGCCCACCAACAGGTCATGTTTTCAGGATTTCCTTTGTTTTGCACAGGTGATGCAATTATCACCTGGGCAATACTAAGGAAATCCTAAAAACATGACCTGTTGGTGGGCCTTGAGGACTGGAGTTGGGGAACCCTGAGCTAGCCTGTATTCACTACTCATGGAGTCTGCAGGGTGGAAAATGGGTGAAAAATGTAGGATACAGGTTATAGAATTGCCAGAAATGGTGTTACTCTTCATGTACACGACTGATTTTGAAAAGAGACCCGAAATGACAGGTGCGCTTTAGGAAGTGGAGGTTGCTCTGCCTCCGCGGTTACTGATCCAGAAGACATATGGTTCCTCTACTCCGTACAAGCAATAAGGGCATGTTAGATATTTAATATTGAGACCTGAAAGCACTCGTTCAGTTTCAGTCTCCATTTGTGCAGCTTATATGTCTAATGGACAAAAGGAGGTCTGTGCGGCTGTATTTTCTTAGTTGAAGTAAAGACTGATGGGGAGTGGAATGGTTAATTTTTTGTGTAGGCTGCCTGGGATAGAAAAAAAAACATTTTGAAGAAAGCATAGCATGAGTTGACAGCACCATTGTAGTAAGACAATGGTGCTTTGAATAAGGGCTTCTATTAATAGTAATCCCGGAGAGCACCTGCTGCAAAGGATCCTTTAAGTAGAGTTCTCAAATGGATAGGATGGAGACATGTTTGGAGATGGTAACCTTTGTCAAGACCTCTCCTTTTTGTATCTCAAGTGACGCTCCTCAGAGTCTTGTAATTGTGCATGGGGATAAAACTGAGAGAACTTGCCTAATGTATAAATATGCACTGAGCTTTTAGAAGAAGATCTTCATAACTAACTCAACCTGTCAAATTTGGTAAAAATAAAAAAAATCAAAGATTTTATTTCTGAAAGATATAACAATTTTTGGCCATCTTATTTTAGACCTGAACATTGTGCAGCTCCTCTGTTATAACTACTAGAAATTATGAATAAATTAAATTGACATCTGGGTATTACTAATTGTGGGTGTGCTCCATGTAATTGGACACTGTCCAGTCTGGGCGGTCACTATTGGTGGGAACACACCTCTTTGAAAGGGGTAATGGTCCCAACTCAGGTCTCCAAATATTCATACATTTCTAGAGGGAATAACAGGAACAGCACAACTCTGTTATTTCATACAAGTATGCACTAAACCAGTCAGGAAAGCTGACCTCTAGAGGTGAACGAAACCGAACTTAAAAGTTAAGCGTTCATACCAGTTAGTATCCATGCTAAGCACCGAACACAGACTACTTCCAAAACTGAGAGACTTTTCTGGCCAAAGATTCGGGTTCCCATTGCTTTCAATGGGGTTTGGGTTCTGGTTCAAGTACCAGAACTGTGCCTGCATCGAGCTTTGGAATAAAGCTCGGGTCGGATACCAGAGACTGAATTTCCATGGGTCCACTCATCCCTACTGACCACTCCTCTTTAACCCCTTAACATTAGACACCATGCACTATCTCTGTATGAAGCAGAATCAATAGCTGAGCCCAAACCATGCAACCTGGGTGCTCTATAACATAACTATCAAAGACAGTAGCTGAGCTAGCACCTATCACATGCGCCTGCGCACTACAGTACTTTGCTCTGCCCTCAACAGGGCAGATAAGTACACCTGCACAGGGGCGCAATGCCGAGCAGAATGTGTGGATGATGCAGGGATGTGTCATCCACACGAACCAAGGAGGGTGGACTCGCAAGAAGATGGGAGGCGCCGGACGAAGACCTGCGACATCCTCAGACCGCCCCGCCCTGCAGGTGAGTATAATGAAAGTTATTTTTCTTCTCTTTCAGGTCTGGTTGGGGGCTTATTCACAGCATTATAAAATGCTGTATATAAGCCCTGAAAATCGGTGGCCGTAACTCATATTGGCCTAACCTGGTAACGTTTGGGATCAGATTTAGGCTGGTTTCACATTAGCGTTTTTGTGTGCAGCGCATGCGTCATGCATACCTATTTTTAACATGTCGTACGCATGTATTGCGTTTGCATGCGTTTTTGCATGTGTATGCGCTTGCGCATGATGTGCTGCGCTCAAAGACACAAATGTGAAACTAGCCTTATCGTGCGCTCTACGCTGAGCACTTACATCGGGGTTTTCATCTAATTCTCTGAATGGCATAATTCAGATGACACGCCTGACGGGTCCATTCACTATAACGAGGCAGCAAAGTTACTCTGGATTCCACCTGGCCTCTGGGCCAGACCGCGTCCACAGTGTCCCCATCTGCCTCATAATTGAGAATATTACGTCAAGGGTTCCATCTGAATCACTTATTTCAGAGATTTACATGGAAACCCCGGTGTAAGTGCTCACCACAGGATAAATGTGTGCAGAGCCTTACTGCAATCTTTGGGAGGTAGAATGAACAAATCAACAGTAGAATTGTTTTTGTTTATTTTTTACGCCATTACTCGTGCAGTATGAGTGATTAGACGACTTTATTCTTCAGGTCGGCGCGATTACAGTGATGCCAGATTTATATTGTTTACTTTATGTATGGCTGCTGTCACACACAAACACTCTGTTTTACAAAAACTAGTTTTTGTATCGCCATATTTTGAGAGCTATAATTTTTTTATATTTTTGCTGACAATCATGTTGAGGTTTGTTTTTTTGCGGGATGAGTTGATATTTTATTGGTACTATTTTGGCCTAGATTAGGCATGTGCATATGGCCTAAGATAGAAAAAAATGCCTTATAACTTTGAAATCACCGTAATGATTTTGACCTGGAGAATCATCTCGCTAGGTCATTTGTACTGAACAATAAACGACGTAAAAGCAAAACCCCCTAAAAACAAATGTCAGAATTGCATTTTATTTTTTCTCTATTTCATCGCACTTGAAATTTGTCTCCTATTTTCAGTATAGTATGTGGTAATATGACTGGTGTCATTCAAAACTATAACGCGCCACAAAAAATATCACGCCTTCCTACGGCCATGTCCATAAAAAAATTAATGTATACCTCTTGGAAAAGGGGACAAAAAAACTGAAACGTAAAAAATACAAATCGTCAAGTCCTTAATGGGTTAAACATGGATGCTTAGTTACTTATAGTCTTTTGATCGCCATGTGCACAGAAAGTAGAATTCCAACCTAACCCTTTCCTATTATACAAAGGACGCCCTCTATTATAGGCTGGATTCACATTTGGCAGAAATGTGCAATGCAATGTAGGGAAAACCAAGCTGGCACACTGTTCATGATGGTGTTAAATTGACTGCATCTAAAAGCAATTTTATATTACAATTATAGCTGTAGTGTGTTTGAAGAGAACCTGTCACCTCCTTTTTCGTATATAAGCTGCGGCCACCACCTTTAGGGCCTTATCTACAGCATTCTGTAATGCTGTAGATAAGCCCCTGATGTAACCTGAAAGATAAGAAAAAAAGTTATATTATACTCACTTGGGGGGCGGTCCGGTCCGATGGGCGTCGCAGGTCAAGGTCCGGCGCCTCCCATCTTTATGTGATGACATACTGATCTGCCCTGTTGAGGGCAGAGTAAAGTACTGCAGTGCGCAGGCGCTGGGCCTCTCTGACCTTTTCTGAAGCCTGCGCACTGCAGTACTTTGCTCTGCCCTCAACAGGACAGGCAAGTACGCCTGCGCCGGAGCCGCGACAGAACCAAGGAAGATGATGACATCGCAAGAAGATGGGAGACGCTGGACCCGGACCTGTGACACCCATCGGACCGGACCGCCCCTGGTGAGTATAATATAACTCGTTTTTCTTATCTTTCAGGTTACATTATATTATAGAATTACACTGTGTTCCAAATTATTATGCAAAAATTGTTTAGGAGTGATAAGGTAAGAATTTTTTTGTTTGTCAGTTAAACTCATTGATGGTGATGTGTGTCAGGGCTCTTTATATCACTGTAAGCAATTGCAGACACCTGTGCTAATTAGTTTGGCAGGTGTGTCCATTGAAAGGCAAGACTACTTAAGAAGGCTGTCCCACATTATTAAGCAGCCTACATTTTCTGCCAAAATGGGAAAGAAAAAGGATGTGTTGGCTGCTGAGAAGCTACAAATTGTGGAGTGTTTAGGTCAAGGCATGACTACAATCAACATTGCCAAGACACTTCATCGTGATCATCGCACAATCAAGAAGTATGTAGCTGATTCACAGTACAAACGTGTGCGTGCTGATAAGGGAAAATTGAGGACTCTTTCCTACAGGCAATTACGTCAGTTTAAAAGAGCAGCGGCAAAAAAGCCTTGTCATAGCAGCAGACAAGTTTTTGAAGCTGCTGGTGCCTCCAACGTCCCCAAACAACAAGATGCAGGGTCCTTCAGAGGTTTGCAGCTGTGCGTAAGCCAGGGCCGGCGTCAGCACCCGGCACACCCGGGCAAGTGCCGGGGCCCTGAGCAGGCGGGGGGCCCACTCGCTGTCTGGCACCCCCACGCCCGTTAGCGGGGAGAGAGGTGTCAGCGCCGCCACTGGGCCCCCCCCGCTTGCTCAGGGCCCCGGCAGCAGCTGGCACAATACTTACCTCTCCCGTGCCTCCGCTGCCGCAGCTCCGGGCTCCAGGGGGCGCCGGCGCTTCCTCTCACAGCAGCGCCGCTGAATGACGTCATCATTCAGCGGCTGGCTGTGGCAGAGAGCGCGGACGCTGAACAGGTAAGACGTGTCTCTGTGTGTATGTAGTGCGGTGCTGTGTAGTGTGTGTGTGTGTATGTGTGTGTGTGTGTGTATGTGCGTGTGTATGTATGTGAGAGAATGCTTGTGTGCTTTGGTGCTGTCTGTGTGTGATGATGGGCAGGCATTGCTGATAATGGGGAGGCATTGATGATAATGGGCAGGCATTGATGATGGGGAGAAGATGATGATAATGGGCAGGCATTAATGATAATGGGCAGGCATTGATGATGGGGAGAAGATGATGATAATGGGCAGGCATTGATGATGGGAGAAGATGATGATAATGGGCAGGCATTGATGATGGGGAGGAGATGATGATGATGGCAGGCATTGATGATGATGGGGAGGAGATGATGATGATGGGCAGGCATTGATGATAATGGGGAGGCAATGATGATGATAAGGAGGCAATGATGATTATGGGGAGGAAATCATGATGATAATGGGGAGTCTTTCCACAGCGCCCTTTCCTGAGCCGTAACAGTGCAGAACGCAGTACAGCGCAGAGGAGAGCTCCATATTTTGTATGGAGCATTATATGGGGACCAGTATCCTGTATGGAGCATTATATTGGGTCCAGTATTCTGTATGGAGCATTATATGGGGGGTGACATCCTGCATGGGGTATTATATGGGTGATGAGGGGAGACTGTGGTGCCCATAATATTGTATGGAGGACTGTACTGTCCAGTCTGTACTGTGCGCTGTGAGGATTTGGCGGTTTTTGAGCTATTGTACAATTTACAATAGATATCACTCATGTAATGGAAGAAGTGAAGTATTTGGCATTGTACTATACCCATATTTCTCTGCAGTATCTGTGCATCATGAATCGTGGTCTGTGTTAAAGGGGTCCACTGAGGCTCTTTCGCCCGGGGCCCATAAAAACCTGGAGCCGGCCCTGGCGTAAGCCATCCTGTCGACCTCCTCTATCCACTGCACACAAGCAGAAACGGCTCCAGTGGGCCAAACAATACATGTTTTGTTCACCGATGAGTGCCGTGCAACGCTCGATGGTCCAGATGGATGGAGTGGAGGATGCCTGGTTGATGGACACCCCATGCAAACACGGCTATGGCGCCAACAAGGATGAAGTGGAGTAATGTTTTGGGCTGGAATCATGGAGAGAGAGATTGTCAGCCCCTTTAGTATCCCTGAAGGGGTAAAGATGAACTCCATAGTGTATGTTGAGTTTCTCAACAGCACTTCCTGCCATGGTTCAAGAAGAAGAACCGTGCATTCCACAGCAAGATCATTTTCATGCATGATAATGCACCGTCTCATGCTGCACATAACACATCTGCATCTCTGGCTGCTATGGGCATTAAAGGGGACAAACTTATGGTGTGGCCCCCATGCTCCCCTGACCTCAATCGTATTGAGAACCTCTGGAGCATCATCAAAAGGAGTGTCTCTGATGGCGGAGGCAGTTCACATCTAAGCAACAGTTCTGGGAGGGTATTCTGTCCTCATGCAAAACAATTGAAGCAGAAACCATCCAAAACCTGACAAATTCAATGGAGGAGAGAGTTCAGAAGCTCCTTTCGAACAAGGGGTCCTATGTGCAAATGTAACATCACCTAGAATAAAGTTTTGAGTTGAAAACTGTTTGATTTCAGTTTGTAATAACCTGCTAATGCTTATAATTTCAAAAATGACCATTTTTTTGTTTTTTATTAAAATGAAAAGGTTGAAAACTCTGCTGTGCATAATAATTTGGAACATGCATTTTGAGTGCAGTTTGAGTGTTTTATTTTTTAAAAAATATATGTTATCATAGGCAGTTTGTAGAAAAACCTTTCAATTGTACTCTAATAGTTATTTGACTGGAAAATTACAATGACTGCAATTCATATAGGTAATTTGGGAAAATCTGAGAAAATATTATTTGCATAATAATTTGGAACACAGTGTGTGTGTGTGTGTATATATATATATATATATATATATATACATACACAGTATATAGCATTATAGAATGCTGTAGATAAGGCCCTAAAGGTGGTGGCCGCAGCTTATATACGAAAAAGGAGGTGACAGGTTTCCTTTAGGCTATGTGCACACGTTGCGGATTCTGCTGTGGAATTTTCCGCGCAGATTTTGCTAAATCCGCAGGTAAAATGACCTGCGTTTTACCTGCGGATTTAGTGCAGATTTACTGCAGTTTTTGTGCAGATTTCCCCTGCGTTTTGAGACCTGCGGATTCCTATAATGGAGCAGGTCTCAAAACACTGCGAATGTGCACAAAGGAAGTGACATGCTGCAGTTTTACATCCGCAGCAAATCTGCGCGGAAAAATCCGCATGTACACTGCTTTTTTTGATTTCCATTGACTATAATGGTACTGTACATCACTTGCAGTTCTGGTGCGGATCCGCAGCAGAATCCGCAACGTGTGCACATAGCCTTAAAACACCTGAGAAAAAGCTCAATCCTCATAATAGCATTATTTATTTCCATATACACAGAGACACTGGGAGCACTGCACATTCAATTCCAAATGAAACATGAACAAAATATATATTTTTAAATTTAAAATGAAAAAAAAAAAAAGGAATAATAGGCTGCTCAAAAAGTGTTTTGCATGTTTTAATTCAAATATTCAAAGTATAAACTGAAATTTGTTCCCACACTTAGCTTTTCTGAAATCACTGAGCTAATATTTAGTTATATAATCTTTATTTCTGATAACTGCTGTACATCTATGCTGCATTGAGTCAACCAACATCTGACCCCTGCAAACAGATATTCCAGCACAAGCTAACTGGACTACATTCCACAGTTCTTTTGCATTCTTAGGTCTTGTATCAAAAACATTTTTGATGTCACTCCACAAATTCTCAATCAGATTGAGGTCTGGAGATTCGGTTTCCACTTAATAACATTAATCTTGTTGGTCTGGAACCAAGGTGTTGCCCGCTTGCTGGAATATTTGGGGTCATCCTGCTGAAACACCCATTTCAAGGGCATATCCTCCTCTTCAGCATAAGGCAACATCACCTCTCAGTATTTTGAAATATTCAAATTGGTCCATGGTGCCTGGAAAGCAATAAATGGGCCCAACTCCATAGTATGAGAAACATCTCCAAAGCATTATGCTTCCATGTTTTACAGTCTTCACAGTGTATTGTGGCCTGAATTCAGTGTTTATGGGTCGTCTCACAAACAGTCTGCGGCTTTAAGACTCAATTAAAAGAATTTTGCTCTCATCTGTCCATAGACTGTGGCGCTACTTCTCTTTAGGCCAGTCAATATGTTCTTTGACAAACTATAATCTTTTCAACCTTTTTTTCAGCAATGGTACTCTACAAGGGTTTCTTGCAACAGGAAAAAAAGGAATGCGATCAAAGAGATCCAACATAATATAAAGATATATTTTATTATAGATTAAATATCCGAGGAAAAGGGAAATGGGGGAGAAAGTGCATATGTGCGTCAAAACAAAAATAACATCCAAGAGGTGCAGGTAAGCAAGTGATAGGTATATAGGCAGAGATTATACATATGTAGACTAATAGTCTATACAGAAATTGTGTTTACTAGCTGGGTAGCAAAATACAGCGTTCATAATTTCCCATAAATAGTCCATTCACAGTGGACACATGATCAAAGAAATATATATATATATATATATATATATATATATATATATATTGAACAAGATCACCCAGGTGCTGGAAAGAAAAATGCCTAATGGAGTGGAAAAGGACAACGAGACCAAGAAGACATACTATAATCAAAATGCCTTTATTAAACAAAATTACTGGCTTGACAAACGTATAATATAACCATGTAATAAAATGATTTAAAACAACAGGACACTATAATCAATAAATATACTCAATATGATATAATATATATATATATAATGTAATGCTCAGAAAATAAAACCAGGTAAACAAACTATATACACAACATAATTATATAGTGAACACACAATAGTGTATAGAATGTAAATAATTACTGTATATAATATAACAAATACTTTGGTGTGTGTATTAAATCTAAAAAATATATATAAATAAAATGCTGTGTAAAATATACATTAGTATGTGCACTGAATCAGGAAAATTGTTCTACCCACTACAGATCATGTGCAAATAACTGCAAAAATCAATCAAATGGGATAAAAATGTGTAACAAATAAAAACGACCAAACAGTGCAAAAAAAGGACATCAATAAAAAAAGTGCACCAAGTGAAAAACGATATACCTGGGAGCAAAAAGTATCAGATGTATGTGCCTGCTGAAAACGCGCCCCGACGCGCGTTTCGGATATATAGATCTATATATCCGAAACGCGCGTCGGGGCGCGTTTTCAGCAGGCACATACATCTGATACTTTTTGCTCCCAGGTATATCGTTTTTCACTTGGTGCACTTTTTTTATTGATGTCCTTTTTTTGCACTGTTTGGTCGTTTTTATTTGTTACACATTTTTATCCCATTTGATTGATTTTTGCAGTTATTTGCACATGATCTGTAGTGGGTAGAACAATTTTCCTGATTCAGTGCACATACTAATGTATATTTTACACAGCATTTTATTTATATATATTTTTTAGATTTAATACACACACCAAAGTATTTGTTATATTATATACAGTAATTATTTACATTCTATACACTATTGTGTGTTCACTATATAATTATGTTGTGTATATAGTTTGTTTACCTGGTTTTATTTCTGAGCATTACATTATATATATATATATTATATCATATTGAGTATATTTATTGATTATAGTGTCCTGTTGTTTTAAATCATTTTATTACATGGTTATATTATACGTTTGTCAAGCCAGTAATTTTGTTTAATAAAGGCATTTTGATTATAGTATGTCTTCTTGGTCTCGTTGTCCTTTTCCACTCCATTAGGCATTTTTCTTTCCAGCACCTGGGTGATCTTGTTCAATTAATTCCGGGTGGTCTGCCATCCAAAATTTCTTAGGTTATATAGGCACTTAATATATTTATTATGTATATATATTTATATTTTATTTGATTCATTTTGTGTATTCTATATTCCTGAGTATTATATATATATATATATATATATATATATATATATATATACAGTACAGACCAAAAGTTTGGACACACCTCTCATTCAAAGACTTTTCTGTATCTTCATGGCTATGAAAATTGTAGAATCACACTGAAGGCATCAAAACTATGAATTAACACATGTGGAATTATACATTACACTTTACAAAAAAGTGTGAAACAACTGAAAATATATCTTATATTCTAGATTCTTCAAAGTAGCCACCTTTTGCTTTGATTACTGCTTTGCACGCAGAAAAGGTGAACGGATGGATTCTACATGCCTGGTTCTCACCGTGAAGCATGGAGGAGGTAGTGTGATGATGTGGGGGTGCTTTGCTGGTGACACTGTTGGGGATTTATTCAAAATTGAAGGCATACTGAACCAGAATGGCTACCACAGCATCTTGCAGCGGCATGCTATTCCATCCGGTTTGCGTTTAGTTGGACCATCATTTATTTTTCAACAGGACAATGACCCCAAACACACCTCCAGACTGTGTAAGGGCTATTTGACCAAGAAGGAGAGTGATGGGGTGCTACGCCAGATGACCTGGCCTCCACAGTCACCAGACCTGAACCCAATCGAGATGGTTTGGGGTGAGCTGGACCGCTCACCACTTCAATTTTGAATAAATCCCCAACAGTGTCACCAGCAAAGCACCCCCACACCATCACACCACCTCCTCCATGCTTCACGGTGGGAACCAGGCATGTAGAGTCCATCCGTTCACCTTTTCTGCGTGCAAAGCAGTAATCAAAGCAAAAGGTGTGTACCTTTGTTTGTTACGTATTGTGGTTAGTCATGTGCAAATCTGTGTCTAGTAATTACTCTATGTAATGCTGTTTGTAATGCTGTTGTAATGCTGCTGTGATACCATAATTTACCTCGGGATCAATAAAGTGTATCGTATCGTGCAAACAAACCTTTTTTTGTTGAACAGTAACTATTTATGTAAGGCGTTTTTCGCATAATTCTGCTGTCTTCCAGGCAACACAGTACCATCTCACAGGGCTACCCAAGCTGTGAATAGCAATAAATGAAAACGAAAACTATAAACACTCCGTGATTGTCAGTACATTTAATTTGCATTGATTGGAAGGCTTTCCATTCTTCTGAAATATTCCTGTATCAGCAGATGACTAGTTCAGCTTTGGTAACAGTGGTCATACAGATTTTACATGTACAGACTAGAAGACAATGACACCATTGGTATCTATAAACATTACAATGTTTTCGCCCTATTTTATGTAAATAGGCCACAAGACTGCATAAAAGGCAGAAAATCGAGAGTGTGAAACTCCACGCTCGTGTACTATGTGACTAAGGCCTCATTCAGACATCTGTGAATCACGTTCGTGTTTTTTCAGTGGTTTTCGCAAATAGAAAATGAAACCACTAAACTCTATGGGGCTGTTCTTGCCTGTTTTTTTGCAAACAAAATCATGGCGTCATGACGGTTTATTTCAGTCTCGGATGAAAATTACCTACACAAGTCTATGGATCCGTGAAAATCCCAGACCGCACATGTGCTGGCTGTCTGATTAGCATCGTAACGAGGAGAAGCTTTGCAATTTTTTTTTTCATATGTGAAAATCTCTTAAACACTGATGGTAAAAACGAACGCATGAACCAAATGCTGATGAAAGTTGGATTCAAAACACTGATGACACTCGGAAAAATCACAGACATCTGAATGAGGTTTTAACAACCATAAAAACATTACGCACTACTAAGTGTCTGGTTCTATTTACACACCTCACAACTGTCCTGGATTCAGGACAGTCTGGATATTGGTTAGCTATCCCACTGTCCTGGGAGGTCAGGACAATGTACCGACTTTCACTCACTCTGGCCAGGTTCCAACGACCATGAAGAGATTTATCTAGAAAATTCAGGTAAATTATTATTTTTTTTTTTTACCTGTCATACTTAGACAATCAGTTTGTTTTTTTTTTTTTTACAAGACCATTTACACTTTCCTTTGTTAAAGAATTGCAATGGATCCTTAAAAACCAGATGCTATACGTAAGGCATCCATTTTTTTTTGCGCACCCATAGACTTGAGCGGGTGAATCTCATCATATACAAGGAAGAAATGAATGCTGAGATTTTTTTTTCACACGCTGAATAGATCCGTGAAAAGAAAAAAATGCTTGTCTGAAGTGCTTTATTGAGTAATTTATTTTTTTAAGGGCAGCACTCAGACCGAGCAAACAATTCTGTAAAGGAGCCCTGTGTGCGATGTCTTGCCTCCTGCATTCTTCATTGCTCCATAGTTCCTCCTTCCCTGACTCTGGCGTGAGGGGTCTGCATCTTTATGCACTGCATATACTTACATCCTTCTATTTTCTTGAAGTTTGGTCTTAGAGGGATTCAACTCCTGAACCTGTATCATTGAGTGTGATTATAGAAGAATTTCCTGTGCATCTTACGTTTCTGTTATACAGACACATTGTACTGGTACATAGAAATACATCTCTATATAACAGTGCATCTCTTTGTACATGTTTTCTTAGGATAATATAAAAATCAAGATATTTTTTCTTCCTATTACATAACATGTGACATTTTTAATCCACTTTAAAAAAAAAATTAAAAAAAAAAAAAAGTCAAATCAGCAAATAAGATATTTGTTATCGCTGTAATCATAGCAACCAGTAGAATACAGTGAACAGATCTGTTCAATAAATGATGTAAAAAATTGCATGATTTAGTTTTTATCTCCATTAAACCCATAAAAGTGTAATAAATATGTAATTCTGAGGCCATTTTCACACAAAGTAAATGCGGTGTTTTTCTGCATATTTCCTGATTATTATTGATTAATCTGATCATTGTTTTTGCATTTTTGTGCGTTTTTTTCTCTTGTTGGGAGTTTCATGCTTTAAATAAAGCTGCTTTGTTTCTGATACCTCCTGGTATTTGGCTCTGAGAAAACCTTACTGACATTCTTCGGTGCGGATTACATGCGTTTAGGCATTCAAAACACAAATGCGTTTTATTTACCTGCAGATTTTAGGCAGCTAATGCTAGTTTATAAGGAAAATCTACATATAAAACTCGGCGTACCCGCAAGAGAAATTGACATGCTGCAGATTTCAAACACGCAACACAGGTCAGTTTACGCTGAGTAAAATAAAAAAAAAAAAAACTACAAAAAAACATTTGCATGAGACTTCTGTAAATCCCATCTCATTAGCTGGAACCGTACGTTGCAGCGTTTTTGAGGCAGTGAAAATACGAAGCGTCAAAAGCGCACCATAAAAATGAGCCGTGTGGTTTTGGTACTTTTGTGCTCTATGGACTTGCAGAGCCTGGACACAAAAAAAGCATCTTGACAAAGCATGTAATAAAACTGCATTAAAAACATTACTTCAAATTTGCACCAAAAATGCTTCAAAACATTGTTACATTATTACATTGGGATCTCAAAGTTGCACAACACGTCACACTGTAGTTCTATCCTAGAGAAAAGATGGCAGAATAAACTACTGACATACACGAGGACTTCAGCATATGTGGCATAAGTGTACCTAGGGAAATGTATGCTTTTACTTGCAGCACTGTGCTCTGAGGAACAGGTACTAGGTATTTATAAGCGAACTAAACAGGAAAGGGTTCTTTACAGTTAGAGCAGTCAGACTGTGGAATGCCCGAACACAAGAGGTAGTAATGGTGGACACTATGACAGCTTTTAAAAAAGGGCTGGATGATTTCCTTGTAGTAGCCTTTGGATGTTCCTCAGCCGTTAATGACTACTGTGCAAAAGTTTTAAGTAGGTATGGGAAAAAAATGCTGCAAAGTACTGTGTGTTTACTACACAAAGAACAGCAAAACTACTCAAACCAACGTGAGCGAAATATTTCCAGCCCACTGATTGCTCGGCTGGAAATAGTGTACTAATGTGCTATTCACTCATGACGGTTTAGGATTATTTCTGCTGTTCCTTTTGTACTAAACAGGTCTATGGTACTATAGCCTTGGGTTAGTCTGCAGATCATGAATGTAAGCACTTTATGCTGCCCTTTCTAACGTGGACATTTCACTGAATCTGTCAATAGGTTGTTTGCCACCTAATCTGAAAAGAGAAAGATGTAGACAGACGCATTCACTAAAGAACTGGTAAACCTGCATCCAGGAGTCCTCCTTATTCACAAGCTGTTTATCCTTGTCTCTACCAGTGATTGGCAGCTTTCTGCCTATGCACAGTGTAGATCGAAAGCTGCCAATCAGTGTTTTGGGTGGGGTTATTCAGAGCTCAGTATTCAGAGAACAGCTACTTTTGCAGCAGATAGAACAGGGATTTTTATCAAAACCGCATTAAGCAGCCTTCATCCTAGTAATAAAAATGCAAGTTTTCAGTATAACCCCTTCATGACCTTTGACAGGTATTTACGTCAAAAGTTGTGTTCTACCTTTGATGTGGGCTTGCACGCCTTTAGCAACCGCAGGCAGAGAGCGGTGTCAATCACTCACAGCAGGATTTCACGCGCGCTGGCCAGAAACGCATTGCTAATCCAGCTTGCGATCACATGACAGGGGGGCGCTGATAAGTGGTCACACTGCCAGGGCCTGTAGAAGACCCCCACCCGTACCGGTGAATCTCCTGTGAACACCGGCATTCATAGGAGATTGTCATTTCTGCTATACATAGGAGTGCTGAAGCCTCGCTACTTGTAGCACTTGCGATCAGATGATCGCAGCTTCTCTTAAAGGGACTACTGTAAAAAAAAAAAAAAAAAAGTTTAAAAATCTGAAAAACAAAAACATTAAAAAAAACCCCCCCCCACAAATTTGGTATCGCTGAGCTCAGAAATGTCTGATCAAAATATAAAAACAATTACTCTGATCTGTTACCGACATAAGAAAAGAAGAACCAAAATGCCAGAACTATGTTTTTCCTTTGGCCGCGGCAGGATTGCAATAAAATGAGGCGATCAAAACATTTTATCTATCCCAAAATAGTATAAATAAAAACGTCAGCTCAGGGTTAAAAAAACAAAACAAAAAAAAACAAACAAAAAACCATCACACAGCCCCAGATCCTGAAAAATGAAAACGCTATGGGTCTCGGAAAATGGTGACATAAGACAAATATTTATTACAAAATTTCACAATTTTTTCTCAGCACTTAAAAAAAACCTCCTACCTAGTCATGTTTGGTTTCCACGTACTCGTACTGACTTGGGGAATCATACTGATGCGTCAGTTTTAACATATAGTTAATATGGTAAATCAAAAAAAAAATTGGGGGCTTGCACTTTTTTTTTTGCAATTTCACCATACAATATATGCTAAAATCAATGGTGTCATTCAAAAGTACAACTTGTCCTGCAAAAAAAAAAAAAAAAAAAAAAAGCCCTCACACGGCTATATTGACGGAAAAAAAAAAAAAAGGTTATGGCTCTTGGAAGACTGGAAGGGGTTAACCTGGTGTATACAGCACCATTTTCCTTATTCTCTTCATTGATGTACGTTGGGTGAAGGGAAAATATGCATCTTTATTCCTGGGGGGTGATATTGGAACAGGAAAAAAAATAAAAATTCTGTGGCAACTGGAGGAGCGACTTCATTTAATAAAATAAGATCCAGTTAAAGGTCTCCTTTACCTCCCCCAAAAAAAATAAATATGAAGACAAGAGTTGTAGAAGTTACGAATTTATTTACACACTTTGTAAAGTACACAAATACAGTAGTGATACAAATTGTTTTCTCAGCAATAAGTATCCATGTACAGGATTTCTTGCGATCCTAGGAAAACATTCTGTCATTATGGCAAAGGAGGGAATGAGCGCTCCCCTCTGTTGTAATTTACGATGCTTTCAACAGTATGTAAAGACCTTGTGTACAGTGGTTAGAAAAGTGGGTTAGTCGACAGGACATTCACAGATATTTACAGAGATAAGCACATTGTGAAAATTGTACAGAGCACGTGGGACATGCGGAAATATTACAGGTTAACTAGCATACACAGACGACTCCTTCCATGACGATCCGCACACTTTAGAAATACTCGGTAATAAAACATTCTTACATTAAGAACATAAAGCCTTACCTACGGGAAATCTCCATCTAACAGACTGCATCCTGTACCATAAAAGTGAAGCCTACTGAATGAAGAGGAAATTTAACCTTTAAAAACACAGCTGAAGACCACATCAAACATTGGAAACCCGACCTACCACCCCGCCGCCCTCCCCTTAGCACCCTCCCCCTTACCCTCACAAAATTTAGACATTCGTCAATATTGCACAACCCAAGCATGGGTAGCCAGTCGTAGGCATTTACGCCTCTACCAAGGGCCGGTGTGCTGCCGAATATATGAAGGACAAAGATTAACAACTTCAAGAGTCAACTGTACGTACACTGAGTGGCTTTCACCTTTTACTTGCTACAGTGAGAACTTGAGGCATAAACGGTGACGCCTAAATGCTCTAATGCCGCACTTCTGTACGGGAACGCTACAAAATGAGTGTGTGTGTGTGTGATGGGTTTTTTCTCTCCTCTTTTTTTTTTTTTTGTATGAAGTCAAAAGGCATCAGAGTGATATGTCCGAAAATTAACAACAGAGGGGGTGAGGGAGAGGAAAAATGGAGGCGAGAGATAAAGAAAACCCCCCAAAAAAACTAAAAACCCTGTCAACAAAGCAATGATGGGGTTTTCACAGAAAAAGATTTTCAATAATACAAATGATCGCCAGTGCTTCAAGAACTTGACTTCTACAAAACCCTTTATCTAGGTATGCATAGGAATGCTTTATTAACCCCCCAGTAAAAATAGAAGAAAAGTGTGAAAAACTAAAATCAAATGAAAAACAAAAGAATTAAATAAACTTCATTAAAAAAAAAAAACAACTTGTACACGAAGCCCAAATGTACTAGTATGTCTCCTTTCCGGTAAAATCGTGGCCAGCGAACCTCAGATCTAGCTCGTGCTACATCACTGTCATTGTAGAAGCAAGACAGACAGACAAATCTGGCACATTTATTCAGGGAGAGTTGGTAACAAAAAATGGGTACAAAACCATGTACAGAAGAATAAAAAGGGCTCCTTAAAGAAAAACACAGAACCTAAAATAAAAAATGGCATTTCTGTATTTGGCGCTTAAAAGTCTACATCTGCACTGGAGATCGAAAGTCCGAAAGGACAATGCGTTTCTTTTCCCCAAACCTCCGCAAGCTGGTCGTTTTTTGTTCACAACGCCATCTTTGTAAAAAGCATGTAAAGCTCCATTTGGATTTGGTTGCTTTTAATTCTGGGCTTTGTTGCTGTGGTTGTGCCTTTTTTCATATTTTTTTATTTTTTGCTAGTGAAACCATTGAAAGATTAGCCATGCACTTATCCGCCCCTCCATGGGGGGAATGTGTTCATCGGTGAACAGTTGAAGGAAACCCGCTGGAAGCCACCCGGCTAGGAATCTGCAAAGGAAGAAGAAGGCAATAATCATTGTCAATGGATTATAAAGTCAAAAACCATGATAGTCAGTACACTGCAAAGGGTAGCATTTATATATATGAAATATTCAACAGTACCAGAGGAGGAGAGTTACTAAAACAAGATACTAGAAGACAGGGAGCACATGACGTAGGGCCAGAAACCCAAATACCAATGATATATCATTTGCTAGGCTTTTGGTGCAGCTTTGATATCAGTTTCCTATGTTTCAGAATTGAAAGTTCTTGAATGTTGAGCTCTGTATATTCCAGCTCACACCATAGATTGGCATATTTTTGCCTATGCACAGTGTACACCGAAAGTTATCAATCAATGGTGGAGGCATGGTTGTACAGAGCAAATGAATATGGAGGACTACCTGGCAGCAGGTGTACTAGTAATTTGGTGATAAAATCATTGCCTTAGCAGGAGGTTATCAAAAGTACAGTAAGTAGCCCAGTAAATGATACATCGCTGGTTTCTCATCGCTACAGATACCCTTTAAATGTATTTTCAAGCCCCTAAAAACTGTTAATATGTTTAAAATAATAAGATCTAGAACTTATTAATATACTTTAATTACCAAAAAGTGCCCCAATCTGATGATATCCCTAGGAAAAGTAGGAATCTCAGCCCACCTATGTAGAAAGATGTACGCCCAGTGGATATTGTAATCTAATACTGAAGATACAAGGGGTACTGAGGCAAGAAGAGGCTGCTCACACTGCTGTCCACCCTGTCGTTCTGATCTAATACTGAATATAAGAAGGGTGCAGTATTAAGAAGACACTGATCCCACTGCTGTCAACCCTGTCGTTCTGATCATATACTGAATATAAGAAGGGTGCAGTGTTAAGAGGCGGCTGCTCACACTGCTGTCCACCATGTCTTGCTGATCTAATACTGAATATAAGAAGGGTGCAGTGTTAAGAAGACCTGTCCCACTGCTGTCAACCCTGTCTTTCTGATCATATACTGAATATAAGAAGGGTGCAGTGTTAAGAGGCGGCTGCTCACACTGCTGTCCACCATGTCTTGCTGATCTAATACGGAATAAAGGTGCAGTGTAGAAGCGTCACACGCTGTCCATGTCTTGCTGATCTAATACGGAATATAAGGCTGCGGCTAGGAGTAGTTATAATCCCCTCACTTCAGCGTGCCCAATAGCCAGTACAAATCCAAGCGGCCCGTCCGGCGACTAATTATCCTAGGTGCAGTTCCCTGACTGACCTGAGGGTAAGGGGGCGCCGGAGAGCTGCAAGTTCCTAAGCGGAACTGGAAAGTGGGATAAATATAAATCCCTGCAGATCATCACATACTGGTGGCGGCAGTGGGATCATAATCCGTCATCCCCCGGGCCTGTGTCCGCTGTTCCTTATATTGGTGGCAGCGGCGGGATCATAATCATAATTACTATTCATTTTTATAGCGCCATTTATTCCATGGCGCTTTACATGTGAGAGGGGGCAAGTATAGACAAGTACAATAAATATGAACAATACAGGACACACAAGTACAGAAGTAGAGAGGACCCTGCCCGCGAAGGCTCAGAATCTACAGGGGATGGGTGAGGATACACTAGGAGAATCATCCATTATCCCCCGGGCCTGTGTGTGTTATTCCTTACACCGAATATAAGAAGGGTGCAGTGTTAAGAAGAGGCTGCTCACACTGCTGTCCACCCTGTCTTTCTGATCTAATACTGAATGTCACGATCACCTGGAATATGAGTTCCATTCCTTACACTGTTTCTAGAACTTTCAGCTACACAGAGGCCAGGACCCCCCCCCCTTCTGCCTGCAAATTTCTGCTCACTCACAGACTGCAGCCACTCACCCACCTTGTTCTTCCTTCACAGCTCCCACACGACTAGTGTAACCTGAATTACTAGTCACTGGCTTCCTGCCTCCCAGCAGGAGGTCCTTTTGTTCCAAAACATGTGCAGCTCTCTCATAGGCAATAATGGAAATCTAATCATTTAGCAATAGAGTGCCGCTAGATTAAGATATAAAGACGAAAGCTACATTTCTGCAACGTGCTCCGATCAGGCTTCACTACAGTGGTTCTTGCTAAGTTCTAGCCCCAACAGAATCGAGAAACGGATTTCTCCTAAACGGTGTGAACTAACTACTCCATGTTTGGTTGTGGATGAATGCCAGCGACACGCTGGATGAGATGATACCTTGTGCGTCTCTATGCGAGGTACCCTCTGTGAAATATGAGTAATATAAGTTTCAGAACGAAAATCTGCAGCTTTGAGCTAGGGGAGGGCGCCAGTAAACCTGCCCCCTTAGAGAGGTCACAAGCCCAGATGTATAAGTCTGCAACAGAGACCCCCCTGGTCATTCTAGCCTGGGATGCCGTGCCAGTAGGATCTCAAATGAACTATGACGTGTGGCTCCGCCCACCAGCCTGGTTTGCCGGAATGATCTAAGTACCATGTGAGTCCGTCCGCTCTTCGCCGGTCCTTACATTGGCTGCCCATTCATTATCGGATCCAATTCAAAGTTCTTGTTCTCACCCACAAAGCTCTCCACAGTGCAGCACCCCCCTACATCTCCTCCCTCATTTCTATCCATTGGCCTAACCGACTGCTGCGCTCTGCAAATGATTTTCGACTAACCTCTGCACTAATCCGTACCTCCCACTCCCGACTCCAAGACTTCTCCCGCGCTGCGCCAATCCTCTGGAATGCTGTACCCCAAGAAATTAGGACTATCCACAATTTGCATGGTTTCCAGCGCTCCCTCAAAACACATTTGTTCAGAGGGGCCTATCATGTTCACTTATCAAAGTCATTCTATGTGTAAGTGTGTGTGTAGCCCATTCACTATTCCATCAATCCCTCCCTCACTCCCTCAAGATGGCTGGACCATCATTGTAAATACACCATTGTATGTACACTCCTGTACTTTGTATCTCCCCACCTCATTGTAGATTGCAAGCTCTCACGAGTAGGGTCGTCTTACGAGCAGGGTCATCTTATTTTGCTTTAATTATTGTATTGTTAATGTTGCTACTTATGACTTGTGTTTTGAAACTGTTAAACTGTAAAGAACTGCGGAATATGTTGGCGCTATATAAAGATTATTATTATTTATTTTTGATTGCTTGTACATATTTTTTTGTCTCACTTTGTAAAATCTTTTTATATCTTCTGTAAACACTGCCTATCTTTTTGGAGTAAAATATAAAATTACTAGTTCGTCTCTATGCTCTATAACGAATTTGTAGTGGGGAAGTGGGTGTGCACTCAGGTCGAGAGCGTAAAGGTGCTGGTGAATTTGGACCATAAGGTGCCAGAGATAACTAAAGAGATACAATTCACCGCACACACTAATTGAGTTCAATTGCAAAAAGTGATCACTTTTTGCAATTGAACTCAATTAGTGTGTGCGGTGAATTGTATCTCTTTAGTTATCTCTATAACGAATTTGCACGTGCCTGAAGTGAACTACGCTACCAAATTGGGGTGGCCTCTGCCCCACATTCTAGACCCAGAGGCTGGTGGCAGTGTGTGTGTGCTGGGCTTTGGCTATAGCTGGCAGTGACGGAGCAGGTTTTATAAGTGTATTGCCTGGCTGCGGCTATGAGTAGTTATAATCCCCTCACTGCAGCGTGCCCAATAGCCAGTACAAATCCAAGCGGCCCATCTGGCGACTAATTATCCTAGGTGCAGTTCCCTGACTGACCTGAGGTAGTGGCGGCGCCGGAGAGCTGCAAGTTCCTAAGCGGAACTGGAAAGTGGGATAAATATAAATCCCTGCAGATCATCACATACTGGTGGCAGCGGTGGGATCATAATCCGTGATCCCCCGGGCCTGTGTCCGCTGTTCCTTATATTGGTGGCAGCGGCGGGATCATAATCCGTGATCCCCCGGGCCTGTGTGTGTTATTCCTTACACTTAATATAAGAAGGGTGCAGTGTTAAGAAGAGGCTGCTCACACTGCTGTCAACCCTGTCTTTCTGATCTAATACTGAATATAAGAAGGGTGCAGTGTTAAGAGGCGACTGCTCACACTGCTGTCCACCATGTCTTGCTGATCTAATACTGTAGACAAGAAGGGTGCTGAAGTAACAAGAGGCTAATCACACTGATGTCCACAATGTCTTTTTGATTAATATTGGAAATTGCAAGGGTGCTGAGGTAAGGGCTGCTCACATTGTCTTTCTGAACTTACACTGGAAATATCCATGGTGCGGAAATAAGAAGAAGCCACTCACGCTGCTGTCCACCCAGTCTTTCTCGTCTTACCTCAGCACACCAGACATCTCTAACATTAGATCAGAAAGACAAGGAGGACAGCAGTGTGAATAGCCTCTTCTTACCTCAGAACCCCTTGTATCTCTAGACTCTTGAAGTTATTTATTTTTTCTTCTATCATTTGAGAACCCCTTAAACGAAAGGATATTAGTAAGTTTTATAACTTGTTACTGTGAACACCTACTGATTATTTTTTTTTAAATCTGAAAACCATTTACTGACTCATCCCCAGTGACGTCACAATTTTCTTTAACACGTCATCATGGCCTGCACAGAAGCAGATTAAAAAAAAATGGTGTTCTGACCCCCACCCCGAGATGTTTTTTGGGGGATTTTTCTTTAATGCTATAATATAATACAATAATCCTGAAATCACTTTTCCTCTGTTCCAGCACCATTTCTCCTGCATCTGTATCTGCCATACATTAGAGTAATCGCCACGAATAATAACTGGCATAAATGCCTACTACAGAACAAACAACAGTGATTTGCTGTAGAGGTCACGGGAGGTGGGTGCATGACGGCATAATTGTAGGGCCACGATTATGCTACCACAGTGCCTGCTAAACAAGGAGTAGCAGAAATTCCCAGATCGCCTTTACTACTAACTGCTTTCATAGCCAATGTCCATTAGTTGCAAAGAGAATTACACCATTTCCTAAAGTACTAAAAATTATTAATATGAAAGGTATCAAACAATACTGAAGGAGAACATTACCCTCTCATTTTATGACATTCCCCACCCCTCACAAAATGAATGTTGTCACCTGTTCCACAAGGAACACTATACACAGAAAAGGCAGAAAAAAAAAGTAACATCCTAGCAAATTCTAAATTAGTTTTTATCATTTAATCCTGCTTTGTGATCTATTAAAGGAAATCGGTCACCTTTTGAGTTAATAATATGGGCATACAGGTCGCATACAACGGAATCATCTTTAATAGCTTTGATCTCCCAGGCTATGGGGCGCAGGCTGTCTCCAGTGAAAACCTGTATAATGAAGACCGCAGACAGTCTTATCCTCCGGGCAACGTACGGCCCATAGTCTGGAGGATTGCTGCTAGAAAAGAGGATTTTTACTGAACAAGCCATCATCGAGGAGGCATACAGGTATGACTAGTTTCAGCTTTCTACAACCTGTATGACCAGATTATTAACTCAAAGGGGTGACAGATTCTCTATAAAACCAATATATAAAGAATTCTTGTGTGTTTCGCAGGAACTCCAGCACAATCCTCCTCCTACTGCTCAGTCATGTGTATGGTCGTAAGATAATGGATTGCAGCAGGAGCCTCCCCCAATGCTCTACAATTGCAGCAAGTGCAAGCATCCAAAGTATAGGGAAGTTATGATCTCAGAACTATAAAGGAATAGGTTGGAAACCACCATTTTAATTACCACTAAAAAACATCCAGATTCAGTCACGTTTTAATTTAAAGAGGACTCAGCTGTGAACTTGTAGACGAGGGTTTTGTAAAAATATGCTCAAAATACTGAATATACTTGTATTTTTAAACTAATTTCGTGTGGGGCCCATGCAGTGTATATAGGGAGGCTGTGTGGGTCTCATGCAGTTATATATGGATGCTGTGTAGGACTCATGCAGTGTATATATGGAGGCTGTGTAGGGGCTCATGCAGTGTATATAGGGAGGCTGTGTGGGGCTCATGCAGTGTATATAGGGAGGCTGTGTGGGGCTCATGCAGTGTATATAGGGAGGCTGTGTGGGGCTCATGCAGTGTATATAGGGAGGCTGTGTGGGGCTCATGCTGTGTATATAAGTAGGCTGTGTGGGGCTCATGTAGTGTATATAGGGAGGCTGTGGGGCTCATTCAGTGTATATAGGGAGGCTGTGTGGGGCTAATGTTGTATATAGGGAGGCTGTGTGGGGTTCATTCAGTATATGGGGAGGCTGTGTGGGGCTCATGCTGTGTATATAGGGAGGCTGTGTGGGCCTCATGCAGTATATATAGGGAGGCTGTGTGGGGCTCATGCAGTGTATATAGGGAGGCTGTGTGGGGCTCATGCAGCATATGGGGAGGCTGTGTGGGGCTCATGCAGTTATATGGGAGGCTGTGTGGGGTCATGCAGTATATAGGAGGCTGTGTGGGGCTCATGCAGTGTATATAGGGAGGCTGTGTGGGGCTCATGCAGTATATAGGGAGGCTGTGTGGGGCTCATGCAGCATATGGGAGGCTGTGTGGGGCTCATGCAGTGTATATAGGGAGGCTGTGAGGGGCTCATGCAGCATATGGGGAGGCTGTGTGGGGTCTCATGCAGTGTATATAGGATGCTGTGTAGGGCTCAATGCAGTGTATATAGGGAGGCTGTGTGGGCTCATGCAGTGTATATATGGATGCTGTGTAGGGCTCATGCAGTGTATATAGGAGCTGTGTAGGGCTCATGCAGTGTATATAGGGAGCTGTGTGGGCTCATGCAGTGTATATAGGGAGGCTGTGTGGGGCTCATGCAGTGTATATAGGGAGGCTGTGTGGGGCTCATGCAGTGTATATAGGGAGGCTGTGTGGGGCTCATGCAGTGTATATAGGGAGGCTGTGTGGGGCTCATGCTGTGTATATAAGTAGGCTGTGTGGGGCTCATGTAGTGTATATAGGGAGGCTGTGTGGGGCTCATTCAGTGTATATAGGGAGGCTGTGTGGGGCTAATGTTGTATATAGGGAGGCTGTGTGGGGTTCATTCAGTATATGGGGAGGCTGTGTGGGGCTCATGCTGTGTATATAGGGAGGCTGTGTGGGCCTCATGCAGTATATATAGAGAGGCTGTGTGGGGCTCATGCAGTGTATATAGGGAGGCTGTGTGGGGCTCATGCAGCATATGGGGAGGCTGTGTGGGGCTCATGCAGTGTATATAGGGAGGCTGTGTGGGGCTCATGCAGTATATAGGTAGGCTGTGTGGGGCTCATGCAGTGTATATAGGGAGGCTGTGTGGGGCTCATGCGGTATATAGTAGGCTGTGTGGGGCTCATGTAGTGTATATAGGGAGGCTGTGTGGGGCTCATTCAGTGTATATAGGGAGGCTGTGTGGGGTAAGTTGAGATAGGGGAGGCTGTGTGGGTTCATTCAGTATATGGGAGGCTGTGTAGGGCTCATGCTGTGTATATAGGGATGCTGTGTGGGCTCATGCAGTATATATAGGGAGGCTGTGTGGGGCTCATGCAGTGTATATAGGGAGGCTGTGTGGGGCTCATGCAGCATATGGGGAGGCTGTGTGGGGCTCATGCAGTGTATATAGGGAGGCTGTGTGGGGCTCATGCAGTATATAGGTAGGCTGTGTGGGGCTCATGCAGTGTATATAGGGAGGCTGTGTGGGGCTCATGCAGTTTTATAGGAGGCTGTGTGGGGCTCATGCAGCACATGGGAGGCTGTGTGGGGCTCATGCAGTGTATATAGGGAGGCTGTGGGGGCTCATGCAGCATATGGGGAGGCTGTGTGGGTCTCATGCAGTGTATATGGGATGCTGTGTGGGCTCATGCAGTGTATATAGGGAGGCTGTGTGGGCTCATGCAGTTATATAGGAGGCTGTGTGGGGCTCATGCAGTGTATATAGGGAGCTGTGTGGGGCTCATGCAGGATATAGGGAGGCTGTGTGGGGCTCATGCAGTGTATATAGGGAGGCTGTGTGGGGCTCATGCAGGGATATAGGGAGGCTGTGTGGGGCTCATGCTAGTGTATATAGGAGGCTGTGTGGGCTCATGCTGTGTATATAAGTAGGCTGTGTGGGGCTCATGTCAGTGTATATAGGGAGGCTGTGTGGGGCTCATCGTGTATATAGGGAGGCTGTGTGGGGCTCATGTAGTATATAGGGAGGCTGTGTGGGGTCATTCAGTGATATAGGGAGGCTGTGTGGGCTCATGCTGTGTATATAGGGAGGCTGTGTGGGCTCATGCAGTTATATAGGGAGGCTGTGTGGGGCTCATGCAGTGTATATAGGGAGGCTGTGTGGGGCTCATGCAGTTATATGGGGAGGCTGTGTGGGGCTCATGCAGTGTATATAGGGAGGCTGTGTGGGGCTCATGCAGTATATAGGTAGGCTGTGTGGGGCTCATGCAGTATATAGGGAGGCTGTGTGGGCTCATGCAGTGTATATAGGGAGGCTGTGTGGGGCTCATGCAGTATATAGGGAGGCTGTGTGGGCTCATGCAGCATATGGGAAGGCTGTGTGGGCTCATGCGTATATAGGAGGCTGTGTGGGGCTCATGCAGCATATGGGGAGGCTGTGTGGGGCTCATGCATGTATATAGGGAGGCTGTGTGGGGCTCATGCAGTATATGGGAGGCTGTGTGGGGCTCATGCAGTTTATAGGGAGGCTGTGTGGGCTCATGTGTATATAGGGAGGCTGTGTGGGGCTCATGCAGTATATGGGAGGCTGTGTGGGGCTCATGAAGTGTATATAGGGAGGCTGTGTGGGGCTCATGCAGTATATAGGGAGGCTGTGGGGGCTCATGCAGTATATAGGGAGGCTGTGTGGGGTCATGCAGTTTATAGGGAGGCTGTGTGGGGCTCATGTTGTATATAGGGAGGCTGTGTGGGCTCATGCAGTATGGGGAGGCTGTGTGGGGCTCATGCAGTGTCTATAGGGAGGCTGTGTGGGGCTCATGCAGTATATAGGGAGGCTGTGTGGGCTCATGCATGTATATAGGGAGCTGTGTGGGCTCATGCAGTATATGGGGAGGCTGTGGGGGTTCATGCAGTTATATGGGAGGCTGTGTGGGGCTCATGCAGTATATAGGGAGGCTGTGTGGGGCTCATGCAGTATATAGGGAGGCTGTGTGGGGCTAATGTATATAGGGAGGCTGTGTGGGGCTCAGAGTGTATATGGGAAGTGTGGGCTCATGCAGTATATGGGAGGCTGTGTGGGGCTCATGCAGTATATAGGGAGGCTGTGTGGGGCTCATGCAGTGTATATAGGGAGGCTGTGTGGGGTCATGCATATATGGGAGGCTGTGGGTCATGCAGTATGGGGAGGCTGTGTGGGGCTCATGCAGTGTATATAGGGAGGCTGTGTGGGGCTCATGCATGATATAGGGAGGCTGTGTGGGGCTAATGTTGTATATAGGGAGCGTGTGGGTGTCATCAGTATATGGGGAGGCTGTGTGGGCTCATGCAGTATATAGGGAGGCTGTGTGGGCTCATGCAGTTTATAGGGAGGCTGTGTGGGGCTCATGCAGTGTATATAGGGAGGCTGTGTGGGGCTCATGCAGATATGGGAGGCTGTGTGGGGCTCATGCAGTGTATATAGGGAGGCTGTGTGGGGCTCATGCAGTATATAGGGAGGCTGTGTGGGGCTCATGCAGTTATATAGGGAGGCTGTGTGGGGCTCATGCAGTGTATATAGGATGGCTGTGTGGGGCTCATGCAGTATATAGGGAGGCTGTGTGGGCTCATGCAGTTATAGGGAGGCTGTGTGGGCTCATGCAGTATATAGGGAGGCTGTGTGGGGTCATGCAGTATATGGGAGGCTGTGTGGGGCTCATGCATGTTATAGGGAGGCTGTGTGGGCTCATGCAGTTATATAGGGAGGCTGTGTGGGGCTCATGCAGTTTATAGGGAGGCTGTGGGGCTCACAGAGTATATGGGAGCTGTGTGGGGCTCATGCAGTATATAGGGAGGCTGTGTGGGGCTCATGCAGTATATAGGAGGCTGTGTGGGGCTCATGCATGTATATAGGGAGCTGTGTGGGCTCATGCAGTATATAGGGAGGCTGTGTGGGGCTCATGCAGTATATGGGAGGCTGTGTGGGGCTATGAGTGTATATAGGGAGGCTGTGTGGGGCTCAATGCTGTGTATAATGGGAGCTGTGGGGCTCATGCAGTATTATGGGAGGCTGTGTGGGCTCATGCAGTTATAGGGAGGCTGTGTGGGGCTCATGTTGTATATAGGAGGCTGTGTGGGGCTCATGCAGTATATGGGAGGCTGTGTGGGTCATGCAGTGTATATAGGGAGGCTGTGTGGGCTCATGCAGTATATAGGGAGGCTGTGTGGGGCTCATGCAGTATATAGGGAGGCTGTGTGGGGCTAATGATATAGGGAGGCTGTGTGGGGCTCATGCATGTATATGGGAGAGCTGTGTGGGCTCATGCAGTATATGGGGAGGCTGTGTGGGCTCATGCATGTTATAGGAGGCTGTGTGGGGCTCATGCAGTATATAGGGAGGCTGTGTGGGGCTCATTTTTTTTTTTTTTTTTTTTTTTTTTTTTTTTTTTTTTTTTTTTCCCCCCCCCCCCCCCCCCCCCCATTAGCTGTATGTTATATAGGGAGGCTGTGTGGGCTCATGCAGTTATATAGGGAGGCTGTGTGGGGCTCATGCAGTATATAGGGAGGCTTGTGTGGGGCTCATGCAGTATATAGGGCGGGGCTCAGTTTGGGGCTTTGCAGTGTATATAGGGAGGCTGTGTGGGGCTCATGCAGTATATAGGGAGGCTGTGTGGGGCTCATGCAGTGTATATAGGGAGGCTGTGTGGGGCTCATGCGTGTATATAGAGGCTGTGTGGGGCTCATGCAGTATATGGGAGGCTGTGTGGGGCTCATGCAGTTATATAGGGAGGCGTGTGGGGCTCATGTTGTATATAGGGAGGCTGTGTGGGGCTCATCAGTATATGGGGAGGCTGTGTGGGGCTCATGCTGTGTATATAGGGAGGCTGTGTGGGCTCATGCAGTATATAGGGAGGCTGTGTGGGGCTCATGCAGTGTATATAGGGAGGCTGTGTGGGGCTCATGCAGCATATGGGAGGCTGTGTGGGGCTCATGCAGTATAAGGGAGGCTGTGTGGGGCTCATGCAGTATATAGGTAGGCTGTGTGGGGCTCATGCAGTATATAGGGAGGCTGTGTGGGGCTCATGCAGTATATAGGGAGGCTGGGGCCGTGTGTGTGGGGCTCATGCAGCATATGGAGGCTGTGTGGGGCTCATGCAGTGTATATAGGGAGGCTGTGTGGGGCTCATGCAGCATATGGGGAGGCTGTGTGGGGTCTCATGCAGTGTATATAGGGAGGCTGTGTGGGGCTCATGCAGTTATATGGGAGGCTGTGTGGGGCTCATGCAGTGTATATAGGGAGCTGTGTGGGCTCATGCAGTATATAGGGAGGCTGTGTGGGGCTCATGCAGTATATAGGGAGGCTGTGTGGGGCTCATGCAGTGTATATAGGGAGGCTGTGTGGGGCTCATGCAGTATATGGGAGCTGTGTGGCTCATGCGTATATAGGGAGGCTGTGTGGGGCTCATGCAGTGTATATAGGGAGGCTGTGTGGGGCTCATGTTGTATATAGGGAGGCTGTGTGGGGCTCATGCAGTATATAGGGAGGCTGTGTGGGGCTCATGCAGTGTATAGGGAGGCTGTGTGGGGCTCATGCAGTTATATAGGGAGGCTGTGTGGGGCTCATGCAGTATATAGGGAGGCTGTGTGGGGCTCATGCTTGTATATAGGGAGGCTGTGTGGGGCTTCATGCAGTATATGGGGAGGCTGTGTGGGGCTCATGCAGTATATAGGGAGGCTGTGTGGGGCTCATGCAGTATATAGGGAGGCTGTGTGGGGCTCATGCAGTATATAGGGAGGCTGTGTGGGGCTCATGCAGTATATAGGAGGCTGTGGGGCTCATGCAGTATATAGGGGAGGCTGTGTGGGCTCATGCTTGTATATAGGGAGGCTGTGTGGGGCTCATGATGTATATAGGGAGGCTGTGTGGGGCTCATGCAGTTATGGGAGGCTGTGTGGGGCTCATGAGTGTATATAGGGAGGCTGTGTGGGGTCATGCAGTATATGGGAGGCTGTGTGGGGCTCATGCTGTGTATATAGGGAGGCTGTGGGGCTCATGCAGTTATATAGGGAGGCTGTGTGGGGCTCATGCAGTGTATATAGGGAGGCTGTGTGGGGCTCATGCAGCATATGGGGAGGCTGTGTGGGGCTCATGCAGTGTATATAGGGAGGCTGTGTGGGGCTCATGCAGTATATAGGAGGCTGTGTGGGGCTCATGCAGTATATAGGGAGGCTGTGTGGGGCTCATGCGTGTATATAGGGAGGCTGTGTGGGGCTCATGCAGTATATAGGGAGGCTGTGTGGGGCTCATGCAGTTCTATAGGGAGGCTGTGGCTTGGAAGGGGGCTTTGGCAGCGTATATAGGGAGGCTTGTGGGGCTCATGCAGCATATGGGGAGGCTGTGTGGGGCTCATGCAGTATATATGGGAGGCTGTGTGGGCTCATGCAGTTATATAGGGAGGCTGTGTGGGGCTCATGCAGTGTATTAGGGAGGCTGTGTGGGCTCATGCATGTATATAGGGAGGCTGTGTGGGGCTCATGCAGTGTATATAGGGGAGGCTGTGTGGGGCTCATGCAGTTATATGGGAGGCTGTGTGGGGCTCATGCAGTTATATAGGGAGGCTGTGTGGGCTCATGCATGTATATAGGGAGGCTGTGTGGGGCTCATGCAGTATATGGGAGGCTGTGTGGGGCTCATGCAGTGTATAATGGAGGCTGTGTGGGCTCATGCAGTGTATATAGGGAGGCTGTGTGGGGCTCATCAGTATATAGGGAGGCTGTGTGGGGCTATGTTAGTATATAGGGAGGCTGTGTGGGTTCATTCAGTATATGGGGAGGCTGTGTGGGGCTCATGCAGTATATAGGGGGGCTGTGTGGGGCTCATGCAGTGTATATAGGGAGGCTGTGTGGGGCTAATGTTGTATATGGGGAGGCTGTGTGGGGCTCATGCAGTGTATACAGGGAGGCTGTGTGGGGCTCATGCAGTGTATACAGGGAGGCTGTGTGGGGCTCATGCAGTTTATAGGGAGGCTGTGTGGGGCTCATGCAGTTTATAGGGAGGCTGTGTGGGGCTCATGTTGTATATAGGGAGGCTGTGTGGGGTTCATGCAGTATATGGGGAGGCTGTGTGGGGCTCATGCAGTATATAGGGAGGCTGTGTGGGGCTAATGTTGTATATAGGGAGGCTGTGTGGGGTTCATGCAGTATATGGGGAGGCTGTGTGGGGCTCATGCAGTATATAGGGAGGCTGTGTGGGGCTTATGCAGTATATAGGGAGGCTGTGTGGGGCTAATGTTGTATATAGGAAAGCTGTGTGGGGCTCATGCAGTATATGGGAAGCTGTGGGGCTCATGCAGTATGGGGAGGCTGTGTGGGGCTCATGAGTGTATATAGGGAGGCTGTGTGGGGCTCATGCAGCATATAGGGAGGCTGTGTGGGGCTCATGCAGTATATAGGGAGGCTGTGTGGGCTCATGCAGTATATGGGGAGGCTGTGTGGAGGCTCATACGATATACAGAAGGGGCTGTACTCAGGTTCAAACGACACATAGGGAGATGTCAGAATACTTAATTCTGCTCAATATTAAGTGATACAATTAATATAATTATCAATAAGATAATTATAATATATTGATATTAATATTGAGCAGAATTTCGACCTATTGGTTTGGCCCTCCACATGAGTCATGGTCTCTCACGTGGCCCTTCGGGAAAATTAGTTGCCCACTCCTAACTTATGGGCATCTTGTAGGTGTCATTATTTGCACCAACATATATTCCGGCATAGGCAAGCAGAAAATTTATGATAACCTCTGCAGGAGCTGCACGCAGATTAGTGGAGAACAGGATTTTGCTGAAATGTGGGCACCGGTGAAAATGTATATATTTTTTCACACAGAAATCTGCAATTGATTTTCTTTTATGCAAATTATGATCATATTATTCTTATTTTGGGGTAACAACCAGAGGCGGACATACCATTGGTGCAGATACAAAAACGGTCCCCCAGGCAAGGAGGCCACATCTACCTCCAAAGGTGTAACTGTGCCGTAGACTGATTATACGGTAAAGGGCCCATATACTGTTCTTGCACAGGGGCCCTTTCCTGTCTGTGTTTGCCAGCGGTAAGAACTTTTCTAGGAATGGAGAAGTGGCTCCACCCTGGCCATCAAAGCTAAAGCCATGTTCTGCTAAGATCCTCTGCATCAAAGCTGTAGGTCACATTATTTAGTTTTTTGATCTTGTTCAAGTGGGATTTTATAAATCACAGGTTCCAAAAATAGTCTGATTTGCAGATTTTAGTCTTTGTAAATCAGCACATTATTTGAGAAAGGAGCCAAACGAAAATGATAACTCCTTAAAGGGGTTTGCCTCATTTTGTTAATGGGTAAAATGGCAAAGTGCTCGCAAATGGAAGCAAATATGCAATTGATTTATTACAAAAACCTCTCCATTCTCAGGAATGAAGGGATTTTTTTTTTTATTGCATTGCTCATTGCCTAGATTACCTGTGCAACCTCAGAGGAATTCCATTCCCAAGGAGGATGTGCTTGCTATTTATCTCGAAAGCAGTGCTCTGAAGCGGGCCGGACGGCTGCCCTTCTGTAGGTAATAGAGGCACAGCAGGGTAGTATCCGTTTGCTGGCGAGATCCTTGCATCACTAGGAACTTGCCAGTAGGCTCGAGTACAAAAAACATGAAAACAGCAAAAGCTGTAGGACAAGTTTGAGATGGCCCAATTTTAAGGGAACCTGTCAGCTGCCCTGTAGCCCCTGAACCAGCAGCAAGCATGAATAGCAACTTTTTCCAACATTCTAACAAGCCCCTTTATATGGCTTATTGACTGCTGGATCAATATAAAATTAACCTTTGAAGCCGCTCTTGAGTTATGTAAATTAGGCCGGTACACATTGCGCTAATGGCAATGCGCTGAGGCATCCGTTACATAGCGGCACTAACGCTACGTAAAGGATGCGTTAGCACACCCTTAGACTGCCATTATGTAGCACATCACTAACGCATGTCATAATCGGACGCGGTCTGCAGCGTTCGGGGGTCCGTCACTGCTAGCACAGATGGAGCATCTGCTCTAGCGCAATCGTATAACACAATCTTTAAAAGGCACTTGCGTTAGCGCAGTCCGTTTACGCATGTGTCGAGCGGACTGCACTAACGCAATATGAACCTAGCCGTGTGTGTGTGTGTGTGTGTGTGTGTGGGGGGGGGGTGGGGAGGTATGTGCACACGTTGCGGATTTTTACAGAATCCGCAGGTAAAATGACCTGCTTTTTACCTGCGGATTCATTGCGGATTTACCCTGCGTTTTTACACCTGCGGATTCCTATAATGGAATGGGTGTAGAAACGCTGCAGAATCCGCAAAAAGAATTGACGTGCTGTGGAAAATAAACTGCTGCATTTCCGCGCTGAATTTTCCGCAGCATTTTTTGTTTTCCATAGGATAACATGGTACTTGTACATCCCTTGGAAAACAGGGCCAAATCCGCTGCGGATCCGCAGACGAATCTGCAACGTGTGCACATACCCTTAGCTGTCAAACGTCCACAAACAGTGAACCTTTAAACCTGGCATGCAAAGCGGGATCCAACAATCCTCCGCAGTCCTCCTCACCATTTGCATTAACCCAGCATTGTCATGTACTTTACCAAACCGTTACCGATTGTTAAGAGCTTGTTACCATTTGGTAACTGCGCTGCATACTGGGATCCCACAAATTGGAAGTTCAGGCCTGATTTGCTATAAATTCAGGTCTCTTAGGGAAACATGAGTGACACGTGGAACCTCTTTTGTAGGGGTTATTAAGAAAATTCACCAGTCTGAGGTTGCCCACTCATATTGGCAATAGCTACTTTTTAGACACATTCTCTTTTAAACCATACAACGCTGCCCCATGAAGGAAATGCTACAGCTGCCCGTTAACACAGATGTAGTTGAACGGCTGCAATTAAATTCATAGGGATGATTTCTTAACAACACTCACCCAGTGTTGCCTTCAACCGAGATTGGGGCGAGCAGCTACTTGCCATGATGTTCGAATGGAATGCTATTCTGAGGTGGGGAAAAGACAGCTGCTTGTCACTGTCCAACAACCCAGCAATTTACTGTGCTTAAGATGTACATTTGCTTTAAGCATACACCCATAAAGCGCCAGCCAGAAGGAAGTGTGAAGCAGTGGCTAAGAAAGTGGGGATCTCTGAGGAAACTCCATTTAGCCTCCATAAATGGAATTTCTCAAGAGATGCTTAAATTTACTAATGCCCCCAAATCAGCTTATGCATGCATGGTTAAAGAGACTGACAATCTGCCTACAATCTGACTACATTAAAACCTGTCTTTAGTCTGCATAATCTGCTTATGAGCGTTCACTAGGGATGCATGCATGCATGTAGTAAGCACATCAGTGCCAGACACTGGAAAGAAGCGCCACCTTTTTAGTGTCATCACCCCCGAATAGCACCGCTACTTGTCTAGAAGCCACATTGAGAAATGTCTAGACATTGGCATTTCCGCATCCATAGTGAGCACACCATATTCACGCATAAGAGCTGAGCTTTTCAAGTGCACAATGGTCGGTCAAAAGGTTTACAGAACCAATCAAATTAGATCATCGGCTTTTGGATCCAATCTGAGAAACTAGACGTTTCATTAAACTTCCAGTGCAAACAACTAAATGTTTGGAGAAAGGCAAGGTAAAAGTATAGTTGACTTTTGTAGCCTGGCCAATTTCTTATGTCCGTCAGTGCCCTCTTTACACGTAAGATTATAACAAGAGCATAGTTTGAAGGTTTAGTTTTTTTGCTTACATACTACTGATCTTAGAGAAGAGAAGGAAAAGAACAGCCCAGCACCCTAATCGTAAGAGATGGATGTAGGGGGGAGAATTAGGAAAACGTGAAGGGCACCTGCCACACAGATACATCTATATGTAAGGTGGAGACTAACCAGCAACTATGCATTACTTCGCATATAGTCTGTCGCCCCTGATTGGCACTTTGGGCACGTTCACAATGCCGTTATGAAAGTAAGATACTGGTTTAATAAGATATTAAGGCAGGATAGTTAACAGTTACTGGACCATTGGGGTCTGACTGCAGCGACCCCACTAAGTGCCAGATTGGGGGGGATTCTGTCCTCAGTTTGCATGGAGTGGCAATCGAGTATGTGCACTGCTGCTCAATTCATTTTCTACGGGACTACTGGAGATAGCCGAGTGCCATCCTTGGGTATCCGATAAAGAAAAATAAATGGAGCTGAATAAACATGCTCTACGGCTTTCCAATCAAATAGGACAGAAGTCCCTTAGTCTGGCAACAATAGGGGTCCCAGTGATTTAATAGGTCACAACCAAATTTCAATGAGAGCTGCCCCGATGCTGGAGACCTTTAGGCCAGGAGAGTGGCAACGTTCTAATACTGAAATGACCGGATATGTAAAAAGATAGTAACCGTCTGTCAGGCAGAAAAATGTACTATGGGAAAGGAATCTAAAAAGGTTAAAGCTAATTAAGACAACTGCCCCGGCACACTGTCCAACGGTCACATTACAGCAGCATCATGTCTGATCAGATGGATGATGTACAACGGGTAATGAGTGGCAGTGCCCTAATGGAAAGCCGATGCACCACAATGGCTATGGAAAGTTCTACAATGATGGCGCTGTGGCTTCCTGGACTGGTTTGTTCTACTGGTGCAGAAAACTGAAAGCATCAAGGACCCACAGAAGCAACATCATAGTAATGGAAGCAAAACAAGCTCTGAATGCAAGCATTGCCCAAATTAAGGGAAGCCCCCCCAAACAGGATAGATTTCCCTTAATACTAAGCAATTCAGACAGACAGCATTGCGGAGATGGAGGTATGAATCACTCCCTTGACAGCTAGCAAGCTCAGAAGCAAAAGCGACTCGTGTTCCTTTATACCCTTGAGCCTTAGCAGTTTAACTCATACCTGTGAAGTTGACATGCGAGAGGTATCTTGTCGACCAGTTAGGTCAGATGAAGAGACATTAACAGGAGCACCACGATGCAGTCTCATACTCACTTTCCGTTCACGTTCCATCCCGGACACAGGTCTGGGGGAGGTGTTGGCTGTGAAAATCAAGAGTATATAGTAAGGCTTTTGATGTGGAATGAATGGATGAACCGCACCAAGGATTCCAGCTGCTGAAAAAGTCGGTACACCTCTGAAAAAAGAAAAAATCCTAACAGAAATCGCATAGAAGAGAGCTGAACAGTGTCTGCCAGGAAGGAAGCGAGGACACCAAGGGTGCAACCTTACAAGGCAGGTCTCTTCCTTAGGCATTGTCTAGTTCAAGCTGGTAGAATACTAATGTTTTAAAGAAAAAAAAAAAAGGGAGTGAATAAGGTGGGAAACGCACTTTTACACTATATCTGTGCTAAAAATTAAAAACCAGAATAAATATTTCATAAATCAATCATACCCATGAAAATAAGCAACTTTGTCATGTATCTTATCAGAGTCTGCTTCTTCCACTTCCTGGACTGAGCTTTCATTCTCAGTTCATGGATAAAATATGTATTCAGTGAAGACAGATTCCTCAGTCACAGAAATAGTAGAAGACTGTTGGTGCTTATAAGCTTTTATGCAGAGGGGAGGAGCTAGAGGCAGCCACAAACATTCTACAGTAAGGTCTCCAGTTACAGTTCCCCATAGAATCTTATGAGCAACAACTGCCATCACCCATCTCATTAATGGGAAAGTTAGTCATCACTGAAGACAGATTTTACGCGGCAATTGAGAATATAGAGTATGAAATATTAGTCTAGGAGAAGAAAGAAGCAGTTATGTTCGATATAGAGAATATAATAATAATCCAGAGTGGATTAGGATGTCAAAATATATATTTATTCTGAATATTAAATTTCCAGAGTACTTAGTGCTGGTCTACCTAGCTAATAATTCTATAATATAACCGAATTGTTAACATTGGTTTGCTAGGTATTAACATTTTGCTGGGGAATATATACTGTAGCCTCAATATAGAATACCCAGATTCCAAAAAGGTTGTTGGTATGTATTTAAAAAGAATTTCTTATCCAATATTAGGCGCTGTTGTAATACTATATTGACAATGGAATTTGTTGATAATATGCCCAATATTTGATAATATGATCTTTAAAGTAATGGATTACTGAAAAACTACGTGCCTAAAGTCCCCATCTCATATGATGACAGATAGAGGAGGTTTAGGAGTACAGTGCATTGCTAATAGTGCAGTTTTACAATGGACAGTAGATAGCAATGTACAACAGCTGCCCCTGCCTAGCATACGTCTCTACACTCCTTGACAGAAGTTATGTAGCTTATCCATGTTATGTAAATAAAAGCTAATAACCTGACGTTAAATTCATCCATTGTTTGTATAAATTATTCTTTTGAAAGCTGAAACCCTTTGAAATGTGGTTTAGGTTAAGAAAATAAATTGGCATCAATGCAGAAATATTGATCATTTAATGGACACAGAATGGTCAGATTATGGCACGACAAAAGTTTTGTCGCCTGGTCATATAATGCACCCAATCCTAGTTTACATCCTCACCTGTGCTCAGTAAATGATTGGTTAATTAGTGGATGTGTATAAAAAGAAACCCAGCACCCCAGACCTTCACTTGAACTGCAACTTGAGCTCTGACAACATGCCAAAAATCCACACTGCGACCAAAGCCTGGATTATCAAGAGGCTGAAGACCAGATCCACTGCAGAGGTGGCTGGCACCTTTAATGTGTCTCAGCGTCAAGTACAAAGAATTAAAAAAAGATTTGAAGAGACTGGAGATGTTTGACAAGCCAGATCGGGCAGACACCGCAAGACAACTGCTCAGGAGGAACGTTTGTTGGTTAGAAAATCCAAAGCAAGCCCCTCTTCCACTGCAGCAGAGCTCCCAACAGGCCTGGTCACCTCAAGTCCCTATGTCAACTAGAACAGTTTGTAGGATTCTGTCTCGAAATGGCTTCCATGGTCGAATCAGTGCCCAGAAGCACTGAATAAAAGGCAAATAAAAAACCGTGTGGAATTTGCAAAGTTCCACAGCCTGCTAAACAGATGGACGCTGGAAAAGTGGCAGAAGGTGGATTTCTCTGATGAATCTTCAGTAGAATTACACCGCAGCCGCCGCAAATACTACAGGAGACCTACTGGAGCCTGTATGGATCCAAAATACACCCAGAAAACAGTTAAATTTGGTGGTGGAAAGATCATGGTCTGGGGTTACATTCAGTATGGGGGTGTGCGAAACATTTGCAAGGTGGAAAGCAATATCAATAGCCAAAAATATCAAGAAGTATTAGCTACCTCTTATATTCCAAATTATAAAAGGGGTCATATTCTGCAGCAGGATGGTGCTCCATCACATCCATCCATCTCTAGAACAAAGTTCCTCCAGGCAAAAAAGATCAAGGTACTCAAGGACTGGCCAGCCCAGTCACCAGACATGAACATCATTGAGCATGTATGGGGTAGGATGAAAGAGGAAGCTTGGAAGACAAAACCAAAGAATCTAGATCAGAGGTCTCAAACTGCATTCCTCAAGGGCTGCAAACAGGTCATGTTTTCAGGATTTCCTTGTATTGCACAGGTGATAATTTAATCACCTGCACAGATGATTCCAGCACCTAGTGCAATGCTAAGGAAATCTTGAAAACACGCACGGTTTGCGGCCCTCAAGAAATGCAATTTGAGACCCCTGATTTAGATGACCTCTGGGAGGCATGTAAGACTGCATTCTCTGCTATTCCTAATGACTTCATTAATAAATTGTATGAATCATTGTTGAACTGCATGGATGCAGTCCTTCAAGCTCATGGAAGTCACACAAAATATTAAATATGACTCTAATATCACCACAACTTCATTCACCAATGTTATGCAACATATATTTGTATTTTAAGTTAATTATTTGTTTGTTTGAATATCACATTACTTTCTGTGGGCGACAAAACTTTTGTCTTGCCAAAATCTGACCATTCTGTGTCCATTAAATGATCAATATTTCTGCATTGACGCCAATTTATTTTCTTAACCTAAACCACATTTCGGAGGGTTTCAGCTTTCAAAAGAATAATTTATAAAATCAATGGGAATTAGGTAGGTTATAAGCTGTTATTTACATAACATGGATAAGCGACATAACTTCTGTCAGGGAGTGTATGCATTTCACAGACCCTGTAATGGGGGGCACATGAAGAGGCAGTGATGTCATTTATGAGAAGCTCCACAGTCTGATAGTGACTGGCGGGCATGATAAGAGCCGCTCTGATAAGATATGAAAACAAAAAACTTTGTAATATGAATACTATCGATTTATGAAATTAATGGATTATCCGGCACTTTTATATTGATGGACTACCCTTCGGCTACATCATCAATATCTGATGGATATGGGATGCGACACCCAGTAAACCTGCCAAGTGGCTGTTCCCGAATGTGGGGAGAGACGCACAGTACTGCTCTGTCAACTGCCTAGCGGCTGTGTATTGCACATCCGAATCAACAGGGGGCAGATGTGCAGAACTCCGTTGCAGTCACCATGCCATGCAAGGAGCTGAGCAGCTCCGCGACTTCATGCATCCCATTGCTGCCAGAACCAAGCTTAGCTGATCGGTGGAGGGTAATGTGTCGCACACCCACCGATCAGATGTAGAAGACTTATGGATAGAATAGTCTCCGAGAACGCTTTTAAGGGAAATGAGATTCAAGCCGTACATCAGAGAATTGGAATTTCTAACCGAAATTATGGAAACCATAGGTCTGGGTAGTGCAACTACAATATGGACAGTAAAAGGTGGCGAAGTAGCACCACATATTTTACAGCAGGGTAACGTACTACTCTTACCATGTCCCAGGAGGATTATCGCCAAGGAAAAGAACATAATTTGCAATCTCTCAAATTTGTAATACTAAATTCATTTATTCATTTATGCATGAAGACATTACTGTATCATAGTACTGATATGTGTAGAGAATGAAGGTCATTCTAAAACAAGGGGCAATTCATCCTATTAGATAAATTATTAGAAAGGTTAGAATGGATTCCAGTGTGAGCCTATATTCTTGAGGTGATGTCCGCACCCCATAGGCGACAGGTCCTCAAACGGCAGTCTGCTGCAGCTCTATGTTACTACATGACGCTCTGGGGGATCTTCTACTGGACATCTCAGTAGGATAGACCAAAATGCTCTCATCAGTGGGGATCTGGCCAGAATCCACCAACCCATAGAATTAGACATATACCCTCCAATATTTTAGCCGCAATGTCCCTTTCATAGCGCCAGCCACAGATGACCTCTACAAAGATATAGTACCCACTAGATAAAAGGACTGCATATGTGGATGCACTTCCATACATGTCCCACATATAGAAACTCAGTAACACATTCACCACACATATGGATGCTCTCTTACATCAGTTCTCCAGGCTCGGACCCTCTGAACCCCCAATCCTAATAATGACAGACCTTTGAATCCATCAAATAATTCCAGTGAATGCGGTGTAAAGTTGCAGCCCTACACCTTGTAAAAACAGTGACAGTGGCATAATCAAGAGAAACACTAGGGTTTATACTAAAGACAACCTGCTCACATCTGCAATCCTCGTTCTTGTTTCCATCACAGGAGAACAACGAAAATGAGGGCAGTACCAGATCCGTTTCACGATACACAGCAGTGGTGCCCGATGGACTTCACTGACTAATGTGGCCATTTGGACTCTGGAAATTGACTACACATCATGTCGGGCATTTCTGGCCAGATCCTAGCATTTTTATTAGGGTTTTTAATTTCTCTCCCGATTTTTTGTCCTGTGTGTGGAGGAAGCTGAAATGAAACGATTGTGCTGTCCCCCCAAAAATCCTCTGAGAGCAGGTCAGAGGCAATAGTGATCTAGTGCCTGCTACTAGATGGATACTAGCCATGATCAGGATTGCTGGGTGGTTACAGATCATGTCCTCCTCGTTGCTTCACCTGACACTTCAGTCCTCTTTTCATTCTGTCTCCCGAATGTTAGCTGCTCGTGGGTAGTTAGATCTCTACAAGGTGCTACTGCAACCTCTAAATATGGCCACTCCATGCTTGTATAAATCTGGCCTATGACAACCATCCCGAACTACAGTTGTATGTCTACGGGAAGAAAAGTCTTTAGATCTTGCTGCACTTATTCATTCCCTGGCAGCAACAGGTCATCCCACAACCAAAAAGGCCACTGAGAAAGTCAGAAGGAAAAATCAGTCTTCACGGATGCAAATTTGGAAAGGAGATCTCGCTAGAAATTCATAGTCTTAATCTTTGGAAAAGAAGAATTCTTCCAATCACTGAAAACGGAATCTTCCCAATCACATATGCCTAGTCGTACCTGTGTGGGAGGTTGGCGTGAGTGGGGTGGGTGGCGTTACTTCCTGAGTCCCCCTTAGTCTTCCGGAGGCAGTAGAGGGCAAGCCACGGGCTGCAGGATTCCTGGTATGTCTGAGGCGCTCTTCTCGCTCTCTTCTCTCGCGCTCCGCATCCTCAGCAGCGCGACTTGCACCCTAGTGGTGAAATAAAATAACTGCAGTCACGTCAGCAGCAATATAATCCATGCCAAACCTGGCGCAGAGAAAAAAAGGGTCTGCCGAGTATTGGGTTACATGCTTCTATACATGCAGAGAAGAAGGAGGAGGAGAAGAATAAGGAGAAGAAGTCCCCAGGCGCAAGTCATTTTATAAAGAAAAACCCCCAAACTGTGCTTTACTTATGCTCCCTGGGGACAGTGCCGAGCCTCTGCTCCCGGAGTTAATAACGCCTCAGACAACAAAGCGCTGGACCCAGGGAGAGCGATTAAAGAACATTTTTTTTTCTTTTAAATATACAAACTGCACTCGGATTTGGGTTTCCTAAAATCGATAAACCCCTTTAATGCTCCATGAAAGATCGATCCATCATGGTGTGGGTCAGTGTATGAAGTGGGCTTAGGAAGCAGTGGCTGCGTTATACAGCCGGCACCAGGCTCTGACAGTAGCTACTGGAGCCAGCTGTATCTGTTAACCCCTTAAACACTGCTGACTGACCCCTTATTGACCAAGCCAAATTTTTCAATTCCGACATGTGTCACTTTATGTGGGAAGAACTCTGGAATGTTTTAACGTATCCCACCGATTTTTTTTTTTGTAACACATTGTACTTTACATTGGTGGTAATCTTATGTCAATACGTTTTGAGTTTATATAAATATCAGATATTTGACAAACAAAAAACATTAATTCGCCAGACTTTGAATGTTTATACCTTTAATCCAGATCGTCAGAGCACACAAAACAGTTAATAACCTTTACATCTGCACCATCTGTAAAATGTGCTTTTATTTTCCTGGAAGGTTTATAAATTTAGCAGCAATTTTTAATTTTTTTTTCAGGGAAATTTAGAATTTTTTTTTTTTTTAAAGGAACCTATACAGTTTTGAACAAACTTTGGGGGACCTATATAATGGAAAACCCACAAAAGTGACACCATTTTAAAAATAGCAGCCCTCAGCAGATTCACAACTGCTGTCAGGTCGTTTATTAACCCTTCAGGCGCTTTTCAGGAATGAACGCAAAGTGCAATGACGAATTAAAAAAAATTACTTTTACCACCTAAATGTTGCTGACATCTGAACAGGCCTCTATAGTTGGCAGACTGTAAGGCTATTACTCGCCCTTGGACTCATGTCACGGCTACTGTCAAGACCACACAATCCCGATCTAAGGGCGTCAATGGGGGTAAAGAGGAAGCCACTGTACTTTGTTAACCATATAGATGCAGCTATCACTGTTGACAGCAGTATCTAAAGGGTTGAAAATCTAGGGTCGGTGATCGATCATGACTGCTGCTTATTTTCACCCATCAGGGGATGCCATTCTCTTACATCCCAGGTCAGTAAAAAAGACATATTGGTCATAGACGGTTAAACTCAGTGATCCTGCTGGGAAATCTCTTTTGGATTCTTATAGTTCCCCTCACAACACAATCTTAGATTGCCGATGGACTGCCATGGCAGCTGGGAGCCTTTAGAGATCCTGATCGCGGCCATCTTAAAAGGGTTTTCCATGAACAAAGTTACAGTTTAAATCAACAGATCTTAATAATAATAATAATAAGTTCCACAATTGGATGTGTTCTAAAATGTTCCTGTGCTGAGATAATCTTATACATGTGTCCCTGCTGTGTACTCTGTAATGTCTGTGTCTGACCGTACAGGGACATGGTCTGATCATACCACATCTCCTGGGCAGGGGAGGGAGCAAAAGAGAGGATATAGACAGGACAGCCGGGAATCACAGCTGATTCTTTCTGCGAGGTAAAACATTTCCCTGTCTGTTTTTAAGCAACATTTTACTTCACAGAAAGAATCATCTGTGATCCCAGGAGATGTGGTATAATCAGACCATGTCCCTGTACGGTCAGACACAGCCATTACACAGTACACATTTGTAAGATTATCTCAGCACAGGAACATTTTATTTAACACATCCAATTGAAATTATGAATCCCTCATCTATTGAATAAAGCAGAGCTGTGGAGTCTGAGTCGTGGCGTCTGTGCCCATTTTGGAGGAGTCAGTGCTGTGGGGTCGTGAATCAGGATTCAGGGCAATTGAGGAGTGGAAGATTTGGCTTAGGCCGCTTTCACACATCCGTCTTTTGTATCAGGTATGATCCGGCGTGTTGGTAAAACAACGGATCCGGTACCGGATGCGTTTTTTTTACCATTGACTTTCATTAGCGCCGGATCGTGCCTGATGTCATTGCGTTGTATCAGTTTTTGTCCGGATCCGGCGGAAATGTACATTCCGGCGGCCGGACAAAACGGAGCATGTAAAGTTTTTTTTGTTTGCCGGAGCCGCCTGATGTGCCTGAAGCGGCGCATCAGGCGGCCGGAAATAATACAAGGCAATGGAACCGGATCAGACTTTTGTGCAATCCGTCAAAAGTCTGATCCAGATTCTGGAAATCAAGGACTACTACTACTGTACTACTACTACTACTACTACTACTACTCTACATTTTCCAGTGTCTCCGGGCATCCAAAACCCTCATTTTCTGGGTTCAAAAGTTCAGGTCTGTTCCAGCAAAAAAACGGATCCGTTGCATCAGTTTTTTTATTTCAGTGCCGGATCCGTCCCTTCAGGAGTTCGACGGATCATGCCTGATACAAAAAGACGGATGTGTGAAAGAGGCCTTACCGACTCCACAGTCCTGGAATAAGGAGTAGTTTGTGGGAAAAGCCCGTTAAATGCGCCTGTGAAGCCCAGCCTCATAGGATACTCATTTTTACCATTTACTGGAATACAATGGTATTGCATTGTATCACACAAGTGATCAAATGATCGCAGTCGCAGTTTTTTTTTATTTTTTAAGGGGACTGGATGAACAAGATGTGTAAAAAAATAAACCAAAAAGTGATTACAGCGACACCAGATTTATATAGTGTTTTTTCTGTTTGGCTGCTGTCACACACAAGAAAGGCGATTTATTTTTTCCAAAACAAGTTTTAGCATTGCAATATTTGAGAGCTATAATTTTTCCATGTTTTGGCCAACAGTCATGTTGTTTTTAAGGTATGAGTTGATGTTTTTATTGGTACCATTTATGATTAAATTACTTTTTTCTTTTTTTAACACTTTCTATTCAGATTTTTGGGAGGCAGAATGAACAAAAAACAGCAATTCTTTTTCATGCCGTTCTGCAGCTTTATTCTTCGAGTCAGTACGATTAGAGCGATATCACATTTATTATTTTTTTTATGTTTTGGCACTTTATTTTACAGAAAAAAATAATTATTTTTGCATAGCTATATTCAAAGAGGTATGATTTTTTTTATTTCTCTGCTGATAGAGCTCTGTTCTTGCAGGACAAGTTGACGTTTTCAGCGATGCCACTTTTATTTACATAAGTCTTTACGATCACGTTTTATTCCACTTTTTGTTAGGTGGTATGATGAAAAAGCATTGCTTTTTGCCTTTAGTTTTTTCACGGTGTTCACTGAAGGGGTTAACTAGTGCGAGTTTTATAGGTCGGGTCATACAGGACATGGAGATACCAATGTGTATAGCTTTTATTTTTTACACAAAAATATGTATGCATGGGTATAATATTTTAATTATGGGATTTTTTTTTTTTTTTTTACTCAGTCCCTCTGTGACACAGGGGTCGTCATGATGACCCAAGGATGTCATCATGATGATCGGGCCCTCGCGATGACAATCATCATGATGATCGAGCCCCCTCTCTCTTCCAGCCTCCTAAATGTTGAGATCGGTCACGGTGTTTAGGGGATTAGACAGCTCGGGACAGTGAGAGCACCTGCGTGGCTGAGAGAGACGAGTCTCTGCTATCATGTAAGCCGAACTCCCGGCAGCTATTGTGCGGCCACAGCTCCTGTGCCTGCACGATCGCCATGACGTACCCATACGTCAAATATGGGTACGTACGACAAACGTCGTGAAGGAGTTAAAAATTATTTCAGAGCTCAAGAAAAGAGGGATTTTTAAATTTTATAGCTTTCAGGTTGTTGCCTTTGTTACCGGCAACCCTGGATTCAGCCACTTCTCCCATGCTGTAGAGGCAAAGCAGCCTCAGCTAGTAGATTGGGAGAGAGCTCAGTTAGTTCAGAGGTGCGACCGTGCTGCTGGTCTGAACTGTAAATCTTTACAGCAAGAAGCCGGCAGCAGTGCACTCCTGAACAACCCCTTTCAGGGGCTAAGGTACTGTTAAAAACAAAAATATTCAAGAAACGGAACAAAGTGAGAGAGGGCTGTCTGCTTCCATTGGTAAGTAAAAAAGACGGGTTTATTAGGCATCTTCAATTCCTTGTGGCGACGGAGAGAAGCAGAAAGTGTCTTATAGAGCTTTACTCACAAACTTCAGCATGTTCCAATCAAACACATAGTCATAGGAGAACCCTTGACGGTGGAAGAGATTCCTGAATAGCTGCCGTAAGTACGAGTAGTCGGGCTTATCATCAAAGCGTAGAGACCGACAGAAGTTCAGGTAGGTGGCAAACTCCGCTAAAAAGGAGAAAAAAAAATTATAAAATTACCATTTTTCAGAAACTAGGAGAACAGCATCCTGACATTACTATGATACAGTAAAGAGGAGAATTGAGCCACGTATTCTACGATTGAGTGTACATATAATTTAACTAAAAATTCAAGGTGCCTGCAAATATCGGATCGATACAAGATCGGAGATCTAAATCTGCAGTAAAAGCAAAGGTTCTGAAGATTTACAAGTAACAAGCAGGCTGGAGGAACGCTGGGTATTGCAAGGTGATTCTGGCCATCTTGGATTATCCTTTTAACAGTCTGAAGTTTGGCACTTTTAAGAATACCTAATACATTTTTATGAGCAGCCATCATGGGTTACAGAATTACATAAATGAAAGAACTGGCACATGAGCATGTGGTAGATGTGAAATCAGCACCACGCTTTCATTTTTGTGCAGATTTTTTAACTGGACAGTAAAGGGAATTTTTAAAACCTCACTTACTTGTATTGCACAGTAAAATTGCTGCAGATTTGCAGTGTGAAATCTGGATTACAAATCCACATCATATGAACATGGCCCAATTATGCCCGTGGTAATATTAAAAGGATGGTCTTTTTATGTCTCAACCATAAAGGTCATAAACTGAAGAAACTGAGGTTTTTGATTATTAACCCCTTCCCGACCCATGACGCCACGTAGGCGTCATGAAAACCTGTGCCAATCCGACCCATGACGCCTACGTGGCGTCATGAAAGGATCTCGTCCATGCGGGCCGGGAGACCGGGGTCACTCAAAGGTCACCCGACCCGCAGTTACAGGACCCTTTGTGCTTCACCACAGGGGGGTTGGCTTAACCCCCCCGTGGCCACGATCGCTCTGATTGGCTGTTAAAAGTGAAACAGCCAATCAGAGCAATGTGTAATATTTCACCAATTTAATTGGTGAAATATTACAATCCAGCCATGGCCGATGCTGCAATAGCATCTGCCATGGCTGGAGACAGAGCCCTGACCCCCCCCACACCGAGTCACGGCGGTGATCGGCCGCCGCCACCGAAAGATGACAGCGATCGGTCACCGCCGTCACTTACAGCTCCCTCCTCTTTTGGTCCACTGCCCCCACTTCCTATCCCCCCCCCAGCCTTCCGACCCCCCTACTCACCTCTCCCGATCCACCGATGTCCCACGATCGGGCCCGGCGTCCGCCCGGGCCTCTTCATGGGCGCCGCCATATTGGAAAATGGCGGGCGCATGCGCAGTGCGCCCGCCGGCTGGCGCATGCGCAGTGCGCCCCCCAGTGCTCAAAAATTTATTTTGATCACTGTGATAAACTGTCACAGTGATCAAAATAAAAAAAAGGAAATGAACCCCCCCTTTATCATAGGTAGGGACAAATAAAAAAAATAAAGAATTTTTTTTTTTTTTCCTAGCGGATTTTGCTGCTGATCCGCGGCGGATATCGCTGCTTATCCGCGGCGGATTCGCTGCTGATCCGCGGCGGATTTCGCTGCTGATCCGCGGCGGACTTCGCTGCTGATCCGCGGCGGACTTCGCTGCTGATCCGCGGCGGATTTCGCTGCTGATCCGCGGCGGATTTCGCTGCTGATCCGCGGCGGATTTCGCTGCTGATCCGCGGCGGATTTCGCTGCTGATCCGCGGCGGATTTCGCTGCTGATCCGCGGCGGATTTCGCTGCTGATCCGCGGCGGATTTCGCTGCTGATCCGCGGCGGATTTCGCTGCTGATCCGCGGCGGATTTCGCTGCTGATCCGCGGCGGATTTCGCTGCTGATCCGCGGCTGATTATCTGCTGATTCATCTGCGCTAGCGGGTATAGCATAACGCGATCGCGTTATGCTATACCGTTACCAGCCGGTCAACGCTACGTGTTGAACGGGCTGGTAAAACGCAATATGAACCCAGCCTTAGGGTTAGAACTAGGGTTAGGGTTAGCATTAGGGCTAAGGTTAGAATTACGGTTAGGGTTGGAATTTGGGTTAGGGTTGGAATTAGGGTTAGGCTTGTAGTTAGGTTTATGGTTAGAGTTGGGATTAGGGTTAGGGGTGTGTTGGGGTTAGGGTTATGATTAGGGTTTGTATTAGGGTTAGGTGTGTGTAGGCGTTAGGGGTGTGTTGGGGTTAGGGTTGGAGTTAGAATTGAGGGGTTTCCACTATTTAGGCACATCAGGGGGTCTCCATACGCGACATGGCGCCACCATTGATTCCTGCAAATTTTGCGTTCAAAAAGTCAAACAGTGCTCCCTTTATTCCAAGCCCCGACGTATGCCCAAACAGTGGTTTATCCCCACATATGAGGTATCAGCGTACTCGGGAAAAATGCACAACAACTTTGGGGGTTCTAATTTCTCCTGTTAACATTGGGAAAAAAAATTGGGGACTAAAAATTATTTGTGGAAAAAAAATGATTTTATATTTTCACGGCTCTGCGTTATAAACTTCTGTGAAGGACTTGGAGATTCAAAGTGCTCACCACACATCTAGAGGAGTTCCTTGGGGGATCTAGTTTCCAAAATGGGGTCACTTGTGGGGAGTTTCTACTGTTTAGGCACATCAGTGACTCTGCAAACGTAACATGACGCCCGAAGACCATTCCATCAAGTGGGCATTTCAAAAGGTCACTACTTCCCATCCGAGCCCCGACGTGTGCCCATACAGTAGTTTTCTCCCACATATGGGATATCAGCATACTCAGGACAAATTGGACAACAACTTTTGGGGTCTAATTTCTCATGTTACCCTTGCGAAAATAAAAAAATTGGGGACTAAAAGATCCTGATTGTGGAAAAAATATGATTTTTTTATTTTCATGCCCGGGCGTTATAAACTTCTGTGTAGCCCTTGGGGGTTCAAAGTGCTCACCACACATCTAGATAAGTTCTTTGCGGTGTCTAGTTTCCAAAATGGGGTCACTTGTGGGGAGTTTCTACTGTTTAGGCGCATCAGGGGCTCTGCAAACGTAACAAGATGCCCGCAGACCATTCCATCAAGTTGGCATTTCAAAGCGTCACTACATCCCTTCCGAGCCCTGACGTGTGCCCAAACAGTGGTTCCCCCCCACATATGGGGTACTAGCGTACTCAGGACAAACTGGACAACAACTTTCGGGGTCCAATTTCTCCTGTAACCATTGTGAAAATAAAAAATAGTGGGCTAAAAAATCATTTTTTGAGAAAAAAAAATGATATTTTATTTTCACGGCTCTGCGTTATAAACTTCTGTAAAGCACCTGGGGGGTTCAAAGTGCTCACTATGCATCTAGATAAGTTCCTTAGGGCGTCTAGTTTCCAAAATGGGGTCACTTGTGGGGGAGCTCCAATGTTTAGGCACACAGGAACTCTCCAAATGCGACATGGCAACCGCTAAATATTCCAGCATATTTTCTATTCAAAAAGTCAAATGGCGCTCCTTCCCTTCTGAGCCCTGCCGTGCGCCCAACAGTGGTTTATGATCACAAATGAGGTATCTGTGTACTCAGGAGAAATTGCCCAACAAATTTTAGAATCCAATTTATACTGTTGCCCATGTGAAAATGAAAAAAACTGAGGCTAAAAGAAAATTTTTGTGAAAAAAAAGTACTTTCTTTTTTTTACGGATCAATTTGTGAAGCACCTGGGGGTTCAAAGTGCTCACTATGCATCTAGATAAGTTCCTTAGGGGGTCTAGTTTCCAAAATGGGGTCACTTGTGGGGAGCTCCAATGTTTAGGCACACAGGGACTCTCCAAATGCGACATGGCAACCGCTAAATATTCCAGCATATTTTCCATTCAAAAAGTCAAATGGCGCTGCTTCCCTTCTGAGCCCTGCCATGCGCCCAAACAGTGGTTTATGACCACATATGAGGTATCTGTGTACTCTGGAGAAATTGCCCAACAAATTTTAGGATCCAATTTATACTGTTGCCCATGTGAAAATGAAAAAACTGAGGCTAAAAGAAAATTTTTGTGAAAAAAAAGTACTTTCTTTTTTTTTTACAGATCAATTTGTGAAGCACCTGGGGGTTCAAAATGATCACTATGCATCTAGATAAGTTCCTTAGGGGGTCTAGTTTCCAAAATGGGGTCACTTGTGGGGGAGCTCCAATGTTTAGGCACACAGGGACTCTCCAAATGTGACATGGCAACCGCTAAATATTCCAGCATATTTTCCATTCAAAAAGTCAAATGGCGCTCCTTCCCTTCTGAGCCCTGCCGTGCGCCCATACAGTGGTTTATGACCACATATGAGGTATCTGTGTACTCAGGAGAAATTGCCCAACAAATTTTAGGATCCATTTTATCCTGATGCCCATGTAAAAATGAAAAAATTGATGCTAAAAGAAAATTTTTGTTGGAAAAATTAAAATGTCCATTTTTTCCTTACACGTTGCTTTAGTTCCTGTGAAGCACCTGAAGGGTTAATAATCTTCTTGAATGTAGTTTTGAGTAGCTTGAGGGGTGCAGTTTTTATAAAGGTGTCACTTTTGGGTATTTTCTGCCATATAGACCCCTCAAAGTGACTTCAAATGTGAGGTGGTCCCTAAAAAAAATGGTTTTGTAAATTTTGCTGTAAAAATGAGAAATCGCTGGTCAACTTTTAACCCTTATAACTTCCTAACAAAAAAAAATGTTGTTCCCAAAATTGTGCTGATGTAAAGTAGACATGTGGGAAATGTTATTTATTAACTATTTTGTGTCACATAACTCTCTGGTTTAACAGAATAAAAATTAAAAATTTGAAAATTACAAAATTTTCGCCAAATTTCCATTTTTTTCACAAATAAACGCAAAAATTATCGACTTAAATTTACCACTAACATCAAGCCCAATATGTCACGAAAAAACAATCTCAGAATCGCTAGGATCCGTTGAAGCGTTCCTGAGTTATACCTCATAAAGGGACACTGGTCAGAATTGCAAAAAATGGCAAGGTCTTTAAGGTCAAAATAGGCTGGGTCATGAAGGGGTTAATCCTTGACTAAAGCACGGAGTCTGCTTACTTACATGGATAGCTTTTACACAGGAGCTCTATGGGTGTAGACATCTTCTTCTCACTTATGCGCTCGTACTTTTGTCGTTTGGTGGCGGCTTTCAGTCCTTGCCATGGCAGTGAACCCAGATTGAAATACATCAGTACGTAACCCAATGACTCCAGATCATCCCGGCGAGATTGCTCTGTAGGGACAGAAAGATTTAGAATACTAAAAAACTGCTTCATGGTACCAAGTACAGATCTCCTGGCACTTGCACGACAATGGCTTCAGAGTTGCCGTGACAATGTCATGAAAATGCTGACGATGGTGCAGGAGGGGAGAAGAGTATAACTTTTATTTTTAACCTGGGCTTCCCATTTCTGTGATTTTTTTTTATTGCCCTCTTTGTTAGTTTCAAGTAATGAAAATACAGTGTGCGCATTAAAATACTTACTGGTCATCTTCCTCTGTCGTTTCCAGCACTGTGCTATGGTCCCTCTCCACCATCATTTTGCTCACACGGTGGACCATTATTTCCACTCATAATGTGAGTTAATAAGAGCCTTAGTCTCCTAGACTTACATTGAGAAAGTGACTTTTTATCCACACACAAAACTGTGTAATCTGGCTGGTCAGGCCGCATCTGGAATACTGTGTCTAGTTCTGAGCACCACATTTAAAAAAAAAAATGACATTGAAAAACTGGAGCAAGTTCAGAGAAGAGCTACCAGGATGGTGAGCGGACTGTAAAGTATGTCCTATGAGAAACAGTTGAAAGTTCTGGGAATGTTTAACTTGCAAAAATATGGATTTTTGTGTACTCAGCGTAAAATCCTTTTTTTCCGAGCCACCCATTGGGTGACACAGGACCGTGGGTGTATGCTGCTGCCACTAGGAGGCTGACACTAAGTGAATACAAAAAGGGTTAGCTCCTCCTCTGCAGTATACACCACCCACTGGCTCTGGATCAAACCAGTTCAGTGACCAAGCAGTAGAAGATTAACAACAACAGTAGGTAGAACATGTCAACAAGAAACCATCATAGGCAACAGGTCAAAAGGGTGGGTGCTGTGTCCACCAATGAGTGGCTTGGAGAAAAGGATTTTACGGTGAGTACACAAAAATCCCTATTTCTCCTTCGCCACATTGGGGGACACATGACCGTGGAACGTCCCAAAGCAGTCCCTGGGTGGGAAATAACATCATAACAGAGTAAACTCCCTGCACCCGCTGTCTAAAGGTGCGCTACTGCTGCCTGCAGAATTAGTCTACCCAGGCCAGCATCTGCTGATGCCTGAGTATGGACATCATAATGCTTTGAGAAAGTGTGCAGGCTGCATGTGTATGTTGAAGAGGACGAAGATGCAGCTGCGCAAATGGAATTGCTTCCATTGCGGCTACCATCTTCCAGAGGACCCTCATACCGAAACGGATGGAACGAGAGTATGGTTGACAGAGTGCCCGGGCCCCCTGCTGAAGGGCTAAGACCTTGTCCCGAGGGAGAATCACCAATCCTCGGGAAGTGTCCAGAATCATGCCCAGGAAGGAAATCTTCAGGTTGATCAACCAGCCTAGCCGAGAAAGGGTATCCAATGAAATGCGGACGCACTCCACGCAGGCTTGAAAAGACGGCCCTTTGATCAGTAGGTCGTCTAGGTAAGGGAGGAGATGGACATGACGGCCGCCATGACCTTCGTGAACACACTGGGGGCGGTGGTGAGGCCGAATGGCAAGGCCGTGAATTGAAAATGTTCTCCGCGAAGCGAAGGAACTTTTGGGGGGGGGGGAGAGACTGGGATGTGAAGATACGCATCCCGAATGTCGATGGTGGCTAGGAACTCCCCCTGCTCCATCGTGCAGATGACGGAACGTAGAGACTCCATCCTGAAATGCCGGACTCTGACAAATTTTAAGCTTTAGGTCCAGGATGGGTCTTACTGTACCATCCTTCTTTAGGACCATGAACAGATTTGAATAGAAACCCTCGAACCTTTCGTTCACCGGGACCGGGGTAATGACTCCGTCTTGGTGGAGTGACTCGATGGCTTGGTAAAAAATTCGTGCCCTTGTTCCCGCTTTGGGGGGACGGGAGACAAAAAACCGGGTTGGAGGGGGGAGGAAATTCTATTTTGTAGCCGGAGGAAACCAGATCCCTGACCCACTCGCCGTGAACGACGGCGAGCCAGGCATGGCGAAACAGGAGTAGGCGGCCGCCTACTCTGCTGGTATCGACCGGACAGGGTTGCGAGTTATTTAGTCGAGTGTCTTTGGATCCCTTATATCTGGCCTGTTTGGGGCAAGCCTTCCATGACTTGTTGGGTTTGTACGAGGTCTGTGGACTCTTATCCCTGTGAGTGGAGCGCCTCGAACCGGGGGAGCTGGGCATAGAAGACCACCCGTAATTGCTGCGAAAGGACAGGAATGATGTCTGCAGCTGTCAGCGGATAGGGCGCCTAACTCTCTGCTGGGGAAGGGACTTACTGGTCCCGCCTGTAGCATCCGAAATAATCTGGTCCAGCTTTTCTCTGAATAAGCGGCTGCTGTGGTAAGGGGAGAGGTTAAAGATTTTTTGGATGCAGAGTCCGCTCGCCAGTTCCTGAGCCATAGCGCCATTCTGATAGCTACTGCGTTAGAGGCTGCAAGCGCAGAGCAATTAGCCGCGTTTAGGGAGGCATTTACCAAGTAGCCGCCGGCCAAGGAAATTTGATTGGCCAGTTCTGCTACCTCCGGAGGAAGATCACTCTTCTGTATGGCCTTATGCAGGGAATCTGCCTAGGAAGCCACGGCTTTGGCTACCCAAGTCGCTGCAAAGGAGGGAAAAAGTGCCGAGCCTGATGCCTCGAAAACCGAACGGGAGAGGCTGTCAATCAGGCGATCTGTGAGATCCTTAATGGAGGATCCGTCCAGCAAAGACAAAAGAGTCTTGGAGGTTAAACGAGATACAGGAGGATCCACTGGAGGTGATTCTGTCTATTGTTTGCAGAGGTCAGATGAGAAGGGATATCTGGTCTCAAGAGATCTCTGACCTGCAAAACGTTTGTCTGGCCGCTCCCTATGTCGCCTTACTATGTCCTGGAACTCAGGGTGATTGGCAAACACCCTATGAGGACGTTTGGTCCTTTTGAAGGACACCGCATTTTCCGCGTGGGAAGTAGTAGGATCTTCAACCTGCAACGAATGGTTGACTGCCTCAATTAGGCTATCCACTGTAGTCTGATAACCTGGTGACTCTAGGTCAAGGGGCCCATCAGACTTGGAATCGTGTTCGCTGTAAGTTCCTGAAGAGGGAGAGCGAGAAACGGAGCTAACGGACACCGATGCGCCAGAGGGCCTGGGGGACGAGCTATGAGCCCGTTTCCTAGTCTGTGTTTTAATCAAGAACGGCCCCTGCAGGCCAATGGTTCCCCTGCTGTAGGGGAATTCTGAGACAGGCAGATTAGTGGTCCCGCTCCTGGAGGGATCCTGACGGGACTCAATTGCCTTAGTTAGGGAAACCATAGATTGCGATAATGACGAAACCCACTCCGGGGGACTAGGCACTGTGGGATCGGACGCGGTGGGTGGCTCCTGACCGCATTTAGGGTCGCAAGCATCACAGAGAGGAGTATTATGTCCCATTAGTAACGCAGCCTGACAGGAGGTGCATGAAGCAAAAAACACTGTTTTGCTGGACTTTTTGGAGGTTTTAGGTAGGGACATGCTGTACCACTGTTATCTCCCAATATACTGCAGGTAGGGCTATGTGTGTGCAGCTACAGATCAGCAGAGCACTTGAGTGGAAAAGGGAGGGGGGCCTGAGGGCAGCGTAGCAGAGCACTTACCCAGGTCCTGTGCCCCTAAGAAACCTTGTCCCCAGCGGTGCAGCGACGGTTGAGATGCGAGCACAGGGTCCCTGTGTGTCGGTCTCACTGAATATGGCTGCCGAGATCAGGAAGGCGCTTCTCGTACAGGCAGGTGGGCGGTACCGCCTGCGTGATGAGTGGTTGTGGGCGGGGTTACCGGCTTGTGGCCTATCTGGTAACTCCGCCCACAACCGCCCATCGCGCAGGCGGTACCGCCCACCTGCCTGGTGCTTCTCGCACTGTGAAGCCTGGGACTAAATTAGCGGTGCCCAGCCCCCCCCACCCTCCCAGATCAAAAACTCACCGCCAGAAGCCTGGAGGGAGTGAGAAGCAGAGCTGACACTATGCATGCAGGTCAGGGCTGCGACAGGGACGGTGCAGTAACCCTCAACCCTCAAGAGGGACCGTCCAGCTCCCTGCAGCACCGCTGTTCCATCAGTGGTGGTGCAGTAGGAGCAGCACGGACGCCAAGGGGGCCTCTGTGTATCCTAAGGGTTCTCTCCCCTAGGATTTCACAGGGCTTTGTCCGCTGTAGCCTGGCTCAGAAGGGGGTACATGGAGGTGACAATTCATGTTCCCGTCTGTTGCTGGTGCGGGGAGATCGGCACCCTGAAGGGAACCGTTGCCCCTAGAATAGCTCAGGCCTGGCATCCCAAGTCGCAGGAGAGGATACGGGGAGGTGACACTCCCCGTGCTCGCCTGTTGTTGGTTGGTGGAGATCGGCCTCTTGAAAGGGTCCGTCGCCCCAGTCATCCTCATGAAAAAAGGGTTTAAAAAAGTAAAAAATTTGAAAAATAAAAATATTCAAGTATGGTCTGAATAGCAGACCCCGTGTGCCTCCAACAGACACTAAGCATGAACTGGTTCGATCCAGAGCCAGTGGGTGGTGTATACTGCAGAGGAGGAGCTAACCCTTTTTGTATTCACTTAGTGTCAGCCTCCTAGTCGCAGCAGCATACATCCACAGTCCTGTATCCCCCAATGTGGCGAAGGCGAAAAGAAGACTAAGAGGAGACTTAATAGCCATCTACAAATATCTGAAGGGCTGTCACAGTGAAGAGGGATTATCATTATTCTCATTTGCACATGGAAACACGAGAATGGAATAAAACTGAAAGGGAGAATATACAGATTAGATTAGAAAAAACCTTTTGACAGTGAGGGTGATCAATGAGTGGAAAAGACTACAGGCTGAAACAAGAGGTGGTGAGTTCTCCTTCAATGGAAGTCTTCAAAGAAAGGCTGGACAAACAACTGTCTGAGATGGTTTAGTGAATCCTGCGCTGCACTGAGCAGGGGTTTGACACGATGACCATGGAGGTCCCTTCCAACTCTTAAGGTACTGCCACACTAAACAATCCCGCTAGCGATCACAATAACGACGCATACTAATGCGATCGCTAGCGGGATTGTTTCTATATCGCTAAATGCTGCCGCATTTAGCGATATAGTTAACGACGCTATCGCCGTTAGCGATCTTCTTAACGACTTTAGCGGTACAAAAGTACCGCTAAATCGCTAAGAAAAGGTGCCACACAGCGATAAGATACTTACCCAGCGGGAGCGCCGACGAGAAAATAGGGTCCGGAGCGATTCCAGCGACGAGCGAGATCACAGCAGGAAGCTCGTCGCTGGAAGCTGCCGCACTGAACAATATCGCTAACGGGATCGCTAAATAGTGACGGTTTTTAGCGATCCCGTTAGCGATATTGTTTAGTGTGGCATACCCTTTACACTCTATGATGAAGAGGGATTAGAGCCGTGCTGGAAACAGCAGATGACAGTGACTTGTAAGGATTTTAATGTACACGCTGGACATGCATTACTAAAAGCTAACAAATGGTGAAATAAAAAAAACAAAACAAAGTGCTTGAGTGGTACTTCAAGAAATGGTTGTTCACGTAGAGAACAATCTTTTAAATCTGTTATTCCACGAACAATTGTCATATATTCACATACTGACTGGATCAGTGGGGTCTCAATTAGCTACATCAAAATAAAGAATAAGAGTCCCAAAGTGCATTGAGAATAAAGTGGTAGGGCACACGCATGCTCAAGGCTGCCGTAGGCAGTGAAGAGCAGTTGTCATGCATGCCCACAAGAAAAGTCTAAGTTACTTACCGTTAACGGTATTTTTCGAAGACCATGACAGCACCCAACGAGAGAGGGGATCCGCCCTTCAGGAACAGGAAACCTACAGATACATAAGGGCGGCACCTCTCCCACGCATCAGTTTGTTTACAGAGCACAAGAGGACCACCAAGGTTAATGACAATCACAAGCTCTATACAACATTATTGCGTATCAGTATTTCATTTTATGTGAAACTTAGAGGAAGAAGTGCGCGCCGATAAGATAAAGGGAGGGAATACAAGGGGTGCTGTCATGGTCTTCGAAAAATACCGTTAACGGTAAGTAACTTAGACTTTATTCGAAGCACATGACAGCACCCAACGAGAGAATTACAGAGAGTAATAACTACTCAGGGAGGGACTACAGCCTGCAGCACCCTTACCCCAAAAGAGAGATCAGAGGAAGCACCCAAGTCTAATCTATAATGATTGAAGAAAGTGCTTGGAGAGGACCAAGTGGCGGCCTTACATATCTGGTCGATGGAGACTTCCGACCTTTCCGCCCACGAGGTTGCCATGGCTCGAGTGGAATGTGCCCTCAGTTTTTCTGGTGCCGGCCTGCCTTTTGAGGTGTATGCTAATGCAATAGCCTCCCTGATCCATCTAGCTAGTGTGGCCCTTGATACTCTAAAGGTACTGCCACACTAAACAATCCCGCTAGCGATCACGATAACGACGCATACTAATGCGATCGCTAGCGGGATTGTTTCTATATCGCTAAGTGCGGCCACATTTAGCGATATAGTTAACGACGCTATCGCCGTTAGTGATCTTCTTAACGACTTTAGCGGTACAAAAGTACCGCTAAATCGCTAAGAAAAGGTGCCACACTAGCGATATATACTTACCCAGCGGGAGCGCCGACGAGAAAATAGGGTCCGGAACGATTCCAGCGACGAGCGAGATCACAGCAGGAAGCTCGTCGCTGGCAGATGCCGCACTGAACAACATCGCAACGGGATCGCTTATAGTTTTTTTTTAGCGATCCCGTTAGCGATATTGTTCAGTGTGGCATACCCTTTAGGCCCTTCCTGGGGCCTTGGAAAGAAACAAATAAGGCATTATCTTTTTTCCAGGGATCAGTAATAGCTAGATACTCTAAGAGACATCTCCTCACGTCTAAGGTATGGAGTTTCTCTTCTTTTTGGTTACTAGGATTAGGCAAGAATGATGGTAGGATTATCTCCTGAGATCTATGGAAGGTGGATGCCACCTTAGGTAGGTATGCTGGATCAGCCCTAAGTATCACCCTATCGTCCTGAATTTGTGTATACGGAGGAAGTCTAGAGAGTGCCTGGATGTCACTCACCCTTCGTGCTGATGTTAGAGCCACCAAGAAAGCTACCTTGATAGAGAGGGTTTTAATCGAGGCGACTGAGATGGGTTCAAATGGAGCCTCCGTCATGGCTGTGAGTACTAAGTTTAAATCCCAAGGCATAAACATATTCTTGACTATAGGTCTTGATCTCGCTGCCGCTTTGATAAATCTACTGACCCAATAGTTTCTAGCTATGTCACAGTGAAAAAGGGCTCCCAGGGCAGAAACCTGTACTTTGAGGGTACTGGTGGAAAGACCCATATCTAACCCTTTTTGTAGAAACTCTAGAATCTGAGATATTGGGACTGATTCTCTAGCCGTAACTCCTGAGACCTGTAAGAATTTTCTCCAGGTCCTGGCATAGATCTTAGTTGTTACTTCCTTTCTACTCTTAAGAAGGGTATTAATCAATTCATGAGAAAACCCCCTATCTAACAATAGCGACCGCTCAAATTCCACGCCGTCAGATGCAGGCCAGCCACCTGAGGATGGTACACTGGACCCTGGGACAGGAGATCTGGAATATCCGGTAGAATCCATGGGTCGGTTACTGACATGGTCCTGAGGCTCGAGAACCACGCTCTCTTGGGCCAAAAGGGTGCTACTAAGATCACATTTGCTTTGTCCTTTCTGATCTTTCTGACTACCAGAGGAATCAGAGACAAGGGGGGAAAGGCATAAGCCAGAGAAAAATCCCATTGTATTAGAAAGGCATCTACTGCCAGCGGATTTTCTCTGGGGTTTAGGGAGCAGAACTGTTCTACCTTCCGATTCCTTCTGGTGGCAAAAAGGTCTACGTCTGGTTGCCCCCATTTGCGCATGATCATGTTGAAGATGACGCTCTTTAGTGACCATTCCCCTTGTCTTAGAAGGTGGCGGCTTAAAAAGTCTGCGGTGGTGTTTTCCTCTCCTCTTATATGCAATGCTGTTAAGGATAGAAAATGTCTTTCTGCCAGATGGAACAGGCGTTCTGACACTTGCATGAGAGGACCAGATCGAGTGCCTCCCTGGTGGTTGATATAGGCTACCGCAACCTGATTGTCGGACAAAATCCGTACGTGATGACCCTGTAGATAAATGAGGAGTCTTTTTACTGCCAATTCTACTGCCGTAAGCTCTTTCATGTTAGAGGACATGTCTATCTGATGATGCTGCCATAAGCCCTGCACTACAGAATCAGACATATGAGCCCCCCAACCAGTGGGACTAGCATCCGTGGTGACCACTCTGGTTATGTTATACTCCCAGGGCACCCCTTTGGATAGGTTACAATTATCCAGCCACCATTCTAAGGACTTAATTGTGGCCTGGGATAAAGTTAGTCGGCTCTCCAGGCGGTTTCCTAGGCTTTTATCGTAACGCAAGACCTCAGCCTGTAAAGTCCTGGTATGAAACCGTGCCCATTGCACCACAGGGATGCAGGAGGAAAGAGAGCCCAACAAGGACATAGCTTTCCTAAGAGACATGGTGGGGTTATTGGAGGCATTTAGGATCGGATAGTGCAGGCGTATTAGTTTGTCGGGTGGAAGTCGGCATTCTTGTTTTTGGGAATCTAAGGTTAGGCTCAAAAACTGTTGTACTTGGATCGGCTGCAATCGAGACTTTGCAATATTTAGTAGCCACCCCAACCGTTCTAGAACAGATATTGCTTTATTTAACTGTTCCTGACAATGGTCCGATGTTTTGCCTATAATCAGGAAGTCATCGAGGTAGGGAACTATCAAGATATGAGATTCTCGTAGGTGGGCCATCACTTCTGCTACAACTTTTGTAAATACCCGAGGGGCAACTGCAAGACCGAATGGTAGAGCCTTATAATGAAAATGTTGCAGTGAGCCTTTTAACCACACTGCCACTCTAAGAAAACGCTGATGGGTTACATGGATGGGGACATGGTAATAGGCGGCTTTTAAGTCCAATACCACCATTAAACAGTTTTTAAACAATAATTTTATTGTGGAATTGACTGTTTCCATTTTAAACGGCCGTATTATCAGGAATTTGTTCAAGGCTTTTAAATTAATTATCGTCCTGAAGGAGCCATCCGGCCTCTGGACTAAAAATAGAGGGGAGTAAAAGCCTCTACCCCTTTCCATTGCCGGTACCTGCACTAGAACCCCTTATGCAGCACGTAGGGCACTATGGCTCAAATGTTGGCCGGGTGACGAGGAAGATGAGTGCGAAGGAGACGATGAAGTGGACCTCAGCGAATCTTCGCCTCTGTTATGCCTGGCTGGGGAATCTGAGTCAGAGACCCTTGAACCCCTTTTTGACCTAGATGATTCTCCTCGAGAAATGGCTTTCATCTCTGTTCTAATCATATCCCTCAGGTTTGAAGTAAAGTCCGGAGTTTCTTCAGCTACCTGTAGGGAGTGCGGGGAAGATTTGTAAGGCATTGCCCTGTTTCAAAACAGGGACTAACGACCACCCCTATATCTCTGTCCCCTACCGTCTGCTGAACACAAGGTTGACACAACCTTTTAGGATAGGCGTCAGGCAGGGGCTGACCGCAGAGGGCACATTCCCTATGCTTCGTTTTTCCTGCACACTTTTTTCCCTGATAAAAGGAAACACAAGGGAGGAATAAACTGCATCCTCGGGTATACTTTCACGAAGATCCTCTTACCCGCCAGCAGTAATAGGTACCGGATCACGGGGGGGAGCAGGTGATGACGATGCCTCCACCGCTCTGGAGGAACCTCTACGGACGGATCCATGTCCTTTGGTTTTCACTGGCTGCGGCCTAGAGCGAGTCTCCTGCTCAACATGCAGGCTCTGCTGCTCTGAGGGAGCTTCTGACCCCTCCATGCTGGATCAGAAGCGTCTGTGCAGCTGGGCAGGTCCCTTTTATCCCCGGATATCCGGTACAGCAGCGTCAGATGCCAGCGATTCGCCCCTCCCCCCCCGGTCTAACCCGCCTCCCCCCCTTTACTGCAGCGCTCGTGCCCCCAGCGCCCCCTGACCTAACCGCTCCGTGTATCGGAGTCGGCTGCGAATTCCAGCGGCGCAGAGGAGAGGAAACGCCGGCCGGCACCTGACTTCCGGTCCGGCGTCTCAGGCCACGCCCCCCCGCCACGCGTCACCTCCGCCCCACCGGAAGATCGCAGGGACGCGCCGGGGGAGACGCAGAGGCGCCGAACCAGGCCCGGAGATCCCCCGACGCTCACCCCTGCGCCAGTTTCATGTCGCACAGATGGTTCGGCAACACTGCACGTTCAGCTGCCCAGGGAGGGGAACGAGTATCCAGGAGGGGATGGCTATACTCACCTGCTACGCTGGCCAGAAGACGGGATCCTCCGGACACCGCTTCCTGCTGCTCCGCACACTGCCGTGGAGCCCTGCCCGGGCCCACCGTGGCGCTCCAGGGTCCCCCGCACCAGGTCGAGGTAGGAGACTACTTGCTACCTGGGTCGACCGGCCGGCCTGGGAAAACGAGGAAGATCTTCATCTGTAGGATTCCCGTCCTCCAGGAACAGGAAACCAACTGATGCGTGGGAGAGGTGCCGCCCTTATGTATCTGTAGGTTTCCTGTTCCTGAAGGGCGGATCCCCTCTCTCGTTGGGTGCTGTCATGTGCTTCGAATAAACACAGGTCCTTCATTGCTCTGCACACTAGTTTCTCTCTATTATTACACCGGACTAAATATTAATGGATAAATTGATAACTAGGTGTTACTCACTACCCTGACACAGCATACGTAAAAGTTTACTTGTACCTTAATTGTGCCTCCACATTAACAAGCTTTAGGCAAGTGCTTTCCCCTCCGACCGTCAGTTACTATATAAGTGACCGGCCCATGCGAAGTCACCCACACCTGAAGCTTCAGACCACAGATATGTCACAGTATCATCAGTGCTACTCCAGCCTGACACCCAAGATTAGACTGGCTGTTTGCTAATAACGTAATGTAAAGTTGTCACTAGTATATTCTATGGTGGATGCAGGCACACAAGCTATTGGTGCAGGTTGTGTAATACAAAAAAAAAATAAAATAAAAACCCATTGAGACAACTCTCACCACCTGCTACCCCTAAAAACATAGTAATAAGAAACAACAACAAAACCTTGTATGTATCCAAAACCGTAATAAAAACCGTCAACTGACCAAGTTAATAAAACAAGCCTACACACAGGATCCACCTTCGAGAAGAGAAATGGTGTCTTAAAAAATGGAGACAAACACATTTTATGTATTCTGCAGTTAATTTTTTTCTAACCACTACAGTATATATGTACAGTGCTCTCAATTTTTACTGCAAAATGAAAACTGTAGAAAAATAGAGTTTTTCATTTTCACCATTTCATTGTATGGTAAATAATGTCATTCAAAACAACACCTTATCCCACAGAAAGCAACCTTCATATGGTGGTCCATGGATGAACAAGCAAGTAATGCTTCTGGAAGGTGGGGAAGAATAAGCAAAAAGCACAAAAAAAAGCTTACCTATTCCCAGGTGAGTGTTTATGGATGCATAGCGGGCAGTTCCAGTCAGGTTCTTGTTTTCACGGTAGGGGATATGCTGGTGTGTTCTGGCATCGCGGTACTTCTTTGCAAGTCCAAAATCAATTATGTAGACCAGGTTTCCTTTCTTACCAAGGCCCATGAGAAAATTATCTGGCTTCACATCACGATGGATGAAGTTTTTGGAATGGATGTATTCAATGCGACTAATCTGGTAAAAAAAAATAAAATAAGAAGAAGAGGGTGAGCATAAACCTCGTGTCACGGAACGAAAATCGCAGACCTGTCCTCTGCCTTTAACACAGTGGACCATTAACTATTATTACAGACCCTCTCATCTCTTGGCATCACTGACTTGGCCCTATCTTGGATCTCGTCATACTTAACAGACCGGGACACTCAGGGTCTCCCACTCATACACCACCTCCTCACCTCGCCCCCTATCTGTCAGAGTCCCGCAAGGTTCTGTCCTAGGGCCTCTGCTCTTCTCCATCTACACCATTATGAGCTGTCCGAGGCAAGAGTCCCATGGCTTTCAGTATCATCTCTATGCTGACGACACACAGATCTATATCTTTGGACCAGATATCACCACCCTACTAACCAGAATCCCACAACATCTGTCCGCTATTTCATCCTTCTCCGCTAGGTTTCTAAAACTTAATATGGACAAAACAGAATTCATCTTCCCACCCCCCCACCCCCAACTCATACGACTCCCCCAACAGACCTATCCATTAAAGTAAATGGCTGCTCACTCTCCCCAATACCACAAGCTCGCTGCCTCGGGTAATCCTCAACACTGATCTCTCCTTCAAACCACATATCCAAGCCCTCTCCACATCCTGCCGACTTCAACTCAAAAATATTTTCCGGATCCGTACATTCCTAAACCACCAAGAATCTGCAAAAACCCTAGTCCATGCACTCATCATCTCCCGCCTTGACTACTGCAACCTCCTGCTCTGTGGCCTCCCCTCTAACACTCTTGCTCCCCTCCAATCTATTCTAAACTCTGCTGCCCGACTAATCCACCTGTCCCTCCGCTATTCCCTGGCCTCTCCCCTCTGTCAATCCCTGCACTGGCTCCTCATTACCCAAAGACTCCAGTTCAATACCCTAACCATGATATACAGAGCCATCCGCAACCTGAGTCCTCCATACATCTGCGACCTCGTCTCCCGGCACTTACCTGTACGCAACCTCCTATCCTCACAAGATCTCCTTCTCGACTCCCCTCTTCCCACAATCGCATACAAGATTTCTCCCGCGCATCCCCCCTACTCTGAAACTCTCCACCCCAACACATCATACTCTCGCCTACCATGGAAACCTTCAAAAAGAACCTGAAGACCTACCTCTTCCGACAAGCCTACAACCTACAGTAACCACAGATGGACCAAACCGCTGCACGACCAGCTCTACCCTCACCTACTGTATGCTCACCCATCACTTGTAGATTGTGAGCCCTCGCGGGCAGTGTCCTCTCTCATCCTGTACCAGTCGTGATTTGTATTATTTAAGATTACTGTATTTGTATATTATGTATACCCCTCCTCACATGTAAAGCGCCATGGAATAAATGGTGCTATAATAAATAATAATAAAACAATTTCTCCAATACAGACTTTGTCTTTATAGAGCAGTCCAATGGGTCATACTCATCCATCCATACATTGAAGGGGTAGTCCGTGATCATATCCCAATATGTAGTAGGTGTAATAATAATAATATTAGCAAATACCTCCAGTTAGAAATGTAGTATAGTTTTTCTGATTCACTAGCCTCTAGTTATACTGTCACTATATTAGTGGTCGTAACTATGGATACCAAAGGTCCTGCAATGCCTGCACATGAGCAAATCAGAAAAACTATACTACATTTCTAATTGGAGGTATTTGCTAACATTACTACACATACTACATGTTGGGATAGGGTCTTGGAGATGGGAATACCCCTTGAAGTTTCTCTGTCAGACTTTGGACACCATTCATTAAGGCATTTGACAGTTTTCTGGTGTAAGAGACACCTGGAAATGTCACATGCTGTTAGTGGCTTGGTGTTTTTATGTCAGCTTCCCCAGGCTATGCCACACTTGTGCCTTATTCATCACAATTTACACCAAAAATGTATCCTAGTCCTTTACAGAAGTAACATTCCTGTTGGTGGCACAGGGCTCTTGCACAATGCGCTGAATTGATCAATCATTAAACGATCATGAAGCTTAAATTAATTAGGTGTAACTTACTCCACAGGCGCCTTCATTATGACTCATGTGCGAAACACTAGCTGTAATAAATCCAGGCCCTTTGTTTCGGGGACAGGAAGCTGCAGTTGTCAATCATTAGTTCTCATAGGGAAGGAGTTTTGTCACTCCATCCCTTCGCACTGTTCTCCCTAGCAGGCATACTGCGCCAAGACATGCTTGGTTGTAAAATGTGGACTATGACCTGGCATCAGTGACCTTACTGTGTCATCGAAGAATTGCCAGACAGACCAGAGCTTACTACATAAAGTATGCAACGCTCATATAGCCTTTTAGCTCAGCCTCGAATACAGCTAAAAAAGGGAAAAAACCCATGGAGACTCTTAAAATAATGAACGTTACATATTAATTTTTTAATTAAACTAAAAAACCTGTGATTTCCATAATGCAGGATTTATAGGTGAAGTCACTGTCAACAAGAGATAAAGCCTACATAAACTATAGTAGAGCAAGCATTGTCTGGAACAACATCACTCAGTTATACAGTGGGAAAAATAAATACTTAACACGTCACCAATTTTCTAAGTAAATATATTTCTACCAGATGGTGGCCCGATTCTAACGCATCGGGTATTCTAGAATATGAACGTAGTTTATTTATGAAGATTTAAGAATAATGCAATGGGTGTATATAGAGGCTGCTCGGATGAATATAGAGGCTGCTGCAGTGTATATAGAGGCTGCTGCTGAGGTGTACGTGGAGGCTGTCGCTGCTGGGGTGTATATAGAGGTTGCTGCTGGGGTATATGTGGAGGCTGCTGCTGCTGGGGTGTATATAGAGGCTGCTGCTGCTGGGGTGTACGTGGAAGCTGCTGGGGTGTATATAGAGGCTGCTGCTGGGGTGTACGTGAAGGCTGCCGCTGCTGGGGTGTATATAGAGGCTGCTGCTGGGGTGTATATAAGGGTATGCCACACTAAACGAGATCGCTAACGAGATCACTAAAACGTCACTATTTAGCGATCTCGTTAGCGACCTCGTTGTGTGTGGCATGTAGCAACGATGTGGCCCCTGCTGTGATGTCGCTGATCGTTCACTAGCGTTCTGGACCGTTTTTTGATCGTTGGCGTCCCGCTGGTGAGCCTATATCGCTGTGTTTGGCACCTTTTGCGAACGACGAGCGACCTCGTTTGTGACGCATATGACTGTTTTGCGTCACGGAGTGGATCGCAATATCTGTAAGTTCTCTTTTGCGTCACAGAGAGGATCGCAGAAGTTGCAAAGCAGGCTAGCAGGACGCAGAGAGCAGGAGCGATGCTGGAAATTCCTATGAATCAGAAGCGCTCAGTACATGCTGACAGATCCTAACGACCGCCAAAGTCGTTAAAGAGATCGCTGACCGCTGATGAGTCGTTTGAGATCTCCTGTTTGGCAGCTACTAGCGACCTAAAAGAGATCACACCAACGATCTCATTAGCTTGCGTCGTTATCGAGATCGCTAACGAGATCGCTAAGTGTGGCAGTACCTATAGAGGCTGCTGCTGGTGGGGTATACGTGGAGGCTGCGCTGCTGCTGCTGGGGTATATGTGGAGGCTGCTGCTGATGGGGTATATGTGGAAGCTGCTGCTGATGGGGTATATGTGGAAGCTGCTGCTGATGGGGTATATGTGGAAGCTGCTGCTGATGGGGTATATGTGGAAGCTGCTGCTGATGGGGTATATGTGGAGGCTGCTGCTGATGGGGTATATAGAGGCTGCTGCTGCTGGTGTATATGTGGAGGCTGCTGCTGCTGGGGTACATAGAGGCTGCTGCTGGGGTATATGTGGAGGCTGCTGCTGCTGGGGTATATGTGGAGGCTGCTGCTGCTGGGGTATATGTGGAGGCTGCTGCTGATGGGGTATATGTGGAAGCTGCTGCTGATGGGGTATATGTGGAAGCTGCTGCTGATGGGGTATATGTGGAGGCTGCTGCTGATGGGGTATATAGAGGCTGCTGCTGCTGGTGTATATGTGGAGGCTGCTGCTGCTGGGGTACATAGAGGCTGCTGCTGGAGTATATGTGGAGGCTGCTGCTGCTGGGGTACATGTGGAGGCTGCTGCTGCTGGGGTATATGTGGAGGCTGCTGCTGCTGGGGTATATGTGGAGGCTGCTGCTGGGGTATATGTGGAGGCTGCTGCTGGGGTATATGTGGAGGCGGTGGTGGTGGTGTGTACGTGGATCTCCCGAAGATAGCGGTGGCGTACATGGTTCAAATCCTGTGCCAATTCGAGGCCGGACGCAACCAATCAGTGACAGGCGCGACCAATCAGCGACGTGGGATTTCCGTTAAAGACAAACAGAATTAGACGATTTTATAGTAGACTAGATGGTGGCCCGATTCGAACGCATCGGGTAGTCTAGAATATGTATGTAGTTTATTTATGCATGGCTCCGCTCCCACCCTCCCCTCCCATCCTTGAAGGCATGGCTCCCCCCTCCCATCCTTGTACACATGGCTCCGCTCCCCCCTCCCCTCCTTGTATTCATGGCTCCGCTCCACCCTCCCATCCTTGTATCCATGGCTCCAGGATTTTACCTACGCTCAGAGACCAAACATAGCCTAGCTGCGGGTGGTTATATGGCCCCTATGGCTTTGTGGCCATATAACCTTTTGTGGCCTTTTGGTGGGGGTTATGATTATGAGAAAATATGTGTATGATTGCCTAGTTATCCCGATGCCAACAATATACGTCTCATTAATAGCGGATGGATAGAAAATCCAAAATTTCATATATTCTCCCAGAGCCACATCAGCTGTCTCATTATACTGTATAGACCACAGCTATGTATAAAGTTGTTATAAGTTCTTTGATCAACTTCAGACCCTAATCGGCTAATCATACTTCTTCCTGTCTCCCGGTGGGCACACTAGACATGCTTCTCAGTCACCTGAACATAGAGAAATCCTAGCATTTTAATCAATCTGCTTCACATCTGTGTCACTGCCATTTTACATAACAACAGGTATGACTGCTAGCTCACAGCTCCTCAGGACAAATGACTGATGAAAGAAAAAAAAAAAAAAAAAAAAAAAAGAGGGGGGGGGGGGAGAAATCACTGTCTTGCTAAAATGTCCACCCCTGTTTCATCTTCATTATCCTGGTAGATGGCAGCAGATTTTTATCGAGAACGTTTTGGTACATTAGTCCAATCATTCTTCTTCCAAATCATACATCAAGTTTATTAGTGCCGTATGCTAAAAAAAAAAAAAACAGCCCCACACCATGATGTTCCCACCTACAAACTTCACTGTTGGTATGATATTTTTGGGGTGACATGCAGTGTCTTTAGGCCTTCAAACAGAATTCAGTTTTGGTATTACCCGACTAGACTATATTCTACCAGTATTTCACATGCTTGTCTAAATGTTGTTTACCACATTGTAAACGTGCTTGAACATGCTTTTTGCCCAGTAATGGGGTCTTGGTAAGCGTGCATAAAGGCCATGGAGGTACACTACTTATTGTTTTCTATAAAACAATTTTACCTGCAGACACCATGTCTGTCTGTAGGTCTCCACAGGTGGGCCTTGGCACTTGGACAACTTTTCTGGTAATTCTTTTCAATGCTTTGACTGGAATCTTGATGGGAGCACCTGGTTGTGGTTTGTTTATGGTCCAATAATGTTCTTTCCACTTCCACATTATGGCTGCCCCCAACAGTGCTCACTACCATCAGTAGTTTTGAAATTCTTCTGTAACCAATGCTATCACTATATTTTGCAACAATAAGGTTGCAAAGGTATTGAAGCAGCTCACTTGATTTTACCCATCATGAGATGTTCCTTGGGGCACTTTGGTAATGAGATACATTTTTAGAAGCTATCAGTTGAATCAGCTGATATTTCTCACTAAAGGTAGTCACACTAAACGAGATCGCTAATGCGTCACAGATTTATGACGCAGTAGCGATCTCGTTAGCGACGCAGCTGTGTGTGACAAGTAGCAGCGATGTGGCCCCTGCTGCGATGTCGCTGATCGCTCATGAACGTTCTGAGCCGTTTTTTGGTCTTTGGTGTCCCGCTGGTGAGCCTGAATCGCTGAGTGTGACACCCTTTATGAACGACTTCACCAGCGTCGCAGGTGGGACTAGGTTTTCCCAACGACCGCAGAGGTCGTTATACAGATCGCTGATGAGTTGCGTTTGGAATCTAACTAGCGATCACATAGCGATCTCGCCAGGTCGTGTCATTGTCGTGATCGCTGGTGCGATCGCTAAGTGTGACAGTGCCTTAAGGGTCAGGATTGCTTTCTAATAACTGATAGATTTCAGCTGGTGTCATGACTTTCCGAGTCTTTGTATTTTCTACAGGTGCTCAATACTGTTTCCATGTGTTATTTCTCATTATTACACAACTTCATTTATGGACATCTACAGTTTGATTTCTTTGCCTGTGTGGATTCGATTGATTGTTACCAACATCTAGTGAGAATTTCATGTCAATAGCACCTTTAGAAATATATTTACTTAGAAAATTGGTGACGTGTTCAATACTTATTTCACTCGCTGTATATAAACTCTTCTACAGTGACATTCTAACACCAAGAGGAAAATGTCACAGAATTATGTAAATCACAGAATGACGAGATATGTTACAGATATGCAAAGGGTGAAAAAAATGGAACAAAAATTTCAACACATCTCGATTTAGTTAATAAGGCATGGGAGCCACATGCAGAAATCTCCACACTTAACGCCTTGGTTGCTATCAATGAGGTTATTAAAGGTTGTCTAAGGAACGTCCTGGCACGGTAAATACACTTGAGCACATGAATCATCAAGAAACACTAATGGCATCTCCCTTAGCAATTGCCAACAAATAAAGCCCCAGATGTGGTCGACGTGGAACAAGTCTGGAGTCGATGCAAGCCATGGTAAAACATTCAGGCTACTCTTGAAGAATACAGGGATCCAGGTATCGTACATTATGACATCCCATATCAAAATCACAAGAGTAGGACTGGTGTGATGTCCCTTGTGGATGCCTTATAATGGCGTTGCCCTTGTGTTCTCCGGACCAATCTATGGCAATTATTGAGTCCAAAACAAAAGCACAACTCTGCTGAAGCAGACAGCCTCTCCGGTCTGCATCTGGAGACTACACTGGCAATGCCATAAAGAGGTCTTCATAAGGAAAAGTAGCACAACTCCTACTCCTAGGATTATCGAGTTGGGTGGTATGATGTATGGTAGCAATGTAGACAGACAACGGCAAGTCCCATGATTATCTTCAGACATTGGTATAAGCATGTCAAGATCATGGAGTCTTGGGAAGTATAAGGTAGAGAAAACGGTTGGACACTATTCGCCAGATCAATTTTAGGGTTAGTGGCTGTGGACGTGCCAAGTAGTGGCATATCTATTTATATAATTGCCTTGTAATGTTTTCATTTCCTGTTCTGTCCAGATGTCACCGTATCCCAGAATTCCAAGCGGAGGAAGTTCACCGACCGCCATATTGGGACACCCAAGTGATGGGTGTCTCAATATGGAAACTGCTGCTGGTACCAACCTATTGCGCGGTACTACCAGCGGAACACCGTCGCACCACACACACTATACGCTACGCACTACTCTCACGCAGCCTCTTGTGCGGTAGCAACAGCGGAACACCATCGCGCTGCGCCTGCGTGAATTCCGCGCAGGCCCAGTGAATCATTCAGCTGATCCCGGCAGCAGATGCACAACGTGTCTATAGGCAGAGGAAGCCGGTCACATTAAAGGGGTTTTCCCACAAATGAAAGTTCATTTTATAAATTGTCTGTGTCTGACCGTGTACGGAGCATACCACATCTCCTGGGCAGGGGAGGAAGCAAAAGACAATCCTGACATTACAGCAGGGGTTCACAGAGGATTCATTTTGTGAGGTAAAATATTTCACTGACTGTTTTTAAACAAAATTTTACCTCACAAAATGAATTCTCTGTGATCCCCTGCTGTAATGTCAGTATTGTCTTTTGCTTCCTCCCCTGACCAGGAGCTGTGGTATGTTCTGTACACGGTCAGACACAGGGGTGAGAGAGACAGAGCACAGTGGGTAGACCGCTCAAACGGGACAGCACATGAGGGGAGAACACAGCACAGGAAGGAGAGAGACAGCAGACAAGGGGGATAGCACATGGGGTAGACAGGTCAAAGAAGAGCACAGATGGGAGAAGTCAGCACATGGGAAAGAGAGAGGGGATAGGTGGGTGAGCGCCGCTGCAAAGCCTGCCCCCATCGTGACATTACCGCCCTCCCAATGCGATAGCATCGGGCCTCCATCTAGTCTTAGTAATAAACAATCATGGTATGTAATGAAATTGGTGTCAGGGTGTGGAATAACATACCAGGAGAGGCACATTATGAAAACATATGATAGGTGAGGGCTTACTCACAGACCTTGCTTGCTACAGCTGAGACGTAGGCCAGTTTCAGAAGTGCATATTACAAGCAATCAGATTTGGATCTATAGACCCACAAACATAATAGAGATGCATGTGTATACCTGTAATTAATCCATGTGAAACTAGCCAGAGGGCTATCTTTGACCCCCTAGCAACCCGCGGTTGGTTTCTCTTTAAGGCAATACCCCATCAGAATCACATTAAATCACAGCTGTCTCTACACTTGGCAGCTGTGCCATTCTGCTGTATGGGTGCAGCATGCGGAAGAAATTCTAGCCTTGCACTGAAGCTGCTCTGATATTTGTTTCTCCAGGAACCAGTCATTTATTATTTTACTCTGCTGAAATTCCTGTTCTGTGAATAAGTGTAACTGAATGCACAGTGCACACCACTGGCCAAATACAAAGTATATCAAAGCAATGAGCAATATTAATGACAAATGCACCTTTTATGTTCACTAATATTCCTTGGCAATTTAGGACATGCAGGAATTCGACTTAGAAGGCAGTGCAGGACTTCTTACACAATCATTGCCTTCAAGTTAGGACTATTTGATCATCTACTTTAACTGTGCATTATCTATTCCTTTTTTTTGCAGGGGATAATGGCATCAGATAGGGCATATCCAATGTATGCTCAGACAGGAAATACCAGCTAAGGATTCAGCGAACTCTGATAAGAATGCCAATCATAACGCCAGGGTTCAAATATATGCTTGTGATTCTGTGGGACTAGTGGAGAAACTGCCAGCTCTCATGAGTCACGGATAAATCTCAGAATTAAGAACCAGGCACAGTGTTGTGTGACAGTGTTAAAGGGAACCTGTCCCCTTGTTTTGCCGCTATAAGATGCGGCCACTGCATTTCGGGGCTTATCTCCAGCATTCAGTAACACTGTAGATAAGCCCCCGGTCCGACCTGAAAGGAAAATAGGTTTTATTATACTCACCCGGGCAGGCGGTCCGATCGGTTGGGTGTCGCAGGTCCGGCTCCTCCCATCTTGATGCGATGACGTCCTCCTCCTTGATTCGTGTAGCGGCTTCTGCGCAGGCGTACTGATCTGCCTTGTGGAGGGCAGAGCAAAGTACCGCAGTGCGCAGGCGCCGGGAAAGGTCAGAGAGGTTCAGCAACTTTGCACTGCAGTACGCCTGCGCAGGAGCACAACACAAAGCAAGCAGGATGACAACATCGCATGAAGACGGGAGGCGCCGGATCCGGACCTGCGACGCCCATCGGACCGCCCGGGTGAGTATAATGAAACCTCTTTTTCTCATCTTTCAGGTCGGACCGGGGGCTTATCTACAGCATTATAGAATGCTGTAGATAAGCCCGAAAGGCAGTGGCCGCATCTTATAGCGGCAAAACGAGGTGACAGGATCCCTTTAAGTGCAGAGTACAAAAGGACAATATAGTAGGTGGTGTGCGACCCCTCAGAAAAAAAACAAAAAACAAAACAAAATTAGGCTGAGGCTAAAATGCAACTTTGGCGGTGACACTTTGTTGTGGCCAAATATCACTGTGTGCAATGGTTACAGTGTAGGTGAATGGGGTCACACTGCGACTTGAAGGGTACTACAGCAGCAAGAAGTCGGACCACAAGTTAGTTTTACGACTTTCTTGATGCAATATCTCGTGGGTCACAGTGCGACCCAATTCATCTACATTACGCTGCAGTAGAGCAATCTATGTCGAGGCTTAAGTCGCCGTGTAACCCCAGCCTTAAAGAATGGATCCTGCAGAGGAAGAAAATGCATAATTTAGGTAACAAGTCAGATATACTGCCATCACTTCAAGCACACAGATGACCGCTTGGCACCTGTCGACTTACCATCTGGTCAGCAAGTAGCAGCACGGTTTTCAAGCTAAATTTTCTGGAGCAAAAATTGAAGAGATCTTCAAGGCTTGGTCCCAACAACTCCATGACCATGACATTGTAGTCACCTTCGGCACCACACCACTTTATAGTTGGGATTCCCACTGGACAACAAACAAGGAAATTAAAGTGGTTGTCTCACGAAAACATATTATTCAAAACGGAAAGTATGAGAAGCATGGTTGCAATACACATCAATTAAAAAGGGGGTGCGCTTTTGTAGATACAGTACATTTTCATCAGTAAAAGAGCCCTGTGGCTGGAGTGTGAGGTCCAGCATTGGCAGAGGAAGCAAAGACGGATTTTGGTAAGAACTTACCTGTAAAATCCTTTTCAGCGAAGGAAGGAAGAGAGACACACTAGTCATTACTAGTGGGTAGGAGGAGCCCAGATGAGATAGACACCTCAGATTAAAAAGCGTGTTGACCGGCCCCTCCAGCTCGGGCTCCTCCTACTCAGCTCTCCAGTTGTACACAAGCTTAGGGAAGAGCAATATCACCAGCGGAGCAACATAACCCCTTCTGAAGGAATTCAGAGAAAAAAACACAAGAATACAGGTTATGCATGCATGTAGGCAAAAAACCACACAGTTCCAGGTACTACTCACTGGACCTGATCACTGCGATGAGCTGGCGATGCTGGAACAGAGCCTTAGTGCGTCGACCTCAGCCCAGATAATCGCTATCAGAGAAGGGTCACGCCGCATCTGAAAACATCAACACACTTCTGCCATGGAGGGATCTGTGTCTCTCTTCCTTCCTTCGCTGAAAAGGATTTTACAGGTAAGTTCTTACCAAAATCCGTCTTTCAGCAGCAGATGGAAGGAAGAGAGCCACACTAGTCATTACTAGTGGGACGTCCCAAAGCAGTCCAAAAATTAAGGGTGGGAAAAAAAACCAAAATAGGCAGAATCCCAACAACCTAGATAAAAGCGCAACAGGTGCCAAATACAAGTTAACTAGAACTTTAAACTACAGCCGCCTGCAGGACCCTACGTCCTAAGGCCGCAGCAGCGGAAGCACTGACGTCCACCTTATAAAACTTTATAAACGTGTGGACGGAACGCCAGGACGCCGCTCGGCAGAGCTGAGCTGCCGAGGCCCCTTGATGAAAGGCCCACGAGGAAGCCACAGCCCTCGTGGAGTGAGCTCGAATCTTAATCGGGCAAGGTTCGCTTTTAAGTCGGTAAGCCTCTAAAAAGGCCGACCGAAACCAACGAGCCATAGAGTCCTTGGAAGCTCGTTGACCACGCTGACGACCTGCTGGAATCACAGAGAGTTCCGACTTCCGAAAATTTTGAGTAATAAACAAATAGAACTTCAAAGCCCGCACCAAATCCAATTTGTGCAAGGCCCGTTCCTTCGCATTCCTCGGCTCCGGACTGAGCGAGGGCACCTTAGGTAGGAAGTCGCCCCGTGTGCGAAGTACTACGCGATCCGGGTGAAACTCCAGGAAAGGAGGCAAGCAAGAAAGAGCCGCCAACTCAGAAAAACCTTTCTCAAAAAGGTAACCGCCACTAGAAAGGCAACCTTCCAAGATAGCAAAGAAAAGCTAGCAGAGTCCATAGGCTCAAAAGGCCCATGTTGAAGAGCTTCCAATACAAGATTGAGCCGCCAAGGCGACACAGGTGCCTTCGCGGCGGAAACTGACGGGTTACTCCGTGAAAAAAGGAACGTACGTCCCTACGCGAGGCGATAGCCTTCCGAAAAGCAAAAGTAGGGCAGAACCCGACCCTTCAGAGTGCTAACTGCCAAACCCTTGTCCAGCCCGTACTGCAAAAGGCCAACAAATTGGGAATGGAAAAAAATCCTCGGGTTCCTTGAACCCGAACACCACAAAAAGAAGGTTTCCCAAGGCTTTGTGATAAATCCTAGTAGTAGCCGGACCTCTGGCAGCTCACAAAGTGGCAATGACTTTGGCTGACAAACCTTGAAGGTCAATGTTTCGGTCTCAAGAGCCACGCCGTCAAACGCAGAGACCTCAGGTCCGGATAACGAACGGGCCCTTGGATTAACAGGTCCGGGCGAAGAGGAAATAGAAAAGGAGGCGCTGTCAGAAGCGACACCAGTGTCGAGAACCACGTTCTCCTTGGCCAATCTGGGGCTATCAACATAGCCGGGATTCTCTCCAGTCTGATCCGACACCACCCCAGAGGAAGTAAGGGTATTGGCAGGAACACATAGATTAGCTCGAATTGGTCCAACGGAGCCACCAGAGCATCCACCGTCACAGCCTTCGGGTCCTTGTACCTGGACATGAAAATCGGTAACTTGGCATTGAACCTGGATGCCATCAAATCCACTTGGGGAGTTCCCCAACGGGAGCACAGCAGTGCAAAAATCTCCGAATGAAGACTCCATTCTCCGGGATCCATCTTCTCGCGACTGAGAAAGTCCGCCGTGACATTCTGAACTCCTGAAATGTGGATCGCAGAGAAGGCTGGCACTCTGGTCTCGGCCATACCAGGATCCGAGAAACCTCCACCATGAGCCTGGAACTCCTTGTCCCGCCTAGATGGTCGATATACACGACGGCCGTCGCATTGTCTGTCTGCACTCGGACTGACAGACCGCTTAAAGGGACCGTCCAGTGTTGGAGGCAAAGGAAAATTGCCCTCAATTCCAGGATGTTGATCGGCAGGAGACTCCTCCGACGACAATACTCCCTGAATCCAGAGATCGTCCAGACACCTCCCCAGCCCGTCAGGCTGGCATCGGTGGTTATGACCGACCACCTCGGAGGGAGGAAAGACTTCCTCAGGGATAACGCTTCCGGACATAACCACCATCCTAGAGACTCTCGCACCCTGTGGGAGATGAGACTGCAATCCAGCGAAGTCTGCGATCGATCCCAACGGCTCAGAATGAGCCTTTGGAGGGCCCTGGGATGAAACTGCGTAAACGGAAGTGGCTCCATGGGCCACCATCAAACCCAGAAGGCGCATACACCCTCGAAGAGACATCGCTGTCGAAGACTTCATAACCTGTACATGTCGAAGGAGACATGCTTGCTTGTCTGGAGGCAGAGACACCACTGCTCGTACCGTGTCGAAATGCATCCCCAAAGAACAGGATTGACTGCGATGATTCCAGAGACGACTTCTCCCAACTGACCAGCCACCCGAAGTCCTCCAGGAGCTGACGGGATAGATTGCAAGTAGTCACTGCCTCCTCCTTTGAGGACGCCACAATCAAAAGGTCGTCCAGGTAGGGAAGAATCGAAACCCCGTCTTCGAAGAAATGCCATGAGAGGCGCCAGAAATTTTTGTAAAAACTCTGGGCGCTGAGGCCAACCCGAATGGCAGAGCCACAAACTTGTAATGGTCCTGACCTATGGCAAAACGAAGGAGGCGTTGGTAGGCCCTTCCGATTGGGAAGTGCAAATAAGCGTCGCGAATGTCGATTGACACCAAAAAAGCGTTCTGCGACAGGCCGCCAAAACGGAGCGAAGCGACTCCATGCGGAATTTCCTGGCGTGGACATGCCGATTCAATCTTTTGAGATTCAGAATGGGCCGAAATTTGTCCTCTTTTTTGGGGACCACAAAGAGGTTAGAATAAAACCCTGTTCCCCGGCCCTGCGGCGGAACCGGCACCACCACACCTTTCTGCAGAAGGGAATCTACCTCCCACAGCAGAGCGGCAAAAAGCTCGGGCTCTGACGGAAACGCGAGGTTGACAAAAAAACTGTCTGGGGGTCGAAAAAGAGACTCTATGGAGTGGCCTGCCAACACAACCCGTGTCACCCAGGCGTCCGACATGCGGGAAGCCCAAGTCGGTTTGAATAGGAATAGACGACCCCCCACTCGAGAGCGCTCGAGTGAGACCCAGGCGTCAGTCCGCCTTAGCGGGCTTTTTGCCAGCTTCCCGCTTGTCTTAACGGAAGTTCTGTTTCCAGGGTATGCGGAATTTCTGAGAATTCCCCCCCTTTTTTTTTTTTTAAAAAAGAGAGAGACGACCCGAACCCCAGAGGGCTGACTGAATCATCCCCTGGACCGAAAGGACCGCCGACAACTACCGGCACTAGTCCTGCCAGACGCAGAGGTCACAGCTCTGCGCTGCGGTAAAGCTGTTTCTTTTGCCTTTACCTTGGCAATCAGCTCCGTGAGGTCAGGTCCAAATAGCTGACCACCTTGCAAGCTAGCAAACCCTGTTTGGAAACTGCGTCCACTGTCTAAGGCACAGTGCTCTTCTGACTGTGACTGCCGAGGATTGCGCCCTGGAAAGCAGTGATGCAGTATCCTCCAAAAACTGGAAAAGCCCATCTACCTCTATAGAGGAGATCCATCCTGCCACGCCGTCCGTAGACGGTCCAACCGGCTCAGGGAAACTTTACAAGCACACATGGATTCTTAATACCGAATCCATGATCCGCGGCCTCGCAGATGAATTTTTCTGCCATCTACGTTTCTTGTCCAGCGGGTCCTCCAGACTCGCCTTCCCCTTAACAAGGAGGATTTTGCTAAGCTGGGATAAAGGAACATCCACTTCAGGAGAAGGATTCAATTATCATCAACTCCGTAGAACACGGATACGGTGTCTCAATTTTTTGGACACAGGAACTCCTTCTCCACTGCCCCATTAAGCTCATCCAGTGATGGTAAAGCTTGATCGTGATTAAAAAACATCCGGGCCGACTTACCAGGACGTCCAGATACCTCCTTCGGTAACTGTAACGCCTCCAATAAAAACCTCTTTACGGCCCAAAAGGGAGGCAGAGTGTCCCTGCCGATCCTCCTTGTCCGAATCGGACATTTTCGTTACGCGGGAAGGAAGGCACCGGCTTGTGTCGCTTCCTGACATGAGAGGATCTAGCTGACACTCAATATAGAAAATCAGACAGGCCATCAATAGAAACTAGCGAGGGCCTCCATTCTGACACCACTGGAAACCTCCGGCCGCTGCGCTTGACCCGTCCAGGTCTGCGCGTCAGAAACGCGAGACTGATCCCATAGCGGATCTGGGAGACGGTTGCACAGTAAATGGCAGGTTAAACCTGCCAGTAATTAGAAAGTGTGGTTTCTTAAAGAAAAAACGAAACGCTGAAGGGTTAAAGCTCTTAAGGAGAGAGCTACCCCAGCTGTCCCCCATTAAGAGTTAACCGCCTAAGAAGGGGTTAAAGTCGCAGACTCCCCACAACCTTAATAATGAAAAGGGTGTGCGAGCCCCAAGTGCCTCTTATAAGGCAGCAGCAATAGGACAGCTATGCCACACTTAACAAGAAAAAACGTTCACAAGATCGCTACAAAATTGCGCTGTTTGTAAATCGCAATGACCGCCAAAGTCATTAAGGGATCGCTAACCGCCTATGCGTTGTTAATGAGATCGCCCAGATTGGCAGCTACTAGCGACATTAAAAATGATCACACAAACGATCGCATAGTATGCGTCGTCGTTAGCAGGAACGTATAGTGGCAGTATTACTGTTGCAGACTCCCCACAACCTCTTATATTGAAAAGGTGTGCGAGCTTTGAGATAACAGCTGCAGGCAGCGCAGTCTGCCACCCATTTGTGCCTCAGAAAGGCGCCCGCGCTGTGGGGGTGAAGGGGTTAAGCTTCTGCCCTAGACGGGTAGAAGCGACTCACCCAGCTGGTCGCGGTGCAGCGCTGCCGAGAGGGGAGGAGAGCGATGTCCGAGGGAGCTTTCAGCCTGTCAGCATTACTCGGCTAATGGCCGCCGCGCTGTGCCTCCGTGTGCTTCATGAGGGAAGCAGACTGCCGTAAAGCGCGCGCTCAGAGCGGCGCGAAATTCAAATAAAAAAAAGGGCGCGCAGCTCCTCTCTCCCCCGTTCCTATGTCCTGCAGGCATCCACCTGCGGACAAAAAACACACAGTCACCGCATGTATATTGTAACAGCGACTGCCGCAGCAGTCGCTGAAAACACTCAAACACATATTAAATGTGGAGTACTCACCAGCCGAAAGCGCCACAGGGACCCCCAGGGGTTTCTGGCGCTTGCCCATGCTTCCCCCCAGGGCGGGGAACGCAGTGACCCCTGCAGCGCGGTTTGCGTCCCCGCCAGGGAAGCCATCCTCATCCCCCCGGGCCGGCAGGGTTCTGCAGGGACCACCATATAGGGTAATACAGATCCGCCAAGGGAGAGGTTGGGGTCCAGCAGCGCTGAGACCCCTGAGACCTCTAGACCACATTTGGTGATCCAAGTCTCTTGTCCGATGAAAAATAATAAAATCTTCTGAGGAGCTGCTTCCAGCAGCGACTATCTTCTCTGACCTCAAATTGAAAACTGGAGAGCTGAGTAGGAGGAGCCCGTGCTGGAGGGGCCGGTCAACACTCTTTTTAATCTGAGGTGTCTATCTCATCTGGGCTCCGCCTACCCACTAGTAATGTCTAGTGTGGCTCTCTTCCTTCTAATCTGCTGCTGAAATGCTCAGTAGCTTCCCTGCTCCTGCAGCGTAGTGATCTATATGCTATAAAGGTAATAATTGTTGGTGACGAGAAGATGTAATAAAACAGGGATGAGAGAGCAGAAAAATGTAGACAGAAAGTAGATGTGAGCTAGAACATTAGCGATTAGGCCTCTTTCACACTTCAGTCGTGCGACGTCAGTCAAAATCCGTCAAAGCGTCAAAAAAACGGATCCGCCATTTTTTTTTTGGCGGATCCGCTTTTTTCCTATTGACTTGCATTAGTGACGGATTTTGACGGATGGTCGTCTGTTAGATCCGTCAAATGACGGATCCGTCATTACTTTGGCGTCCGTCGGTTTCTGAAAACGTCCACTGCAACGTTTTTTGTGTGCTTTGAAAAGGCGGATCAGTCCGCCGATTTGCATAATGGACGCCTATGGGTGGCGGATCCGTCTTGATCCGTTTTCCGTTGCTTCCATAGAAAATGCTGAGAACACTGTTCGGGGTCTCGCTCTCCTCCGTGCCAGACATGCGTACACTGCATTTTCCGGGTTCAAAAGTTCATGGCGGATCCGTCTGAAAACTGATCCGTTTTTCACATTTTACAACAGATCCGCTTTTTTCACCCTTTGGCGGATTTCAACTGACGTCGTACGACTGAAGTGTGAAAGAGGCCTTAGTGGGATCACTAAGGTAATAGCTGAGTGCAATGCACTCCTGGGAAATTCTGCTGCCCACCTACAGGAGGAGAAAAGACCAACATTTCAGACCAAGTAGTAATCAAGAAAAAAGAGTGATAATTACACTGGAAAGTACCTTTGATTTGATTAAATATAATATAATATATATATATATATATATATATATATTTTATGACTAAACCCTTTAAGGATTCAAAGAAAAATGGTGAAGGCAAAGGTTATGTATGCAGCATGTGTCTACCTAGGTGAGGGACCCCTCTGGTGTGTTGCTGGCTGCCTCAGTCTAGTTGCCCTAGTATCATACCCCACTCACCTCCGCCTTGCATCATCTTGTAGATCTTGCTCTCAATATGGAGCTGGGGGTGCTTTGTCTTCACACATTCCAATTTGATGGCAACTTCCTCGGCTGCGGCAATGTCAGTGCCTGAAACATAAAGGACATCGTTAGTCAAACAGGATCTGATATCCAGGTTGTGACGACACTAGATACACCCAACTGTCCGTGTGTCAATGATCGGGCACACAACCCCCCAGGGCAGACTACACACGCTGCCTTCTATCCCAAGCACGAGTCATTACCACTTCCCTAATTTCAGGAGGCTGACGAGTGGTCAGAAACAGGTTACAAAAGGGAGCAGCTAATGGTGGCTTGGAGAGGTACAAACTGTGGCGTAAATATGGTGGGCACCATTATTGCCAACTAGTTAGAAAATTAGTAGAGGGGCCGCGATAAATCCCACTACTTGATTTGAAAATTATACTGGCAGCATCAATACAGATGTGCAATGTCTTACCTACCTGCCTATTATGGTGGCAAAGTCTACTTTATTCCTCAAAAAAACAGTATAAGGGGGAAAAAAACAACGTATCCCACTGTATATGACGCAGGCCTTCCAGAGCTTTTCCAGCATATCTAACACAGAGGCCATAAACGGGGGCTTATACAACATGCGCGATTATGCAAAGTAGGCCTTTAAATCCCCCACTGTTCCTCACCGGCAATAGTAAAGTAATAAAACTGTACATAAGTCACCTGACCGCTGCAACCAATCAGTAGCCTCAGCAGTCACATGCTGTGCATGCAAATAAACCGAGGTGAGTGACTGGTTGCAGCAATCTGGTGACCGATGGGACATCATTGCTTATTATACTGGGGGCAGGGCTGGCTCCAGGTTTTCGTGTGCCCCGGGCGAAAGAGTGTCAGTGGGCCCCTTTAACACATACCACAATTCATGATGCTCAGAAACGGCAGAGAAATATAGGTATAGTACAATGCCAAATACTTCACTTCTTACATTACATGACTGATATCTATTGTAAATTCTATAATAGCTCAAAAACCAGACAGTATAGTCCTCCATACAGTATTATGGCCACCACATAGTGCACCATACATAATAATGAGCCCCATATATTGCTCCATACAGAATAATGAGCCCCATATAATGTTCCATACAGAATAATGAGATCCATATATTGCTCTATACAGAATAATGAGCCCCATATATTGCTACATACAGAATAATGAGCCCCATATATTGCTCCATACAGAATAATGAGTCCCATATATGATGCTCCATACAGATTAATGGGCCCAATATAATGCTTCATACAGAATAATGAGCCCCATATATTGCTCCATACAGAATACTGAGCCCCTTATATTGCTCCATACATAATTGGTCCCATATAATGTTCCATACAGAATAGGATGAGCTCCACATAATGCTCCAGTATGATGGTCCCCATATAATGCTCCATACAGTATAGGACGGGCCCCATAGAGTATAATGAGCCCCACATATTGCTCCATACAGTAGAATGAGTCACATATATTGCTCCATACAGTAGAATGAGTCACATATATTGCTCCATACAGTATATGATGGGCCCCATATATTGCTCCATACAGAATGGGCTCCATATAATGCTCCATACAGAATAGGCCCCATATATGATGCTCCAGTATATAATGGGCCCCATATATGATGCTCCAGTATAAAATGGGCCCCATATATGATGCTCCAGTATAAAATGGGCCCCATATATGATGCTCCAGTACATAATGGGCCCCATATATGATGCTCCAGTACATAATGGGCCCCATATATGATGCTCCAGTACATAATGGGCCCCATATATGATGCTCCAGTACATAATGGGCCCCATATATGATGCTCCAGTACATAATGGGCCCCATATATGATGCTCCAGTACATAATGGGCCCCATATATGATGCTCCAGTACATAATGGGCCCCATATATGAAGCTCCAGTATATAATGGGCCCCATATATGAAGGGTCCAGTATATAATGGGCCCCATATATGAAGCTCCAGTATATAATGGGCCCCATATATGATGCTCTAGTATATAATGGGCCCCATATATGATGCTCCAGTATATAATGGGCCCCATATATGTTCCAGTAAATAATGGGCCCCATATATGATGTTCCAGTAATAATGGGCCCCATATATGATGTTCCAGTATATAATGGGCCCCATATATGATGTTCCAGTGTGTAATAGGCACCATATATGATGTTCCAGTGTATAATGGGCCTCATATATATGTCTCCAGTGTATAATGGGCACCGTATATGATGCTCCAGTGTATGATGGGCTCCATTTATTATACCGTATTTTTCGGACCATAAGATGCACTTTTTTTCGCCAAAATTTTGGGGGAAAAATGGGGGTGCGTCTTATGGTCGCAACATACTCACAAATCTGGTGGTGGCGGTCCCGATGAGCATCCCTGTGCTCGGTGGTGTCGGGGCTCTGTAGTGTGGCTGCAGCGGGGCTCTGCCGGCATTTCGTTATAGCCAGAAATCACCCAGCAGCTCCGTTGCACTTGCTGGCAGGCGGAGGCCTCCAGAAAGATGGCCGCATATACTCAAATTCAAATCTCGGCAAACGAGCTCTCGTCCCGAGATCTCGGGACAAGATCTCGTTGCGGAGATCTGACGCTGAGCATGTGCGGCCATCTTTCCGGAGGCCTCCGCCTGCCAGCAAGTGCAATGGAGCTGCGGGGGGCTTTCTGGTTATAACGAAATGCCGGCGGAGCCCCCCACGCAGCACAGAGCCCCACTGCAGCCAAACTACAAAGCCCTGACACCACCGCACCACAGAGCACAGGGAGGCTGCATTGAAACCACCGCCATGGGACCACCGTCACGAGACTTGTAAGTATATTGCCACCCCACAGAGCACAGACACCCCACAGAGCACCCCTGAAACACAGAGCACCACCACCGCACCAGCTTGGACCACCGAACGACCCCTGTGACCACTCCTCTACCTGTGCTGATCCCTTCGCTGGTAAGCTGAATTCGGACTGTAAGACGGACCCTCATTTGACACATTATTTTTTTTCCCTATTTTCCTTCTGAAAATTTGGGGTGCGTCTTATAGTCCGAAAAATACGGTAATGCTCCAGTGTATGATGGGCCCCATATATAATGCTCCAGTGTGTGATGCGCCCCATGGATGATGCTCAAGTATATGATGGGCCCCATATATAATTCTCCAGTGTATAATGCTCCCCATATATTGCTCTTAAGATTAAAATAAAAAATGAAATACTCACCTCTCCTCGCTGTGCACTGTTCTACTCTGGACTCCTCAGCGTCGCCATCTTCCAGCTCTCTGCACTTGGACTGTTCAGGCAGAGGGCACACAGACGTGACGTCATCGCGCTCTCTGACCTGAATGTTACTGTCAGGAAACGCGGAAGACGTCACAGCGGTGGAGCAGGGAGAGGTAAGTATTGCAAGAGCTGGGGCCCTGAGCAAGCAGGGGGGGCCCACTCTTGGGCGAAGGCACTGGCACAGGGCCCCTCATAGTACGCCAGTGTCTGACGGCGAGTGGGCCTCCCCACCTGCTCGGGTGCGCCAGGTGCTGACGCCGGCCCTGACTGGGGGAAACCACTGAAACACTAGGTGTAGAGATGGACCAGTGGATTTGAAGGACTCTCTTCCATCGGCCAGGTCATGCCGGAAGGAAGGCCTGCGAGTTTCTGTACCTCCACCATGGTGTGCGTCACAAATGAGGCAGTGATGAGGCTGTGTAAGCCTAGGTAATCACAGGAAGACTTGGGAATGCTGTGAGGTAAGGAGATTCCCAGGCCTCGTCCAGTGGTCACACATTACTGACCTGGCCGATGGACCAAAGTTCTATCAATCCATTCTTCCATCTCTTACCGAACTTGAGAGCCTTATATATGCCCATGAGGCTGTCAAGTCTGCGTCAGGAGACTCACAAAAAACAAGTGAAAGGATACTGACCGCTCCGTGGTGAGTCTTTACTCTGGGAGACATCACTGTTCCAGCAGCAGGACCACTGGGACCCGAGAATGACTGCCACAACCAGGCCACTTCAGCAGCACCTCATGACTGACATCCCCAAGGTCACGCTGCTGAAGGCACCTGACTGGGACAGCCAATCACAGGTGCCAGAGGTCCTGCTGCTGGAAAAGTGACGTCTTCCTACTAGTGTGATCGCCGACCTCCGAGCGGCCAGCGCTGCACCCCGGTAAGTGCCTGTAGGTGAGTATTGCTTCATTTGCTGTTTTTTTAACACACCGCGAAATAAATTATAATTTTGCCGGACAACCCCTTTAAGATAACAAAAGTATCTGTTAAAACCAGTCTCTGTACAATGACAACCTGTCTACTAGACGTGAGCGCTGCTGCCAGTCACTGGCAATGTAGGCTGCATTCTTGGCCATGTGCTGTAGACAGGACGACATGGCTGCGGCCTTGTAAACAAAGACAAGTGGGGGGCAGAGGAGAGGCGGTGGGGTGGCAGGGGCATCGTCATTTCGTAATCTGGGAACATTAGATGCATGTAGCCCAAATGTTAATGCAAGCCCCAGCCGGGCAGCGTGGGCCATTACGAGGGGTAACTCACATATTTCGAGATAACAAGCGCTCCCCTGAAGGAAGTGCGCAAGCTCTCCCCACAAAGCCAGGCACTGAAATATATCTGCAACTTCCTGAAGAATGACAACTCGTTTCCTAATCATGACAACACATCACTAGTAATGGGGCAAAAATATGGACAACGTAGAGACAGTCAGAGCGCCAGAGGAGGCAGCCTAGGGCGCCAGAGGAGGCAGCCTAGGGCGCCAGAGGAGGCAGCCTAGGGCGCCAGAGGAGGCAGCCTAGGGCGCCAGAGGAGGCAGCCTAGGGCGCCAGAGGAGGCAGCCTAGGGCGCCAAGAGGCAGCCTAGGCGCCAAGGAGGGGCCTAGGGCGCCAGAGGAGGCAGCCTAGGGCGCCAAAGGGCAGCCTAGGCCAGAGGAGGCAGCCTAGCTTTGAGGCCTGGTAAATATTGGGCATCAGTGACAAACGCCCACCGAGCTCCAAAAAGACCTCTAACTCACTACAGGGCCCTTCCTCTGGGCACAGGGACCACCAGCCAGCACACAAGGTGATGGCCCCTCTACGTCAGCCTTTTCCTGGACCAGATGACATGTCTGAGGACTGTCGACTTCCAGAACTCTGGAGCAAACAGGTGTGTGCCGGCCTGGGCCGAGATGTGCCCCAATTTCCTCATTCCTCCCTGATCCATCGTGTTCACCCCAGCCGGCCATCTGACCCCCCAATGTGAAGATCAGTGGCCACAGAGCCCAACTTAACCCCACAGCAGAGCTGATGGGGGGCAGCTGCGCCCACAATGGAGGAGATCCGGACAGAGGTGACAGCAGGCCACAGAGACATGACAGGCAGGGAGGAGACCCCAGTAATGGCTGACAGCCTAGGCCCCAACTCCAGCAGCCTCCTCACAATAACCCTCAGCACCCCCGAGCACAGCCCCCAGTATTCTCAGTGGGGCCCGACGACCCCTCCCTCCGCTTCTTCCGCCTCCGTTCTCCTGCTTACCTAAATAAATGTCTCCAAATGAGCCGCTGCCAATTTTCCGGCCTAGCCGGTACCGGTTCCCGACTCTCAGCTCCATGACACCGCTCAGACCCGCGATCAGCCTCGGACCCCCGGAGCACTTTTCACCATCAGTTCCCGGTGGCCATCGGCTGCGGAGGCGCCCACAATCCAGCTGCAGTGACAGGGCAGGGGCTTCGCTCGGTGTCCCCGCCACTCACGACCTCCCCGCCCGCTCGGTGACGGTGGATTACAGCGGATACACTGACCCCCGTTCCGTTCCGGAAAAGAACCTCAAGCGAGAGGCTGTCACTGAGAGGCTGTGACGTCACTCCACCTAGCAACAAGCTACGAGCCTACAGTGGGCGGTGCTAGCAGGTCACATGACCATAATCACAAAGTAGCGCTCATGTAAACTTCCGCCAAAATCAGCTGCTGCCCCCTAGTGTGGTCTGAGGGTACTGCAGGGTGTTGTGCGGGAGAGCAATGTTATTCTGAGGACTGACTGGTTACTGGCTGCAGCACAGAAATCCTCCCAGGACGTCAGGGAGCTCAGAACCACCGTGCACTGTGTCTGCAGGACTGGCAATGACAAAACTCAAACCTCACCAACATGTCTCTCCTCAGTGAGCTCATATGGGGCTGGGCATGGGACGTGGCTAGGACCTCCATCTTTCAGGATAGCTTTGCCCCGGGTCACAGGCTAGAGATACTGATTCCATATTTCCCATCATGATCTTAGCTTGCGTTAAACATGGCGTATATATATATCGTCACCCACCTGACCAATATTAAACAGGAGGTGCTACCGCGGCCGTCCAATAATGAAGACAATGCGTTACAGTTGCCACTTTATCACAACGCCGAAAATTTGTGTCTCAGATCTGTCATATCTAGGCCATTCATAAAAAACAATATTCATAATTTAGAAAGGGGAACAAAGGAACTGAAATCAGTCTGCAGCTCTGACATAGTGATGCCAGGGCCATAAATCTGTTACTTCCCACCTTTTTCCTCAAACATGGTCTGGAATTCGTTTGTGCAATCCATCAGATATCCAACTTTAATTACCTGTTTTCAGCAGGGGCCCCTGCTACAGGGTTCATGTGGAGTTTAACATGATGCCAGATTTTCCTCCATGTTACTATGAGAACTATTAGATGGCTTTATAGATTTTACAAAACTATAGTGAGAACTAGTGCCCCTTCCAACATGGAGAGTCCGATGAAGGAGAACAGTCCCCTCTCTGAGAAGTCTGGGGCTGTGGTGTAAAAAGCTGACAGCCTACATTGATGGAGCTTATGGCTGTCACTGAGTAGGAGGGCGGCTACATCTATACATATTACTATATCAGCACTGAGGAGAAGGGCGGCCATATTACTATATATAGCTATATCTACTGTCAGGAAAATATGAGTCATTTTCCATGGTTTCGATTACACATACAGAGCTAACGGCTGCAGCTCCTTGGTTTTTGAATGACATGCTGACCCCCCCCCCCTTGGTTTGTGCAGCTGCACCAGCCCCCTTCTTCCCCCCCTCCCTGTTGGAATGTCCACTCCTGCTGTACTAGCTGGTGTGATGTGAGATTCTGGCAACACAGGATCCGTTTACGACATTAACTGGTTAAGGGCAGTTCTCTAGCACATAGATTTAAACTTTCCTTTGTTCCTTCAAAATTGAATATAATAACCCAGAGTAATCATAGAGGCAGGAAACTTATATTTTTGGAATCAACATCATTGAAGCTATTCACCATAGCATTTTGGGACCTCCACGCTCACCAGAAAGCGAGTAAAGGGTATCTGCTTCCCAGTAATACATAGATATGCCATGTTTGATATGAAAAGAGAGGTAATGTCTTAATAAGAAAAATGATACCCTTGGTGTCTCGTTCCAAGGTTTCCACCCAGAGTTACGACAAATAGAAGTTTTTTAGTAACTTTGTAAAGTGGGCGTAACCAGTCCACTGTGAGGTCACCCAGGGGGAAGACCCTTGGTTTTGGGTGAAGGTATAAAGCTCAGAGGCCCAGACAAAGGGAGGTCTTTTGCCCGGGAGATCAGCTATGGGAAGCTGTACATTTTGACCTGTTGCTATGGGAAGGTCCCCCTCTTCCACAAGGTGTGCCATTGACTGAGATGTGTAAGTTTCACATTTTAATCCATTTTATTTTGTAATTGCCTGTAAATACTGTATCTTGTCTCTTTTTGTAACATCTTTTATATTTTTGTAAACACTGCCTATATTTTCTGGAGTAGATCTATAAAATTTACTAGTTCCGTTTTCCTTGCTCTATGAACGTACCGCCATATCCTCCGTTCTAATTACGCTACCTTTTGGTTGGCTTCTGACCCAATATTGATTTTAATGTCAGACGAGGAGCTGGTAGCAGGAAAGTGTTCTGGGGAATTTGGGAAACCCTGGCAGTGATGGAACGGAGGTTTTATGTGTGTGTTACCCGCTCTGGGACTGGGGATATACTTATCGTCCTCACTGCAGAGCGCCCAATAGCCAGTACACGGTAAGGCAGCTCTTCTGTCGACTACATATCCTAGGTGTAGTTCCCTGACTGACCTGAGGGTAAGGGGGGCACCAGAGAGCTGCAAGTTCTTAAACCGGAACTGGAAAGTGGGATATAATAAATCCCTGACAACTGGGGGCAACCATACACCCCCAGTTCATGACATATTGGTGTCACAACGGTGAGATCATAGAGCATTAGTGACCTGGTGTGAGCAATCATTCCTTTCACTAAAAACTTGCACGGTTCTTGCGAGGACCCTACACAAAAAGTTTTGGAGAACGAACTCAGTGTTACCCCCTCCCCTTCTCTTGGTTCTTTTGTCCAATCTTTTATTTGGGAATTCCATATGGCTACGCTGGGGAGGCCTTTTATAAGCAGCAGAAAAAGGCCACTCTTGCTGGAATATGTACGACCAGAGGCATTGAACCCCTGTGGCAAAAACAAAAACCAAATGGTTGCGGAATTGGTGCAACTTGAAGCAGAGCCAGTCCGTCCCCAGAGCCTAGGGGACGCAGGAGCCAGCCCAAGCACAGGTGCTGCTCCTGCGGAGGTCCAACCGCTGAATGCCGGCCCTACTTGCATCTAGGGCAGCATGGACCCCCTCCTGCAGATGGCTTTGAATCAACTCCACGCAGACGATTGTGAAGGACGTCTTCAGCTGATTCAGAAACACCAAGAGGCCCAAGCTCAGCGAGAGGCCGAGCGGAAAGAGACACAGCACCAGCTGGAGTTATCCCGAATCCAGGGGCAGAGGTCTCCCCAGCCCAGCAGTGAGTCCAGCAATGCCCAGTTCCCAAACCCTGGCCAGAGCACTTTCCTGTGATGGAAAAGGACGGGGACTTGGACATTTTTCTTCAGGGATTTGTGAAAGCCTGCAGACAGTACCAACTGCCTGGCGACCAATGGGCCCGATATTTGACCCCAGGGCTCAAAGGAAAAGCTCTGGAGGTGTTTGCTTCTCTCCCTCCAGACCAAGATGGAGACTATGAGGCCATCAAGCAGGCCCTGATAAAGAAGTACCAACTGACTCCTGAGGTTTACCGTAGAAAGTTCTGGAACCTCCAACGTGGCCCACATGACAGTTACAGCTATGTGATGCACGGACTCAGAACCCACTTTGACCAGTGGATCCAAGGACTGTCAGTCGACACCTTTGAGATGCTGCGGGACCTGATGGTAAAAGACCAGTTCCTACATCTTTGCCCAGCTGAGATGCAACAGTTTGTGATGGACTGGGAGCCAAAAGACGCGGATAAAGAAGCGCAGATTGCCGAAACCTACAAGGCCAACCGTAAACCCGAAGTGCGAAAGCCAGTCACCGCCAGCTGGAAAGGGGGTAAGCCATCAACCAACCCCAGAACCCCTGCCAGCCGACTCACCAGAGGCCATGTCTCCTTTGCCAACGTCAGGCCTACATCCGACCCTTGCAAGTGTTATTCCTGCAATCGGACTGGACATCTCAGCGCCACCTGTCCGGAGAAGCAGAAGAACCCCCCCAGCCAAGGCCTCAGGGCCTAATGCAGCAGTTATTTTTGTGGGTGGGGAAGTTAGGAGGGTCTGTGAAAATTTGCAGCATGTCACCATGGGGAGCAAGGGTGCTATAGGCCTCAAGGACACCGGGGCCGAGCGAACCCTCATCCGACCCGAAGAGATTATTCCAGGGAAAACCCTGACTGTCACCGGGATTGGGGGCGTTCGCTGTCCCTTGCCGATGGCACGGGTTTTTATAGATTGGTATGCCGGAAGCGGGGTGAAGGAAGTGGGGTTGTCCGAAAACTTGCCCACCGATGTTTTGTTGGGGACTGATTTGGGCAGAATGTTCGCGTATTATGTCCCTGACACCCCTCCCCGATCAGATACTGAGGGTAATGCTAATGATAATGATGTGTATATGCATGCTTTACCTGACAGTGATTTACCTGATAATGCTTTACCTGACAGTGACTTAACTGATAATGCTTATGTATCAGAAGTTAGGGCCCCGTCACACATAGCGACACACCAGCGATCCCGACAACGATATGAACTTGTCAGGATCGCTGGTGTGTCGCTACATGATCGCTGGTGAGCTGCCAAACAGGCAGCTCTCAGCAGCGATCAGGACAGTGACTATGCGGGTAACAAGCGAAGCACGTCGCTTAGTTACCCGCAGTGTACCCTAGATACCAGCGCGCTGGTGCAATGAGCTGGAAAACTGAGAAACCCGATGTGTACCTTGGTTACCAGCTCACTGCACCAGTGCGCTGGTATCTAACGTACACATCGGGTTTCTAGACGCGTAGCGGCGCCTAGAAACCTGATGTGTGCCTTGGTTACCAGCTCCTGCTCGCTGATCGCTGGTCTCCCGCCTGCCACACACAGCGATGCGTGCTGGCCAGCGGAGACCAGCGGTCAAAAAAATGTCCAGGACATTCAGCGACGATCAGCAATACCCAGTAGGGGGGCTGATCGTTGCTGCGTGTCACACACAGCGATATTGCTGGGGAGATCGCTGTTGCATCACAAAACTTGTGACTCAGCAGCGATCTCGCTAGCGATCTCGATATGTGAGACGGGGGCTTTACAGGTCTGCTCAGCCAGGTCATACTGCGGGGTGCGATGGCTGAGGAACCCCTAACAGGAGCAAGCGACAGTGCTAAGGGAAATGGGGAGAGGCATGGGAACCACGAGGAAGGTGATGCTGTGCATCTAACCAGTGCCACAGAGGAAGGTAACTGTCCCATATATAGCACTGCTCCTGAGGTAATGGGGGTGGATGGGGAGATAGTACCCATAGCCACGCCGGCTGACGGGTCTATGGAAATCCCCTGGGGGACGGCCTACGTAGAGTGCCCAGTGTCAGAGTGCCCAGAATGCAGATAACACCCTGCCTTCTGGACCCTCCTTAGTCAGAGGGATGACTGAACCAGAGACTGACCCAGAGCAGGTCCCAGAGGGTTCCCGTGAGGAAGGGACCTTGATGTCACTTAGATGCGAGCCTGGAGACCTTGAGACACCTCACCGAGCAGCCCATCTCCGAGACTGATAATGAGAGGGTGTTCTGGGAAAGAGGGAGGTTGTACCGGGAGACAATTCCCGGTAAATCCCTAAAGGAGTGGTTGAGGGAAAGACAGCTGGTCGTCCCCTACCAATTTAGGGGGGAGTTGATACGGATTGCCCATGAGATTCCACTCGCTGGACACTGATCAGCAAAACTAAGGCCCGGCTGTCTCAACACTTCTATTGGCCCAAATTGGGGACAGATGTAACAAACTACTGCCGCTCCTGTATCACCTGTCAAAGAGTGGGAAAGTCAGGGACTGTTCCCAAAGCACCCCTGATCTCTCTGCCGTTGATAGAGGAGCCTTTCCAGAGGATCGCAGTGGACATTGTGGGACCACTGGCCATACCTAGCAGCTCTGGAAAGCGTTACATCCTTACTGTGGTAGACTATGCTACTCAGTACCTGGAAGCAGTGTCTCTGTCCTCAACTAGGGTAGATAAGCCTTTCTGGTGACTACTTATCGTAGGTGTAGTTCCCTGACTAACTTGAAGGTAAGGGGGCGCCAAAGAGCTGCAAGTTCCTAAATCCCTGACAACTGGGGGGCAAACACACACCCTCAGTTCATGACATCACCACTGAGAAGAAGGGCAGCCATAATACTATATACATTACTATATCACTACTGAGAAGAAGGGCAGCTATATTACTAAATCGCCACAGAGAAGGGTGTCCATATTACTTCCAATAGGTGGCACTATAGAGTTCAAGTCCTCTTTTTCTCTTAAGAGGCAATTTGCATATTACTATATATATTACTACATCCCCACTGAGGAGAAGAACGACTATGTTACTATACAATGGGTACAGAAAGCATTCAGACCCCTTTAAATTTTTCACTCTTTGTTTCATTGCAGCCATTTGGCAAATGTAAAAAATTTAATTTTTTTCTCATTAATGTACACTCTGCACCCCCATCTTGACTGAAAAAAACAGAAATGTAGAAGTTTTTGCAAATTTATTAAAAACAAAAAACTAAAATATCACATGGTCATAACTATTCAGACTCTTTGCTCAGTATTGAGTTGAAGCATCCTTCTGCACTATTACAGCCATGAGTCTTCTTGGGAATGATGCAACAAGTTTTTCACACCTGGATTTGGGGATCCTATGCCATTCTTCCTTGCAGATCCTCTCCAGTTCCATCAGGTTGGATGGAGAACGTTGGTGGTGAGCCATTTTCAGGTCTCTCCAGAGATGCTCAATTGGGTTTAGGTCAGGGCTCTGGCTGGGCCAGTCAAGAATGGTCACAGAGTTGTTCTGAAGCCACTCCTTTGTTCTTTTAGCTGTGTGCTTAGGATCATTGTCTTGTTGAAAGGTAAACCTTCGGCCAAGTCTGAGGTCCAGAGCACTCTGAAAGAGGTTTTCATCCAGGATATCTCTGTATTTGGCCGCATTCATGTTTCCTTCAATTGCAACCAGTCATCCTGTCCCTGCAGCTGTAAAACACCCCCATAGCATGATGCTGCCACCACCATGTTTCACTGTTGGGATTGTATTGGGCAAGTGATGAGCAATGCCTGGTTTTCTCCACAAATACTTCTTAGAATTATCATCAAAAAGGTCTATCTTCATCTCATCAGACCAGAGAATCTTATTTCTCATAGTCTGGGAGTCCTTCATGTGTTTTTTAGCAAACTCTTAAGTGGGCTTTCATATGTTTGGCACTGAGGAGAGGCTTCCGTCGAGCCACTCTGCCATAAAGGCCCGACTGGTGGAGGGCTGCAGTGATAGTTGACTTTGTGGAACTTTCTCCCATCTCCCTACTGCATCTGTGGAGCTCAGCCACAGTGATCTTGGGGTTTTTCTTTACTTCTCTCACCAAGGCTCTTCTCCCATGATTGCTCAGTTTGGTTGGGCCGCCAGGTCTAGGAAAGCTTCTCTTGGTCCCAAACTTCTTCTATTTAAGGGTTATGGAGGCCACTGTGATCTCAGGAACCTTGAATACTGTAGAAATTCTTTTGTAACCTTGGTCAGATCTGTGCCTTGCCACAATTCTATCTCTGAGCTCCATGGCCAGTTCCTTTGACCTCATGATTCTCATTTGGTCTGACATGCACTATGAGCTATGAGGTCTTATATAGACAGGTGTGTGCCTTTACAAATCAAGTCCTATCAGTTTAATTAAACACAGCTGGACTCCAATGAAGGAGTAGAACCAAGGAGGATCAAAAGGAAATGGACAGCATTTGACTTAAATGAGTGTCTGAACAAAGGGTCTGAATACTTATGACCATGTGATATTTCAGTTTTTCTGTTTTAATAAATTTGCAAAAATTTCTACATTTTTGTTTTTTTCAGTCAAGATGGGGCGTAGAATGTACATTAATAAAAAAATGAACTTTTTTGCATTTACCAAATGGCTGTAATAATACAAAGAGTGAAACATTTAAAGGGGTCTGTCACGAAAAGGGGGGTAGACTTTTGGCCACACACGGCTATCACATGTGCAGGGGGCTTATCTTAGTTATCCCACCGTTGCTAACAATGTGATGAAAACAGCAAGCTAGTCTTGACCTATCAATTTACCGCAGGGGCTTATTTTAGTTATCCCACTGCTGCCAACAATATGTCACGATTCACGAACTGCAGGGATTTATGTATATCCCACTTTCTGGTTCTGCTTTGGAACTCACAGCTCTCCGGCACCTCCCTTACCCTCAGGTCAGTCAGGGAACTGCATCTAGGATAATTAGTCGCCGGATGGGCCACTTGTTGTGCACTGGCTATTCGGCACGCTGCAGCGAGGGAATTTTAAACCCGGACTGTCTATTCCGCTCGGTTTGGGGGAATCCATTTCTCTAATTCTGCTGGCACTATACCTTAGAAAAAGGCGCTGTAGTGTCGCTTCCGAAGTGCCGGTCCCAGATATGTAATTTTCCTATTCCTCACATAACCGGGTGTCGAGATATGTCCCTATATTAAGTTTCTACAAGGACAATAGAACGCATGGTCTCCAAACTGCTTTCAGCCAGCTTCTCAGTGGGGGGCTAGCAACCTGGTATCACGTTACACAGAGAGTGTGTGTAGCTGGAGAGAGAGGAGAGGGGGGGTCGAAGCCCACAGCATGAGGCTGCAAAAACATAATGAATGTAGTAGAGGTCACTATGCACGGAAGGGACTTTGAATGTGGCCAAAAATTGGGGTATCATTACACCTCCCCCTTTTGGATTGTGCTACGGAGGCAGGACCTCTCGGTACTCCTCCATGCGCACCTCAGCGGGTTCGCCTCGGCCAGACAACCCATCGGCAGAAGTTTCTGGCTCAGGTACAATAAGGGGTGCTCTTGGTTCCCCGAGTCGACCTGGCTGTGCACAGCACCGAGGCCAAACTCGCTGGCATCGGTCTGTACTAGGAATGGCCGACTGCTGTTGACTGCTTTCAACACGGGAGAGTTGCACAGGGCTGTTTTCAAAGCCCTGAAGGCCGCCTCACCTGTCTGTCCAGTCGATCACGTCCACTTTCTCAGGCTCTGGACTCATGGAACCCCTGCCTACCCGGTGCCCCAGGCAGTGGACCTTGCTCATGCCCATCTGGCACTTTCCCGGCTTGATGGTCAGACCTGCTTGGTGAATGAATACGCTTGAGCACTTCCTGGAAGTGCTGAAGGTGTTCCTCCCAGGTGGAACTGAAGACGGCAATGTCAACCAGGTATACCACTGCGTACTTCTCCAGTCCCTGAAGCAGGTGATTGACCATCCGCTGGAAGGGCATGACCGTGGACTCGTACAATCCAAAGGGGGTGATAAAGGCGTATCTCTCCTGCGCCTCAGGACTCAGGGGAATCTGCCAGTATCCCCGACTCAAATCCATGATGAATCGGTATTTTGCGTTTGCTAACCGCTCAAGCAGATCCTCGATGCGCGGCATCGGGTGCACATCAGAGGTTGTGATGGCGTTGAGCCCCCTGAAGTCCACGCAGAACCGGGTGGTCCAATCCTTTTTGGGCACGAGAACTACAGGTGAGGCCCACGCGCTCTTGGACTGTTGAATCACCTTCAGCTGCAACATCTCATAACCTACTGCACCTCCTCAGAGATCTGACAGGGTGTTCGCCGTAGTGGGGCATGATTCTAGGTGTCCAATTCGTGGACCGCTAACTTAGTTCTCCCAGGTCGGTTGGAGAACACGGCCCGGAAGAGTTCCAGTGTGGTCAACAACTGCGACCGCTGGGGTACGGTTAACAAGGCGCTTATGTCCATGTCCTCGATGGACCAACCAGCCTTGGCTTGGGCCAGCATGTCCAGGAGGGGGTCTTCCTCCCCGTCATCGGGCAGGTTGCAGACCGGTAGGACGCAGGTTTCACGTTCGTGATGAGCCTTCATCATGTTGACGTGAAAGGCCTTGCGCCTACCCCGAGCGTGGTCAAGCCACATAGGTGACTGGGTTGAGCTGTTGGTGGACGACGTATGGGCCTTCCCAGGCTGCCTGAAGCTTATCCTTTGGTACGGGGACCAGCACCCACACCTTTTGACCCACGTTGTAGGTCCGCTCCCGGGCATTCTGGTCTTACCAGTGCTTCTGGTCAGCCTGAGCTGTTATGAATGTGCTAGAGATGGTTTCTGAGCAGAGGCTCCCTCTTTTGGTTACAGACAGTACTGAACCTTTCAGCGAGGAGTGGCAATCTGGAATCACGGACTGGTCTGATATAAGGGAGGTTCCCTCCCATGATGGTTGCCGGTGATCAATTGTTCTTGTCTCAATTGTGGTTCCTGGTTCATTTGGAAGTTTGCTGGAGTCTTGCCTGCATCTCCTGCTTTCAGATAAGATATTTTTTGCTTTTCTTTTTGTGCTTGCTTTTTGCATTGTTTTCTGCACTTTTGTGGAGGTCAGCCAGGTCCCCTCCTGGGGCCTGAGCTCCTCACAATTTTTCTGCAGCCACTGTTATTTGCTCATTTGCTTTTTCCTGTTTTTTCAGCGACTGCGGCTTGGTTTTTGTTCACACTGAGATCTGATTTAGTGGCTGGCAAGATCATGTGATCTCAGTATTTTTGTAATCAGAATTGTTGGATTTTTGTAGGGTTTTCTGGGTTGCAGAAAGTAATCTCTCCTGTCCTGTCCTATTTAGTCAGCTTGTGGCCCCATCGTTTGCTCAGTCTATTTTCTGCCTATGTTTGTATTTTCATCTTGTCTAACCGCCATTATATGTTTGGGGGCTTCCTATTTTCTTTGGGGATCTGCTCCGGGGCAGATAGCTTTCATCTTTCTGCCTTTAGGTGTAGTTATCTCTCAGACTGTGACGAGGCGTCTAGGATCAACGTAGGAACGCTCCACAGCTACCTCTAGTTGTGTCGTTAGTTTAGGAATCTGCAACCCATCAGCTACCGAAACATAACAGTATCACCGGCCATAACTGAAAATTATATGGTACTCACAGAAGGGAAAAATAGTGTGGAAAGAAAAAAGTTGTCAGAGTTGTCAGAGATTTTTTTTTTTTTTTTTCTGTCTGTTGCATTTTTTCCCTCTTTTTCTCTGGGTGCTGAGGAGGATTTTTTTTTCTCTCAATGGAGTTTGCACAGTTGTCTGGCCGTGTGGATCAGCTTGCCACTGAGGTTCGGAGTATTGCTACCTATCTTGCTGGGTTGCCGGTTGTGGAACCTAAGATTCCCATGCCAGATTTGTTTTTGGGGGATCGAGCTAAATTTCTGAATTTCAAAAATAACTGTAAGTTGTTTTTTGCCTTAAAGCCTAAGTCTTCAGGTAACGCAGCACAGCAGGTTCAAATTGTCATCTCTCTCCTGCGCGGCGATCCTCAGGATTGGGCTTTTTCCCTGACACCTGGGGATCCTGTTTTGAATGATATTGATGCATTTTTTCTGGCTCTGGGGTTATTGTATGATTGCGCTATTGAATTAGTGCCTGGTGGTAAATTTCCTAAAGGTCGCCTTTTTAACTTGTCTGTACCTGAACACGATGCTATGCGATCTTATATCAAGGAGTCATTGGAGAAGGGTCATATCAGACCATCCTCTTCACCCTTGGGTGCCGGTTTTTTCTTTGTGGCCAAAAAGGATGGTTCATTGAGGCCGTGTATTGATTATCGTCTCTTGAATAAGATCACTGTGAAGTATCAATATCCGTTACCCTTGATTTCTGACCTGTTTTCCAGGCTGAAAAGTGCTAGTTGGTTTACCAAGCTTGACCTCAGGGGGGCGTATATAACCTTATTCGCATTAAGCACGGGGATGAATGGAAGACGGCATTTAATACCCCAGAGGGGCATTTTGAGTACCTAGTGATGCCCTTTGGGCTCACTAATGCTCCTTCCGTCTTCCAATCCTTCATGAATGATATTTTCAGGGATTTTGTGAATAAATTTCTGATTGTTTATTTGGTTGATATCTTGATTTTTTCCAATGACTGGGACTCTCATGTGAAACATGTTCGGACTGTGTTCCAGATTTTGAGAGAGAATGCACTGTATGTGAAGGGATCAAAGTGTCTTTTTGGCGTACAGAAGGTCTCATTTCTGGGATTCATTTTGTCTCCGTCTGTTATTGAAATGGACCCGGTCAAGGTTCAAGCTATCTGTGATTGGGTCCAACCTACTTCATTAAAGGCTCTTCAGAGATTTTTGAGTTTTGCCAATTTTTATCGTAAATTTATTGGTAATTTCTCCGGTATTGTTAAACCATTGACTGATTTGACCAAAAAGGGTTCTGATGTGGTGAATTGGCCTCCTGAGGCAGTCTCTGCGTTTCAGGAACTTAAGCAGAGATTCACTTCTGCTCCTGTTCTACGGCAGCCTGATGTTTCTCTACCGTTTCAGGTGGAGGTTGATGCCTTTGAAATTGGGGCAGGTGCCGTTTTGTCCCAAAGAGATCCAGAGACCTCTAAGAGTAACCCTTGTGCCTTTTTCTCTCGAAAATTTTCTCCAACTGAACGTAATTATGACGTGGGTAATCGGGAGTTATTGGCCATGAAGTGGGCCTTTGAAGAGTGGAGACATTGGCTGGAAGGAGCCAAACATCAGGTTGTGGTCCTCACAGACCATAAGAATCTGGTTTATCTCGAATCAGCCAAGCGACTTAATCCTAGACAGGCCAGGTGGGCCTTGTTTTTCACACGTTTTAATTTTGTGGTTTCTTTTCTTCCTGGCACTAAGAATGTTAAGGCGGATGCCCTCTCGAGGAGTTTCTTTGCGGACTCTCCTGAGTTATCTGATCCTACTGTTATTTTGAAAGAGGGTGTAGTTCTTTCCGCCATCTCGCCCAATTTGAGACTGGCCTTGGAAGGGTGTCAGGAGGATAAACCTGAGCGCTACCCTATTGGGAAATTGTTTGTCCCAGACCAGTGGAAGAAGAGTGTGATGTCTGAGATTCATTGTTCCGCGTTGGCTGGTCATCCCGGGATTTTTGGTACCAGAGACTTGGTGAGTCGGTCCTTTTGGTGGCCTACTTTGTCTCGTGACGTCAGGGAATTTGTGCAGTCCTGTGGGACTTGCTCTCGCTCCAAGCCTTGCTCTCGCTCTAGTGGTTTGTTAATGCCATTGCCTGTGCCCAAGAGGCCATGGACCCATATCTCTATGGATTTTATTTCCGACCTCCCTGTTTCTCAGAGAATGACCGTTATCTGGGTAATCTGTGATAGGTTTTCCAAGATGATACATCTTGTGCCATTACCTAAGTTACCTTCCTCCTTCGAATTGGTGCCTTTGTTCCTTCAGCACGTGGTTCAGTTACATGGCATTCCGGAGAACATTGTGTCTGACAGAGGAGTCCAGTTTGTTTCCAGAGTTTGGAGGACATTTTTTTCTAAACTTGGTGTTCCATTATCTTTCTCCTCTGCTTTTCATCCTCAGACCAATGGACAAACCGAGAGAACAAACCAGACCTTGGAGACTTATTTGAGATGTTTTGTGTCTGCTGATCAAGATGACTGGGTCTCTTTTTTGCCTTTGGCTGAGTTTGCTCTTAATAATAGGGCTAGCTCTGCCACCTTGATGTCTCCATTTTTCTGCAATTTTGGGTTTCACCCTCGATTTTCTTCGGGACAGGCGGAGGCTTCTGTCTGTCCTGGTGTTGACTGTTGTGGAGCGAATGCAGCAGATTTGGGACCAGGTAGTGAAGAGGTTGTCTCTCTCTCAGGAGAGGGCCCAACGGTTTGCCAACCGGCATAGGACTGATGGTCCTCGGTTTAAAGTGGGGGACTTGGTTTGGTTGTCCTCAAGAAATATCCCTATGAGGGTTGCATCTCCAAAGTTTAAGCCCAGGTTCATTGGACCTTATAAGATCATGGAGATTCTTAATCCTGTTTCCTTCCGTTTGCTTCTTCCAGGGACATGTAAGATCCATAACGTGTTCCACAAGTCCTGATTGAAGAGGTTTGTCGAGCCAGTGGTTCCTATGGCTGTGCCTCCTGACCCTGTTTTGGTTGAGGGCAATCTGGAGTATGTGGTTGAGAAAATATTGGATTCTCGTTTTTCTAGACAGAAACGCCAGTATTTGGTTAAGTGGAGAGGTTATGGTCAGGAGGACAATTCTTGAGTGTTTGCTTCGGACATCCATGCTAGGAGACTGATCCGTGCCTATCACCGAGCTCATCCTGATCGGCCTGGTTGCACAAATGAGGGTTCGGTGACCCCTCCTCAAGGGGGGGGTACTGTTATGAATGTGCTAGAGATGGTTTCTGAGCAGAGGCTCCCTCTTTTGGTTACAGACAGTACTGAACCTTTCAGCGAGGAGTGGCAATCTGGAATCACGGACTGGTCTGATATAAGGGAGGTTCCCTCCCATGATGGTTGCCGGTGATCAATTGTTCTTGTCTCAATTGTGGTTCCTGGTTCATTTGGAAGTTTGCTGGAGTCTTGCCTGCACTCCTGCTTTCAGATAAGATATTTTTTGCTTTTCTTTTTGTGCTTGCTTTTTGCATTGTTTTCTGCACTTTTGTGGAGGTCAGCCAGGTCCCCTCCTGGGGCCTGAGCTCCTCACAGTTTTTCTGCAACCACTGTTATTTGCTCATTTGCTTTTTCCTGTTTTTTTCAGCGGCTGCGGCTTGGTTTTTGTTCACACTGAGATCTGATTTAGTGGTGGCGAGATCGTGTGATCTCAGTATTTTTGTAATCAGAATTGTTGGATTTTTGTAGGGTTTTCTGGGTTGCAGAAAGTAATCTCTCCTGTCCTATCCTATTTAGTCAGCTTGTGGCCCCAGCGTTTGCTCAGTCTATTTTCTGCCTATGTTTGTATTTTCATCTTGTCTAACCGCCATTATATGTTTGGGGGCTTCCTATTTTCTTTGGGGATCTGCTCCGGGGCAGATAGCTTTCATCTTTCTGCCTTTAGGTGTAGTTATCTCTCAGGCTGTGACGAGGCGTCTAGGATCAACGTAGGAACGCTCCACGGCTACCTCTAGTTGTGTCGTTAGTTTAGGAATCTGCAACCCATCAGCTACCGAAACATAACACTAAGCCTGCGTCATGTTGTCATGCACCAACTGCGTCAAGGTCTGCATTTTGTCGCGGAAGCGCATGACATACTCCTCGATGGACACTTCTGAGGGGTTTGGCCAGGGTCGGACTGGCCCACCGGAGAACCGGAGGATTCTCCGGTGGGCCCTGGCATCTGGGGGGCCCTGGCACCTGCTGGAATACAGGGGCCAGCTGCCTAGGGCCCCCGCTGCTCCAGGGGCCCCCAGCCGGTGGCGTGTCGCTAATAGCAGCACACCACGCAGCTGCCATGGGGGCCCCGTGCCAGCAGAGCAGCAGCGGGTGACAGGAGGCAGGAGCCCCTGTCCCTGCTGCTAAAGAGAAATGAATATTCACTGCTTCCCATGCCCACATGGGCGTGGGAAGCAGTGAATATCATTACCTGTCACCCGCTCCAACCGCTGAGCGCCGCTGTGTCCTCACGTCCTCTCTTGCTGCGATGTTCAGGCAGAGGGCGCGATGACGTCATTAGTGAGCGCCGCGCTCCCTGCCTGAGCATTCACTGCCGGAGGACCGAAGACAGCGGCGCTCAGCAGTGGACCCAGTGACAGGTAAATATCGCAGGTGCCGGGGCCCTGAGCCAACGGTGACACCGGCACCTGTCCCCCATAGCGCGCCGGTGTCCCCGCCTGCTCAGGACACCGGCACCTGGCCCCCAGCGACGAGAGGTGAGTATGTCTTTTTTTTTTTGCAGCATCCATGGGGGCATAATCTGTGGAGCATTTATGGGGGCATAATCTGGGGAGCATTTATGGGGGCATAATCTATGGGGGCATAATCTGTGGAGCATCTATGGGGCATAATCTATGGAGCATTTATGGGGCATAATCTGGAGCATTTATGGGGGCATAATCTATGGGGGCATAATCTGTGGAGCATTTATGGGGCATAATCTATGGGGGCATAATCTGTGGAGCATTTATGGGGGCATAATCTATGGGGGCATAATCTATGAAGCATCTATGGGGGCATAATCTATGGAGCATCTATGGGGGCATAATCTATGGAGCATCTATGGGGGCACAATCTATGGAGAATCTATGGGGGCATAATACATGGGCAGCATATGGGGCACAATCTATGGAGCATCTTGTGGGGCATAATACATGGGGCAGCATATGGGGCATAATCTCATTTTCCACTCTCGGCTTATACTCAAGTTTTCCCAGTTTTTTGTGGCAAAATTAGGGGGGTCGGCTTATACTCGAGTATATATGGTATCTATCTATTATCTATATATATATATATATATATATATATATATATATATATAGCATTATACCCTATGAGGGGGGGCAGCATTATCCTCTATGAGGGGGGCAGCATTATCCCCTATGAGGGGGCTGCTTTATAATCTATGAGGGAGGCTACCCCAATTCCTGCTACATAATTAAGACATGTACTACCTTATATTATACCCTGATATTAGTGTGTTTTACTGCACAATTGGTGGTCTAGTATTTATTTCTATGTAGCTACATAGTGGGCCCCAAGAATGATTTTCTCTGGTGGGCCCAAGGTGTTCCAGTCCGACGCTGGGTTTGGCTCATCTTCCCAGGATTCCCTTACCAATCCAAGGGGTCCCCGGACTCGTCTGCCATACAGGAGCTCGAGGGGGGAGAACCCCGTCGAGGCCTGTGGAACCTCTCTGTAAGCAAATAGCAGGTGTGGGAGGTACCTCTCCCATTCGCGTCCCTGGGTCTCAAACAGCATGCGTAGCATCTGTTTGAGGATACCGTTGAAGCACTCACACAAGCCATTGGTCTGTGGGTGATATGCACTCGATACCAGATTCGTCACCTGCATTTTCTTGCAGAGAGCCTCCATTAGGCGAGACATGAATTGGGTCCCTTGATCGGTAAGCATCTCCCTTCGGACTTTGAGCGCTGCTGGGCTCACTGCTGGGCTGGGGAGACCTCGGCCCCTGGATTCGGGCCAACTCCAGTTCATGGGCTCGCTGAGCCTCTCGCTCGACTCTCTCAGCCTCTTGCTCTGCTCTCTCAGCCTCTCGCTCGGCTCTTGCGGCTTGCCGCCCTGCTTGGGCCTCCTGCTGGTATTGCTGGATCAGCCTCACACGTCCATCACGGTCTTTGGTGGGGAGTTCGTCCAAGGCCGCTTGCAGGTAGGGGTCCAATCTGCCCTGGGCACAAGTGGGGCCAGCATTCAGGGGTTGGGCCTCTGCTGCAGCGCCATCACTGCTTGTGCCGGCTCCTGCGCCCCCTGTGCTCTGGGCGTTTTCTCGTTGCACCAGAGGCGACCAGTTGGTCTTTGTTTTTGTTCTTGGCATCGATCTGCCACAACCCGCAAAGGGCAACAAGAGTTTCCTTCTTATGCTGCTTATACCACTCTTCTCCCATCATAGCCATGGTTGCCAAATAAAAGATAGGATAGAAAAACAAAGAGAAAGGGAGGGTGTAATGTGAAGTACACACAATTGATTGTATCAGTGTCATGTGTGCATCGCCACGAAGATCGTCGCGGTTGCACATTCTGACTTCTCACAGCTGAGTTGCTGTTTCTTTGTGTTTGGCAGTTAGGGAGTTAATTCTGTCTGTGCTCAGTTCTGGGACTGGGTGCAGTTTCTTCCGGCTGCAATTAATTATTTGTTGATTGGTTTCCTTTAAATCTCTGGTTGTCTGTGTTGGGAGTTGCCAGTGAAATTCTTCATGCAGACCACAGATAGGATTGTATCTGTATAGACTTAAGTTAAAGAGCTCCTTAGTTGTTTTAAGCTCACCTTGCTTAGAGTTTAATATCCCAGATCATTTATGTTCCTTCTGTGTTTGAGTGTGTATGCAAGTCTGTGTTTTCTCCAGTCTGTCTTATATGTCTAATCTGTGTATTTAGCAGAGATCAGCCCATATCCCTTTGGTGGTAATCAGAATCCTTCTTAGGACTGATTACAGGGTTCAGGGACTGATAGGAGACAGGGTTAGGCTGGAGACTTGGACCTCTGAACCATTATCAGTACCTCCAAGGTGAGGGATTAGTTAGGACCCCAGTTTAGGGTCAGGTTAGACCCCCGGTCCTCCTCTTTCCTGTGACAGTGTATCAAGTCCTCAAGATTAACCCTGAGTTCAACGGATATCGTGTCAGGTAAATCTATTCTATATTTACATGCTGATGTTGCTAATCTATATGTTGCATAGAGTGTTGTTCTTTTAAGAATAGTTTACTGACATCGTACACATATCATAAGACCGCGTGACATTTTCACTGGCCAAAAAATTATTCCCAGTTGCCATGGATCCAGTAGCCCAGCTGGCTCTGCAGTTGCAGGGATTATCCATGGAGCTGACGGACATTAAGTCCAAAGTTTTGTCTCCCTCGGAGCAAACCAGATTTGAACCTAAAGTAGCTCTCCCGGACAGGTTCACTGGTGGGCGAGACAAATTTTTTACCTTCAGGGAAGCATGTAAATTGTATTTTCGGCTTCGGCCTCGATCATCAGGGAGTGAAGAGCAGAGAGTGGGAATTGTTATCTCGCTCCTACAAGGGGACCCTCAATCCTGGGCCTTCTCCCTTCCTCCGGGATCCCCGGCTCTACAGTCAGTAGATCGATTTTTTACTGCCCTGGGTTTGGTATATGATGACCCAGATCGGGTCTCTCTTGCTGAGACAAAATTACGTAAGATACAGCAGGGAGATCGTCCGGCGGAGGAATTTGCTTCTGAGTTCCGTAGATGGGCCACAGATACTCAGTGGAATGACCCAGCTCTTAGGAGCCAGTTTTGTCATGGGCTTTCTGACAAATTAAAGGACGTTTTGGCTCAGTATGATTCTCCTCCATCACTGGAGGCTGCTATGGCCCTAGCTATCCGTACTGATAGACGGCTCCGGGAGAGGTGCGAGGTAACTCCGCCCCCTGTTGTTACTCCACCTACTACTAAAGTCCCTTATGTTGAGGTTCCCCTTGTCTGTTCGGAGGAGCCTATGCAGTTGGGAGGGACATCATTTCGTAGGAGGGGATTGGCGGTACGCCGCAGGACTAGAAGGTGTTTCTTCTGCGGGAAAGAGGGACATTTTGTTGGGGGATGTCCATCCCGTGCCTTGTTGAGCAAAAAGTCGCGGAAAACTGTTAATCCCAGGTTGTGTGGTGGACGACAACCTGGGAGTATGTATTTCGTCCGCTAGTTCTTCTCAGTTCCTTGTACCAGTGGAGGTGGTGGTTGGTACGAGAGTGGAGAGATTTTCTGTTCTTCTTGATAGTGGGTCCGGGGCTAATCTGGTTGACGCTCAGTTTGCTCAGGCTCAAGGTATGCATCTGAGTGTATTGGTCAAACCGATCCCTATATTCTCCATTGACGCCAGGCCTCTCGGCCAAGGTAGCTTTGTTCATGAGGTTCATAACATTGACCTTCGGGTAGGGGCAATACATAGGGAACTATTATCTTGTTATGTGTTGGAGGGTCTACCTACTCCTATTGTGTTGGGACTTCCTTGGTTGGTTAAACATAACCCTGTGATTAATTGGCAGTCCAGAGATATAAGCCAATGGGGGGAGTTTTGCAAAAGTAACTGCATGAACACAGTCATCAGTGCGGTCAAGCCTAGTACTTTGCCTCCTTTTTTGGAGGACTTTGGGGATGTGTTCTCTGAGGAGGGGTGTCAGGAGTTGCCTCCTCATCGCGTGTATGACTGCTCTATTAATTTACTTCCTGATGCTAAGTTACCTAAAGCTAGGTTATATAACCTTTCTGGTCCTGAGAGGCAGGCTATGAAAGATTATATTTCGGAAAGTCTGGCCAAAGGGCATATTAGACCTTCATCTTCCCCAGTGGCCGCGGGGTTCTTCTTTGTGAAGAAAAAAGATGGAGGCCTACGCCCTTGCTTGGATTTCCGCGAACTTAATCGGATTACTGTTCGAGATCCGTATCCACTCCCTCTGATTCCTGATCTCTTCAATCAAATTGTTGGTGCCAAATGGTTCTCTAAATTGGATCTCAGGGGGGCGTATAATCTGATTAGGATAAAAGAGGGGGATGAGTGGAAAACGGCGTTTAACACGCCGGAGGGACATTATGAGAACCTTGTCATGCCTTTTGGTCTGACTACTGCACCAGCAGTATTCCAACATTTTGTTAATGACATTTTTCGTCATCTGGTGGGGCTGTTTGTGGTCGTATATTTGGATGACATTTTAATTTACTCACCAGATCTTGTGTCTCACCAGGAGCATGTGAGACAGGTGTTGCAGATCTTGCGAGACAATAAACTATACGCCAAACTGGAAAAGTGTGTATTCGCCGTACAGGAACTTCAGTTTTTGGGTTTCTTGGTGTCAGCCTCCGGTTTCTGTATGGACCCTGAAAAGGTGAGAGCAGTGCTTGAATGGGATCAGCCAGAGGATCTTAAGGCTCTGCAGCGTTTTCTGGGGTTTGCTAACTACTACCGGAAATTTATTTGTAATTTCTCATCTGTTGTCAAACCTCTCACTGACATGACAAGAAAAGGGACGGATTTTTCTAAATGGTCGGACAAAGCTTGCCAAGCTTTTTCCTCTTTGAAAAAATGTTTTGCTTCGGCACCCGTTCTCATCCAACCAGATGCATCACAGCCGTTCGTTGTGGAGGTGGACGCGTCTGACGTAGGGGTGGGTGCAATATTGTCCCAGGGTCCGTCCCCTGGTAAATGGCATCCGTGCGCTTTCTTTTCTAAAAAATTGTCGTCCGCCGAAAGGAATTATGATATCGGCAATAGGGAACTTTTGGCCATTAAGTTGGCTTTTGAAGAATGGCGTCACTTTTTGGAGGGGGCAGTCCACCCGGTCACCGTCATTACTGATCACAAGAACCTGCTGTATTTGGAATCTGCTAAGCGTCTGAATTCCAGACAAGCTCGATGGTCGTTGTTTTTTACCAGGTTTAATTTTGTTGTCACTTATCGCCCTGGATCTAAGAATGTTAAGGCGGATGCCTTGTCTCGCAGTTTCCCAGGGGCCGGGAAAATGGATGACCCGATTCCTATCCTTCAGGAGGGGGTGGTAGTGTCGGCTGTATGTTCTGAGCTTGAGGAGGAGGTGTTAGAGGCTCAGGGGGACGCCCCTGCAGGACCTCCAGGGAGACTGTTTGTCCCAAATCAGTTGAGACAAAAGGTTATTGAGGCACATCATAATTCTGCTTTAGCAGGACATCCAGGGAGTAAGGCTACTTTAGATCTCCTTTCTCGCCGGTTTTGGTGGCCTAACGTTAATAAAGATGTTTTAACTTTTGTCGCGTCCTGTGGGGTTTGTGCTCGCTCTAAGACCCCTCATACCCGTCCGTCTGGGACCCTCTTACCCTTGAAACTTCCGGAGCGTCCATGGACTCATTTGTCTATGGACTTCATCACGGACCTTCCTCCGTCGTCAGGGAAGACTGTCATACTGGTGGTTGTTGACAGGTTCAGTAAGATGGCACATTTCATTGCTCTTCCTGCCCTCCCTAATGCTAAAACTCTGGCGCAGGTGTTCATTGGGGAGATTGTGAGACTTCATGGGTTGCCTTCTGATGTGGTGTCAGATAGGGGGTCTCAGTTTGTGTCCAAGTTTTGGAGGGCATTTTGTTTACGTCGGGGGATGCAATTGTCATTTTCCTTGGCTTTTCATCCGCAGACCAATGGTCAGACAGAGCGTCTGAATCAAAGCCTAGAGACTTATCTTCGGTGTTTTGTCTCAGAGAACCAGGAGGACTGGTCTTCTTTCTTGCCTCTGGCAGAGTTCGCTCTTAACAACAGGCGGAGCGAGTCCACTGGTAAGTCCCCGTTTTTTGGGGCATATGGTTTTCATCCCCAGTTTTGTACATTCAATGGGGGGGGCCCTTCTGGGGTTCCTGAGGAGGAGCGTTTCTCGTCGTCACTTGCTTCAGTGTGGAGAGGTGTATTGAATAATCTGAGTGCTATGGGAACCGTTATAAACGTATGGCTGATAGGAGGAGAGTTTCTGGTCCAGATCTTAATGTGAACGATCTGGTATGGTTGTCTACCAGGAATATAAAACTTAAAGTTCCCTCCTGGAAGCTGGGCCCCAGATTCATCGGGCCGTACAGGATCAGTTCCATAATTAATCCTGTGGCATTTCGTCTGGACCTCCCTCCTACGTTTAAAATTCATAATGTGTTCCACAAGTCATTACTTAAGAGGTACGTGGCACCAGTCATACCATCACCTCTACCTCCTCCTCCAGTGGTGGTCAATGGTAACTTGGAGTTTCAAGTGTCAAAGATCATTGACTCACGTCTGAATCGCCGGTCCCTTCAGTACTTGGTGCATTGGAAGGGGTATGGTCCAGAGGAGAGGACGTGGGTTCCTGCGTCTGACATTAACGCAGATCGTTTGGTGCGGACCTTCCACAGAACTCACCCGGGCAAACCTGGCCCTGAGGGTCCGGAGGCCCCTCGTAGAAGGGGGGGTACTGTCATGTGTGCATCGCCACGAAGATCGTCGCGGTTGCACATTCTGACTTCTCACAGCTGAGTTGCTGTTTCTTTGTGTTTGGCAGTTAGGGAGTTAATTCTGTCTGTGCTCAGTTCTGGGACTGGGTGCAGTTTCTTCCGGCTGCAATTAATTATTTGTTGATTGGTTTCCTTTAAATCTCTGGTTGTCTGTGTTGGGAGTTGCCAGTGAAATTCTTCATGCAGACCACAGATAGGATTGTATCTGTATAGACTTAAGTTAAAGAGCTCCTTAGTTGTTTTAAGCTCACCTTGCTTAGAGTTTAATATCCCAGATCATTTATGTTCCTTCTGTGTTTGAGTGTGTATGCAAGTCTGTGTTTTCTCCAGTCTGTCTTATATGTCTAATCTGTGTATTTAGCAGAGATCAGCCCATATCCCTTTGGTGGTAATCAGAATCCTTCTTAGGACTGATTACAGGGTTCAGGGACTGATAGGAGACAGGGTTAGGCTGGAAAAAGGGAACAGCATCCAATCCAGGTAGAAGTATGAAAAAACTTTATTCAGCCACCATAAAACACGACGTTTCGGCCATTATTAGGCCTTTATCAAGTATACAAAATAGGGCAAAATGGTGTCCTTAAATGGTGTGGAGAAGCCAATCACCATCCAGGAACCGCCCACAGTGCAAATAGATATATATAACATTTAATACAGCAATATACAATTTAAAACAGTGATCAAAGCAGAGGTAGTGACATCACAAAGAAAATACTGCAAAGTACAAAAAAACAGCATATAATATTCAAGAGATTACTCCATGTAAACAGTATCACAATATTTGTCTACCAATAGATGATCTGTTCTTATACACACCCATCATAATGCTTGTACCAATCATGTGCTCACTAACTGCATCGTCCTCCATGTCCAATCAGTATCTGCTCATCAGCACTTACTCAGAGCTCTCTTCCAATCGCCCACAGGAACACAGTTCAGAAGACACATTTAGCACACCCCCCTTTTGTGGTAAACAAAAGCACATGTTCAGAGGTCGTCACAGCAGAACGCTGAGTGGATCATGTGACCACCAGTGTCAGCAGACATCCGACCATGTGACCGCCAGCATCATCAAAGGTCCCGTCGCATGATGACCACATCATAGACCTCCATTTAAAGAAGTCACGGCCAAAAAGCAAAATATCACGTGATCACAGGCATCATCCGACACCCGGTCACATGATTTGATATGGGAAAAAAAAAAAAAAAAAAAAAAAACGCATGCGCAATGGGTTGTACCAGGGCTTCAGCTGGTCACATGACCATCAATGTCACAAAACCAACGGAACTATATTCAGAGCTGGCTAAAAGTGTATACCACACACAAACCGCAGCAGAGGCGTGCTCAATACTCTAAAGGCGAGGAGACATTGAGAACTCCCAGCAAAATACAGCCAACTACAGTGTGCAGCTTACTAGTTTATACAGAAAAGGGGAGATTAACTAAATGTACAAAAAACATAAGTGATGTCATCATCAGGGATTATTAGGTCACCATATGCTCCGATCACTCCAGATTATATTCCTAAAAAACAACAAACACAAATAAAATATATATCTAAAAACAAACACAGAATTCAGATGCAAGAATTACCTAGCACAAATATGTAAATTATATTCTATATTCAACCCCTTTGGTTGTAATGTCCCCAAAACGGAAATCCAACGGAGTTCCTTCTGTTTGAGCAACTTAGTCCTGTCACCACCTCTCCTGAGGGGTGGAACCCCATCGATAACCCTAAATCTCAGCTGACTAACCAGGTGCCCACATTCTACAAAATGCTTAGATACTGGCAGCTCCATCATTTTCGTCCTGATAGTACTCTTGTGTTTGCTTATCCTGGCCTTGACTTCCATCGTCGTCTCACCTATGTACATGAGTCCACACGGGCACACAAGCATATAGATTACATAGCTGGATGTACAGGAATACCGTTCCTGGATCCGAAAGCGTTGACCAGTATAAGAGTGCCCGAAACTATCTCCCTTAATCATATTACCACAACAAGCACAGTTCAAACATGGAAAATTTCCATTCCTCGGAGGGCCCAAAGTCAACTGTCTAAATATTTTTGAAGATCCAATATCAGATTTGACTAGCCTATCTTTCAAATTACGTCCTCGCCTATATGAAAGCAATGGCTTGTGCGCAAATTCAGTTACTTCCGGTAAACCTCTATGCAATAGGCCCCAATGCTTGTTCAAGATATTCCCTATTTTACCACTAATAGGGCAATAGGTAGAGACAAAAGGGACTCTTTTAGGGAGAACCCTAGTACGTTTTGTTCTCACATCTTCCAATGTTGTCTTCAAGGCCTTCTCCTTGAATTTTCTAAGGTCCCTCTCAGGATAACCCCTTCTAATAAATTTCTCACACATCTGTTCAAGCCTTCTATCCAAAACAGCCTCATCCTTAACTATCCTACGTACTCTCAGCATCTGGCTCCAAGGCAGAGACTCTATCATTTTTCTTGGATGATTACTATCGAAAACCAGAAGACTGTTCCTGTCTGTGTCCTTTATGAACAAATCAGTGCATAACTTTCCATTATGTTTATACACTAGAGTATCAAGAAATTGAATCTGGTCAAAGGAATGTGTCATGGTAAACTTCAGCTCAGGAAAAATCATATTCAGATAACTATGGAAAGATACCAGATCATTCATGTTCCCTTCCCAAACACAAAAAATATCGTCAATGTAGCGCCACCAGGCTCTGACATGGCGCCAGTGGATGGAACTGTACACATGCTGGTCCTCGAGTACCGCCATGTAGATGTTTGCATAAGTGGGCGCCACATTGGACCCCATGGCGGTACCACGCAACTGCAGGATGTAGTCATCCCCAAAAAGAAAAAAAATTCTTTCTGAGGACAAACTCCAACAGTGCCAGGACCAGCTGTGCACCATCTGGGGCCATGTCAGAGCCCGCCAGCGCCACACCAACAGCCTCCAAACCTCGTTCATGTTTAATGGAGGTGTACAGTGACACAACATCAAATGAAATGAGAATTGTATCTTCCGTGATGTCAAGGCCCTCAATCTTACTCAGAAAATGGTTAGTATCCATAATATAGGATTTGGCCTCCATAGCAAAGTGACGCAACACCTTGTCTAGAAAGATAGATACTCTACTGCATAAAGAACCCCGCCCAGACACTATCGGGCGTCCAGGGGGATCCAATAGATTTTTATGGATTTTAGGCAGGGTGTACAGAATCGGAGTCACCGGAAATTCCACCAAAAGAAAATCAGAAAGTTTCTGGTCTATCAGACCATTAGATAATGCCTCATCGATCAACATTCTTAACTCACTCTGAAAACAAGGTGTGGGATCTTTAGGCAACTTAGCATAAACTGCCGTATCCAATAGCTGACTACAAATCTCGGCCCGGTATTTATGGGTATCCATCACCACCAGGGCCCCGCCTTTGTCGGCTGCCCTGATGGTGATGGCTTTATTACCCGAGAGTCTGTCCAACACCTGCCTCTCACTGTATGTTAAATTCCCTCTTCTGAATGGACCCACACCATCTCGTCTCAATCTAGCTATGTCCTTTTCAACCAATTGGATGTATGATTCCACAAAACTGTTTTTAACAGGAGGTTGAAAGTTACTTTTGTTATAAAGGCCAAAATCCTGTAAAGCAAAGCCCCTAGAGGCATCATTAGTTGAAGCAGTAGGTATACCAACATTCTCATTAAAATAAACTGCTAATCTTAGCCTCCTAAAAAAGGCAAAAAGATCACATTCAATGTTGAACCAATCTGGATAGTTGGTAGGGCAAAATGAAAGTCCTTTGGACAATACTTTACAGTCCTCATCAGTAAGTGTACAAGATGAAATATTTACCACCAAGCTCTTCTGTTCTATGTGGCTCTCTTCTTCCCTTCGTTCCGTGTTCTCATAGATGGATTGCGAGAGGTACTCGGCATCTGAGTGTCTACTTCTCTGCCGTCGGTGTTTCTTACCACCTCTCCTTGGCCTCCTTTTGCCACATTGTCCATCCTTCCTTTCCCTAAAAAATGAGAAGAAGAGGGTACACAAAAATTGGAGTCATCAGTAGAGTCGGACTCTGCCGTGGTGAAACCAAATCTCTTCTGTTCCTTTGTCTGTTGTCTCCTTCTTCTGCGAGGTTGTGCAAAGGAATCCTGTTTCTTATAGGTGGTTCTACGTGCTCCACCCTGCCAAGAAAAAACGTGTCCAGTCCTGTAATCTTCAGCATCACGAAACCATTTAGTTTTTTTCGTTTTTTCAATGTCACCACGAAATTTCAACAATTTCTCATCCAAATGTGTCTTAAACGTGTCCCATTCTTGTGCTGTCAACTGCTTAGTCAGCTGTTTCTCCAGATCATCGATTTGTTTCTTCACTAGTGCCATTTCTGTGTGGAGAAACTCGATATTCAGGAGCATTAGATCAAATGAATATTTATTAGTGATCGATTCAAACTTGTTACAGAAAAGCATATTATCCGCCATCAATGTGGGCCGCAGATGCGGCCTTAGTCCACGTGGAATTCTATGGACTCTGTGGTACTCACATAGAGTCATGGCATGCAATTCGTGTGAGATATACTTTCTCCTCTCATTTTCATATCTCTTATTCAACATCTCTATAGTAGGTTTATTTAGAAAAGACATATCCATCTGTGCTCTAGCTAGGATTCTCTTAGCATCATCGTCCGTGTAAGAGAAAATAGCGGCATTGTCCAGTTCACCCACCTCTGGTTCAAGTATCATAGTCTCCATGACCGGTGCACGTCTGCCAGGATCCAAAGTCCACAAATATTCAAGCAGCTGACAGCACTCGGGAGTTATCAAGGATGCACGTTCAGAAGTTCGGGGATCCAAACGAACGAAGTCCAACAGAAAAAAGGAACAGCATCCAATCCAGGTAGAAGTATGAAAAAACTTTATTCAGCCACCATAAAACACGACGTTTCGGCCATTATTAGGCCTTTATCAAGTATACAAAATAGGGCAAAATGGTGTCCTTAAATGGTGTGGAGAAGCCAATCACCATCCAGGAACCGCCCACAGTGCAAATAGATATATATAACATTTAATACAGCAATGTCACATGATCCACTCAGCGTTCTGCTGTGACGACCTCTGAACATGTGCTTTTGTTTACCACAAAAGGGGGGTGTGCTAAATGTGTCTTCTGAACTGTGTTCCTGTGGGCGATTGGAAGAGAGCTCTGAGTAAGTGCTGATGAGCAGATACTGATTGGACATGGAGGACGATGCAGTTAGTGAGCACATGATTGGTACAAGCATTATGATGGGTGTGTATAAGAACAGATCATCTATTGGTAGACAAATATTGTGATACTGTTTACATGGAGTAATCTCTTGAATATTATATGCTGTTTTTTTGTACTTTGCAGTATTTTCTTTGTGATGTCACTACCTCTGCTTTGATCACTGTTTTAAATTGTATATTGCTGTATTAAATGTTATATATATCTATTTGCACTGTGGGCGGTTCCTGGATGGTGATTGGCTTCTCCACACCATTTAAGGACACCATTTTGCCCTATTTTGTATACTTGATAAAGGCCTAATAATGGCCGAAACGTCGTGTTTTATGGTGGCTGAATAAAGTTTTTTCATACTTCTACCTGGATTGGATGCTGTTCCTTTTTTCTGTTGGACTTCGTTCGTTTGGATCCCCGAACTTCTGAACGTGCATCCTTGATAACTCCCGAGTGCTGTCAGCTGCTTGAATATTTAGGGTTAGGCTGGAGACTTGGACCTCTGAACCATTATCAGTACCTCCAAGGTGAGGGATTAGTTAGGACCCCAGTTTAGGGTCAGGTTAGACCCCGGTCCTCCTCTTTCCTGTGACAGTGTATCAAGTCCTCAAGATTAACCCTGAGTTCAACGGATATCGTGTCAGGTAAATCTATTCTATATTTACATGCTGATGTTGCTAATCTATATGTTGTATAGAGTGTTGTTCTTTTAAGAATAGTTTACTGACATCGTACACATATCATAAGACCGCGTGACATTCAGGACTAGTAAACACTGAGTTCGTTCTCCAAAACTTTTGCTGCAGGGTCCTCGGAAGAACAGTGCAAGTCTTTAGTGAGAGGAATGATTGCTCAGACCAAACCACTAATGCTCTATGATCCCACCAAATTGTCACGAAAAGGGGGGTAGACCTTTGGCCTCACACGGCTATCACATGTTATCCCACCGTTGCTAACAATGTGATGAAAACAGGAAGCTAGTCTTTACCTATCAATTTACCGCAGTGGCTTATTTTAGTTATCCCACTGCTGCCAACAATATGTCACGAACTGCAGGGATTTATGTATATCCCACTTTCTGGTTTCGCTTTGGAACTCAGGTCAGTCACGGAACTGCAACTAGGATAATTATTCGCCGGACGGGCCACTTGTTGTGCACTGGCTATTCGGCACACTGCAGCGAGGGAATTATAACTAGTCCTAGCCGCAGCCAGGCAAGAGCTTATAAAACCTGTTCAGTCACTGCCAGTGGTGCCCCACTAGCCCCGAGCACACTTTGCTGCCACCACCTCCGATTTCTTAATTAATAATAATTAAAGGGGGTCCAAAGCCAACCCAAATTAGTAGCATAATTCACTTCAGGCACGTGCAAATTCGTTATAGAGCATAGAGACGAAGTAGTAATTTTATATTTTACTCCAAAAAGGTAGGCAGTGTTTACAGAAGGTATAAAAAGATTTTACAATATGAGACAATTAGAGTATGTACAAAGCAATTACTTAATAAGAAGAGGATTAAAATAGAAAACACTCACATGTGGCTTAGTTCATTCCAGGCTAACCATGCTGGCGGGGAAGGGGTGATACATCAAAATGCATGGAGGGTCTTGGTGCAACAGCTCCCAGGCAGCAACTCAGGGCTGTGCTGACTGACAGTAAGTTATACTTTTGGGCTGTGACATCACTAAAGTGGGTTGAGCTACCACCGCCCTCCCCTTTTCCCAGAGTTACAGATTTGCTTACAAAACTTATAATTATCATAACTTGGCTGGGGAACCTAGCAGAATAACGGCAGAACCGTCATTCATCATATTTTGGACTTCGCTTCCTAGGGACTCTAATCCCGGACTGTCTTTTCTGCTCGTTTCGGGAGGAATATATTTCTCAGATTCTGCTGGCGCTATACCTTAGAAAAAGGCGCTGTAGTGTCGCTTCCAAAGTGCCGGTCCCAGATATGTAATTTTCCAATTCCTCACATAACCGGGTGTCGAGATATGCCCCTATATTAAGTTTCTACAAGGACAATAGAACGCATGGTCTCCAAACTGCTTTCAGCCAGCTTCTCAGTGGGGGGCTAGCAACCTGGTATCATGTTACACAGAGAGTGTGTGTAGCTGGAGAGAGGAGGGGGGGTCGAAGCCCACAGCATGAGGCTGCAAAAACTTAATGAATGTAATAGAGGTCACTATGCGCGGAAGGGACTTTGAATGTGGGCAAAATTGGGGTATCATTACAGGGTCTGAATACTTTCCATACCCACTGTATATATTACTACAGTACTGTATATCACAACCGAAGAGAAAGGGTCCATATTATTATATAAATTACTATATCACCACTGAGGAGAAGGGTGGCCACATAGATCTATATGCATTATTATTTAACCAATGAGGAGACACCAGACCACAGCTTTTTTTCTTTTTTAACTCCTTAGTGACGGAGCCTATTTGCAACTTAATGACCAGGCCAATTTTTACAATTTTGACCACTGTCACTTTATGAGGTTATAACTCTGGAACGCTTTAACGGATCCCGCTTATTCTGAGACTGTTTTTTCGTGACATATTGTACTTCACGTTAGTGGTAAAATTTCTTCGATATGACTAGTGTTTATTTGTGAAAAAAATGGAAATAAGGCAAAAATTTTGAAAATTTTGCAATTTTCAAACTTTACATTTTTATGCCTTTAAATCAGAGAGATATGTCACACTAATTTCTTAATAAATAACATTTCCCACATGTATACTTTACATCAGCATAATTTTGTAACCAAAATTTTTTTTTTGTTAGGAAGTTATAAGGGTTAAAAGTTGACCAGCGATTTCTCATTTTTACAACAAAATTTACAAATTCATTTTTTTTAGGGACCACATCATATTTAAAGTCATTTTGAGGGATCTATATGACAGAAAATACCCAAAAGTGACACCATTCTAAAAACTGGACCCCTCAAGGTGCTCAAAACCACATTCAAGAAGTTTATTACGTGCTTCACAGGAACTGAAGCAATGCGGAAGGAAAAAATTAACATTTAACTTTTTCTGCAAAAAATTTTGTTCAGAACCAATTTTTTTTATTTTCACAAGTGTTAAAAGAGAAAATGAACCACAAAATTTGCTGTGCAATTTCTCCTGAATATGCTGATACCCAATATGTGGGGGTAAACCACTTTTTGGGAGCACGGCAGAGCTTGCAAGGGAAGGAGCGAAGTTTGACTTTTTCAATGCAGAATTGGCTGGAATTGAGATCGGACACCATGTTGCGTTTGGAGAGCCCCTGATGTGCCTAAAAAGTGACACCATTTTGGAAACTAGACCCCTTAAGGAACTTATCCCAAGTGCTTCACAGAAGTTTATAACGCAGAACAGTGAAAATAAAAAAATCATTTATTTTTCCTCAAAAATAATTTTTTAGCCTGCTATTTTTTATTTTCACAAGGCTAACAGGAGAAATTGGACCACAAAAGTTGTTGTGAAATTTGTCCTGAGTACACCGATACCCGATATGTATATATCGGGTATATATCCCTGATATGGGGGAACCACTGTTTGAGCGCATGGGAGAGCTCCATTTTGGAATGCAGACTTTGATGGAATGTTCTGCGGGCGTCATGTTGCGTTTGGAGACCCTTGATGTGCCTAACCCTTGATGTGCCTAAATAGTGGAAACCCCTCAATTCTAGCTCCAACACACCACTAACCCTAATCCCAACCCTAACCCTAAACACAACCCTAACCCTAATCCCTAACCTTAATTCCAACCCTAACACTAATTCGAACCCTAACCCTAATGGAAAAATGAAAATAAATATATTTTCTTTATTTCATTATATTTCCCTAACTAAAAGGGTGATAAAGGGGGGTTATTTACTATTCTTTTTTATTTTGATCACTGTGATAGGGTTTATCACAGTGATCAAAATGTACATTGAATGAATGAATGGAATCTGCCGGTCAGCAGATTTGGTGAGCGCACTGCGCATGCTCCCGCCATTTTCTTCCCAGACCAAGATGGCGGTGCTCTTCGGAGGAGGCAGGAGGGCCCGAGGACCACCGGAGGTACCAGGGGGGATCGGGGACCCTATTTCTCTCTCTGATTTGCAATCACATCAGTTCCGAATCATGTTCTCTCGGGTCTCGGCTACCCCCGGCAGCTGAGACCCCGAAGAAAATCCAACTCTGGAGGGCGCTATACACTTTTTTAATTAACGGCGCTGTGGTTTAAGTACCCTTAACTACCACCGTTAAAAGGCGTATTGGCGGTCGTTAAGAGGTTAATGTATATCACCCTTTAACAAACAACTTGCTTTGTCAATAAAACGGAATAAGGTAGTGCAAAGCTAACAAAAATAGTAGTTGATCCATTCCACAGAAAGAGAAAAAGCAGCACTCACCGTCATAAGGATTAAAAGTCCTATATAATGACGCCAACTTGACAGTGTGTGTAGGTTAATCAGAACAATCCTGCTGACAGGTTCCCTTTAAATACATATGAAACATTTGAACCAATATATCTTAAAAACCAAACATTTAGACAATTCATCACATCAGTTTTTTAACAACAAAATACACAAAAGCACACAAAAAGAACTAGAGAATCATAAAAACACTGCCATATCTATTTTCTCATTTAAACCCAGTGCACTTTGAGCTCGAGAAGGAAGAATCTACTTGGATTTCCTTCTCAAAGGCATTTGTGATAGTCTCCACATTGTGCTGGCATCTTAACTATTTCCAAGCCAAAGAATCGTAAATAGAGATGAGCGACTTTGCCTCCGGGAGGGTCGAGTCGGGTTTCGGACCACCCGACTTTCTCAAAAGTCGAGTTTAACGAAATCGGCCGACTAACGGAAAAAGTCGGAGTTACGACTGAAACCCGACCCGACCCCAATGCAAGTCAATGAGGAAGAAAAGTCGGCAGTGAGTGGAGGACAGTAAACACACCTACAGTGCCCATTTCAATGCCAACGACATCAATTCTTATTACTTAAGCTTGTCAACCTTAATTTACTTTATAATAATAGTAACGCATTGAAAACTGGGGGTTATTTGGCTAAAGTTGTGGGGGGGGCAGGGCTGGCTCCAGGTTTTCGTGGGCCCCAGGCAAAAGAGTCTCAGTGGGCCCCTTTAACACATACCACAATTCATGATGCTCCGATACGGCAGAGAAATATAGGTATAGTACAATGCCAAATATTTCATTTCTTACATTACATGAGTGATATCTATTGTAAATTCTACAATAGCTCAAAAACCGGACAGTATAGTCCTCCATACAGTATTATGGGCACCACATAGTGCGCCATACAGAATAATAAGCCCCATATATTGCTCTATACAGAATAATGAGCCTCATATATTGCTCCATACAGAATAATGAGCCCCATATATTGCTCCCTACATAATTGGTCCCATATAATGTTCCATACAGTATATGATGAGCTACACATAATGCTCCAGTATATGATGGTCCCCATATAATGTGGCATTGAGTATAGGACGGTCCCCATAGAGTATAATGAGCCCCACATATTGCTCCATACAGTATAATGAGTGATATATAAAGCTCCATACAGTATATGATGGGCCCCATATATTGCTCCATACAGAATGGGCTCCATATAATGCTCCATACAGAATAGGCCCCATATGTGCTCTATATGATGCTCCATATATAAAGGGCCCTATATGATGCCCCATAAATAATGAACCCCATATGATGCTCTAGTATATGATGGGCCCCATATATGATGCTCCAGTGTATGATGAGCCCCATATAATGCTCCAACTATAATGGTCCCCATATATAATGCTCCATTTATAATGGGCTCCATGTGATGCTCCATATATAATGTGCGCCGTATATAATGAAATATTAAAAAGTGTGTAGCGGCGCTAGTATATGAATGCTAGATCAGCTGCAAGTACGAACAACCTCCTACCACAAAGAGGTAATAATGGATAATAATATATGAATATATGATGTACTCGCGCTATGATTCAAGCATGTACACAGTACTGATTAGATAAATACCTGTAGAGATGTAGAGAATTCCCATGCACGGGGAGGCAAAAATGAAATCCAAGTAGGAATGCGCCTTTTGGAGTGCTTAAGAAACAAATAAAAAATATCAGAAGGATGAAGGAATTGCATAGCTTCACAATAATAAAATAGGACCACCTGTTAAATAACTAAGAGTATCAAGTGTATTGAAAATAAATATATAAATAACGCTAAGGTGCTAGTGTGCAAAGAATATGCCTGTGAGCTTAATAGATTGTATAATAGACTAATGCAGGCTATATACTTCAAAAAGTCCATAAAGTGCCAAAAGTGCTGATAGAAAATCATAGAACCATAGGTGGTAGTTCTAAACCTAGTGGACCACGATACATGAAGGACCAGAATAGTAATATATTGTAATAGTTTGTGGGTTGTGCAATTCGTTGCTAGCCCTGTTGTGAACATTTTGGAGACTACTTCGGAGCTGAAGCTCCCTCTGGTGGTTGCTGAGGGTATTGAACCTATGTTGAATACCAAGAGTCCTACACCTGCAGATAACGAGTGGTTTCAGGTGGTACTGACTGGCCTCATATAAGTGAGCTGACCTCCCATGATCCTCGCTGGTGATTAATTGTGCTTCCTGGTCTAGGTTGGAATTCAGCTTGCTTTCCTGCTGTCTCCTGCTTGCTTTCAGATAAGTCTTTTTCATTTTTTTTTACTGTGGTTTGAATTCCTTGCTTTTTGCTGCATTGCTTTTTGTCTTCAGCCGTGTCCCCTTTGGGGACTTTAGCTGGTCTCCGTTCGTTTTTTGTATTTGTTCATTTGCTCAGTTCCTGTGATATTTTACTGCTGGGCAGCTACGTGTCCACACCAGATATCTGATAAAGGTGGTCGAGACCGTGTGGTCTTAGTGTTTTTGGATTCAGAAGTGTTGGAGTTTTTCCTAGGGTTTTTCTGGGTTGCAGACAGTATTCTCTCCTGTACTGTCCTATCTAGACAGTTTTGGGCCCCAGAGTTTGCTCAATCTATTTTCTGTCTGTGTTCGTATTTTCAAGAAGAAAAGGTAGCACACTGTAGCGCTATAGCTTGCAAACACGAAATATGAAAAATATGAAAAATTAATTACATCATTACCTTAGAAATATGAAAAATTGAGAAGTCTTAGCGCATAAGATGGCCAAATTATGTGAGCCTGATAGCCACGTCAAGGCTCTTCTCGTATATCAGGTCCCTAACTAATGCCTATCCTCGCTATAGAAAAGTCTGCATGGGAACCTATGAATCCTCTTTTCAGACTAAAATCTACATCTCTGTGGAGGGGTGATGAACCTGCTGTAATTAAAAGGCCTGTGACCACCAGGTGGAGTGCTCAGGCAGAAGGTAAATGAATACATATCAAAAAACTGACCGGCACATCCAAACTTAGATTCAGTGTGAACAGGTGCTAAACCTAGAGTCACCAACTCATATACATACAAGAAGAAAAGGTAGCACACTGTAGCGCTATAGCTTGCAAACACGAAATATGAAAAATATGAAAAATGAATTACATCATTACCTTAGAAATATGAAAAATTGAGAAGTCTTAGCGCATAAGATGGCCAAATTATGTGAGCCTGATAGCCACGTCAAGGCTCTTCTCGTATATCAGGTCCCTAACTAATGCCTATCCTCGCTATAGAAAAGTCTGTCTGCATGGGAACCTATGAATCCTCTTTTCAGACTAAAATCTACATCTCTGTGGAGGGGTGATGAACCTGCTGTAATTAAAAGGCCTGTGACCACCAGGTGGAGTGCTCAGGCAGAAGGTAAATGAATACATATCAAAAAACTGACCGGCACATCCAAACTTAGATTCAGTGTGAACAGGTGCTAAACCTAGAGTCACCAACTCATATACATACAAGAAGAAAAGGTAGCACACTGTAGCGCTATAGCTTGCAAACACGAAATATGAAAAATATGAAAAATGAATTACATCATTACCTTAGAAATATGAAAAATTGAGAAGTCTTAGCGCATAAGATGGCCAAATTATGTGAGCCTGATAGCCACGTCAAGGCTCTTTTCGTATATCAGGTCCCTAACTAATGCCTATCCTCGCTATAGAAAAGTCTGTCTCCATGGGAACCTATGAATCCTCTTTTCAGACTAAAATCTACATCTCTGTGGAGGGGTGATGAACCTGCTGTAATTAAAAGGCCTGTGACCACCAGGTGGAGTGCTCAGGCAGAAGGTAAATGAATACATATCAAAAAACTGACCGGCACATCCAAACTTAGATTCAGTGTGAACAGGTGCTAAACCTAGAGTCACCAACTCATATACATACAAGAAGAAAAGGTAGCACACTGTAGCGCTATAGCTTGCAAACACGAAATAATTTGGCCATCTTATGCGCTAAGACTTCTCAATTTTTCATATTTCTAAGGTAATGATGTAATTCATTTTTCATATTTTTCATATTTCGTGTTTGCAAGCTATAGCGCTACAGTGTGCTACCTTTTCTTCTTGTATGTATATGAGTTGGTGACTCTAGGTTTAGCACCTGTTCACACTGAATCTAAGTTTGGATGTGCCGGTCAGTTTTTTGATATGTATTCATTTACCTTCTGCCTGAGCACTCCACCTGGTGGTCACAGGCCTTTTAATTACAGCAGGTTCATCACCCCTTCACAGAGATGTAGATTTTAGTCTGAAAAGAGGATTCATAGGTTCCCATGCAGACAGACTTTTCTATAGCGAGGATAGGCATTAGTTAGGGACCTGATATACGTGAAGAGCCTTGACGTGGCTATCAGGCTCACATAATTTGGCCATCTTATGCGCTAAGACTTCTCAATTTTTCATATTTCTAAGGTAATGATGTAATTCATTTTTCATATTTTTCATATTTCGTGTTTGCAAGCTATAGCGCTACAGTGTGCTACCTTTTCTTCTTGTATGTATATGAGTTGGTGACTCTAGGTTTAGCACCTGTTCACACTGAATCTAAGTTTGGATGTGCCGGTCAGTTTTTTGATATGTGTTCGTATTTTCATCTTGCCTAACCGCCATTATATGTTTGGGGCTTCCTTCTCTTTTGGGGTCTACTCCGGGGCAGTTAGCTTTCCTCTTTCCATCTTCAGGGATAGCTATCTCTCCGGCTGTGCCGAGGCGTCTAGGACCACCGTAGGTACGCTCCATGGCTGCTTCTAGTTGTGCGGTTAGTTTAGAGGTCTGCAGCCTATTAGTTTCCAACCTCTCTGGTGTTAGGCTGCCTATGCGGTGTTTTGCTTCTGCCTCCTCAGCTACCAAAACATAACACAGCCCACTTAGTAAACCAGCCAAGCTGGAGGTGCCCAAATGTGATCGGTAATTATGTGCATGTGGCGATCCAGTACCTTAGGTTCAGGGAGGCAATATCAAGTACCGAGTTCAATGATATTGAGTTCAATGATAAGTCCGATAGTACTTAGCTTAAAGTTGAGGGGGTCCTGGATATCTTCACAAGTAGGTGTAAGTCCTAGAGAGCTGCCCCGGCCGGCGGCAGGCTCTCAGTGATCCGGACGCTGAACACTACAGCGAGGCAGAGGCCGCGATAGACGCTGATGGAGCTCGTGTGACGTATTCGGGTCATGTGACTCAGACCAGTCACGTGGTGCCCAGAAGACCGCTATGGTGTGCAAGAAGAGCCAAAAGTTTTCAATACACTTGATACTCTTAGCTATTTTATTATTGTGAATCTACGCAATTCCTTCATCTTTCTGATATTTTTTATTTGTTTCTTAAGCACTCCAAAAGGCGCATTCCTACGCCATATATAATGGGCCCCATATGATGTGCCCCATGGATGATGCTCCAGTGTATGATGGGCTTATATAATGCTCCATATATCATGGGCCTCAAATGATGCTCCAGTGTATAATGGGCCCCGTATATGATGCTCCAGTGTATGATGGGCCCCATTTATAATGCTCCAGTGTATGATGGGCCCCATATATAATGCTCCAGTGTATAATGGGCCCTATCTATGATGCTCAAGTGTATGAAGGGCCCCATATATAATTCTCCAGTGTATAATGCTCCCCATATATTGCTCCAAACATAAAAAAAAATGAAATACCTCTCCTCGCTGGGCACTGCTCTACTCTGGACTCCTCAGCGTCGCTATCTTCCAGCTCTCTGCACTGTGACTGTTCAGGCAGAGGGCGCACAGACGTGACGTCATCGCGCTCTCTGACCTGAATGTTACTGTCAGGAAACGCGGAAGACGTCACAGCGGTGGAGCAGGGAGAGGTAAGTATTACAAGTGCAGGGGCCCTGAGCAAGCAGGGGGGGCACACTCGTGGGCGCCAGCACTGGCACAGGGCCCCTCATAGTACGCCGGTGTCTCTGATAGCGAGTGGGCCCCCCACCTGCTCATGGCCCCGGCACTTGCGCCAGGTGCTGACGCCGGCCCTGGGGGGGTACAGCTCAGTTAGGGAGGTGGAAAAACTGGCATATGTTGAGGTGTATGCTGGACGTTCAGCAGCTGCAAATGGAGGAATTGGAGAAGTCGGAGGAAGAGGTGGACAAAGCGAGCCATTTTGCTGGCAACCTATGTGTCATCAGGGGAAGGTGGTACAAAATCCTTTGAAACCCAGGCATGGTTCATTTTAATGAAGGTGAGATCATCTACATTTTGGGTCGATAGCCTGGTCCTTCTTTCTGTCAGGATTGATCCAGCAGAACTGAAGACTCTTTCTGATAGCACACTACCAGCAGGGCAAGTGAGCTCCTGTAAGGCATATTGTGCCAATTCAGGCCAGGTGTCCAGTTTACAGGCCCAGTAGTCAAAGGGGAATGAACTGTGAGGGAGAACATTGATAGAGGAGGAGAGGTAATTTTGAACCATAGTTGACAACTGCTGTCTCCTGTCTGTTGCAATCGATTCAGGATTACCAGTGGTGTGAGCGGTACTCGAGAAATCAGTCCACAACATGGTCATGAAACCCCTGTCTCCGACGCCACTTCGGCTGTGTGCACCACGAACACCTCTTCCATGTTGAACAGTACGGCTCGTGGTAGAACCTGCACCGCTGCTGTGTGCTGGGAATGCCTCTAACAAACGGTTTCCCAGAGTTGCTTGTTTGTTCGCCAATATTAGCTCTAGGTTCTCCTGTGGCATGATGTTCTGTAATTTGCCTTTATAGCGTGGATCGAGGATGCTGGCCAACCAGTGGTCGTCATCCTTCATAATTTTGGCAATGCGGGGGTCCCTTTTTAGGATCCGCAAGACATAATCACACATGTGGGTCAATGTTCCAGGCAGGGTGGATTTGATTTAAATCAAACTGATTTAAATCACGATTTAAATCACTAGTCAGTATAGGCTTGATTTAAATCGGTGATTTAAATCAAAGTTTCTACCTAAACTAGTTCTTGCTACTTTAACATGCAAGTAGATGAAGATTTTTAGAATCACTTTTTATATTACTTTTCTCTCCCCAGTTTAATGGGTTAATCATTCATATTTGGACACCACTGTTCTGTTGTACTTAGGAAGGAGAAAAATAATCCTGACCTTAATAACAATTTAAATAGATTTATTCAACTGAAACAATAACAACATTACAGCATAAGTTATTTGCTTAAACAAACATCCATGTTTGTTAACTAATTTGGCTAAACAAAATATATATATATTTTAAGAAACTTAGACTGTCAGCCCAGCCGACACATGAAAAACTTAAATACTACAGTCCCTGCTGTCCTCTGTAGCTCACTCGTTGTCATCTTCATCATCATCTTCTTTGTTCCTATTCATAATCTGGAAAAGAAAAACAAGCTTTCCTGCTTTATTGGGTCCCAACCGATTTCTCAATTTAGAATGAATGAGTCCAAAGGAAGAGAATATTCTTTCAACGCCTGCAGAAGAAGCTACTGCTGTTAAAAGTGAAATCATTACTTGAACAGTCTCTAAATCCAAGCGCTTAAGTGACTTCCACCAGTTTACTGGTGTGACCTTCCTTAAAATATCTTCAGCAAACATATATTTCTTGAATGGTTCCCCTTAGCTCTGAAGTTTATTATAGTTGGCATTAAAGATGGATGATTGCTGGATACCCATGTCATAGCTAACTCCTCTTCCTCAGCACTTAGGTTTTGACCCTGATATTGGATATTGACAATATTTGCCAAAAAATGAGCTGGAGTCAGTGCTTGTCCCATTCGTTTGTTTACTGCTTGTAATTTAATTCTGTCCATGTGTAGTTCTGTTTTTAAGTGTTCACTCAGTTCCTTCCAAATTTCAACAGCATCCGCAATAAAACAGCTATTTTTCTGTATTTTGTTTAAAGCTTGAGAGATGGGTTTCAGGAAGCTCAGCATATGTTCAACATTTCTCTTAAGTCCAATGTTGAGGATTTTGGCCGTGACAGTGCCATCTATTTTATCTCGATTTTCTTCACAAAGTGTCATCAGAATAGGCCAGTTTTTGATATACTGCTCAAAACAGTCCACCACAGAGTTCTATCTAACATCTTGTGGGAGCGTTAGCTTGGTTCCACCCATCCTTTTCAGAGCTGCTGCAGCAAAATGATTATTACGGAAGTATTTAGCAATTTCAACATTAGCCTTTATTTCTGGAACACTTTCACTTAAGTCTTTGGCTAAGAGGTGCAGCAAATGAGACTGCAACCATATGTTATTAGCTTTGTATTCCCTCCCTGCTCTTCTAAATTTCTTCTCATCTTGGATACGTTTGCAGCATTGTCAGTGACCAAACTGCATACTAGACATTTGAATTTTTGTTCACATGTTATAGCTTTTACTGCCACTTCTTGTAAGTATTCTGCTGTGTGTGCATTTCCTGACGTATCAGTTGTTTGTGCAAGGAAGACTTTACCTTCTTCTGTTGTTATACAAGCACATACAATAGGATCATTGTGGACATTACTCCACCCATCAATACTTAGGTTAACAATTTTACCCTCCAGAGCTGTTGCACATTGCTCCATTTCTCTGTCATACACTTGATCCAGCAGTTTCCCTGCAACATCAGCTCTGCTGGGTGGACTGTATCCTGGTCTGAGTGACTGAACCATATTAATGAAATGTGGGTTCTCAGTCAGACGGAAAGAAGAGTTCGTTGCATAAATAAACTGGGCAATTTTTTTATCAATCAACTCTTTTTCTAATCTGCTAGTTCTTATCACAAACCTATCTATGGTGGTTCCAGGAGGTAAAGGTTTTTTCTTCCTTTTGGGTGATGGTGATATGTGGCTGTGGGTGTCTGATGATGATGCTGCTGCTAATGAAGCACTATCCTGGATGGATAACTCTGAAACTGTAGAACAGGATGATGGTGATCTTGGAGGTGGATAGTTTCCAGAATCCATGAATTCCCCTAAACAAAAAAAGTCAATGCTGTTATTTTATTGTTTATACAATTTCTGCCTATTGTACACAACACAGCACTGCCCCAAAAGGAATATTTGTTTTTCTTCATAACTGTACCAAATGACAGTAACATGCAGTAATAATAAGAAATATAATTTTTCTCACACATGACAGTTCAGTCTTTAGAAATAGGATTCAATAAAAATGTTTACCAACCTGAAGATCCTGCCTATTCAGAAGTGTTTCTTTGGTCATCTTCATCACCGCACTTCTCATGATGTTGCGTCATTCGCGCCACCAGGCCTTGCATCTCTTTGCTGCATCGTTTGCATTTTTCATGCATGCCTGTCTTACCGATAGGCGAAGGAGCTTCATTAAAATATTCCCAAACTGGGTCTCTTTTACGGCCTGCTGCCATTATAAGGAAAGAATGTAATAAACCTCAGATCGTACACACAAACAGATCCAGACTTGTCTGTCTGTGGCTATGCTGCAGTATTGTGCTCAAAGTTTCACTTTCATTTTCTTGTCTGCTTGCCCTTCCTCCTCCTCACACTTAGATTCACATTCTTCTTGTGTTGTGCAGATCTATTCCACTCCAAACAATCAGAAACATATTGTCTAACTTCTTGGACTTGGCACTGAAGGGGTTGATTCTGTATTCATATAGGTTTGTAGAACAATAGGATTAAGGTCTTTTTCTCAACTCTGTTCATGTTGTAACATTTTTGCCGTGAAAAAGAGGCTGGGACCTCTGCGGAGTCAAATTCAGTTTTGAGAACTGCGTAAGTAAAGCTAGCGTCTGTGATAATATAGGTGAGAAACTGCCCACTAATCCTACAGAAACCTCTGGAAGAGTATGGCATTGTGAATGTTACACATATACAGCCTTTATTCTACTGAGTTAAACAACTCAGCTTTATCTCATGATGGAAGAACCTTTGGATGGTAAAATATTTTCCTCAAAAAGCAGTTTATTGAAAAAAATCCGATTTAAATAAAAAAAAATCCGATTTAAATAAAAAAAATATGATTTAAATCAAAAAAAATCCGATTTTTTTAAAAAAATCATTGATTTTTATCCACCCTGGTTCCAGGTGTCAATGATGCACAGCCAGTGGTGGGTGGAGGAGCACTTTCTACCAAATCCACATCCCTCCAGTCACGCACAAACCCTGTACCTGACCTTGGCAAGCCAACATTTTTCTCTTGCCCCCTGAGAAGCATCGTCCTCCCCAAAATAATCATCCCCCTCATCCTCATCCTCCTCCTCTTCTTCCTCCACCTCGTCCAGGACAGTTCCCTGAGCAGACAATGGCTAACTGTCATCAAGGCTTCCCTCCTCCTCCTCCTCTTCCTCCTCCGCTTCAGACGCCTGATCCTTAATGTGCGTCAAAGTTTGCATGAGCAGACGCATAAGTGGGATGCTCATGCTTATGATGGCGTCGTCTGCGCTTACCAGCCGTGTGCATTCCTCAAAACACTGAAGGACTTTACAGAGGTCTTTCAGCTTTGACCACTGCACACCCGACAACTCGATGTCTGCGCTCAAGCTGCCTGCCCGTGTATCCTCCCACAAATGCATTAGAGCCTGCCTCTGTTCGCACAGCCTCTCAACCATATGTATGGTGGAGTTCCACCTTGTTGCAACGTCTATGATTAGGCGGTGCTTGGGGAGGTTGAGCGATCTCTGCAGCCTCTGCATACGACTGGAGTCTACGGCGCGAGCGACGGATGTGCAAGCACAGTCTTCACACCTTATGGAGCAGGGCTGGTAACTCCAGATAATTATTTATGAAGCACTGCACCACCAGGTTCAGGTGTCTGAGTTTTGCCCGGGCTATGTCCGCCACAAAATTACGGCCGTTATCACTGACTACCTTGCCTGGCTCAAGATGTAGACTGCCCAGCCATGACTAAGTTTCTCGCTGCAAGTAGTCGGCCAGTACCTATGCGGTGTGTCTGTTGTCGCCCAAAGACATCATCTTTAAAACAGCTTGCTGACGCTTACCACTAGCTGTTCGATATTTTGACACCTCGTGTGCAACACTGGCAGCTGCGGATGGAGTGCTCGTGCAACAGCGCTCTGTCAACGAGCTTTTGCTTCTGGAGGAGGAGGAGGGTCGAACGCCTAGAGCCAACTTTTGCCTATACCGTGGGCTAGGCAGCACTGTCCCACCGCTGCTGTCCCCTGTGGACCCTGCATCCACCACATTAACCTAGTGCGCAATGATGGACACGTAACGGCCATGGCCATGTCTACTGGCCCATGCATCTGTTGTGAGGTGCACCTTTCTACTCACTGATTGTTTGAGTGCATGGACAATGCGGTCTTTCACATGCAGGTGGAGGGCAGGGATGGCTTTTCTAGCAAAGAAGTGCCGACTGGGTAGGTCATAGCGTGGGACAGCGTAGGCCATGAGCTCTCGGAACGCTGCGCTTTCAACCAAACGGAAGGGCATCATCTCTAATGAGATCAGTTTGGCAATGTAGGCGTTCAAAGCTAGTGTACGTGGATGAGAGGATGAGTACTTTCTTATCCTACTCAGAGTCTCTGCTACGGTGAGCTGGACTTGAGAGCTGCATATGGTGGAATTAGCGGTGGACATGCCGGACTGAGAGGGGGTTGGTTATGGTGATGGTGGTGGTGATGGCCTAGATGCAGTCTTTCATTGGAAAATCATTGGATTCCCTGACTGCTTTGGCCTTGCGACGACACCTCAACATTTTTTTCTGGTGGTGTGCTAACAGGTGGGCTTACAGTGGGGGAAGCGATGTAGCGTTGCTGGCTACCTTCAGTCGGAGCAGGTGCACGTGTACTACCTGAGGTTTTATAGTCCGTCCACGCTTGCAAGTGCATGGTGTTTACATGTCTAAGCATGCAACTGGTATCCAAATTTCAGAGATTTTTCCCTCGGCTAAAGGTCCTTCTGCACTTCTTACAGATAACCTTTGCCTCATCAATAGGATTTTGGTCAAAAAACTGCACTCTTCCTACTATGGTAAAACTTTTCAGGGCTTGCACACTGTGCTAATTTGACCATCTGGCGAAGCTGTCCTGCAACTCTTTTTGTATTTTTAACACGTTTTTGGACTGCTACGGGCCTGCCAGATAACCGCAGCTGTGATATCGATGCCTGCTGCGGATCCTCATCCTCTTCTGAGCTATTGCCAGCGGCACCCTCTTCCCCCAATGGATGCCAATCCGGGTCAACAACTGGGTCATCCATCACCTCCTCTTCAATTTCATCTGCACCTTCCTCTGTGTCACCGTGTAAGGTGGTATAGTATGCGGGAAGGGGCACCTGAGTTTCATCAGGGTCAGATTCTGGCTCAGTAGATTGTGAGGGCAATGTAGTGCTCTGGGTGAATGTACCAGCAGAATCATATAGCAGTGGCTGTGCATCAGTGCACTCCATGTCATATTAATCTTGCATTGGGGAATTCAGGATTTGACTTGATAAGTTAGGCATGGTATGTGAAAAGAGCTCCAGGGAGTAATCTTAAGTGTGGCCTGCCGCATCCTTCACTTTTAGTGGGGGTGAAGGACACAAGGAAAGGTGTTGTTCCTGACCGAAGCCTGCACTGACGACTCAGTGCTTGCAGTTTTTGAAACTTCAGAAGAGGAGGCGATAGAGCTTGAGGCTGTTTCGGCAATGTAAGCCAAAACCTGTTCCTGATGCTCCGGCTTTAAAAGCGGTTTACCTACTCCCAGAAAAGGGAGCCTTCCAGGCCTTCTGGAGCCAGACGATGACGCAGGCTCAACACCTCCTGCCTTAGGTGCTATTGTGCTTTTGGCAGTACCAGCAGATGCACCACAACCACCATCAGTACCAGATGGTCCCCCCGCCCACATCCGCGGCCTCTTCCTCCATACTTCCTCATGTTTGGGAAAATGTACCAAAAATACCAGCAGATATATGGTACTTTATGAGGAGCGTACAGCTGTATACGGTGTAGGGGAAAATTTAAATCTCCGTATATATTTCCGGAGTCACACACAGACGCTCACTCAGTATGTATTTGACCGTAATACAAAAAGCAGAAAAACTGTACTGTATCAGAAGCTTACAGCTGTACACAGTGTAGGGGAAAATTTAAATCTCCGTATATATTTACGGAGTCACACACAGACGCCACTCAGTATGGATTTGACCTTAATACAAACAGCAGAAATACGGTACTGTATCAGAAGGGTACAGCTGTATACAGTGTAGGGGAAAATTTAAATCTCCGTATATATTTCCGGAGTCACACACAGACGCTCTCTCAGTATGGATTTGACCGTAATACAAAAAGCAGAAAAATGGTACTGTATCAGAAGCGTACAGCTGTATACAGTGTAGGGGAAAATGTAAATCTCCGTATATATTTCCGGAGACACACACAGACGCTCCCTCAGTATGGATTTGACCATAATACAAAAAGCAGAAAAATGGTACTGTATCAGAAGCGTACAGCTGTATACAGTGTAGGGAAAAATTTAAATCTCCGTATATATTTCCGGAGACACACACAGACGCTCCCTCAGTATGGATTTGACCATAATACAAAAAGCAGAAAAATGGTACTGTATCAGAAGCGTACAGCTGTATACAGTGTAGGGAAAAATTTAAATCTCCGTATATATTTCCGGAGTCACACACAGATAGTCAGCATGTATTTGTCCGTGATACCAGCCGGTACACGGTAGTGTGTGAGGAGCGTACAGTTCTATACGGTGTGGGAAAAAGTGAACGGTCGGTAACTGTGCAAAAAAAAAGAATAAAAGTTTTAGTGCTGTGTAAAAAGCAGTCTGCACAGCAGTGTACACACAGCAATATAGCTATCAGGCAGGATAATAACCAGCGCTGCTGCACACAAGAAAATCCTCCCCTGTCACTGCACACTAACTGTACAGCACAATTGCTATCAGCACAAGCACAGAAAAACTTCTCTTTCCAGCCCTAACTCTTTCCCTACTGATAAACAGCAAGCAACCTCTCCCTACTGTTAAGATCGGCAGAAGTAAAATGGAGGTCTGCGGCCAGGGCTTTTATAGACACTGTGACACCCCCCAAAGCAAGCCAATGCCCTTCTCTAAGATGGTGGTGGACGCTGCACATGTCATCTCATTGCCCACAGTGTACGTCCTTGCTCATTGGCTGAAAAAAAGGCGCCTGCAAGCATTCTGGGAAATCCGACTTTGGCGCTGGTTTTGCCGACCGCATGGCCGACTTCACGCTATGGTCGGGTTGCGATCTGCAAAACTCGACTTTGGCTAAAGTCGGCGACTTATGAATCTGACCGACCTGTTTCGCTCAACTCTAATCGTAAAGAATCTGGATTGGAATTATGCTTCTCCCCAATATGTTCTGTCAAACGAGGGGACCCCTTACCTGTAATAATGGATCTATGGTGCTCCCTAAAACAGATAAAAAGTGGCCCGATCGTCTTGCTGATATAATGCAACCCACAGGTACAAAAGATAATATAAACTACATAACGAGTTTTGTAATGAATTAAATCTCTGACCTTATGTGATCTATCTCCTATAGTCTCAGGGGTTGGCTCTGTCACGGAGCCTCTGTCACAATATGTTGATTGGTCATTGAGACCCATTTTACTCAGAGTGTCCCTTCGTTTTTGAAAGACACGGGTTTTTTGAGAGGAGTGGAGGAAGTTTCCTGGCAGGAGGATTTCACTCTATCCTCTAAAAACATGGAAAGCCTCTATACACGCATCCTCCAAAAGAAAGGTATAGAAGCAATAAAATCCATTCTTTAAAATACAGAGAAAAGTGCAACAGTAGTAGATTTTATTTGTAAAGGTTTACATTTTGTTCTTTCTCACAATGCATTTATGTTCTTGGATTGGTGGTTCTTGCAATGCACTGGCACTGCCATGGGCACTCCAGTAGCATGCATTTTTTAAAATGTGTTCTTAACCGCCTTTAAAGACAATTATGTATTCTCCTTGAATAATCCCTTCTTGAAATATATTAAAGTATTTTTAAGACAGGAGGACAATATTTTTCTGGTTTGGTTGGGATCTCAGGATTTGTTTAAGGCCTTTGTCTCCTATTTAAATGAACAAAACTATTTCAACATGCGGTTTACCTCTGTATTTGGGGGAGAGGTTTTGGACTTCTTATATGTGAGGATAAAAAAAGAAACTGGGTTCTTATCACAGAAACCTTAAAAAGAAACACTGCGGTTTTTTGTGGCTGGGCTGTGCACCGTGATGGTTGTGCTGCTCTGAGCTCTGCAAAACAAAGCCCTGGAGACCAGACTAACAGCCTTTTAGAAGACTCCAATGGTTTAAAAATGTACAAAGACCTTCCTAAACTATCCAGTATTATTATGGACTCACTGAAAAATCATTGGATTATAATATTTCTTCTGGATAACTATTGAGGATTAGGCAGTTCTACCACTGCCTTAGCTGCTGCTAAGATAGCCTCCAGGACATAGCAGCATTGCTATATTTTCCTTTCGTCTGCTTATACCTCATCCAAATACCATCCATTGGATCTCAGGTACATAGAAAAGTCCTCTTAATTTCTCACAAGACCTATTAAAAGCCCCCTGTAGCTGTCCTTCATCTGCCGCGGCCATAGCTGTCAGTGGTACTGTTTAATATATTTTATAATATAGACAACATAGCCTGTCCATCAACCTATAGTCACTGGGGTTTGAACTAAAACTCTGACATCCTCTTTTGGGACTTGTTATTGCTCCTCTTGAAGCTGTCAATACCATATACTAACTGCATTTTTACAACCATGGCTTTTATCCTAAGTCATATTGCAAGACTCGTTAAAGGGTTGATTGTGACTTGTAGGATTGCTACTTCCAATAGGTGGCGCTATAGAGTACAAGTCCTCTTTGTTTGAAGAGGCAATTTGCATATTAAATTTCCCAGAGGAGCATTGCACGGTGAATAATCCTCCTTACCTTGACAAGCCAGAGCTGGTATGTCACTCTCCACAAGGAGAAACCTTACCCCTTAAACTACAGCCATGGACTAATTGTTATAGATAGTGGATTTCTCCAGTTTTCCTTATAAACATCTATTATCTGCTAATAACCCTGTCTAAGCATCACTGTACAGATTATAAAAAGAAAGTGAAGACCCCTTAATTCACTTAAGGAGCTTTTAAAAGACCCTCTTTTAGCTGTCTTAGCCATTTATCAGTGACTTTCTTGTCATTGCGTTATATTTGCCATGGATGCCAGTCCTCTCCTGCACACAGACCCAGATTGCTAATCTGCCCACTCGGGCAGGTGCCCGGTGGGCTGGTGGGCTCTGTAAGACAAAGTGGGCCGCCCCTTTAAAACAGGGGTGGGCGTGGGAAACTTTCTACCCGCGGGCCAAATGCGGGCAGGTCCCTGGAGTCCGCAATGCTTCGGCGGCAGCCCTGCCAGCTGTTTAACCCCCAAGTGCAGCAGCGTTCATTACAGAACGCTACCTGAACATAAATGATGATGTCATTAGGGTGGGCGGGGTTAGCTCCCAATGCTCTCCCGTCCTCCTGTCCCTAAGAGGAGCTGCTACAGTGCCAGACAGTCCAGAGCGATCTCTGTGCCGGAAGCTTAGTGCCTGTCTGCTGGTAATTTCTGTGACTTTCTGCTGGTGAGCTGTGCCCCTCAGCTATGTGCCCAGCCCCTCAGCTATGTGCCCCAATATAATCACTGTGCCCCCAAACTATATGCCCCCTGTGATCTGTGCCCCCAGCTATATGCACCCCTGTGATCTCTGTGGCTCCTAGCTTTCTTCTCCCTATGACCTATGTGCCCCACTGTGATTTCTGTGCCTCCCCTGTGATCAATGTACCCCCTGTGATCTTCGTGCCACCCCCGTTGATCTCTGTGCCCCCCAGCTATGTGCCCCCCTGTGATCTTTGTGCTCCCCCTGTGATCTCTGTACCCCCCTGTGATCTTCGTGCCACCCCCCGTCCGGTGATATCTGTGCCCCCCAGCTATGTGCCCCCCTGTGATCTTTGTGCTCCCCCTGTGATCTCTGTACCCCTCCCGTGATCTTCGTGCCACCCCCGGTCGGTGATATCTGTGCCTCCCTGTGATATTTGTGCTCCCCCTGTGATCTCTGTACCCCCTGTGATCTTCGTGCCACCCCCCCGGTGATCTCTGTGCCCCCCAGCTATGTGCCCCCCTGTGATGTTTGTGGTCCTCCTGGATCTCTGTACCTCCACCCTGTGATCTTTGTGCCACCCCCGGTGATCTGTGTCCCCCCGGTGATCTATGTGCCTCCCCAGCGATGCCTGTCCCCCCCAGTGCTGTATATCCTCATTTTTTTGTTTCCTGCTCTACTCATCGTCCGAGCCAGGGTCCCACTCCTGTGCACGCCCGACTATGGACGCACCTCAGCTGTTCATCCTCCCCCCATCTCCATACCTGGGTGAGTCCCGATATGGAAACTTTGTTTTATGTATGTACAACACTTGCAGTACCACCTGTATACTGTATATAGACTGCTGTATATACAATATGTAGGTGATACTGGCTGCTATGTCTGTGTATAATCACAGTATCACCTATATAAGTATATACAGCAGTCTATATACATTTTATAGGGGATACTGTGACTTAGGCCGGTGTCACACTTGCGAGTGTGATGCGAGAAACTCGCACGAGTCTCTCACATCAACACCCGACACTGCTGTCGGCACTTGGACCGGAGCGTGCGGCTGCATAGAAATACATGCTCCGGTCCGTGTGTCGGAGCACTGCCCGGTGTAAATGCGAGAGACTCATGCGAGTTTCTCACATCACACTTGCAAGTGTGACACCGGCCTTATAAATACAATATATGGGTGATACTGCTGTATATATGCTACATAGGTGATACTGTGACTATACAACCCAGTCACACAGTATCACATATATAATGTATATACAGCACTCACCTATTTGATGTATGCAACATAATATAGTATAATACTGTCTTAATATATAATCAAAAAGCGGATTGGAAGCATAAGGCTAAATAACAAAAACTTTATTGAAAAGATATAAAAATCACTAACAATATTAAAAACAGGATGTGGGTCCAATATATTCCCACAGGTCATGATATGCAAGTTATAACTGGGTACTAGAGACCAATGCTACTAAGTACCATATGTAAAGAAATGGGTGTACAAAGTTAAATTGTGCGCACAGAGAGAAAAGGCATACAAGTGTATAGACATAGTAATACGTATTGCCATAACACTGCGCATAACATTAATATAGTCATCATAATCAGATACAATATAATATGCCACAATAGGTAATATCAATTGAATTTGTATATTAGCATATTAGTACACAGTAGCAGTTACCGTTTGCTCAGAATATAAATATATGTAAGTACATATGTGTAGTTGTAAAAGTCTAATGACTAATTATATGCATACAAAATAGATGATTATGCCATAATGATTATGTAGACAGATAACTATATGGATATATACCTACTGTGGCTACCATAGAATGGCTACCATACATCAATATGCATAAGGTGCCGAGAGTAAAGCAAAAAATGCATACACATATAGTAATCAAAATGCAATGTGAGAAGTATACACGACCTGTGGGAGTGATGGAGGTGCCCCGACGCGCGTTTCGCGTTTAGCTTCGTCCTGGGGGGTGAGTTCTAGTGGTATGAGGTGCAAGTACCCCTATATATACCTCCAGCCAAAATAATTACCTTCAAAATAACTTGCATGTGGAGAACGGGCTTCCTTGCAGCGTGTGACGTCATCAGAGTGCGCATCCGCCGGCCGTGCAGCCACCTCCCCCTCCGAAACGTCAGAGGAGGGGAGGCCACACCCAGCAGGACAGACGCGTCACCCCGACAACGCCTAAATAATAGCGCTGCCACGGCGCACATCTGCCGGCTGTGCAGCCACCTCCGACAGGTCAGAGCAGGAGGAGCCGCAACATGCCGGGTAAATGTATAACCATGGAAACGCAATGCGTCAGAATCAAGTGTCATCGGCCGCTGGTCCACACCCCTACCTGACGTCAAGATAGGGGTGCGGTTTGCAGTCCAATCGAGGAACATGTCTCAAAAACGCATATGTAGAGATTTATTCAAAATACAAATTACATTCTGAACCAGCGACTCAAAAGGGGAAGTACTTATAAGTTCGCTGACTGTTTAGCAAATATAAGCCCATTATCCACTGCATATCTAGAGGCTGTGTATATAAGATAATATAATTCAGAATAAGTACAAGCACTACATGAAAAACCATTATATCCATAAATCACCAAAATTGCAATCAAAAGTGATACAGCAAATTACACTTAGTACTAACAACAGCAAACTACTACAGACTAGACCATACGTAGACTAAATATAATATATAAACACACATATTATTAATACGGGGAGCAAGAGCATTGCATAAGACTAAATATTATTAGAGAGATTCGTCAGTCACTTTATGGATATCAGTCCTTATTATAAGGTCTTCATTTGTTCAAATAGAATAATGACAGGACTGAAAAAAAGACTTTTTTGGATTATGGCAGCAGATCCTATTCTCCAATATTTCTTTAGTATGCAGGATTCTTTACTCTGTCATCTTGTCTTCATTTCCCCATCAGAGTCCACAACGGTACAAATCAAGAGTGCTATAATAATAAACTTAAACTGAAAGACAAAAAATAATGATGAGATGGGTGCTAAAATAAAATGATCCAAAACAGAAAGAAAGAAACCTCAGTTAACTCCATCTTACACGCCACATCCTCTCACCCAAAATCATTAATAGAAAGTATACCCACTGGTCAATTTCTAAGAGCAAGACGTATTTGTTCTAGTGAAACAACTTTCAATAAGCAGGCTGATGATCTGACATCGAGATTCATGGCTAGGGGTTATTCTAAGAGAAGTATTAGGAGGGGCCTAAATAGAGCCAGGTCTACTATACGTAATGATCTACTAACTCCCAAAAATCGTAATAGTAATCTAGATCAACAAAAAGTGAGATTCATATCTACCTATAACAACAAATGGAGAGAGGTAAGAGCAACACTGGAAAAATACTGGCCGTTACTCACAACAGATAGAAGTCTTAAAAAATTCCTTCCCAGATACCCATCCATTACATACAGGAGATCCAACAATCTCCGTGACACTTTGGTACATAGTTACCATAAAGATCATAAGACTCTAACCTGTTTTGGATCTAAGGGCCCTAAGTGGGGATTTTTTCCATGTGGTACGTGCATCTCTTGTCCTAACATGATCCGTGCTACGTCTTTTACATCTTGTGATGGCCACAAAACATTCCAAATCACTCAACATATCACATGTGAGTCCTTCGGAGTAGTGTATTACGCTACGTGCCCTTGCAATAAGGTGTATGTAGGCATGACATCTAGACCTCTTAAAATTCGAGTGAGGGAACACTACAGAGACATAAAAAATGCTTGTGAAAATGATGATGTGAGCACCATGAAGCCTATACCTAGGCATTTTAAAATCTATCATGGGTCTAACCCCAAATTACTTTACGTAAAGGGAATAGACAAGATTTGGGTGGATCACAGAGGAGGAGACTGGAAGAGGAAGTTAGCACAAATTGAAACTCAGTGGATACATAGAGTAGGTTCTATGCATCCACTGGGATTAAATGAGGTTCTGAGTTTTGCCCCCTTTCTATAAATAGTTTTAGTGGTTATTTTATTCATTTTATTTTAGCACCCATCTCATCATTATTTTTTGTCTTTCAGTTTAAGTTTATTATAGCACTCTTGATTTGTACCATTGTGGACTCTGATGGGGAAATGAAGACAAGATGACAGAGTAAAGAATCCTGCATACTAAAGAAATATTGGAGAATAGGATCTGCTGCCATAATCCAAAAAAGTCTTTTTTTCAGTCCTGTCATTATTCTATTTGAACAAATGAAGACCTTATAATAAGGACTGATATCCATAAAGTGACTGACGAATCTCTCTAATAATATTTAGTCTTATGCAATGCTCTTGCTCCCCGTATTAATAATATGTGTGTTTATATATTATATTTAGTCTACGTATGGTCTAGTCTGTAGTAGTTTGCTGTTGTTAGTACTATCTAGTGTAATTTGCTGTATCACTTTTGATTGCAATTTTGGTGATTTATGGATATAATGGTTCTTTATGTAGTGCTTGTACTTATTCTGAATTATATTATCTTATATACACAGCCTCTAGCTATGCAGTGGATAATGGGCTTATATTTGCTAAACAGTCAGTGAACTTATAAGTACTTCCCCTTTTGAGTCGCTGGTTCAGAATGTAATTTGTATTTTGAATAAATCTCTACATATGCGTTTTTGAGACATGTTCCTCGATTGGACTGCAAACCGCACCCCTATCTTGACGTCAGGTAGGGGTGTGGACCAGCAGCCGATGACACTTGATTCTGACGCATTGCGTTTCCATGGTTATACATTTACCCGGCATGTTGCGGCTCCTCCTGCTCTGACCTGTCGGAGGTGGCTGCACAGCCGGCAGATGTGCGCCGTGGCAGCGCTATTATTTAGGCGTTGTCGGGGTGACGCGTCTGTCCTGCTGGGTGTGGCCTCCCCTCCTCTGACGTTTCGGAGGGGGAGGTGGCTGCACGGCCGGCGGATGCGCACTCTGATGACGTCACACGCTGCAAGGAAGCCCGTTCTCCACATGCAAGTTATTTTGAAGGTAATTATTTTGGCTGGAGGTATATATAGGGGTACTTGCACCTCATACCACTAGAACTCACCCCCCAGGACGAAGCTAAACGCGAAACGCGCGTCGGGGCACCTCCATCACTCCCACAGGTCGTGTATACTTCTCACATTGCATTTTGATTACTATATGTGTATGCATTTTTTGCTTTACTCTCGGCACCTTATGCATATTGATGTATGGTAGCCATTCTATGGTAGCCACAGTAGGTATATATCCATATAGTTATCTGTCTACATAATCATTATGGCATAATCATCTATTTTGTATGCATATAATTAGTCATTAGACTTTTACAACTACACATATGTACTTACATATATTTATATTCTGAGCACACGGTAACTGCTACTGTGTACTAATATGCTAATATACAAATTCAATTGATATTACCTATTGTGGCATATTATATTGTATCTGATTATGATGACTATATATGACAAACATATCTCAGAAAAAACCTATTTATAAATCCAACAACTACCTGCTCTTTATCTTCCTACTCCTACTGATTTCAGGGGACATCTCCCCCAACCCTGGTCCATCCCCCAACCTCAATCCCTACCCTACCTCATTTCGAAACCATAATAATCTTGTTAATATTACTTGCACTCCCTCATCTCCTTCTTTCAACTGTGCCCTCTGGAATCCAAGGTCTGCATGCAATAAACTATCTTTCCTGCACAACTACTTTCTGAACAACTCTCTTCATCTGTTGGCCCTCACTGAAACCTGGATTCAGGATTCTGACACGGTCTCCCCTGCTGCCATTTCCTATGGTGGCTTACAGTTTCTCCCATTCCCCGAGACCCACAAACAGACATGGTGGTGGAGTTGGCATACTCCTGTCCCCACAATGCACTTTCCAGGTCATCCCCCCAATTCCATCACTCTCATTCCCTTCTTTTGAGGTCCACACCATCAGGCTCTTCCATCCCCTCTCCCTCAGAATAGCGGTCATATATCGGCCCCCAGGCTCATCCACCCAGTTCCTTGACCACTTCTCAGCCTGGCTGCCGCACTTCATGTCCTCAGAACTACCAACCCTTATCCTTGGAGACTTCAACATCCCCATTAACAGTCCTACTTCCACATCTGCATCTCAGCTTCTATCATTAACCACTTCTCTAGGCCTCTCACAGCTTTCAACCTCTGAGACACACAAGGATGGCAACACCCTTGACCTGGTCTTTGTCCGCCTCTGTTCAATTTCCCACCTAAATAACTCACCGCTTCCACTCTCTGACCACAACATTCTCTCCTTCACGCTCACAAATCCTCCACCACCCCAGCGAACTCCTACCTACCGCACATTCAGAAATCTGCAAGCCATTAACTCTCAGACACTTTCAGACTCCCTACACTCTTCGCTGTCCCCAATCTCCTCTTTTATTGTCCTAATCTGGCTGTTCAGCACTACAATGACACTCTTAGAAGCACCCTTGACCAAGTAGCACCGCTCACCCTCAGAACTTCCAAACACACAGTAAAACAGCCCTGGCTCACATCGCAAACTCACCTTCTCCAGCGATGCTCTAGGAGTGCTGAACGCCTATGGAGAAAAACCCGCACACCAGAAGACTTCATCCACTTTAAATTCATGTTAAGAACTTATAATGCTGCCCTTCACCTCGCCAAACAGACCTACTTCACCACACTGATCTCCTCACTAGCCAACAACCCCAAGAAACTTTTTGACACTTTTCACTCCCTCCTCAGGCCAAAAGCACAAGCCCCTATCACAGACATTTGTGCTGATGACCTGGCCTCCTTTATAGAAAAAATAGATACTATCCGTCAGGAAATCTGCTCTCAACCACCAAGTGCTGTGACTCCCATCCCACCCTGCATTTCCCCTGGCTCAATTTCAACATTTGATCCCATCACAGAAGAAGAAGTCTCCAGACTCCTCTCTTCCTCTCGTCCGACTACATGCACTACCGACCCCATCCCCTCACATCTCCTCCAGTCTCTTTCTCCTGTTGTCACAACTCACCTAACTACAATCTTCAATCTCTCACTCTCCTCTGGCATTTTCCCATCCTCCTTCAAACACTCCATCATTACTCCACTACTAAAGAAACCCGCTCTTGACCCTTCCTGCACAAACAACTACAGACCGGTCTCCAATCTCCCCTTCATCTCCAAACTTTTGGAGCGCCTAGTCTACTCCCGCCTCACCCGTTACCTCTCCACTCACTCCCTCCTAGACCCTTCACAGTCCGGCTTCCGACCCCTACATTCGACTGAAACTGCACTCATCAAAGTGACCAATGACCTTCTGACAGCAAAACGTAACGGCGACCACTCTCTGCTCATTCTACTCGACCTTTCTGCAGCTTTCGACACGGTTGACCACCGTCTCCTACTGTCCAGGCTCCACTCTCTAGGTATTAAGGACACTGTTCTCTCCTGGTTCTCCTCCTATCTTTCTGACCGCTCCTTCAGTGTTTCGTTCTCTGGCTCCACTTCATCTCCTCTCCCTCTCACTGTCGGTGTACCCCAGGGCTCAGTCCTTGGCCCCCTTCTCTTCTCTCTCTACACCGCCCCAATTGGACAGACCATCAGCAGATTTGGCTTTCAGTACCATCTTTATGCTGATGACACACAATTATACACGTCATCCCCCGACCTTACCCCCGCTGTACTACAGAACGCCACCGACTGTCTGTCCGCAGTCTCCAACATCATGTCTGCTCTCTATCTGAAACTCAACCTCTCCAAAACTGAACTCCTTCTGCTCCCGCCGTCTACTAACCTCCCTAAATCTGACATTTCCCTCTCAGTGGGCAGCACCATAATAACACCCCGGCAGCAGGCTCGCTGTCTGGGTGTTATGTTTGATACCAATCTCTCCTTCACCTCCCATATACAATCTCTTGCCCGCTCTTGCCGCCTACACCTAAAGAACATCTCTAGAATCCGCCCTTTTCTCACCATGGAAACAACAAAAACCCTCACTGTAGCATTGATCCACTCCCGCCTGGACTACTGTAACGCTCTATTACTTGGCCTCCCCATTACTCGACTATCCCCTCTCCAGTCCATCCTTAATGCAGCAGCCAGGGTTATCCATCTGGCTAATCGGTACTCGGACGCGTCCGCTCTTCGCCAGTCCTTACACTGGCTGCCCATTCATTATAGGATCCAATTCAAAGTACTTGTTCTCACCCACAAAGCTCTCCACACTGCAGCACCCCCCTACATCTCCTCCCTCATTTCTATCTATCGGCCTAACCGACTGCTGCGCTCTGCAAACGACTTTCGACTAACCTCTGCACTAATCCGTACCTCCCACTCCCGACTCCAAGACTTCTCCCGCGCTGCGCCAATCCTCTGGAATGCTCTACCCAAGAAATTAGGACTATCCACAATTTGCATGGTTTCAGGCGCTCCCTCAAAACACATCTGTTCAGAGCGGCCTATCACATTCACTAATCAAAGTCATTCTATGTGTAAGTGTGTGTGTGTGTGTAGCCCATTCACTATCTCCATCCATCCCTCACTCCCTTAAGATGGCTGGACCATCATTGTAAATGCACCATTGTATATACACACCTGTATTTTGTATCTCCCCCACCTCATTGTAGATTGTAAGCTCTCACGAGCAGGGCCGTCTTATTTTGCTTTAATTACTGTATTGTTAACGTTGTTACTTATGACTTGTGTTTTGAAACTGTTAAACTGTAAAGCGCTGCGGAATATGATGGCGCTATATAAATAAAGATTATTATTATTATTATTATTATATTAATGTTATGCGCAGTGTTATGGCAATACGTATTACTATGTGAGACAGTGAGAGTATGTGTATTGAATGGGGTGTATATTTCACCTAGCTACTTTACTGACTGGTATAAGGGAGGTGTGTGGCTTTGTAGACCTAGTGGTAGAGAAAGGTCACTACACCTTACATTCATTACATACTTGCAGCTCAGGCCTGAAACTACTCAGGTCTTAATTAGGAGACCAGAAGTAGGTGTCTGCAAACACAGTCTGAGAGCTAGCTTAGCCTGGACACAGGAAGGTGTCTCGGCACAAGAAGCAGTCTCCAGGAGTGGGAGCACGCTTAATCTGGACAAGGGGTCCAGGTACAGAAGGTGTCTCCAGGAGTGTGAGCTATCTCAGTCTGGGTGCAGGAAGTACCCCGGACACAGGAGTAGTCGCAGTGAGAATCCGTGCGAATAGCGGCTGAATAGGAGTGGATCTCTCTCAAGTCTGGACATTGAAGGTGCCTTCAGACACAAGGAGGAGTATCTGTGAAACTCCAGACTGGTAACATATATCATATGTGTTGTTTTGGGTCAGGCTGGTAGAGCCGGGACCCGAATAGACAGGGCAATCTATCTATGTGTAATTAGTGGCTAGACAAGCCTAGGTTTTCTGTTTATGCTTTGTTTTATCTGTTTGCTGTGGACGTTAATAAAACTGGTTGCGGCCAGTTTTACACCAGAACTGCTGTCTGAATGAACTGTTTTCGTGCCATTCTGTCTACCCAGACAGCGATCCTAGAGCTATATCCCTGGAAATGTTACAATTGGTGGAGAATGCGGGCAGCGCAGTGGCTGATACAGTTAGTGCTGGAGTGTGCATGCAGCACAGAGGCTTAGAGACAGCAATAAAGGTGAAGTCTGTTGAAATAGCAGCAGAGAAAAAAAAAAAAAAGTGTGTCAGCAGAAACGTCTGTTTGGAGCAGTCTTGGAGAGACAGTGGCCCTGATAGGGTCTGCAGAGAGAAAATGTATGCACAGCAAAGCTGAACTTGTTGTGAAAATGACTGTGGAATGTGCAGCAGCAAAAGAAAAGTCTGTGGAGCAGTCTTAAAGAGACAGTAGCCCTAATAGACTTTGCAAAGAAAAAAAAAAAAGTGTCTGCACAGCAGAGCTGAATTTTTCTATGGAAAAGACTGTAGAGTGTGTATGTCTTGAGTGAAGACTGCCGTTGTTAAGACAGAGAAGTCTGACAGCATGGATGACAGCATGGAGGCGCTGTTTGAACAAATGGCGCAAGTTAATATGCAACATAAGACTGCTGTGATTGAGACAGATGAGTCCGGCAGTATGGAGGAGCTCGTTGAGTACCTGGTGCAGGCCCAGCGAAGCATGCAGCAGAGCATGGAGCAGCAGCGCCTGCAGCACCAGCAGCGCATGCAGCAGGCCCAGCAGCAATTCCTGCAGCAGCAGCAGGAGAATAACCGGTTATTTGTTGAGCAGATGACAGCACCAAAAAAGGATTTCGGTGCCGCGTCCCGGAGTAATGTTGTGAAGGCACCGGCGTTGTCCGCTATAAAGAAGGCGGTAAGACGGTCCTTGAGAAAAATGACACCTCGTGATGATGTGGAGGTATATCTTACTAGGTTTGAGAGACTGGCAGAGAAGGAGAATCTGCCACTATCTGAATGGGCCATGGCGGTCGTACCCTATCTGACTGGGGAACCCCAAAAAGTCTGGGCTGACCTGAGCAAGCAGGACAGCGAAGACTATGCCAAGTTGAAAGCGGCGATTCTTACCCGGTTGGGTGTTACGGTGACAGCCCGTGCCAGGGGAGTTCATGACTGGAGATGCAGTTGGGAGTCTGCAGTAAGCAAACCTGATTATGGAGTTGAAAAGGTGATAGTGAACCGCTACACCCGAGCATGTCCTCCTGAGGACGCCAATCGTCTGGTCAGCCTGATGGAGAAGGCCTTCGCCAGCAAAGACTGTCTCCGTGACCAGCCGTCTGAGAGGTCGTCACTTCAGAGTTCCCGGACACTGAACCTCGCGGTAAGAGCGTTCCAGCTGTTGGGGACATGGGTATGCTGATAAGCGGGTTCGGGCCCGAGGGGACATATGGGTGGGAGAGTGTGATGGACAGTGTTGGAGATGTCGTGAAATTGCAGCCAACTGTCCAATAGAGGGGGAGCCTATGTGTTGTGATGTTGGCGGATCCCTCTCTCTCTGCGCAGAACCTGTGTGTGTGTCCACCTCAGCCGAAGAGACTGGACCACAGGTGTGCCCGGTGGTTGTAGATGACTGCCCAGCACAAGCCCTCTTGGACTCAGAGAGTCCAGTGACTTCCGTATGTGACAGCCTGATTGATAGGGACTTCATCCCTGATAAGCACCTGAGTATGGTGTGCATCCATGGAGACACCAAAGTCTACCCAGAGACTGCCGTGGACTTGGTCCCCAAACTCGGGGAGGTTTCATATGAAGTGGGGTAGTGAAGAACCTGGTGCACCCCGTCATATTGGGTAAAGACTTTCCCCGATCTAAGGGTCTCTGGGGGAGAAATGTTTCTGATGGACAGTGTGATGAAGCTCCTACTGAGGGTGCGCAGTCCCGAGGGGCGGAACACAATGCTAGTGGGCCGTTAAACTTATGTGATGATGATAATGATAATGATGATGATGATGATGATGATCATGATAATGATGATGACCATGATAATGATGATGATAATGATAATGATGATGATGATAATGATCATGATAATGATGATGACCATGATAATGATGCTGATGCTGATAATGATAGTGATGATGATCATGATAGTGATGATGATACTGATCATAGTCATGATAATGATATTGATAATAATGATGACTGTGATAGTGATGAAATTCCTTTGCAGGTGATGTTGGGAGACGAGGATGGTGGTTCTCGGGAGCCGAGTGTCCCTGACTTGCCTGTGTCCTGTGACAATTTTGAGAGTGAGCAGTGGCGAGACCCCACTCTTAGGACCGCACAGGAAAATATGATTGTTCTAAATGAGGTTTCCCAGGAGCCTGGCCCTGAGGAGAGGTTTCCTCATGCTGCCATGGACAATAGCCTATTGTATAGGGACACTGAAGTCCAGGGAGAGGTCGTGAGTCAGCTCCTAGTACCTGAACTATATAGAAGTATAGTGCTGGGGTTGTCACATAGTCACATACTTGAGGGACCAGATGGTGCAGTTAATGTTGTGGATGACATGTTAACTAAGGTTCCAGATCAAGATGTGAATGAAAATGAATTGTATAACCCTGACAGTAAGCAGGATGTGAATGAAAATGAAGTGTGTAACCCTGAAAGTGACCCGGATGTGGCTGAGAAAAAGAGGTCAGACAGGGATAGTGGGAATGATAGTGAATCATCTGATGACAATAAAGCAACCAGTGCAAATGAGGAAGGCATGGTAGCAGAGGAGGTTGAGAGTCCTGAGAAGAAAGCTGATGCTGACCTTACAGCCAGACAGAAGATGGCATCTGAAGATGTTTTACAGTTGGCCGGTTCCCTGGCGAAGACTAAGGTGAAAGGAGGAGAGCTGAGCTTTAAAGGCAGGACTCTGAACCTGAACACAGCACAAGTGGATGCTGTTGAAGATGAGAAGTTGTCGGTGTATGGTATGGAGCTGCATCATGCCCAGGACTCTGAAGGTAATGCTGCAGAGGTGGAAAAAGCCATGGAAGTGGTGGTCACCAAGCCAGATGCCTCATCAGAAGCTGAGGTTTCAAGTGAAGCTGTGAGGAACAAGACTGAAGATATGGGGACTGACTCTGTCCAGGAATCTGTTTCTGCCGAAGACAGCGGAGTGGACGGGTTACGGTCCGGATCAGTAGCTGGCATTGGTGAGCTCAAGCGCACTTTCATGGAGTCTACATCGGAGCCACGTCCCAACAAATGGGAAAAGCGATGTGTCACTCCATTGCCGCTGCAGACACACGGGAGCCCAGATGGGATGCAGAACATGGTGGAAGAGAAGAATCCGGCGGGTTCTGAGTGTACAGATGCAGCTGTCAAGGAGAATTTGAGAGCTGGAATGGATGGAGATATTGGAGACCATAGTGATGTGAATGAAGAAGTAGAATGTAAGACTGACGGTGGGGCTTCTGAGCATGTCCTACCAGAAGAGCCTGAAGAAGGGGCTGAGGACATGAAGGACGTCCAACGGGTACAAGATGAATTGATTGCTTCTCGAAGAAAACTCCAAACTGTGATGAAGGAGCGTGATGAGAGCCATAAGCATCTTCTGGAGAAGCTCAATGAAGTAAAGAGGGTTCAAGGGGAACTGGAGAAAAGTGAAAAACCCCCTATACCTTCTGTGATAGTTGGTGACACATGGTCAGTGCACCAGGAACAGGAGGTACGTGAGTTTCTGAGGAAGAGTCAGCAGAAGTGTTCTGATGTGCCGGGTCGTACTTCTCTGGCAAGGCTCTATATCGAAACTGAGCCCGGCCCTAAGGTCAAGATGAAACCGTGCAGGATACCCGAGGCCCGCAGAGAGCATAGGCCTGGGAGGGTACAGGGTAGTACGGATGCTTCAGATGAAGAGAAAGCTGATGTTGGCTATGACTCAGGTGAAGATACAAATGACAGTGGTGAAGATGAAGCTGATGAGGGCCATGACTGGTCCAGAGTTCACTGTCTCTGTTGGATTGTTAACCAGCCCTCCGGTCTGGATGACCAGCCCTCCGGTCTGGAGAAGAGGGGGGGGGATATGTGAGACAGTGAGGTATGTGTATTGAATGGGGTGTATATTTCACCTAGCTACTTTACTGACTGGTATAAGGGAGGTGTGTGGCTTTGTAGACCTAGTGGTAGAGAAAGGTCACTACACCTTACATTCATTACACACTTGCAGCTCAGGCCTGAAACTACTCAGGTCTTAATTAGGAGACCAGAAGTAGGTGTCTGCAAACACAGTCTGAGAGCTAGCTTAGCCTGGACACAGGAAGGTGTCTCGGCACAAGAAGCAGTCTCCAGGAGTGGGAGCACGCTTAATCTGGACAAGGGGTCCAGGTACAGAAGGTGTCTCCAGGAGTGTGAGCTATCTCAGTCTGGGTGCAGGAAGTACCCCGGACACAGGAGTAGTCGCAGTGAGAATCCATGCGAATAGCGGCTGAATAGGAGTGGATCTCTCTCAAGTCTGGACATTGAAGGTGCCTTCAGACACAAGGAGGAGTATCTGTGAAACTCCAGACTGGTAACATATATCATATGTGTTGTTTTGGGTCAGGCTGGTAGAGCCGGGACCCGGATAGACAGGGCAATCTATCTATGTGTAATTAGTGGCTAGACAAGCCTAGGTTTTCTGTTTATGCTTTGTTTTATCTGTTTGCTGTGGACTTTAATAAAACTGGTTGCGGCCAGTTTTACACCAGAACTGCTGTCTGAATGAACTGTTTTCGTGCCATTCTGTCTACCCAGACAGCGATCCTAGAGCTATATCCCTGGAAATGTTACATATGTCTATACACTTGTATGCCTTTTCTCTCTGTGCGCACAATTTAACTTTGTACACCCATTTCTTTACATATGGTACTTAGTAGCATTGGTCTCTAGTACCCAGTTATAACTTGCATATCATGACCTGTGGGAATATATTGGACCCACATCCTGTTTTTAATATTGTTAGTGATTTTTATATCTTTTCAATAAAGTTTTTGTTATTTAGCCTTATGCTTCCAATCCGCTTTTTGATTATATTGACTCAGGGGAAGTGGCATGTTCCTAGGCTCATATCTTTAGGATTTATTGTGTCTTAATATAGTGTATAATGTAGAGCTGTGCTATATATATATACCTTATATAAAAAAATGTACAGATGTTTATATAGTATGTTGCTCTGTATATAGTATATAGTATGGAATCCACACTATATACACTGGCCCATCTCTATACTATATACAGAGCTCCACTCTATATTCCTTACCACAGTATATATACTTCTCCTGTCCTGTATACATGGTGTAATTCTCAGTATCTGGTCTTATTATGTTTCAGATCCATAACATAACCTTTATCTGCTGTGAAACTGAAATGTTGCCACATGGGCTAATAAAGAGGCCACCCCTTCCTCGCTTGCTCAGGGCCCCGGCACTTGCGATACTTACCTCATCCTGCTCCTCCGCTGCGGTCAGAGGGTGCAGTGATGTCATGTCTGTACGTCCTCTGCCTGAACAGTCACAGTGCAGAGATCCGGAAGATGGTGATGTTGAGGAGCAGAGCATCGGCATGCAAGGAGAGGGGAGGATTTCATATTTTTTTAAAATGTTTTGAGCAATATATGGGGCCCATCATATACTGGAGCATCATATTGGGCCCATCATACACTGGAGCATTATATGAAGCATCATATGGGGCCAATTATACTGAAGCATAATGTGGGGCCCATTATATATGGAGCATCATATGGGGCCCATTGTGTCTGGAGCCCATTATATATGGATCATCATAAGGGGCCCATTATATATGGAGCCTCATATGAGGCCCCTTTCTGTTTTGAGTTTGGAGCAATATATGGGGCCCATTCTGTATGGAGCAAGGTATGGGGCTCATTATACTGTATGGAGCAATATATGGGGCTTATTATACTGTATGGAGCACTATGTGGTGCCCATAATACTGTATGGAGCAATATATGGGGCTCATTATTCTGTATGGAGCAATATATGGGGCTCATTATACTGTATGGAGCAATATATGGGGCTCATTATACTATATGGAGCAATATATGGGGCTCATTATACTATATAGAGCCCTGTGGTACCCATAATACTGTATGCAGCAATATATGGGGCATGATATTCTGTATGGAGCGCTATGTGGTGCCCAGAATACTGTATGGAGGACTATGTAGTGCCCATAATACTGTATGGAGCAATATATGGAGCTCATTATACTGTATGGAGCACTATGTGGTGCTCATAATGCTGTATGGAGCAATATATGGGGCTCATTATAATATATGTCGCAATATATGGGGCATATTCTATATGGAGCGCTATGTGGTGCCCACAATACTGTATGGAGTACTATGTAGTGCCCATAATACTGTATGGAGCAATATATGGGGCTTATTATACTGTATGGCGCAATATATGGGGCATATTCTATATGGAGCGCTATGTGGTGCCCACAATACTGTATGGAGGACTATGTGGTGCCCATAATACTGTATGGAGCAATATATGGGGTTCGTTATACTGTATGGAGCAATATATGGGGAATATTAGTCTGTATGGAGCAATATATGGGGGCATATTATTCTGTATGGAGCGCTATGTGGTGCCCATAATACTATATGGAGCAATATATGGGGCTTATTATACTGTATGGAGCACTATGTGTTGCCCATAAAACTGTATGGAGCAATATATGGGGCATGTTATTCTGTATGGAGCACTATATGGTGCCCAGAACACTGTCTGGAGGACTATGCGGTGCCCATAACACTGTATGGAGATATATATGGTGCTCATTATACTGTATGGAGCACTATGTGGTGCCCATAATACTGTATGGAGCAATATATGGGGTCCATTATTCTGTATGGAGTGCTATGTGGTGCCCAGAATACTGTATGGAGTGCTATGTGGTGTCTATAATACTGTATGGAGGACTATACTGTCTGATTTATGACCTATTGTAGAATGTACAATAGTTATCACTCATGTAATGTAAGTAGTGAAATTTTTGTGCATTATGAATTGTGGTACATGTTAAAGGGGCCCACTGAGACTCTTTCACCTGGGGCCCACAAAAACCTGGAGCCGGCCCTGTATGCACTGCACAGTACCGCTTCTCCTGCCCTGTTGTCGAAGAGACGACATTGGACTTTGGAAGAGTCAATATTGGTTTAGTATTTCCAATATTACTATGGCCAAATAAAAATAAAATATTGCAAAAGCTGTTTAAATGGATTATCCCAAGTAATCCCCTCTCCTCTGGACAGGGGATAACATTCCAATTGCTGGAGATCCGACTGCTGGGACCCCCATATTCCTGAAAATCGGAGCTCTGTAGAGCACCTTATAAATGCAGCTGTGGTTGATCATACGCACTGTGGCGGCATTCACATGTGGCTATTCAAGTATCTCCTTTTAGGAGAGTGAGGGGCACGACAAAGTAAAGTAAAATTCACTGATCGAGGTGAGGAGTGTTATAGTTTGTGGGCTGGTGGGGTTTGTGTGGCAAGGCTGCTTTTTTGTCCCAGTCCGGCCCTGCCTGCACAGCTGATACTTTTGATCCTGTGCCTATACCTTTGCTCATTCATCAATATACGGACTCTTGTGATACAGTAAAGATCATTTACTCTCGTTTCACTTTTGTCATGGACCCCTCTAAAGCTGTCAAAACTCATCCATCATTCATAACTTTTAGCTGCGATCATACATCACCCTTGTAACTGTTATGCGCTCAGTTGCAACAACTTTATTATATAATGGATTGCAACCGAACCCGGGGTCCGCGATGCAGTTTATGTCACTGCTGCCGAACACCCTTTGGGTATCAGGGTAACAACTGACAACTAAAGGATTATATTAGATCTCGCCTGTGTTACTTCACACAAGGAGAGAGATACTGTATTGGCACTATCTCCGTTAACTTCACAGGAGATGTGCTGAAGACTGGAGTAGACGTAGCCCTGTTAACAGCACAGAAGCTACTTGCCAGATATTAGATCTGCACCATGTGCTGGAGACTGGCGTAGACGTAGCCTTGTTAACAGCACAGAAGCTACTTGCCAGATATTAGCTCTGCACCATGTGCTGCAGGCTGGCGTAGATGTAGCCCTGTTAATAGCACAGAAGCCACTTACCAGACATTAGGAAGTGCGTGCGACTCACGCCAGGCGTACGTGCTGCCAGCCGGTGTGCCACTGGACTGAGCAACTCTCCTTTCGTTAGCAGGCGATGCACAGGATACGCGCCACACAGTCTGCTCGGGGTGTATAGATACCCCTTTGACAGAGACAGACTGCACTACGATCGTTACCTGCATAGCATTCATTAACCTGCCTGAAGGACCTGGTCTAATTAAACCGAGCTAACTCTGGCATCGGCAGGTCCTGGAGAGCGAAAGCTAGAGAGCATGTGGAGCCCAGATTCTGGTACGTCACACATGAGCACTACCTATTTAGTATGATCTAACCGCTCTACGCCGCGGACAGACAAGCTATTTAAGGTCTAAGCTCCGCCCCCAGCCATCTCGTCAAATGCATCACCGATGATGTCATCAGCGACCAATCAGGCGATGCCAGGTCAGAGGATCAGCTGACATCAACCACCAATCCTGGCTCGCCATGTCACGGACATGCTCAGTGCAGGCATTTCTGGACTAAAGGCACTGTCACACTTAGCGATCGCACCAGCGATCACGACAACGACACGACCTGGCAAGATCGTTGGTGCGATCGCTATGTGATCGCTAGTTAGCTTCCAAACACAAAGATCTCATCAGAGATCAGCGATCTGTATAACGACCTCTGCGGTCGTTGGGAAAACCTAGTCCCACCTGCGACGCTGGTAAAGTCGTTCATAAAGGGTGTCATACTCAGCGATTCAGGCTCACCAGCGGGACACCAACGACCAAAAAACAGCTCAGACGTTCATAAGCGATCAACGACATCTCAGCAGGGGCCACATCGCTGCTACATGTCACATACAGCTGCGTCGCTAACGAGATCGCTACTGCGTCATAAAATCGGTGACTCGTTAGCGATCTCGCTTAGTGTGACAGTACCTTAAGGCTTACAACAGCCTTCTCCTGTTCTGTAACCTAGGTTTAAGGCTACTATGAACAAAGACTCTCGTAACAACTTGTGCCTCTCGGTTATTAGCTAGGCGTTGGGATCGACGGCGAAGCTGAGCAGCGATCCCTCCAGTGTACCAAATAGAATTTTTTGCCACGAACCATCTTAGACCCCACAATTGCCTCTACCTCGAAATCCTCACCCCCGGTGTCAGCAGCGTGCTGAGCTTCCGAGAATTTCGTCAGGCGAACAGGTTTCAGGAGCGACACATGCAACGTGTCATGTATCCTCAAGTGCCGAGGCAATTGCAGACGATACATCACGGGATTTACTTGGGCCAGAAATTTGAAGGGACCAATAAAACAGGGAGCAAATTTATGTCAGGAGTCGAACCCAGTACCTCTTGTCCACTGGCCAGCAGCTCTACCATCTGAGCTATTCTGCTGGCTGCAAAGATCCTTGCTGAACCCAGATACCATTGACTGTTCTTCCTGATTGGCTACACCTAGTGCTCTCTTGATTGGGCCTCTGATTGCCAATTACACACCCTATATAAACTTGGCCCTGTGGGTGTGTCATTACGAGATTATTGAGCTCCAAGCCTTTAGTCAAGCTTTCCTGCTGATCCATTGCTACAAACACTGCTTTCCTGTGAACCGACCTCGGCCTGCCTTTTGACTACGCTCTCCGCCTGATCCATTGCTACAAACACTGCTCTCCTGTGTACCGACCTCCGGCTGCCACCTGACTACGTTATCTGCCTGCTCCTCTGTTACCGAACTGCCTTTCCTGTGTACCGACCTCCGGCTGCCACCTGACTACGTTATCCGGCTGATCCATTGCTACAAACATTGCTTTCCTGTGTACCGACCTCCGGCTGCCACCTGACTACGCTACCTGCCTCTGCTTTCCCTAGTGTTTGCAGTAACATCGGCTCCAACCCAGACGGGATCTTGACAGAATAATCTCACGCCAAAATGGAGTCCGCTGTGAACACCCTGAGGCGGCAAGTTACGGAGCTTCAAAGTTTTTGTACTGACTCTCAAGGAAAATATGCCAAGTTACAAACTGATTTCACGGCGATACAACAGGAAGTAATTGAGCTACAAAAACAACTTCTGGACGTGCGCAATTCAGGGTCCGAATCAAACGCGCGGCTGCCGCTGCCTGCAAAGTTCAGTGGGGATCGCAAGCAGTACCGAGGATTCCTCAATCAATGCCGCATATACTTCCAGATGCAACCTGCTCCCTTTACCAGTGAGAGGAAGAAAGTTTTTTTCATGATAAATCTCCTGACGGATGAAGCTCTTGCTTGGGCTTCACCTTATGTAGAAAAGGACTATGCCCTCCTTAATGACCTGGAAGCTTTCATCGCAGCTATGAATCAAGTTTTTGATGACCCAAACCGCTGTGCCACAGCAGAAACCAAATTACATAATTTGCGCCAAGGACGTCGCTCTGTTGCGGAATATACATCGGAGTTCCGTCGCTGGGTGGCCGACACCACCTGGAATCCAGCGGCCCAGAGAAGTCAATTTCGATGAGGGTTATCAGAACCAGTGAAAGACGAGCTTGCCAGGGTTGAGACCCCTGACCAGTTGGAGGACTTTATTCAACTATGTATCCGGATTGACCAGAGACTTACTGAAAGGAGAAAGGAGAGACTGCGAGCACTTGGGAATAGCCCTGGCTTCTCATTTTCAGCATCGGACCACCAAGAAAAGACGCAAGGCGTGTCTGAACCGATGCAGATCGACGTCATCCGAAGACCACTCTCTGCACAGGAGAAGGAGAGGCGACGTGCAGAACATCTCTGCCTCTATCGTGGGGACCCTGGACACTATGCCATCAACTGTCCTAACAAAAGGACTATAGCCTTTACCAACAACAGGTCTGCCAGCAATATGGACCTTTCTCAGCAGTCGGATTCCATCTTGCGGACTATTTCATCAGTAACGCCAGAAATAGACAAAATACATAATACATCATCTCATTTTGTAATCCCCATTCAGGTTGTAATGGGCACCCAAAAAATACAATGCTCTGCCCTGTTGGATTCGGGAGCAGGAGGAAATTTTATGGACTTAAAATTTACACGTGATAATAATATTTCCAGTAGACCAAATCCACACCAATTGAAATGGAAACTGTGGATGGATCACCCTTGTCTTCTGGACCTGTCACGCATGAGACAATCGAACTGGAGATTTGTATCGAACCGGATCATCATGAAGCTGTCAGTTTCCACCTTATTTCATCTCCGAAATTTCCGGTTATTCTAGGGATCCCCTGGTGTTCAGTTCATAACCCTTCTATCAACTGGGCATCAAGGACCATCACCTTTCCATCTGACTACTGTAAGAATAATTGTCATAAGGAACCCCCTGTTCTCCAACAAGTCCAAATCTCTGAGATTTCGCATGAGAAGGAAGAGAAACTACCACCTCAATATCAGCAGTTCTCTGATGTCTGCAGTAAGAAGAAAGCAGATCAATTACCTCCTCACCGTCCTTATGACTGTCCCATTGAATTGCTGCCAGGAGCAACCATTCCATTTGGACGGATTTACAATCTTTCCGAACCTGAATTGAAGGTATTAAGAAAGTTCCTGGATGAAAATTTAGAGAAAGGCTTTATTCGACCTTCCACATCTCCAGCTGGGGCACCCCTGTTCTTTGTTGAAAAGAAAGACTCCACTCTGCGGCCATGTATTGACTACAGAGAGATGAATAATATCACTGTCAAGAATCGCTACCCGCTACCCTTGATTCCTGAACTATTTGAGAGACTCCGTTCTGCGAAAATCTTTACGAAGCTGGATCTTAGAGGGGCTTACAACCTTATACGGATTCGCCCAGGAGATGAGTGGAAGACCGCCTTCAGAACGAGATATGGACATTTTGAATCTCTGGTTATGACCTTTGGTCTTAGCAATGCCCCAGCCACCTTTCAACATTTTATTAATGATGTATTTCGAGATTTCTTGGACCAATTCGTTGTGGCTTATCTCGATGACATTCTTATATTTTCAGACACCTTGGAAGAGCATCGCAGGCACGTCCAGTTAGTCTTGGAACGACTACAGGAGAACCATCTCTACATTAAACTTGAAAAATGTGAGTTTGAACAAACCAGTATCCAATTTCTGGGATATATCATCTCCCCAGAAGGTCTGAGCATGGATCCCGGCAAAATCAATGCTGTAGTGGACTGGCCTGTTCCAAGAAATTTAAAAGACGTCCAGCGTTTCATAGGATTTGCAAATTTTTACCGAAAATTTATAAAGAACTTTTCACGGATCATACTACCAATTACTACACTAACAAAAAAGACCAAAGCATTTTTCTGGTCTCCGGAGGCACAGGAGGCTTTTGACAAATTGAAAACTCTTTTTACGTCTGCTCCATTGTTAGTACACCCAAATCCTGAATTGCCATTTACTGTCGAAGTGGACGCCTCGGACTCTGCAGTGGGAGCCATTCTGTCTCAGCGAGTTGGGGACAAAATGCAACTTCACCCATGTGCGTTTCTTTCCCACACCATGTCATCTGCAGAAAAGAACTACGACATCGGTAATAAAGAACTGTTAGCCATTAAAGTTGCCTTCTCCGAATGGAGACATCTTTTGGAAGGTGCCAATCACCCTGTGACTGTCCTCACGGACCTCAAGAATCTTGAATTCCTCCGTACAGCAAAAAGATTGTCTGCAAGACAAGCACGATGGGCCTTATTTTTCTCAAGATTCAATTTTATAATTTCTTACCGGCCTGGTTCAAGAAATGGCAAGGCTGACGCCCTGTGCAGGATGTGTTCGGAACCTCAGGAGAGGTCTAGTACTGACGATACAATTCTAGGCCCTAAAAATTTTTTGGGAATATTGCACTCTAGAGGACTATGTAATAGAATTAAAGATGGATATCAAGAGGACTCTTTCCTTAACCATCCTTCGGAAGACGTCGATCTTTCATTCAAAGAGGGGTTTTGGATGCAGAAACACAAACTATATGTACCTGAATCTTCTCGCCTTGAAGTCCTCAAAAGTGTCCATGATTCTAAACTGGCAGGACATCCTGGAGTTGCAAAAACACAAGACTTACTACTTGTTTCTTTTGGTGGCCTAATTGTAGGAAGGACGTGAGGAAATATGTTTCAACCTGTTTAACATGCGCACGAAACAAGACCCCACGATCGTCTCCTCTAGGACTCTTGCAACCACTTCCAGTTCCATCCAGGCCTTGGGGATCTATTTCCATGGATTTTATTGTGGAACTACCCCCTTCCAAACAGATGACCGTCATCCTTGTCATAGTGGACCGACTCACAAAAATGGCCCACTTTATTCCAACTGAAGGAATTCCTACTGCTGAAAAAACTGCAGAACTGATAATCAAAGAGGTATTCAGGTTACATGGAATTCCTGACAGCGTGGTGTCTGACAGAGGCGTTCAGTTTACGTCAAAATTTTGGAAGAGTTTCTGTACAGCCTTGGGAGTCACGGTGAATCTTTCTACCGCTTTCCATCCTCAGTCCAATGGCCAGACGGAGAGAGCGAACCAGACTTTGGAGCAATACCTCCGTTGCTTCATTTCCTATCTTCAGGATGACTGGGTGGACTATTTACCAACAGCAGAGTTTGCCTACAACAACTCCATACATAGCGCTACATCTCAAACCCCATTTTTTGCTAATTATGGAGTACATCCAGTATTTATCCCTAATCTGCCAGTGAACACTCCCATTCCTGCTGTAAATGACAGGCTTGCAAAATTACAGGAATCCCAGAAGGAATTATCAGAGATATTATTCAAGACCCAGGAAGTATATAAGGAAGCAGCAGATAAACATCGGAGAGTGCCCCCTGCTCTTCAGGCTGGAGACAAAGTTTGGCTGTCCACTAAAAACCTTAAGACACATGTGCCATCCTCCAAATTGGGTCAGAAATTCATTGGACCTTTTCAAATTTCTGCAAAAATTAACCAGGTTGCTTTTCGTTTAAAACTTCCCAACAATCTAAAGATTCATCCAGTGTTTCACATATCCTTGCTCAAACCCTTCTGTGAAAACCCGTTTCCAGGAAGAATTCAGCCACCTCCTCCACCAGAAAGGATCCGTGGTGAAGAAGAATACATTGTGGATAAGATTCTGGACTCCCGAAAATTCAGAGGTAAACTGCAGTATCTGGTGCAGTGGAAGGGTTTCGGACCAGAGGAAAATTCATGGGAACCAAGGGACAACGTCCATGCTCCTAGACTAACAAGAAACTTTCATCAGAGGTACCCGGATAAGCCAGCTCCTGAGATGTCCAGAGGCCATCCTGGAAGGAGGGGAGTACTGTCAGGAGTCGAACCCAGTACCTCTTGTCCACTGGCCAGCAGCTCTACCATCTGAGCTATTCTGCTGGCTGCAAAGTTCCTTGCTGAACCCAGATACCATTGACTGTTCTTCCTGATTGGCTACACCTAGTGCTCTCTTGATTGGGCCTCTGATTGCCAATTACACACCCTATATAAACCTGGCCCTGTGGGTGTGTCATTGCGAGATTATTGAGCTCCAAGCCTTTAGTCGAGCGTTTCCTGCTGATCCATTGCTACAAACACTGCTCTCCTGTGAACCGACCTCGGCCTGCCTTTTGACTACGCTCTCCGCCTGATCCATTGCTACAAACACTGCTCTCCTGTGTACCGACCTCCGGCTGCCACCTGACTACGTTATCTGCCTGCTCCTCTGTTACCGAACTGCCTTTCCTGTGTACCGACCTCCGGCTGCCACCTGACTACGTTATCCGGCTGATCCATTGCTACAAACACTGCTTTCCTGTGTACCGACCTCCGGCTGCCACCTGACTACGCTACCTGCCTCTGCTTTCCCTAGTGTTTGCAGTAACATCGGCTCCAACCCAGACGGGATCTTGACAATTTAGCAAATTACCCGCGACCTCTAATATTACGAGCCGCGAGCCAGACCCTGTTGCCCGGAGAGAACACGGGAGCTGGACGACGATGAGTGTCAGCCGACTGTCTCATCCGATTTTTGGATGCCAATAATGCTTCCTGTGTCTGGTCCCAGACGTCCCGCGCCTCCATAGCCCAATCTCTGACCCCAGGCTCCCAGAGTTAACTGGCATAGGGATCGGAACACGCAGGTGCTGACCATTGTTCAAAAGGAAAGGGGTCTGACCTGTGGAATCCGCCACTGCATTGTTTAGAGCAAACTCTGCCCAAGGAAGCAAAGTTGCCCAATTATTATGGTTGGCAGAAATGAAATGGCGCAAGTAGTCACAAGCGTCTGATTAGTGCGTTCCACCAGGCCATTTGTCTCCGGGTGATAGGCAGTAGAGAGGTTCAGTTCAATACTACACAGATTACACAATTCTCTCTCAAAATCGAGAGGTGAACTGAGGGCCTTGATCACAGACAATCTTATCAGGCATACCGTGAAGATGGAAAGCGTGACGGCAGTAGCGTAGCTACCGGGGGGGCAGAGGGGCGGAGGCCCCGGGCCCGCGCTCAGAGGGGGCCCACCCGGAGCTACGCTACTGTAACTGTATCGGCGTGCACAGTGCGCCGACAGTTACATTCTGCGGCAGAGCAGGTTGCTATAGGGCCCCTGAGCAGGCGGTGGAGGGGCCCTGTGCCAGCAGTGGGCCCACCGCCTGTCATCAGAGGGTCAGCTGTATCGGCACCTAGCAGATACAGCTGACCGCATTGAGAGAGAAGGAGCGAGCGCTCCTTCTCCCATCATCCCC
>JARQOD010000003.1:240928531-240980592 GCA_033576555.1 Oophaga sylvatica
AAGGTTTGCATGTAAGTTCCTGGAGTGAAGGAGCGGCCCACAGCTAGCACCGGCCCATCTGCATCTTCCAGAATTGCCAAATGGCCAGTCCAGCCCTGTGGCCTACCATGGCACTTTTTTTAATTTCTGGATGCCAATGTATGGAATAGTATACATAAAAACAGAAATCTTAACAAGTACTGTCAATTTAAGGCAAAGCCTTTTTCTGTCCAGTCGATGGGGGTCCTTGGATCCCCTTATTGTATGCGTTGTGAAAGCTCTATATAAGGGAAAAAAAAAAGCAACAGTTTGAAAAGACCTTTATTTGTGTTCTGAGCCAAGCTATCCAGTTTCCAGACTGTTAGCTACTGAGTTAAAAAGAGTTCCTTTTTCAGGATGGCATCACTGCTTTGCCTACCATATTCCTGCTAGCTGGGGGCACTTCATTACTGAAGACTGCCATTTCAGACCAACTGGGTGGTTACATCTCTAGTCTGAACTGTGCGCTCTCCTGTGCTGTAATAAGAGGCAGTGTCACGGGGTTACCGCAACAGAGAGGAGCCAAAAGACCACAGCGTCTGATTGCTCCTACTGAAAAGAAGCACTTCACCTTCTTTTTAAATGGTGTTAATTTCTTTTGGCAGAACAGAGGTTAATCAGCCATATTGGGAGCTAAGCTCGGTTAGCCACTCCTATCCTCTATTTAATCTGGGTCCTGATTCAAGCACATCGTCAGAGCTAGCTTATGCTACATGGCTTGGTGGAGAGGTGTTTTGGTGTTTATATGAGGAGTTTGGAGGAGTTATCTGTGACTGTTACATGGGTTTGTAAGTGTGATAATTCCCTTTCCTCTTATTTTGGTTTACCCCCATCCTCCACTCCCCGATGCATTCCTCTGTTATATGTGAGTGAATACTTGTATGCCTGGTATTTTCAGTTGACCTTGTTCATGTTGCTTTGTTCGTCTGGTTGGTGTACTGCAGTGCACAGCAGCTCCCCTCTTCCTGGGTGGGGGAAGGAAAAAAAGGAAGGCCGATTCAATAAATAAGGCAAGGGTGGAGACCCCAGGGAATAGGGCAAGCTAGGTCGTCCCCTAGTGTTAGAGACAGGGAAAGAGCCTCTGGTCCCAGATCCACCTGACAGCTGAATCGTGACATTAGTTCTGACCGTAACCATTGTTTTTTTATCCATTATGGATCCTATTACTGCTCTGACAGGGTAACTGCAGCAGCTCAGTCTGGAGGTGGCAGATCTACACACTGTTGTTTTGCAGCACCCTAATACATCTGGCAAACCACAGTGGAGACCAAGATTGCTTTGCCTGACAGTTTCTCTGGGGGGCGTAACAAATTAGTTGTTTTCAGAGAGGCCTGTAAACTGTACTTTAGGTTACGTCCTGTTTCCTCAGGTACAGAGGAGCAACGTGTGGGGATAATAATCTCGCTCCTTCGGGAGGACCCCCCAAGCATGGGCATTTTCTCTCCCGTCTGACTCACAGTCGCTTCAGACGGTGGAGGAATTTTTTCTGGTGCTGGGTCTTATAGATGATGACCTTGACCGCGTTTCCTTGGCTGAGTTCAGACTGCTCAAACTTCAGCAGGTAAGACGGCCGGTGGAGTAGTATTGCTGTGAGTTTTGGAGGTGGGCCATGGACACTAAGGAGAATGACCCTGCAGTCCGTAGCCAGTTCTGTGAGGGGCTTACAGTAAGGGTGAAGTATGCCTTAGCCCTGCATGAGACTCCAGTCTCCCTTGAGGCAGCCATGTCTCTGGCAATCCGGATTGATCGCCATCTTCGCCAGAGACATATGGAGACACCCCTATATGCGGAAGGTACGGGGCCCATGGAGATCGGGACTGAAGGTACTGTCACACTAAACGAGATCGCTAACGAGATCGCTAATGCGTCACCGATTTGTGACGCAGTAGCGATCTCATTAGCGACGCAGCTGTGTGTGACATTTAGCAGCAATGTGGCACCTGCTGAGATGTCGTTGATCGCTTATGAACGTTCTGTGCCGTTTTTTGGTCGTTGGTGTCCCGCTGGTGAGCCTGAATCGCTGAGTGTGACACCCTTTATGAACGACTTCACCAGCATCGCAGATGGGACTAGGTTTTCCCAACGACCGCAGAGGTCGTTATACAGATCGCTGATGAGTTGTGTTTGGAATCTAACTAGCGATCACATAACGATCGCACCAGCGATCTCGCCAGTGTCATGTGTGCATTGCCACGAAGATCGTCGCGGTTGCACATTTTGACTTCTCACAGCTGAGCTGCTGTTTCTTTGTGTTTGGCAGCTAGGGAGTTAATTCTGTCTGTGCTCGGTGCTGGGACTGGGTGCAGTTTCTCCCGGCTGCAATTGATTATTTGTTGATTGGTTTCCTTTAAATTCCTGGTTGTCTGCTTGGGGAGTTGCCAGTGAAACCTTCATGCAGACCACAGATAGGAATGAATCTGTATAGACTTTAGTTGTGAGCTCCTTAGTTGTTCTAAGCTCAACTTGGTTAGAGTTTATTTCCCAGACCATTTATGTTCCTTTGGTGTTTGAGTGTGTATGCAAGCGAGTGTTATCCTGTCTGTCTTATATGTCTAATCTGTGTATTTAGCTAAGATCAGCCCATATCCCTTTGGTGGTAGTCAGGATCCTTCTTAGGACTGATTACAGGGTTCAGGGTCTGATAGGAGACAGGGTTAGGTTGGAGACTTGGACCTCTGAACCATTATCAGTACCTCCAAGGTGAGGGATTAGTTAGGACCCCAGTTTAGGGTCAGGTTAGATCCCGGTCCACCTCTTTCCTGTTTCAGCTCATCAAGTCCTCAAGATTAACCCTGAGTTCAGCAGATATCGTGTCAGGTAAATCTATTCTATACTTACATGCTGATGTTGCTATACTAGTTGTTGTATAGAGTGTTGTTCCTGTATTAATAGTTTACTGACATTGTATACATATCATTAGACAGCGTGACATTTTCACTGGCCTTAAAAATTATCTCCAGTTACCATGGATCCAGTAGCCCAGCTGGCTCTGCAGTTGCAGGGATTATCCATGGAGCTGACGGACATTAAGTCCAAAGTTTTGTCTCCCCTGGAGCAAACCAGAGTTGAACCTAAGGTTGCTCTCCCGGACAGGTTCACTGGTGGGCGAGACAAATTTTTCACCTTCCGGGAGGCATGTAAATTGTATTTTCGGCTTCGGCCTCGATCATCAGGGAGTGAGGAGCAGAGAGTGGGAATTGTTATCTCACTTCTGCAAGGGGACCCTCAATCCTAGGCATTTTCCCTTCCTCCGGGATCCCCGGCTCTACTGTCTGTAGATCAATTTTTTACTGCCCTGGGATTGGTATATGATGACCCAGATCGGGTCTCTCTTGCTGAGACAAAATTACGTAAGATACAGCAGGGAGATCGTCCGGCAGAGGAATTTGCTTCTGAGTTTCGTAGATGGGCCACAGATACTCGTGGAATGACCCAGCTCTTAGGAGCCAGTTTTGTCATGGGCTTTCTGATAAATTAAAAGACGTTTTGGCTCAGTATGGTCTCCTCCTTCTCTGGAGGCTGCTATGGCCTTAGCTATCCGTACTGATAGACGGCTTCGGGAGAGGGGTGAGGTAACCCCACTCCCTGTTGTTTCTCCACCTACCACTAAAGTCCCTTATGTTGAGGTTCCCCTTGTCTGTTCAGATGAGCCTATGCAGTTGGGAGGGACATCATTTCGTAGGAGGGGATTGGCGGTACGCCGCAGGACTAGAAGATGTTTTTTCTGCGGGAAAGAGGGACATTTTGTTGGAGAATGTCCATCCCGTGCCTTGTTGAGCCAAAAGTCGCCGGAAAACTGTTAATCCCAGGTTGTGTGGTGGACGACAACCTGGGAGTATGTATTTCATCCGCCAGTTCTTCTCAGTTCCTTGTACCAGTGGAGGTGGTAGTTGGTACGAGAGTGGAGAGATTGTCTGTTCTTCTTGATAGTGGTTCCGGGGCTAATCTGGTTGACGCTCAGTTTGCTCAGGCTCAAGGTATGCATCTGAGTGTATTGGTCAAACCGATCCCTATATTCTCCATTGACGCCAGGCCTCTCGGCCAAGGTAGCTTTGTTCATGAGGTTCATAACATTGACCTTCGGGTAGGGGCAATACATAGGGAACAATTATCTTGTTATGTGTTGGAGGGTCTACCTACTCCCATTGTGTTGGGACTTCCTTGGTTGGTTAAACATAACCCTGTGATTAATTGGCAGTCCAGAGAAATAAGCCAATGGGGTGAGTTTTGCAAAAGCAACTGCATGAACACAGTCATCAGTGCGGTCGTGCCTAGTACATTGCCTCCTTTTTTGGAGGATTTTGGGGATGTTTTCTCTGAGGAGGGGTGTCAGGAGTTGCCTCCTCATCGCGTGTATGACTGCTCTATTAATCTCCTTCCTGATGCTAAGTTGCCTAAAGCTAGGTTGTATAATCTTTCTGGTCCTGAGAGGCAGGCTATGAAAGATTATATTTCTGAAAGTCTGGCCAAAGGGCATATTAGACCTTCATCTTCCCCAGTAGCCGCGGGGTTCTTCTTTGTGAAGAAGAAAGATGGAGGCCTACGCCCTTGCTTGGATTTCCGCGAACTTAATCGGATTACTGTTCGAGATCCGTATCCACTCCCTCTTATTCCTGATCTCTTCAATCAAATTGTTGGCGCCAAATGGTTTTCTAAATTTGATCTCAGGGGGGCGTATAATCTGATTAGGATAAAAGAGGGGGATGAGTGGAAAACGGCGTTTAACACGCCGGAGGGACATTATGAGAACCTAGTCATGCCTTTTGGTCTGACTACTGCACCAGCAGTATTCCAACATTTTGTTAATGACATTTTTCGTCACCTTGTGGGGCTGTTTGTGGTTGTATATTTGGACGACATTTTAATTTACTCGCCAGATCTTGTGTCTCATCAGGAGCATGTGAGACAGGTGTTGCAGATCTTGCGAGACAATAAATTATACGCCAAACTGGAGAAGTGTGTATTTGCTGTACAGGAACTTCAGTTTTTGGGTTTTTTGGTGTCAGCCTCCGGTTTCCGTATGGACCCTGAAAAGGTGAGAGCATTGCTTGAATGGGATCAGCCAGGGGATCTTAAGGCTCTGCAGCGTTTTTTGGGGTTTGCTAACTACTACCGGAAATTTATTTGTAATTTCTCATCTGTCGTCAAACCTCTCACTGACATGACAAGAAAAGGGACGGATTTTTCTAAATGGTCGGACAAAGCTTGCCAAGCCTTTTCCTCTTTGAAGAAATGTTTTGCTTCGGCACCCGTTCTCATCCAACCAGATGCATCTCAGCCGTTCATTGTGGAGGTGGATGCTCTGACGTAGGGGTGGGTGCTATATTGTCCCAGGGTCCGTCCCCTGGTAAATGGCATCCGTGCGCTTTCTTTTCTAAGAAATTGTCGTCCGCGAAAGGAATTATGATATCGGCAATAGGGAACTTTTGGCAATTAAGTTAGCTTTTGAAGAATGGCGTCACTTTTTGGAGGGGGCAGTCCACCCGGTTACCGTTATTACTGATCACAAGAACCTGTTGTATTTGGAATCCGCTAAGCGTCTGAATTCCAGACAAGCTCGATGGTCGTTGTTTTTTACCAGGTTTAATTTTGTCGTCACTTATCGCCCGGGGTCTAAGAATGTAAAGGCTGATGCCTTGTCTCGCAGTTTCCCAGGGGCCGGGAAAATGGATGACCCGAGTCCTATCCTTCAGGAGGGGGTGGTAGTGTCGGCTGTATTTTCTGAGCTCGGGGAGGAGGTGTTAGAGGCTCAGGGGGACGCCCCTGCAGGACCTCCAGGGAGACTGTTTGTCCCAAATCTGTTGAGACAAAAGGTTATTGAGGCACATCATAATTCTGCTCTAGCAGGACATCCAGGGAGTAAGGCTACTTTAGATCTCCTTTCTCGCCGGTTTTGGTGGCCCAATGCTAATAAGGATGTTATAACTTTTGTCGCGTCATGTGGGGTGTGTGCTCGCTCTAAAACTCCTCATACCCGTCCGTCTGGGACCCTTTTACCCTTGAAACTTCCGGAGCGTCCATGGACTCATTTATCTATGGACTTCATTACGGACCTTCCTCCAGGGAATACTGTCATACTGGTGGTTGTTGACAGGTTCAGTAAGATGGCACATTTCGTTGCTCTTCCTGCACTCCCTAATGCTAAAACTCTGGCGCAGGTGTTCATTAGGGAGATCGTTAGACTTCATGGGTTGCCTTCTGATGTGGTGTCAGATAGGGGGTCTCAGTTTGTGTCCAAATTTTGGAGGGCATTTTGTTTACGTCGGGGGATGCAATTGTCATTTTCCTCGGCTTTTCATCCGCAGACCAATGGTCAGACAGAGCGTCTGAATCAGAGCTTAGAGACATATCTCCGGTGTTTTGTCTCAGAGAACCAAGAGGACTGGTCTTCTTTCTTGCCTCTGGCAGAGTTCGCTCTTAACAACAGGCGGAGCGAGTCCACTGGTAAGTCCCCGTTTTTTGGGGCATATGGTTTTCATCCCCAGTTTTGTACTTTCAATGGGGGGGGCCCTTCTGGGGTTCCTGAGGAGGAGCGTTTCTCGTCGTCACTTGCTTCTGTGTGGAGAGGTGTATTGAATAATCTGAGTGCGATGGGGAACCGTTACAAACGTATGGCTGATAGGAGGAGAGTTTCTGGTCCAGATCTGAATGTGAACGATCTGGTATGGTTGTCTACCAGGAATATAAAACTTAAAGTGCCCTCCTGGAAACTGGGTCCCAGATTCATCGGGCCGTACAGGATCAGTTCCATAATTAATCCTGTGGCATTTCGTCTGGACCTCCCTCCTACGTTTAAAATTCATAATGTGTTCCACAAGTCATTACTTAAAAGGTATGTGGCACCAGTCATACCGTCACCTCTACCTCCTCCTCCTGTGTTGGTCAATGGTAACTTGGAATTTCAAGTATCAAAGATCATTGACTCACGTCTGAATCGCCGGTCCCTTCAGTACTTGGTGCATTGGAAGGGGTATGGTCCAGAGGAGAGGACGTGGGTCCCTGCGTCTGATGTTAACGCAGATCGTTTGGTTCGGACCTTCCACAGAACTCACCCGGGCAGGCCTGGCCCTGAGGGTCCGGAGGCCCCTCGTAGAAGGGGGGGTACTGTCATGTGTGCATTGCCACGAAGATCGTCGCGGTTGCACATTTTGACTTCTCACAGCTGAGCTGCTGTTTCTTTGTGTTTGGCAGCTAGGGAGTTAATTCTGTCTGTGCTCGGTGCTGGGACTGGGTGCAGTTTCTCCCGGCTGCAATTGATTATTTGTTGATTGGTTTCCTTTAAATTTCTGGTTGTCTGCTTGGGGAGTTGCCAGTGAAACCTTCATGCAGACCACAGATAGGAATGAATCTGTATAGACTTTAGTTGTGAGCTCCTTAGTTGTTCTAAGCTCAACTTGGTTAGAGTTTATTTCCCAGACCATTTATGTTCCTTTGGTGTTTGAGTGTGTACTCGCGAGTTATCCGTTGGGCTTATCATCTGTGTATTAGGCGTAGAGAATGTCAGCCCTGAGCCCTTCGTGGTGACACGGATCGTTTTGTAGGATGAATTTAACCCCGGTTCAGGGGATGGAGACAGGTTAGGTTGGAGGACGGTGGACACGCTGCATGGAGCTCGTACCCATGGGTGAAGGGATGATGAAAAACCCCAGGATTTTTGGTGGTATGATGGCAGACGCGGCGTATACCACGTATCATACATCAGTAAATACATATACACTGGCATACTGGGGTAATCATCTGCTGTATGTAACCAGTGGGTATCAGCAGGTGTCACACTGGATTAAATACAGCAGGTGGTACTGTTACACTGGGTTAGATACAGGTAATTTTTTTCAATATAGACATCCCCGAAAGTAAGACTAGTGGGGTTTTTGGGGATAATGAAAGTAAGACACTGTCTTACTATCGGGGAACACCGGTAGTTGTTGTTAGAGTGTTGTTCCTGTATTAATAGTTTACTGACATTGTATACATTCATTAACAGCGTGACAGCCACGTCGTGTTTGTGTGTCTGATCGCTGGTGCGATCGCTAGTGTGACAGTGCTTGAGTCATCTGAGGACCTGTAGGTGTCGGGACCCTCTGAAACTGCTGTGATGGCGTAATGATTTTGTTACTGTGTAAAAGGCCATTCGTGGCACGTGTCTTCGACCTCAAGTAAACAGGCGGACTAGATGCTGTTTCGAGGAGGTGACTGGGTCTTCAACCTAGATGCCGTATTCCCAGGTTAAGGTCATTTACATTCGGTTAGACATATCACATTGACTCAACCTTTGAGAGGTATTCTAGTATCCGTCATTTCAGGTAGGGGCATACACTGAGTAATAGACTGTTTTGCTAGAAGTCTGCCCTCACCTGTGACTTTTGAACTTCCTTGGCTCACTCTGCACAATCCTGTGGTAGATTGGCAGACTCAGGAAGTGGTAAAGTGGAGTGAGTATTGTCAAGGATGCTGCTTGGTTACCTGGCTTGCTAGGTTGGATATCCAGTCTGTGCCAAAATACCTGTCTGACATTTTGAAGATGTGGTCTTGGAGCAGGGATGCCAAGAACTTCCTCCCCATTGTCCTTATGACTGCGCCTTTAATTTTGTTCCTGGTGCCAAGCTGCCTTAGAGCAGACTATTTAATATCTCTGGCCCAGAGAGGTAAACCATGAAGGACTACATCACGGAAAGTTTTGCAAAGGGTCATATCTTTTTTGTAAAGAAGAAAGATGGGGAGGGGGGGTTACACCCATGCCTAGATTTCTGCAAATTCAATATGATCATGGTTCAGGATCCATATCTGCTCCCTCTCATCCCAGACCTCTTTAATCAGATTGTAGGAGCAAAATGGAGGGGGATGAATGGAAAACAGCATTCAATACACCTGAGGGACACTATGAGAACCTAGTGATGCCATTTGGGTTGCCGAACGCTCCCGTTGTCTTTCAGCACTTTGTTAATGACATCTTCAGTCAACTGGTAGGCAGATTTGTGGTTATCTATCTGGATGACATATTAGTTTATTCACTTGACCTTGAGTCACATCATGCACATATCAGGCAGATCTTACATATACTCAGAGACAATAAATTATTTGTCAAACCACAGAAATATATGTTCTCGATTGAGGAGATCCCTTTCCTAGGGTATGTGTTATCATCCACCGATTTTCGCATGAATCCGGTCGAAAGTCCAGGCAGTATTGGATTGGGATCGTCCTGAGGATTTGAAGGCATTACAAAAGGTTTTTAGGTTTAAAGAACTACTACCCTAAGTTCATCAAAAACTTTTCGGTAGTAGCCAAACTTCTGACGGATATGACTAGGAAGGGGACGGACTTTTCCAAGTGGTCCAGTCCGGCCAGGGAGGCATTCGATAATTTGAAGAGGTGTTTTCTGGCTGAAGCTGGTCAGATCCAGAGGTGCGCTTGCAAGCTTCTAAGTGTATGGTCCTTTTCTTAGATAGCCAGCCACCACTGACAAACTGCAACAGTGGACTTTATAATGGAGAGGATTTGTAATAAGTAAATAGCAAAATGCTTGTTTTAACAAACACTTTGCAATTTTACCCATTTAAGAAATTGAGACAGTCTATATAACCCCGATACCAACAGGTGCTGAGGAGCAGAAAAGTGCAATACCTGGAATAAAAATTAAATAAAATAATAGGTTATGGTAAATCTGGTAGAGTTGTGATGACACAACAATAAAAGAGTATGAATATCCAGCTGCTGCAGATCCACACGTCATCCTGCCGGCATAAATGACATAGGAAAAACAAAACGTGAATTTTTCCTCCAAGCTGCTGATAATGGGAAATGAGGGTGCAAAGCCAGGAACTATATTAATGCGCCCTCCGAGGAAGCTACACAGCGAAACGTGCGTAGGGGTCCTGCAGCTCTATATCAGTAAGTCTTGGTGTGTGTATGTTTATCACTCTGCGATCCTTTCTGATACTCTATTAGATATGGCACTGTCAACCACTGTGGCTGGAATTTAACTCTATCTATCTCAGACTATCTCTATTAATAGCATATTATGTTTACCCACATGTGCTTTGTATAGCTATGTACTCCAACTTTGGATAAATTGATCATATGTGGTTCAATACATGCAATCTGTGGCACATTATATTCAGTCTGATTATTTACCACAGTGGCTACTACAATTAGTGGTCAGTATAACTGGCCTTTTTTCTAGTGGTTTTTGTGAGATGTGTCTCTTATTTGACAGAGCTATACTAGGCATTGTTTAGTTTTTCAATTATATACTGTGACTGTTATTATTGAATGATATACGGCTGTACATATAGGATTTATTTTTATGCACTATGCACTTTAAATATATGAATCCTAGAGGAATATATTAATATATGAATTAATCATCTCACAAACCACTATTTGTGTACATGCATATATGAAAATCTGGGATTTATTGTGATCACATTTATATATTGAATTGTTACGACACGAGACTTACTTGATTGGAGATCTTGATGCTGCCTTCTCCCTTGGTTTTTTATACTTCAATATGTATTTATATTTGATTGATTTTTAATAGTTGTTTTTTGCATAAATAATAAAAATCTATTAATTTATTATTACTCCTAGTCCATTTTTCTTTTGGGTTTTTTTCTTCCTGCTCTAAGCCTGAGAAACCAAGGAAAGACCTGCCAACCGGCAGCCCCAAAGCACAGTCTGTCTCTATGATGAGGAACATGTTTGTGCTTCGGGGCGCCCTGTGGTTAGGTCTCTCCTTGGTGTCTCTGGCTTAGAACAGGAAGATAAGACTCTGCCTACAGTCCCACCCCAGAGCACCAGCATCTCATTAAGTGAAAACTTCTAACACTGGTTACACAAAAACCACAAGATGGATTTCTTCACCCCAGGTAACATTTTATCAGTTTAACAGCGCGATCCTGACACTGAATGTAGGTTACGTAACAAAATCCTGCTGACAGGTTAACTTTAAGTCACATTATGTGACCAAGAACAGCACGTTCAACATTGCTGCGTAGCATGTACAGTGATTTTTATAATGTGAGTTGACTTTTCATTTGTAGGGTTTCCAATTGCACATCTTTCTTTTCCCCACAAAAGCCAATAGAATGTTGCAAGACATTGCCATGTAATTTCAAAGCCAACTATCAAAGTGGTCCTTTTGCATGTGATGTTACAGCGTTTGCACTTGCAAATTTGCATCATACCAGAAACGCGGGTATTCAGAATCCCTGAGTCAATTCACGTATGTATCAATCATGTTTACACATATTCACAGCATGACTACTGTAAATGGGCTGGACAATGGGAGGGGGTAAATCCTTAAACAGGTTTAAATTGATTGTCCAATAGGTATATATGCATGGTAACTTTACCAAATCACTCTCTGAAGAATAGCTGATAGCCATCTTAACTCTGCACATAGCACTTTGGAGACTTTATTCATGGAAGAAGTCCCCTGATGAATCCATTTAGGAAAAAAACGCATCTGGACGATATAAGAGAAAGTGCAGGGACTCCAAATCAGGGCTAGTTGTGGACTGCCCTTGTTAGGGCAGGAGCGTTTTAAGAAATTGAAATCAGCTTCAATTAGATTATACATGCCAGCTAGACAAAGAAAACACACCCATTGTGTTTCCCAGACCCTACATCTCCGTTCTAGGATTATGAATTATGAGCACATCTTTGTAGGTACAGACTCATAAGAAATATCTACGTGATCCTGCGGACCTCGGCCATCTGACAGTGCAACTCCCGAGTCGGTGATGGCTCGGGCGCCTGAGATATAGAGATTGGCCCTCCACAGAGACCCAATCGGGCCAGGTTTGATCTCTACGCGACAGGCAAAACATACTGCATCCGCTGGTACCTCTCGTGTCCTGATCCGATCGTCCTGGAGAAAGTTAACCCCTTTGTTAGATATTAGGAATAAATTCTGCAGGGAGCTAAGGGCGGAGATTATCAGCCCACCCTCTGACACCGAGGGGAGGGACCTAGCAAGTTTAAGAACTGTGAGCGGACGGCAGACTCCCTCTATTCTCACAGAAGCCAAGACGATGAAGATCTAAGAAGGAACAAGGGACAGATCTGCCAAGGGAGCAGAGGCACACGTTTTGGGAGACTGTCCAGCAACTAAGATTCTTACCTGTGGATCGCAGAGCTCCCTGCCTCCACATGCAACCTACAACCTAGTAATATTGACCTTTAGCTAATACCTCTAAGCCTTGTATCATTATTGTTGTATTTTACTCTGACTGCAAATCCACTGTAATTCCGTTGTATAGCTTACTGTATATTTCTGTAATTATCTAGTGCGCCCTTAAAGCAATTAAACCATAAAATTAATTTTGTGCTGATGCTTTTACTCTGATCACGAATCTTAGAATACCCAGCGGGTGACAGGACACCCTCCCCGACGGCCATTTGCTCTAGGTGCAGTTCCCTTACTGACCTGAGACAAAGGGGGCGCCGGAGAGCTGTGCCTGTGTAGTCACATTGGTGACGTGGAAGGAACAGGGGTTGTCCTTCACAGACCCAATGATGGTTATAGGATTCAACAATACCCACTATTTGTTAACTGTCCCTTAGTGGCCCTCCAGATTCATAGGGCTCTCCAATAAAAATTTCTAGCTGTCTAGTCTGGATGTGATCTATTTAAATTACAGACCTATTCACTGAATTGTGAGTTTGGTGTACAAATCAGACAAATCTTGATTCTTGATTCTGTGACTTTTTGCATACTGTCAGTCGGAAAAAAAAACAGATGTGAAAAGAGCCACGTGCTATCCTTAAAAGAACCTGTCAGCAGGATTTAGCACTATAAAGTAAAGCCTAGGCCATAATGGCACTGTGATGCTGATTAATCTGATACTTACTGTGAAGGAATCAGTGGTTGTTGAATTATCATCCTCTTAAGTTTTCATCTAATGATATCTTCTATACATCAGGATAGGGCCTTCAGCTTCTCCGACCATCCACCACACTCCTCTGTTTCTTTTACAGGTCTACGGCCGGTCTTCAAGAAAATGGTGCTGGTGGCGGCACATGTACAGATCAAGATTTCAGCTCAATGACTTCTTCATTAAGCCGAAATCTCAATCTGCACATGCGCTGCCTCTGGCGCCACGTTGTTGAAGGCCTGAAGACCGGCTGTAGAATCATTCTGCGCACATGTCGCCCACCTCAATCATGGCAGTTGAGCCAAATTTTAAAAATGAGGCAGGTTTCAGTGACCTGTAAAAGAAACAGAGAAGGTTGGTGGAGGGGCAGAGAAGCAGAAGTGTTGTGTTTCGGTAGCTGAGGAGGACAGGAACAACAGCAGGGCAGCAGAACACCTGAGATGTTGGTAACTGATGGGTTGCAGATTCCTAAACTAATGACACAACTAGAGGTAGCCGTGGAGCGTTCCTACGTTGATCCTAGACGCCTCGTCACAGCCTGAGAGATAACTACACCTAAAGGCAGAAAGATGAAAGCTATCTGCCCCGGAGCAGATCCCCAAGGAAAATAAGAAGCCCCCAAACATATAATGGCGGTTAGACAAGATGAAAACACAAACATAGGCAGAAAATAGATTGAGCAAACGCTGGGGCCACAAGCTGACTAAATAGGATAGGAAAGGAGAAATTACTTTCTGCAACCCAGAAAACCCTACAAAAATCCAACAATTCTGATTACAAAAAATACTGAGATCTCACGATCTCGCCACCCGCTAAATCAGATCTCAGTGTGAACAAAACCAAGCTGCAGCCGCTGAAAAATCAGGAAAAAGCAAATGAGCAAATAACAGTGGCTGCAGATAAACTGTGAGGAGCTCAGGCCCCAGGAGGGGACCTGGCTGACCTCCACAAAAGAGCAGAAAACAATGCAAAAAGCAAGCACAAAAAGAAAAGCAAAAAATATCTTATCTGAAAGCAGGAGATGCAGGCAAGACTCCAGCAAACTTCCAAATGAACCAGGAACCACAATTGAGACAAGAACAATTGATCACCGGCAACCATCATGGGAGGGAACCTCCCTTATATCAGACCAGTCAGTGAATCCAGATTGCCATTCCTCGCTGAAAGGTTCAGTACTGTCTGTAACCACCAGAGGGAGCCTCTGCTCAGAAACCATCTCTAGCACATTCATAACACAGAAGACCCTACCACTTAGACCCGCCATGATGCACAGATGTCATTAGATGAAGACTTTGACGGATGATTATTCAAAAACCACAGATAGGATTCCTTAACAGCAGGTATCAGAGTAATCAGCATCACAGTGCCATTATGGCCATGGCTTTACTCTATAGTGCTAAATCCTGCAGATTCTCTTTAAAAAAGGAATAAATAGGACGTCTATTACAAAATCAGACTTGTTAACTAATGAAGTTTTATAGACTGAATTTCTTTAGGGATCTGGTGTGGGTTCTGAATTAATTTGTGTTTTCTTGGGTCTAGTATACGTGATCTTGGCCAGACGGAAAAGAAAAGAAATAACGTACAAAATTAGAATGGATGTCCCCTGTGGGTCACTTGGTTGATAGAGGTTCTGTTATCGCTCCTGAAATGTCTGGTCAATTCATTTATTCTCCATAACAATTCTGAAGCATCTCTACTGAGAATTACATATTGTGGCCTTAACGTTATTATCCACTGCTGGAAAACTGCAGCTTAATCAATTCAGGACCCCAATTAAAATAAAAACAATGGATACTTACGTATGGCCCATGATTGGCCATTGCTTGGCTGCAGCTCATCAATATTCTGTCAGGGTGGACATCCACTCTGATGATATAGTAAAGGTTGCAGTTGACGACCAGACACCCATTGGCTGCAGCTAGCACATGACAAGTCATCACGTCACTCTCCCGAGAACAGCTATGGTGATCTCATTGGCATGGTGCCATTGCAGGAGGTGAGTATCAAATTGTTTTATCTTCATTGTGGTCCTAAAGTGCGTTGACAAACCCTTTACTCTGTTCATCCTCCTGGAAATGTTGGATTAGGTCCGGTGTACCAGGAGACATTAATTTTGACTCAGACTTGTGAAGCTGCTCTTGCATATTTAATAGTATGTGAGTGATGAGGGGCATGACCAAGGATCTACCTAGTTTTCCTTGAAGAAATGGTTAAACAATATTGTATGTGGGCTGCTGTGGTTTGTGGGCCAGGGCTGTATATTAATCCCAGTCCAGATTTGGTTTACACTATGGAATGAATACACAGCCAGCCACAGTCGGGGTGGTAATAGAGAATGTCGAAATCGCCTGTTCTCCACATGTAGTAATAGTAATGTCCCCTGGTCCTTTGTATAGTCTTTAAATAACAAAAGACTGAAAACTGGTGTGTACAGGTGCAAACTAGAAGTAGCCATCTCTATACATAACAAATAAAGTTGCACTCTGTAGTACTAGACCATATAAATATGAAATATATGAAATATGAATAGCATTACTGCTTGTCATGGTCCGGTCCGGAGTTTGTGCGCTGCTGTCATCTCTCAGGACTGGTCATGCGGGGGTTAATTTCCTCGGCCTCGTTCTGGAGCGGGCTGGGCTATTTCAGTCCGTCACAGCCGGCTTACCAGTGTTAGTGTTAGTTCAAGCTTCCAGTCTAGAGCCTCTGACCCATGTTACCTGGTGATCCTCCTGCCTTTGACTTGATTACTCGTGTATGACCCGGACTGACTCTGACCCCGTCTCTTGGTATCCGTTTCTGCTGCTACGTTCCCTGTCTGGCTATTTGACCTCGGCTTGGTATATTGACTACGTGTATTGCTGCTCCTTCTGGTACTTCGTCCTCCGTACGGTTTTGACTCGGCTTGCCTGACCACGCTCACATCACTCGTTGGTGTCTGTGCTTCTGATTAGTATAGCTTCTCTGTGTACTCAGTCTCACGTCCCTCCCTAGCTCCCTCTGGGGAATATTGCATTACACTGCAGTAGTCTTACAGCTCCCATCTGGTTTTGACCTATTGGCTTGTTTTCTGACCACGGGCTTGCTGTGACCTGTAGTACTTATATGACTGCTTACTCTTAACACAGCTTTGGATGTTTTTGCTGCCACCTGGTGGTGGTTTTGGCTGCTGCAGTGCAGGCTTGTCCTGAGCACACTGGCCTGCATTTCAGCTGCATTACATTAAAACTAACCTTCACATTTAAACGGGAGTTTGCAATTTTTTTTTTCCCTAGTCATGGATCCGCTGCATAACTTGGCGGATCAAGTGTCCAGTTTGACGCAGGTGGTGCAGGATTTTTCTGGGAGACATCAGTCTCTTGTTACGTCTCATACCCACTTACAGAAAAGACTTACTGAGAATATTCAGACTGTGCAGGGAAACACTTCTCATATTGTTAGTCTATCTGATGACTCTGTAGATGTTGTTTTGCACTCCCCCGAACCCACAGTTAAACTTCCTGACACGTTTTCTGGCAAGAAAGATCAGTATCGCATATTCAGGGAGAGTTGTAAATTATGGTTTTCTCTTAGACCCCGATCGTCTGGGGATGAGACTCAGCGGGTAGGGATTATTATCTCCTTACTTAGGGAAGGTCCCCAATCCTGGGCTTTCTCGCTGCCCCCTACCGCTCCTGAACGGACCTCGGTAGATAGGTTCTTTGAGGCCCTAGGACTTATCTATGACGAACCGGACCGTGTTAGGGTGGCAGAGGACACCATTATGGGTCTGGTTCAGGGGAAGCACTCAGCTGAATGGTACAGCTCCGAGTTCCGTCGATGGTCCACTGAGGTATCTTGGAATGACTCCGCACTGAGATGTCTATTTGGGAAGGGACTGTCTGATTGCTTGAAGGACGCTCTGGCTATCCATCCACCTCCCAGCTCTTTGGAGGAGGCTATGACTCAGGCTATCCGTATGGATCGGAGGCTACGGGAGAGAGGTCTTACACAACGGGGGATTCCGTTGTTCCCTGCTAACCCGGATGTTTTGCTTCCATCTGAATCTATGGAGGTGGGAGCCACCGACTTCAAGGAAAAAGAGAGGAAACGGCGGCGTGATGAAAAGCGGTGTTTTTACTGCGGAGACCCCGGACATTGGAAAAGGGACTGCCCCTCTTGTCCATCCTCTAACAAGCGGCTGAGTCTGGGTGATCATCGTGGAGGTCACTCAGACTCTCAGGTACCTTTTACTTCATTTACTGTAGACTGTGAGCCCTCGCGGGCAGGGTCCTCTCTTCTTCTGTACTTATGCGTCCCTTGTCTAGCACATGTTTATTGTATCTGTCTATATTTTTCCCCTTTTCATATGTAAAGCGCCATGGAATAAATGGCGCTATATAAATATATAATAATAATAATAATTTACAAAGATACTGTTAAAGGTGGAACTTGGTGTTGAGAACTGCTTTGTCCATACTTCGGCTTTTGTAGACTGTGGTTCATCACTGAACCTGATTGACTCTAAACTGGTGGCCCGCTGTAGATTAGGGACAGTTAGGTTGGAGACTCCCTTAAAACTTGTGGCTATTGACTCTACACCTCTCACAAAGGATGGTCTCCATTTCATTTCTCAAGAATTCACCCCAGGGTGGGGGCCCTGCACCAGGAGCACATGTCATGCTTTGTTTTGGATAACCTCCCTGCTGGCCTGGTGTTAGGGTTTCCTTGGTTGCAACGGCATAACCCGGTTATTGACTGGAGGTCCCGGGATATTGTCAAATGGGGACCTAATTGTTCTAAAAATTGTCTTTCTACTGTGTCTATGTCATCCGTCAGTCTGGAGGGTATTCCGGAGTACCTGAAGGACTTTGAGGATGTGTTCTCCGAAAAGAAGGCTGAGGTTCTGCCACCACACCGCCCATTCGATTGTGCCATTGATCTTGTTCCCGGTGCCAAATTGCCCAAAGCACGTCTGTACAATCTCTCCATCCCTGAGCGAGCTGCTATGAAGGAGTATATCTCTGAAAGCCTCCGTAAAGGACATATTCGGCCATCTGTCTCTCCTGTGGCGGCGGGGTTCTTTTTTGTAAAAAAAAAAGATGGTGGTTTACGCCCGTGCCTCGATTTTCAAGAACTGAATAAGATCACCATAAGAAACACTTATCCTCTCCCACTGATACCTGATTTATACAACCAATTGTCAGGGGCCAGATGGTTTTCTAAGTTGGACCTCAGGGGAGCATACAATCTCATCCGTATGCGGGAGGGGGATGAGTGGAAAACTGCGTTTCTTACATCTGAAGGTCTATTTGAAAATTTGGTCATGCCGTTCGGCTTGACTAACGCACCAGCGGTATTCCAGAATTTCATTAACCATGTTTTTTCAGACTTTATTGGACGCTTTGTGGTAGTTTATCTTGATGATATACTTATATATTCTTCTGATAGACAAAGTCACATGGGTCATCTTCGTGCGGTTCTCCAGAAGCTCAGGGAGAACTCTCTCTTTGCCAAACTGGAGAAGTGTTCATTTTTTACTCAAGAATTGTCCTTTCTAGGGGTCATTTTGTCCTCTGATGGGTTTCGTATGGACCCTAGGAAGGTACAGGCCATTGTGGATTGGGTGCAACCCAGAGATCTCAAGGGTCTTCAGCGATTTCTGGGTTTCGCCAATTACTATAGAAAATTTATCAAGGGGTTTTCTCAAGTGGTCAAACCCTCACTGATCTCACTCGAAAGGGGGCTGATCTAAAAAACTGGTCAGCTCCAGCTGTGGCGGCATTTTCTTCATTAAAAAACAGTTTCATGACTGCCCCTGTACTGGTTCAACCTGATTTGTCTAAACCATTTATCATAGAGGTGGACGCCTCTGAGGTGGGAGTGGGGGCTGTGTTGTCCCAGGGGCCCACTACATTAACTAACTTAAGACCCTGTGCCTTCTTTTCAAAAAAATTTTCCTCTGCTGAGAGGAATTATGATGTGGGTAACCGGGAGTTGTTGGCCATTAAATTGGCATTTGAAGAATGGAGGCATTTTTTGGAGGGGGCAGCTCATCGTATCACTGTCATTACAGATCACAAGAACCTGTCTTACATCGAGTCTGCCAAACGTTTAACTCCGAGACAGGCAAGGTGGTCACTTTTTTTTTTCCCGATTTCAGTTTTCCATCACTTTCAGACCAGGGTCCAAGAATGTGAAGGCTGATGCCTTGTCTCGTAGCTTAGATCCAATATCTCCTCCTGAACCTCCTTCCTCCATTCTTCAGCGGGGGGTGGTGGTGGCTGTGGTGTCCTCGAGATTGGAACAAGAGATTCGTGAGTCCCAATCCCTTGCTCCATCGTCCATACCTGAAAATAAGCTCTTTGTGCCTGTCCAATATCGGTTAAGGGTGCTTCGAGAGTTCCACGACTCTGCTCTGAGTGGGCATCCGGGAATCTCGGCCACTCGTAAAGCCATCACTAGGTTGTTCTGGTGGCCCTCGTTGACGTCAGACATCACTGGGTTTGTCTCCTCCTGTGAAACTTGTGCCCGCGCAAAATCCTCCCGCAACGGCCGGCCGGGGAATTGGTGCCACTGCCAATTCCGGATAGACCATGGACTCATCTGTCCATGGATTTTGTCACCGATCTTCCTCCCTCTAATGGCAAAACTGTGATCTGGGTAGTTGTTGATAGGTTCAGTAAACAAGCACATTTTGTACCTTTAAAGGGCCTTCCGAATGCTGAGACTCTATCTAAACTATTCATTGAGCATGTGATCCGGTTGCATGGTGTGCCTGTCAGTGTGGTGTCTGATAGAGGGGTACAATTCGTGGCAAAATTCTGGAGGGCTTTTTGTAAAAGGCTGGGCATCAGTCTGACCTTTTCATCGGCCTACCATCCCGAGACCAATGGTCAGACTGAAAGGACCAATCAGTCATTGGAGCAGATTTTACGGTGTCTTGTCACGTCTAGACAGGATGATTGGTGCTCTGCAATACCTATTGCAGAATTCGCTTTCAATAATCGTGTCAATCAGTCCACTGGTACTTCGCCATTTTTCTGCAACTATGGGTTTCACCCTCATTTTGGTGAGTTTTCCCGGCTGGATTCAGAATGTCCAGGGGCTGATTCGGCCTTTCTGCGGTTGGGGGAGGTCTGGAGGGAGGTTCAGAGAAACATTGGGGAGGCTGAAGGCAAATACAAATTTTTTGCAGATAAACGACGTTCTGTGGGGCCAGCTTATCAGGTGGGGGATAAGGTATGGTTATCCACCAAGAATATAAGGCTGAGAATTCCCTCGGCTAAGTTGGGTCCTAAGTATATTGGTCCGTATGAAATTTTAGAGGTAATTAATCCTGTGGTCTTTCGCTTGTGCTTGCCTCCGTCGTTGCGAATCCCAATGTGTTCCATAAGGCACTTCTGAAGCCGTCGGTGCCTTCCTCTGGTGAGTCTCCCTCACACCCACCGCCTGTTGTGGTAGATGGACAGACCGAGTACGAGGTGGAACAGGTGGTGGATTCTCGTATGCTCCGCCGTTCACTTCAGTACTTGGTCCATTGGAAAGGGTACGGTCCTGAGGACCGGTCATGGGTGCCGGCGCGTTTGGTCCATGCTGATCGGTTGGTCCGGGCCTTTCACGCTCGTCATCCAGGGAAGCCTGGGGGTCCGGTGGCCCCCCATTGAGAGGGGGGTACTGTCATGGTCCGGTCCGGAGTTTGTGCGCTGCTGTCATCTCTCAGGACTGGTCATGCGGGGGTTAATTTCCTCGGCCTCGTTCTGGAGCGGGCTGGGCTATTTCAGTCCGTCACAGCCGGCTTACCAGTGTTAGTGTTAGTTCAAGCTTCCAGTCTAGAGCCTCTGACCCCTGTTACCTGGTGATCCTCCTGCCTTTGACTTGATTACTCGTGTATGACCCGGACTGACTCTGACCCCGTCTCTTGGTATCCGTTTCTGCTGCTACGTTCCCTGTCTGGCTATTTGACCCTCGGCTTGGTATATTGACTACGTGTATTGCTGCTCCTTCTGGTACTTCGTCCTCCGTACGGTTTTGACTCGGCTTGCCTGACCACGCTCCCATCACTCGTTGGTGTCTGTGCTTCTGATTAGTATAGCTTCTCTGTGTACTCAGTCTCACGTCCCTCCCTAGCTCCCTCTGGGGAATATTGCATTACACTGCAGTAGTCTTACAGCTCCCATCTGGTTTTGACCTATTGGCTTGTTTTCTGACCACGGGCTTGCTGTGACCTGTAGTACTTATATGACTGCTTACTCTTATGTTCAATAGTTTTTTATTGAAAATTTTTTGGTTATTGCATGTACAATAAAGCATATAACTGGGCCTACAGGAGACCATACGTTGTAAAACAGTAAAAATCAACAAAACAAGACATGGACTAACTAGGTATACAAACAATAAACATAAGGAAAGGATTTGGTAATAGGAAGGAAGGGGAGGTAATATCGGTAAGGAGGACCATTTCTTGCGTTTCGTTTAGAGATCACTTAAGGGTGACCTGTTGAGACAGAATGTAATGAGTCTTTGCAATATTTGGACCATGGGGCCCAAGTGCGGTTGCATAGTGTTACGCAATTATTGCGGATAGCATATAAAAATTCCAGTGCGTGATGTTCTTTAAGTCGAGAGGTCAGCTCAAGCATCGATGGTGTGGAAGCAGTTTTCCAGCGTTGGGCTAACATTACTTTAGCTACCATTAGAGTGTGTGCTACAAACCTGCGGAATTCTAGAGGTACCGTGTCAATCTCCAGCAGGCATAATGCTATGTGAGGAGAACGCTGTATTCTCAAAGATGTCACCAAATCTAGTAAGTTGAAAACCTCTCCCCAGAAGCACAAAACTCTAGGGCAGCTCCAAAATATGTGGAATAAGGAGCCCGTCTCTCCACAGTTCCTCCAACAACAATCAGAGGTTCCGGGAAACAATCTGGCCAGCCTCTCAGGAGTGTAATACCAGCGTGACATGCATTTCATATGCGATTCTTGAAGCGTCATGGAGAGCGACGCTTTTTTAGCCCATTTAAACGCAAGTTCCCACTGAGTCTCAGAATACAGTCTTCCTAGGTCAATTTCCCAACTGAGGATATGGGCTCGTTTAGTAAAGTGAATGGAGTGGTTAAATATTGCATATAAGTGCTTAGTTGTAGCAAAGTGAGGTTGGGGGTTAGTGCCCAAGATAAGGTTCCAGAGGGTCAGAGGAACCCGCGTATCAAGCTTATTACCAGAGAGGATATAGGATCTAGCCCTTCGAATATGGAATGCGGTTAGATGTGGCATGTGGCTTGTAAATTGCATTGTGGCTACATCTCCCCAAGTTTGCAGGCCAAGTTCCCCCAGCTCCGGGTGTCTAAGTCTGGAATACACTGATGAAGAAGTGCGATCGGTAATGCTGTCGCAGAGACCTGTGTATCATATCTCAACTTGGATGTTAATAAGACCCAACTACGTAGAGACGCTTTCACTACATGTGAAGCCGGTGGAGGAAGAGTTTTATCTACAATGTAAACTAACAAATGCAAGTGTAATGGTCTTGAATGATTTAAGACTAATTCTATGGTCGGCCAAGAGGAGTGTGTAGATTGCATCCACCAGTGTCTAGTTTGACGTATAATCGTAGCATGGTAATATGTGTGTAGATTGGGGACGCCCGCCCCTCCATGGTAACAAGACATTCTCAAGACTGAGGAGGCCACCCTGGGTTTCTTCCCAGCCCAAATAAACCCCAACATTTGTGATGAGAGCCTTGTTATATATTTCTTTGGTATCGGGAGATTAAGCGTTCTATATATATATAGGATTTTAGGTAAGATCATCATCTTATAGGATACGATCCGACCCATCCATGATATGTCTGTTTTTGAGAATGTGTCTAAAGTCTCCTGAATATCCTGTATTAGGCCATTCATATTTTGTAACACTGTCTTGTGAAATGGTAAGGTAAGCTTAATGCCTAGGTACGTTATCGTAGTATCCTGCCATTTGAAGGGGAACTCAACAAGTATCGCAGCCTTAAGTTGGGGATCAATGTGTACTCCCATGAGGTGTGATTTGGTGTAGTTGAGTTTGTAGTGAGATATCCGCCCAAATTCGTCTAGGGTGTTACAGGCTGATCGTAGGGAGGTTAACGGGTCGGTTAATAGGAGGACAATATCATCTGCATACAGACTTATTTTGTGTTGTCTACCAGAAATTGGGATACCTCTAATAGTCTGATCCAATCTGACTCTCTCCGCCAATGGTTCCATGATGAGAACAAAGAGGAGGGGAGACAGGGGACAACCCTGACGGGTGCCGTTCGTTATGTAGAATGGTTGCGATAAAGTGCCATTAATAAGCACCCTAGCGGATGGGCAGGAATATAAAGCTTCGATGTAGTGTAAAAAGTCGTTCTCGAAACCAAACCTGCGCAAAGTGTGGAACATAAATCCCCAATGAATTCTGTCGAACGCCTTCTCCGCATCCAACGAGAGAAGCAAAGAAGGCGCCCGACCCCTCGAAGCAAATTGAAGCAAGTTGAGGACACGTCGTGTTGCGTCAGATGTTTGGCGTCCCGCCACGAATCCTGTCTGATCAGTATGGATCAGCAGTGGTAAAATGTTAGATAGCCTGATGGCTAGTATTTTAGCGTATATCTTAGTATCTGAATTCAGTAGCGATATGGGTCTAAAGTTTCCAGGTTCGTTAGGGGATTTCCCAGGTTTAGGAATCGCAGTTACTGTCGCTTCTAAGAACTCAGGCGGGAAAGAAGCGCATTCACGAGCTGAGTTTAGCATGTTAGTCAAATGCGGCGCAAGTAATTCAGAGAAGGTTCGGAGATATTCATTCGAGTACCCGTCAGGGCCAGGTGATTTGCCCAGTTTAGACATATATGATGGATTGCAAGGTTTCAGTCACCGAGATTGGGGCATTTAGCATAGAGGCCGATGAAGGGGATAGTTTCGGGAGGTCAATTTGAGATAAAAAAGAGTTAATGGCTAGGTCTGTAGGTTGTATAACTCCCGGGGAATCTTTGAGATTGTATAACTGTTCGTAATATTTACGAAACGACTCCGCTATTTCCATAGGGTGTGTGATTGACGAGTGAGGGCATTGGGAGTTTTTTAGTGAGAACACCGTACTACGGATTCGCCTTTGTTTTAGTTTGGATGCCATGTATCGAGAGGTTTTATTAATTGACCCGTAGTGGGTTGCACGCATGGTGCGTATGTATTTATCGTGTTGGCTAAACAGATGAAGTTGTAAATTATGTCGATGGGTCATCAGACTTCGATGATTATTCAATGTTGGTTGTGAAGTGACTTCATTCTCAGCTAATTGGACTTTCAGCAATAAACTATCCAGCTGACTCGTTAGTGCCTTTTTCCTCTGAGCTCCCATTTGGATGAGGTGTCCCCGCATGACAGCCTTGTGAGCTAACCATAATATCGAGGGAGTAACGTCAGGAGTAGCATTAACACTAAAGTAGTCTGCTATATGCTGTCGTATGCGTGTCGCATATGAAGAATCGGTGTACAGTGCCAGGTTATTTCGCCATTGCCTCGTCGTTGATGCATTGGCTCGCGGAGACCACTCCAACGTTATCGGCGCATGGTCCGACCACGCGGCCGTCCCTACCGTAGCAGACTTAGCATCTGGCAATGCCCAACGATCCACAACAAACATGTCAATGCGTGAAAAGGTGCGATGTCGAGCTGAGTAGAAGGAGTAAGCCCTAGAGCTAGAATTAAGGCATCTGTATGTATCGTATAGGGAGTGTGATCTTAACCATTGTTGGAGACATGGGACATGCCGGGATCTAGGATTGGAAGAATCTAACGACCCATCAGCTATCATGTTGAAGTCCCCTCCCATAAGCAGACTTCCCTTCGCCATTACTCGGACTTTACGCATTACCCTGTTTAGGAAACGAATTTGTCGTAAATTCGGTGCATATATATTAACCACAGTGACCATTTTGTTCTGTAGCAGTCATGACTGCTTACTCTTAACACAGCTTTGGATGTTTTTGCTGCCACCTGGTGGTGGTTTTGGCTGCTGCAGTGCAGGCTTGTCCTGAGCACACTGGCCTGCATTTCAGCTGCATTACACTGCTCTAGATAATAAGAAAAAATGGAGATACGTAGCACATAATTTGGCCAATTCATGCATGCACAGCAGCCAACGACAAGGCGATGTGTGGTTTGCTGGGAACCTGCCTAATGTGAATCCTCTTAGGATAAAACCTGAATTTATGGGTAAGGGCTCCTTTCCATTTGTGGGAAAAAAAACGGTCCGTTTTCTGGATGGAAAAAACGGTCCGAATATATGCAATTGTCATTCGATTGTCATGCGATTTTTAATCGCACCATCCGTTTTCCATCTGTATGCAATGCGATTTTAACATGACGTTTTGCATAGAGCAGTTCTCTCATGTAAAAATTCATGTAAAAATCACATTGTCAAAATTAAAAATGTGCACAAAAAGCAAATGATTATATATATATATATTGTAAGGTTTTACTCACTCGGCTGCTTCAGAGGTAAATCAGGAGACACTTTCTTATGCAAAAAGTCCTTAGGTTTATTGCTTCATAAACCTCACAGTAACATATAGTACAGTTCTCCAGTACTTCAGCTCGGTCCTGGAACCTCACTCTTCAGACACAGAGTCCTCTCTGTAATGTCCCGCCGGGACACATGGAAGTCTGTCCACACTGGCAGACTCCCACACACTCTCTTCACAGGTGCCAAGCACACTTTGTTACATAGGTGTAACCCTGCCCACAGGTGATGTCAGGATCACATGGTTAGGTCACCTGATCATGACCTCATCACAGGTCCTTCAGACACACACCATTACATACTGGCTTTATCCTAGGTATTTAGACACATACCCCTTGGGTGGGTTTGTAGGTGACTGGACCCGCCCAGCTCTCCAAGTCACCTGGAAGCCTCCCAATGTATAGCACAACTCTCAGCAGTAGATCTGCTGAACCAAAACATCCAGGCTTCCATCACAGGGCCACCCACCTCTGCGATACATACCGTCCATCCATCACATGCCTCCATGCATATCCCGAGGGCCATACACAGTGCCCCCTAGCTGCATCAGGGGTCATTACACCACAATATATATATATATATATATACATATATATATATATAGTTCATACACTTCTACATAGTATAATAGCCGCTAATTCAATTGCCGGCTTTTGTGAAATTACAGACCCGACATGAAATGACACATGGTTTATATACAGTTAACCATGTCATTTCATGTAGTTTGATATATGGTTTTCACTAACAATTACATGAGTGTATGTGTGCAAAATTTCACACATGTAGGGTTTAATGAAAGGTGTAAATTCATCGAAAAAAAATGCGTGGGCTCCCGCCCTATTTTCTCAACCAGACAGACAAAGCCAGCAAGTGGGGGCAGATAATAATAGCCTAGGGAGGGTGCATTTATTTTGTGCCCCCCCTGGCTACTAACGTCTGTGCTCCCAGCCACCCCAGAAAAGGCAAATCTATAATTAGATGCGCCCTTTCTGGCACTTTGCCGGTCTATTCCCATTGCCCTGTAGCGGTGGCTAATGGGTTAATAATGGGTTAAAGCCACCTTGCTATTGAAAGATGACTTTAAGCCAGGTTAATAATTGAGAGTTGTCAATTTGACAACTCTCAATTATTAATCCTATTGTATGAAATGGTTAAAAAATACACACACATTAATGAAAAATCATTTTAATTAAATAAATTCACAGTTTTTGACCATCTTTTATTGTACAGGTAATCCTTGATTCCCTTGTTCTCCTGAAATAAAAATAAAATAATAAAGCAAGCTTATTCTTACCTATCCGACGCACAGTCAGGTCCCACGCTGTAATCCATCAGAAAGGGTTTACAGCTAGCAGCACAGCTAATACTGGGTGGTCAGCTGTAAACCCCCAAATGAATGAGCTAATCTCCCGGCTGGCAGGAGAGAAAGTGATTACTGTGTGAAGCTTAATTGATTGCTTCCCACTGTAATCAGTTCACTTCAGGTCAGCCGGGGACACCGCACAGCATCAGTGACGTCAGAGGGAGTCCCCGCTGACCTGAAGTGAACTGATTACAGTGGGAAGCAATCAATTAAGCTTCACACAGTAATCACTTCCTCTCCTGTTGCCGGGAGAGGAACTCATTCATTCGGGGGCTTTCAGCTCAGCGGCAAGCATTAGCTGTGCTGCTTGGCTGAAAGCTAGTTAACACTTTGTGAAGGATTACAGCGTGGGACCTGACAGAGCACCGGATAGATATGAATAATGTTGTTTTATTATTTGTTCTTATTACAGGAGACCAAGGGCTTCTCAAGGATTAGAGTTAAATAAAAGATGGTCAAAAATGTGTTTATTTCATTAAAATTATTTATTCTTCATGTGTGTGTGTTGTTTTTATTTCCTTCAATAGGATTAATAATTGAGAGTTGTCAAATTGACAACTCTCAATTATTAACCTGGCTTAAAGTCACCTTCCAATAGCAAGGTGGCTTTAACACTAGAACTACTGATGGAGTCATTTTGACTCCTTTCGTTTTTATTTCTCTTCTGTGACTACATTTTCAGAATTCCGGCTTGAAACTCGGTGACTTTTCCTCAAATATGATGTGAAAAAAGATTTTGTGAGAATAAATAATTTTGGTGAAAAATTTGCGCGTTTTTTTCAAAATTTACCAAGAACTACTGAAGGGAGTCATTTTGACTCCCTACTATATTTTGAGGTCCTTTTGTCACTAAATGTTGCTATAAAGTTTTGTGCATAATTTTTTCACTCTGTCTTATTTACCCTGATGTTCATATAGATGTAGTTCAATTTACATGTCAACTTTTCACATTTTCCTTGTGTTTTACCTGCTTGTATTACTGTGTAATGCTGAACAAAATAGCTTGTTTACTCTAGGCTCTTATCTTATGCTAATGAAGGGTGGTGTTTTTCTACGGTCCTAGCAGGAGACAGTATTCTGGATAGTAACTTTACTTTCAGTTCAGCTGAAGAGACAAAGAGAACAGACGCAGACATACGAGCTCTGAAGACTCATACAGGTATGAATTGTTATGAAATAGTTTAGCTGTCTGTCAACTGATTCAGCCCACCTACTTTTGAAGGTGGCAGAACAGTTATTATTTCTTTTAGTTTTCATTTAATTTCTATTTTTCAGCAGGGAACTATATAGAATTATGGAATTTGTGAGGAATATGGAGAGAAGACGTTTGATAAAGCCTCAGGATATTCTGGCTACTTTGCAATCCATACCGGAGGATGAATCGGAATCCGAATTGCAGGAACATGTATTTGATTCTGACAGTGATGAAGATTTCATTCCTCAGAACATATCAAGTGAATCTGAAGACTCAGAAGGAACAAATCCAGAAGGTAAGTAGTTATGTGTATTTATTTGTTCTTCCACACACTGAGTTAGGGCCTGTGCACACTAGCAGAATTCTGGCTGAATAGCCATCTGGATATTCTTGCCGCAATACAGGCCGTACCTGCCCGCTCATGCCTGAAGCTCCGCTCCGAACCCGGGCTGGAGCCGCTGTCAGGGACAGAGCAGCGCTTGCTTACGCGCGAGCACGGCTCCGTCCCAGACAGCGGCTCCAGCCCAGGGTTCGGAGCGGAGGTTCAGGTATGAAACTCCGCTCTGTACCTGAGCGGGCAGGTACGGGCCGGATTGTGGTGAGAATATCCGGTCGGATATTCCGCCGCTAATCCAGCCAGTGTGCACGGACCCTTACAAAACAAAAATTCTAAATATTCATCAACTTTTTTTCCCAGATATTCCAAGCACATCAACTGGGGATCGGGCTCATGCAGTTATGTTGCCTCGTGACCATCCTCCTGGTCGTGGACAGAAAAAATCAGCAAAACGTCCCAGAAATGAAAGAACAACAGATAACGATGGCGGCGAAGGTAATGCAACAACAAACACCAGAGAAGGCGAATCTGAAGGAATACTAGTTTCAGCGGATGGTATTCAATGGAAACCTGTTGAATTGGAGAACACTTGCCTGGTAGGCGTGACAGCCAAAATATTCTTCGAGAAGCACCTGGCCCTACAGGATACGCCAGAAGAAATATCATTATCGATAGTCCTTTGAGCGCATGGCGTTTATTTTTTGATTCATATATATTGACACATATAAAGAACTGTACGCTTGCAGAAGCATGCAGGAACAATAATTTACAGTTTACTCTATCTGATGAGGAGCTAGATGCATTCATTGCGATATTCTATGCTCGTGGAATATCGGGCACGAACCGTCACTCGATTAGCAGTATTTGGTGTAATGACTGGGGAATACCGTTTTGCAAAGCGACAATGTCTAGGGACCACTTTGTTGAAATTATGAGGTTTCTCAGATTTGATGAGAAATCTACTCGATCGGAGAGACTGCAAACGGACAAGTTTGCTCTATTTTCTACTGTGTGGGACAGGTTTATTGAAAATTGTATTGCGTGTTACAAACCTGGCCCATACATAACGGTGGATGAGCAACTTTTCCCAAGCAAGACTGGGTGTCCATTCACGCAGTACATGCCTTCCAAACCAGATAAATATGGCCACAAATATTGGCTAGCTGTTGATAAGGAGAGCAAATATCTGGCAAATGGCTTCCCTTATCTAGGCAAAGATGCACACGCCGTGCTGAGGACCGTTTAGCTGACCATGTGGTAATGAAGTTATTGGACCCGTTTTTGAAAAAAGTCGCAATGTTACAACCGATAATTATTTTACTTCAGTAAAATTAGCTAAACAGCTAAAAAGCAAAGGAACAACCATCGTGGGAACACTGAACAAGATAAGGCGAGAAGTGCCTAAAGAAATAAAATCCATGAAAGAGGAATTGTACAACACTAAAGTGTTTAGAAATGAAGACAATTTTACACTTACAGTATATCAAGGAAAGCCCAACAAAAATGTTGTCATTTTGAGTTCCGTCCATCCAGATGTTGTTGTTGCGTCTGATTCCGCTAAAAAAAACTCCAAAAACGGTAAAGTTTTACAATGAAACAAAATATGGAGTAGATGTAGTGGATCAGATGGCACGAAAATATACCACACGAACATGCACAAGGAGATGGCCTGTTCATGCATTTGAAAATGCCTTAGACTTTGCGGGTATAAATGCATGGATAATATTCAATGAGATAACCCACCAAAAATGTCATGCAAGGCATTTTTGCAAACGCTTGTGAGAGAGTTGAGTGGTCCTTATGTCACAGATAGGGAAAAGGGTTCCACGTCCCAAGTTTCTACATGCTCAGAAGTGATGGTTCAAACAAAATTTTGCCAGATCAAAGAAAAGTGCAAGAAAAATAGATCTGTCGGCAATTGTAAGACTTGTGGTAAGTCTTTGTGTGGGCAATGTACTGCCATAAATCAAAGGCAATGCCTAAAATGCGAAACACCAAATGTTTAGAAGGTGAATTCTGCGCCATATTTTCATTTTTATGCTCCTCCACCTACATTTTCTCTGCTTTTTGTTCTTCAGTTGTTGTTTATATGTGTGCACTTGAATAAAAAAAAAATGTTTGAAAAACGTCTATTATAATTATTGTTATTTTCTGTAGAAAAATAAGAAAAGCAGAAAAAAAACAATCAAAGCATTACTGTTGGATCTCACAATAATAATACATTACAAAAAATATAATTATTAATAAATAACCACAAATGAAACTCTAAAAATAAACGAAAACAAGCAAGGAGTCAAAATGACTCCTTTCAGTAGTTCTAGGCGGGGTCACGAGTCCAGTAGTCCTAGTGTTAACCCATTCGCCACCGCTACAGGGCAATGGGAATAGACGGGCAAAGTGACAAGAAAGGGTGAATCTAATTATAGATTTGCCTTTTCTGGGGTGGCTGGGGCAGATGGTAGTAGCCGGGGGGGGGGGCACAAAATAAATGCACCCTTCCTAGGCTATTATCTGCCCCCACTCGCTGGCTTTGTCTGGTTAAGAAAATAGCGGGGGAGCCCACACATTTTTTTTCAACAAATTTACACCTTTCATTAACCCCTAGCTGTATGAAATTTTGCACACATACACTCATGTCATTGTTAGTGAAAACCATATATCAAACTACATGAAATGACATGGTTAACTGTATGTAAACCATGTGTCATTTCATGTCGGCTCTGTAATTTCACAAAATCCGGCAAATGAATTAACGGCTATTATACTATGTAGAAGTGTATGAACTATAAATATATATATATATATATATATATATATATATATGTGTCACAATGACATATATATATATTATATATGCATTCTGTGTGTATATATCTAGTGTTTTGTGAGCTGTCAGTGTGATTTTACAGTAGCCGGGATCATTTGCCGGCTTTTAAAGGACACTGGTGCGTATAAATCGGACAGCAACTCGCATGGTGCGAGTGCTGTCCGATTTTTTATCGCATCCATTGACTGCATTAGCGATTATCATGACAAAATCGCTGAAAATCGCAGCATGCTGCGATTTTTTTCTCAGACCGATTTCAGCTGAGAAAAAAAATCGCAAATGAGAAGTCCCCTATTGAATAACATTGGTCCGATTGCAAGCCGATTTTTTATCGCCTTGCAATCGTCCGTTTTTGTCTCCAGTGAGTATGAGCCCTAAGTAGGATCCTGCTGCAACTAAACCAGTGCCAGTCAGTCTTTTTGTTGTTTGTATATTAGCTCTCAGATCAAGTACTCCCTCTTTTTAGATATCCAAAAATCTTTTGCAGCTGCTGATTGACATGAAATATTGCTTTTTCCTTATTTGTCCCCAGAATGTACCAGTTACAACCACTTTTTATTTCTTGTCCTTTAACGTTTTTTTACCCATGTGTATATAGTGTCTCCTAGTTCCGGCTTCTAGCACTTCAGTATAAGGCTGTTATGTGGTACAGTATCAAATGCCTTCCTGAAATTCTGATATTTCACATCAGTGGCATTTTCAACATCCAGATTTGGACTTACGTCCTCATAGAAACCCAACATGTTAGTTAGACTCGACCTATCTTTCATGAATCCGTGCAGGTTGACAGTTATTATATATTCTCTGCAATATATACAGATCATCTCTTATGATACCCTCAAAAACTTTGCACACCATGATGTCTACGATCGTATCAGACAGCTTAAAAAGAGGGAGGCCTTCTGGATACACACCTTAGACACTTTATCCCCCAGAGCCCTCAATAGAGAATACGACCTCTTATCGTTTATTTGACCCCATAACTTTTCCATCATATATGATCGCACTTCATATATTATTAGATGTTTTCATCTTATGTTCTGTTATTTTGTTCCATATTGGAATCAACTGTATTACAATTTTACTATGGGTCTCATGGTTATTACCATGATTTTCTAGTTATTCAAATATTTTCTGTTATGGTAATCAGTTATATATAATGATTTGTATAAACTAACTCTTCTCTCCTCTCCCTTAGAGCCGCCTTTTTAATATCCTATGCTTCACCACCTTTCTGGACTTCATCCTATTCCATAACCTACAGTTATCAGCACTTATTCTCTCTATACCGCTGTAAGCACTTCTCTTCCGCCCATTTTCCGGCTGTAAGGTTCTTTGGCTCTGTTGACATGTTCCTTGAAACTCAGTTTTCCGTCGGCCATTTTGCTTTCTGTCTTTCTGCAGCTCTTGCCCTCAGTTAATATGGAGTTCCAGTTTTCATGTTCCCGCCCTGATTCTTCCCTCTTGCTTCTTAAGCAGCCTCAGCTGAACAATCAGTGCTCCTGAATCAAGCCTCAGTCAGTCTGTGACCTGACTCCTGGGAACCTTAAAACTTGTACTCCAGCTATTCCCTACTGAGGAACCTTTGAACACTTTTGGACTCTGGAAACCTGCTGTTTGGTGAATCCATTTTGCAGAGGAATGACGGTACAGAGAAGAGATCCTGAACCTGCTTTGGAGATTTATTGTAGTGCTTGAAGTTACTCTGGCCTGCTGTTTTCTCCTTCGCTGTTCCTGCAAACTGTGTGAACTTTTCAGCATGCTTGTATGAAGTATACAAGTCATTTCATTTCAACCTATGTCTCCTGTGTTTTCCTCGCACCCAAGCACAAGACGCTATAGGAACTGTACACTATACATGACAAGATTCAGGAGCCTATGTTTAGTGTCTGCTGGGTCTGGGAAAGCCGTGTCTGCTGTGACTGTGGATATCAGATGTCCGTTTAATACTTATTTGATGACAGTGGTTTTGACTTCTCAAACCATTCCAGGTGAGCGCATTCCCTTAAAATTTTACTCTGCAGTGTTACCACAGGTAAACACTATTGTTTTTTTTCTTTCCTCTTCTCCTTCCAGCACTTCTGCCTTAAAAGATCTGGAAGATGGAGGCCCGCATAAAGGAACTTTGCGGAGTGACTGATACAATCCTTTCAGATGTACAGACTTTAAAAACCCGTTTTGCAAGCCTACAGGACCTCACTATCATAATTTGCAAGTGTTTGGACAGACTACCCAGGAATTGCGAGCCAGGATTGAGGCTCTAGAGGAACGAGCCCATGCTCCTGCCCATAACCCCGAGTTCTGGAGATCCCCAAATTACCTCCTTTTCGTTTTGGCGGTGAACGTGAGAAATTCAGGGGATTTATTAATCAATGCAATTTATTTTTCTCTGCACATGCTTCACAATTTACCACTGAACGATCCAAAGTGCTTACTATAATCTGTTGCTTACCAATAAGGCTTTGATGTGGGCAAACACCCTCTGATTGAGACTGAGGATGATTGTTTGAATCACCTTGATGCTTTTATTCAGCCATGGGGCAGGGTTTGATGACCCCAATCGAGGTGCAACAGCTGAAGCAGCCCAGTTAACTTTGCACCAAGGTAAGCGTTCAGTAGCCGAATATTCCCTGGATTTCAGGAATGGGCTCTTGATACCACTTGGGACACTTCCGCTAAGAAATTTTTTCGGAAAGGGTTTTCTCCACTGATTAAGGTGAACTTGTCGTGCCGACCCTCCAACTGCGTTTGGTGACTTTATTAACATTGTATTCGTATTGATGCTCGTCTGAAAAGAACGCAGACAAGAAGATGGTTCGAAAAAAAAACGCACTAACCTTTTTTACCTCCCTCCTCACTAAGGGAAAACCTTGAGTAGGTCACAAGGGAACCAGAACCTAACCCATCAGGTGGACTCTTACAAAGACGGGTTAGTGATGCACGCAAAAACATCGTATAAGGAAAATCATGTTTCTACTGTGGTAAGGCGGGCCTTCATTATAAACTGCCCCAGCCGTTCTCGTAAGACTACTGCAGCGTCATCACTGTGAGTGTTGGGGAGAGGAGCTCTGTCATGTCCGAGCCTCAGGCTCCAGAGAGATCTCTGCAAGAGATCTTTATTTTCGGACTTAAACTCTGTTAGTTCTGGGGACGTGAAGGTTTTAACGCTGCAATTTTTTAAGTTTCCTCAGCGATGTCCCAGCTGAGTTGTAAAAGAAACAATTCTCATTGCTTCCTTTCCATCAAAAACTTGGGTTGACTCAGTCTGGGGGTCTAGCCTCTATGATCGACCAGGACAAGTGGGAAAATTTTTTGGATATCTCCTTTGCCCCTGAAACAGGGGATACTTCAGTGAAAAGGCTACTCCAGTGCAGAGGAGACTGTGGATGGCTCCCTGCTGACCTCTGGACCAGTGGATCAGGAAACAAGCCTTTGAGGGTCCTTATGGGTAAAGATCATCAGGAGAAAAATGTCTTTTATGCTTAACTCTTCTCCCCACTTTCCCATTATTCAGGGCTACCATGGCTGCAGGCGCTGAATCCTACGATTAACTGGGAGACCGGAAATTTCATTTGGAGAAAAATGATCAAGGATTTCCTTGCTCTTTTCCCCTAAAGGAACCATGTCAGCCCTAAACCGTGAACCCGGACTTTGGATTTTGTGACAAGAAGAACGTGATCAGCTCCTCCTACCGTAAAATTTTTCCCAATTTTTAATATTGCCTGGAGCCGAGAACCTTTTTGGTAAGATCTACCCCTAGCGGGGCCCGAGCTAAAATTTTTGGGGTTTATATAAGAAAATTTGCCAAGGGCTTCAAACGCCCCCTTCATCCCCGGGGGTGCCCCCCTTTTTTTTGTAAAAAAAAATGGACCTGAGCCCGCATAACATGGGAAACTCAAAAGGTACATTAAAAACGTTTCTATTGCCTTTAAACCCCAAGTTTTGGAGGGGTGGGGCATGAAAAAATTTTTCTAAACGGATCTCGGGGGAAAACTTGGTCCGTATTAGACCGGGATAAATGGAAAAACTGTTTCGGCACGCTAGGACACTTAAATATTAGTTATCCTTTTGGTCTGAGTAGCCCCAGCCACTTTCCAACCTTCGTAAGATATTTCAGGTCTCCAGATATTTTTTGTGGTGATTAATCGGATGTTTTCTAATTTTTTCTAACTCCACAGGGAACCGGGGGACAGTGGAAGGTTTTAAAAAACGCCAAAGACAAAACCTCCACATAAATAAAATTTAAATTCCAAGGACCCAAATTCTTTTTTGGGGTATGTACATTACGCAAGGATTAGTATGGGAAGCAAAACCCCCGCCATCAAGGTTGGCCCAACCCCAGAAATTGAAGGGGTGCAGCGCTTCATGGGTTTCCCAACTTCATAGACTTTTTTTTAAAAATTTTTTGGGTGGTCACCTACACCCAACTTCCCGGGAAAAATCAGGTCCCTGGCCCCGCAAGCTCAAAACTTTTCCTGTTAAAGGATAAATTACCACCGCCCTATTTTAGTACATCCCAACCCCAGCTTTCCTTTATAATAAAAGGGGGACTTCAGACTGGCCTTGGAGAACCTTCAAAAACAGGTGAGAAGAAGTCTTGCCCCCTGTCCCTCTTTTCCCCCCTTGTTTCGTGAGGGAACTAGTTGGGGAATAGAGAATTTTTGGGCCCTATTGCCGCCCTTTAAAGGAAAGGGGGAACCTTCTTCAGGGAAAAGCACAGCAATAGTCGTCCTGAAGCCAGAACCCTTTAATTTATCAGGTCGGCTAAGGCCCGATCCCCCCCGGCTCGCGAATCTTTTCCAAAACAATTTTAAATTTTTCATTTTTATGACCAGGATGCCAAGGGGAAAAGGGTGAGCACCCGGTTAATTTCCCCCGACACTCCATTACTCCCCTAAGACTATTCTTCCCGACCTAGTTCCGGGAGTGATTATAATCAAGCCTATTTAAGGACATCAAGGAAGATCCTGCGGATTCTTTTTGGGGTAACCCCCCCGGGGGGAATTTGTCTTTAAGAAGGGGGTTGGTTCAGGGCCCGTTGTAATCCGAACAGTCGATTTAGATATTGCAATCATCCCCGTTCCAGATAGCCGGCATAGGGGGAAATTTTAAAGACACAAAATTTTTTTCTCGTTTTTTTGGGGCCCCTTAGGAAAGATGTTTTAAACTATGCACTTTAGGAAGCGTGCAAGATGAAAAAAAACCCCGCCCTACCCAAAGTCTTTTTCAAACCCCTTCCCCCCCCCCGTCCCCCCCCGGGGGTTCCATTCTATGGGCTTCTTTGGGGTTCCACCTTTCAAGGAAAAAACCCATTCAGGGTGGTTGACCGCTAACAAAAGGGAGCTTCATTTTATCCCCGTGCCTTACCCCTGCAAAACGACTAGACTTGATGATTTAAAATGTGTTTGTTACATGGAGTAACGAGAGGTCTTTGGATCGGGGGGAAAAATTTATTCAAGGTTTTGGCAAAATTTCTGGGGCAGCATTGGACTTTAAAAAAAACCCTTTTTCTTGGGTTTTCATCCCCAGACTAATGGAAAAACAGAACGAACAAATCAGACCCTGGGCAGTTCTCCGCTGCTTATCCCCCACCTACAAGAGTTTGGGTGGATTATTCCACTGGTTTTTTCCCTTTTTAAAAAAAACTCTCAGAGCCCCCCCAACTCTCCTTTTACTCCAATCTAGGTTTTTCATCCAAAATTTTTCCCCTCGTTTTCCCAAAAGTAGCCCTTGCCCGTGGCTAAAAGAATCACTTCTTTACAAAAAAATAAAATCTTCAAAGGAAAATCTAAAAATTGGCGGGGGAAAGGGGTACAAGAAAGCAGCAGAAAAATTTAAAAAAACCCTGCACCAGCTTTCAAAGGAATTTGGTCTGGCGTCAACCAAAATTTTTAAAATTTAAAAAGTTCCTCGAAAAAATTTTGGGGCCCAAATTTAACTTTGGGGCCCTTATAAAACAGTAGGATTAAAGTGCGTTCTTTGTCTTAAACTGCCCAGAAAAATGAGATCCACCCTTTTTTTTCTGTATCCCTACAAAAGGGGGCTGCAACACCCAATACTTTCCTGGATTTTTCTTCTCCCCCCCGACCCGGGGGGGTGGGGGGGTCGGAAGAATTTATGGGGAAAGGTTTCCCAGATTCCGGGTTGCAAAAATCAGTTGCAATATTTGATTAAATGGCAGGGCCCCAGGGGAAAGGAAAATAAAGGGAACCGTAACAATGAAAAAGCCCTTTGCCTGCCCCCATTTCTTTCAGGGTACCCTCCCAAGCCGGGGCCGAGGTAAATCCGGGGGTTTCCCCCCCTAAGGGGGGGAAATTTGGGGGGTTTCTTTGTCTTTTTTGACATGTTCCTTAAAAACTCATTTTTTCCCGGGGGGGCCCCATTTTGTTTTCTTTTTTCTCGCTTTTGCCCTCAGAAAAAGGGGGTTTTCCAGTTTTCATGTTCCCCACCCTGTTTTTTTCCCCCCGGGCTTTTTAAAAACACCCAGCTGAAACAACATGTCCTAAACAAGCCTCAGCCCGTCTTGACTACTCCGGGAAAACCCCTTTAAATTTTACCCAGCATTCCCTATGAGGAACCTTTGAACACTTTTTGGACTCGGGAAACCTGTGTTTGGTGAACCATGTTTCAGGGGAAATTTAAAGGGTGGGGGAAAAAGAGCCTAAAACCTTTTTTTGGAATTTATTGTAGTGTTAAAGTTACTGGGGGGGGGGGGGGGGGGGGGGGGGCCGGGCCTGTTTTTCCCCTGCCCCTTTTCCTGCAAACTTTGTGAACTTTTCAGCATTTGAGAAGAAATACAAGCATTTCATTTCAACCTATGCCCGGTTTTTTCCCCCTCGCCCCCAAGCACAAGACGCAATAGGAACGGGCCCAAAAAGACACGGCCTTTGGAACCTGGGAACGCACAGATTCATGTGGAACCAAATTTTACTTCCGGCACGCACGATGTGTCATCGGGCACCCCAAACCTTTTTTTCTGCCGGGCAGAAAAGGCCCCACGCCGTCCGGGGTTTTTCCCCCCTTGTTTTTCTCCCGCTATACACCATACTCCCCTGAGACTAGCGGGGGAAACCCCTGTCGGTCCTCAAAATTTTTCCCTTTTCAACCAGGTGGTATTTAAAATTTAACCCCCCTTGGTATAAGAAACCGGTTTTCCCTTTTTAAAAAAACCCCCTTTTACTCTGGGTTTATATTATAGACACCGCCAGCGATGCCGGCCCTGTTAAAACCCCTTCTAGGCAAAGACTTTCCCCCAAATTTGGATGTGCCCCACTTTAAAAAAATCTACTTTTTTACTTGGAGTCACAGATTCTCTATTCCCCCGCTATAACTGGTGTGCAAGCATGTATTTTTTTTAAATTTTACGTCCCCAAAAGGGTTTTCCACAAGTGCAAAAACGGTATGAAATTTTTTGATTTAGCACACACATACTCCCCCCTTGATTCCCCCTTGATTCCCCGGGTTTTTTTTGGGCCGACCTAAAGGGATTTTTTACTGGGGGAAAACTGCTCTTTTGCCTACCCTGTTCTCAGTTCTCATGATCGGATTTTTTTTTATATACTTTTTTTTGTAAAATTTTTCTTTTTTTTGTGTTTTTTAATTTTTTTTTTTCTTTTGCTTATTTTTTTTGGGATTACTGAGAAAGGGAGTACGACCAAAAATTTTTAAAAATTTTTCCTTTAAAAGGAATACATTAAATTCCCTTAATACATTGAGTGCCCAGTTTTTTTTTGGAAAAAATTTATCGGTTGGCAAATACTCTAACACCCTTCCCGTAGTGACACGTTTTATTCCCACACCTTTGGATTTTCCCTCAATGGGGCCCGTTTGCTGGCTCCTGACTCCCGGGGGCCCAAAAAACTGTTACCCGGGGGTTGATGGGGAAGTAGTCACTTTTTGGGAGCTTTCCCTTTCCCTTTTTTTGGGCCCAGGGGGGGACCACAAACCGCCCCCAAAACAAATCAATAGGGGGGATGTGTAGTACCCTGCCCGGGAGCCACTACGAGAGAAAAGCCAGCTCCCAAGTGAACAATCAGATTTCTTCAAAACTTTTTAATCATTAAAGATTAAAAGCATTAAATTTTCATTTTTAAGTGATTTATTGGTCCCCCCTTTAACATTCAGTTTTTTATCGCCCTAATTTAGTGTTTTTCTGTAAATTTTTGGGCTTTTACCTTCCCCCCCCTCCCGTTTTTTTTTTTTTATTTCAAAAAATTTAAAATTTAATTGTAATCCATCTCTTTTTTTTATTTTGGGTGTTTCCTATCAGTAAGTTTTAAACAAAAAAAATCTGTGACTTAAACCCCCAAATTACTCCGTCTGTTACAAAAAATAACGTACAGTGGGGAAAAAAGCACGGTAAAATGTTGATTGCAAGATTCCCACGATAAAGAATGGAGGCTGTAATTTTTATTGCAGGTAAACTTCACTAGAAGACAAATCTAAAAATAAAATCCAAAAAAAACAATTTATGATTTTAAAATTTTAAATTGCTTTTTTATTTCACAAAAAGTTTTTGATCACCTCCCCAAACGCAAAAATTTTGGGGGTCTCATAGACCGGGTTAAACCCACCTGAACTCATTCCCTTTGTATAAAAGCCCACCTGTTCACACACTAAAATAAAACATTTCCCCTCCCCCCCAAAGGCCCCCGCCCAAAGGGGCGCCCAAATTTACACCAGGAAAAAAATTTTGATTTGCAGAACGGGGGGGTTGGGTACGGAAAAAAGCAAGTAGCTCGGTGAAAGGGCCCAAAACTGTTTGGCCCCTTTTTTTTAAAAAGGGGGAAAATGACTTTTAAAATTTAAATCGGTCGGGTCCACGCAGAACTTCCCCAGGGAAAAAATGATTCTGAGAAAGGTCAGGAGTAGCCAGAACTACCGGGGATCTCGTAAATTTCCCTGAAGACAGCTGGACACAATCGCAAACATTTTCGTTAGTAAACACTCCCCCATCTTTGAATTAGAATTTTCCCGGGAAAAGCAATTTTCCCCCCCCAAAAACCACCCCCACCCCGGCCATTTTAAAGTTCACCATGACCATTCGTGATCCAGAGGAGCCTGGAAAAAGGTTATAGGGGCGTGAACCAAAAAAAATTTTTTGGGGATCAACCACTCGTGTTTGGAGGATGAAGGTGAGTAAACCCCCAAGAAAACTGTCTAAAACCCGAAGCAGGGAGGAAACTCATACTTTGGGGTCTTTTTTCCCAAAGGGGGCCAAGGACTGCACCTATAAAAGGGGGGAAAAAAAGGGTCTGTACACAAATTTCCCCCAAAAAACCCCCCCTTTCCCCATAAGAGCATTCAAGTGGTTGTGGCTGGGTTTTTTCCATCATGGCAAGTTGAAAGAGAGCGGGGGAAAAAAATAGTGGCTTTTAAAGGGGTTTCAGGTTCCAGACCAAACCCCCAAAAGAAAAACTTTGGGGGGAAATGAACTCAATGTTGCCCGGGCCCCCAAAACCCCTGAAAGATCTGAAGAAAACATATGGGAGTGGGCCCCAAAACCCCCTGCAGTGGGTCAAACTTGGTCAAGAAAAAACGGGGAAAAAAACATGACCCTGATTTTGCAACGCAAAAAAGGGTTTTTAAAACCCAAAATTTTTTTAAAATTCTGTTTTTCTTTTTAAAACAATACTTAATTTGAAATTTTATTGCATAAAATTTGAAAAAAATCTACAATGTAAATTTTTTTTTTTTTTTTTTTTTTGTTTTTGGCCCAAACAGTTAATTAAACCCAAAAAAAAATTACAGACCTCCCATTTTTTGAAAAGGGGGAAAATTGAAAAAAATGGGAGTGTATCAAAACTTATTTTCCCCCTTTTAAATGGTTAGGGGTTTCTACCTTTAACGTTTTAAAAAGGAAATCTGTTAACGGGGCTGTGTTTTCCCCCTCTGGAGTAGCATGATGCGGGGCGAGACTTTTGATAAAAACCCCTTTTAATCTGTGCAATCAATAGAATTTTTTTCGAATCGCTCTTTTTTTTTTTTACTGGTAGACGGCTTTTCTACCAGTGGACCAACAAAAAAAAATTTTGTAACTGTGCTATAAGCTTTTTAAAATGGAAAAAAAAAGGGCACACGGGCATTTTCCCTCAGGAAAAAAACAAGAAATGTTTCCGATACGAAATGTTTTTAAACACGGGGGACGTCGGCCCCAAAAATTTTAGAAAACCAAATAAAAATTTTTACAAAGAAAATGCTTCCCTTTTCTAATGGAAAAATTTTCAATACCCCCGAAGGGTTTTAAAAAGGATCAGTTAACGCAATTTTTTAAAAAACAATATTTACTAAAAATGAATTTTCCCCCCAAAAAACCTTTTCAACATTTTTCAGCCCCCCTTTAAAAGGGGCCAGCTAACCCCTTTTCAGTGATTCCCATTAACAAGGGTAAATGTTTTATGAGGGGAAAGGCGGAGATCAATATCTGTCCCTATTAAGTAAGAATGGGCACCAGTGACACTTTAAAAAAGGGGGGTGGGGCTTGGGGGCCCTTTTTTTCTTTTTTTTCCAGGTTATCTCTAAAAAAACACGGGGGGTCACAGCAAGCCAAAAATGGGGCCCCCCGGGAAATATCGCAGTAGAAAGATTTTCACCTTTCCCAAAAACTAAATTTCATCCCCAAGAAATTTAAAGGGGGAGGTTCCTTGTTGCCAAAAGGCCCCCAGGGGGCCCAAGAAGGACCACAACGCCAGGGGCCGTCCTTTTAAAAAAATTTCCGGGGGTCGGGATCGGGGGTACCAGCGTGCAAGCTTGCTCAGGGGAAAGGAAAACCGGCAGGTGGGAGTGCCCCGCCCCACTGTGAGGCGGAGACCTTTGGGGAAAAATGGTCTCAAGGAGGGCGAAAGGGGACTTCTCTCCAGAAAAAACATCAGGACAGACTTTAAAAATTTTTCAAAAGGCAGGCGGGAAAGTGGGATTGGGGTAATTTTTTTTCTCTGAGAACCCCTTTTCGTTTTTTGGGCATCAGGGGAAAAAAACCCCAAAGAGAAGACAAGGTTTGCGCTACCCCCGTCCCTTTTTTATGCCCCAAAGTTTTTGGGGCCCCCGAAACCCTTTTGGGGGGGTGCTTCTCAGCCCAAAAGGGGAAATTGGGGGTTTTTACGTCTTTCCTAAAAACACAGCCAGGAAAAAAAAATGGGGACCAAATGTCCCCAAAAAAACTTTTTCCCCAAACCCCCCCAAAAGCCGTTTTGGGGGTCAACCCAAAAACCTTTTTTTCCCCCCATGATGGAGCAAACCCTTTTCCAAAAGCAAGGTTTATAACTAAAAAGGCTCCCGGGGGAAAAAAAAAAGAGAATTTTTTGGGGGGAGGGGCCCCCCAAAACCCCCCAAACTTTTAAACCCCCTTGAGAAATGTGTCCCCTCCCAAAAAACGGGGGGGCAAAAAAAAAACCTAAAATTTGACAAAAGAAAGCATTTTTGTGCAGAAAGGGGCTATCATCAGGATTTGTTTAAAGTTGATTGAAGCTGCCCGGGAATTGCAGAGGCCTGGGAAAAGGGTCAACACCCCAAATATTACTTGTGCCCTTTTAAAATTCTAACTGTCAATAAAAGGGTTTTTGTTTCTCTAAATTGCAATTATAAAATTTTTCTGTCCCGTGTAAAAAAATGTCCAAAAAAACTTAAAACCAGGGGAGCAAACATGTAAAATAAAAATATTGTGTCATTCCAAAAATTTTGCCTGACTGTTACAGGGGCCTTACCCAGGGTTTAAAAAGGGAGTCGACAAACCCCCAAATCCAATGCGAAAAGGGGCCCTTTCCCCCCCAGGGGGGGATACATTTAAAAAAATGACCCCCCAACTTGGCTCCCCGTGATTTAGTTTTTTCTTCCCGGGCCCGGCGAAAACCCCTCTGAGGGGAGCATTTAGTTTTTTAAAACGTGTATAGTGAGTTTTAAAAAAGCCAAACCCTTGGGTCTTCCAGAAAAAGAGTTATTATTTTCGGCATTTTTATTTTGGGGAACAGAAGCCCCCCTCCCCCCGACACGCAAAACCCCCCCAAAAACGGGGGAAACCCCCTTTCAAAGTGTTTGCTAAAAAAATGGGAAAATTTGAACTATAAACCAAATTCAAAGAAATATTTTTAAAAGATTTATTTTTTGTAAAAAAAAAAAAAAAAAAATAAAAAAATCAAATTTTTTGGAAAATTACACATTTTACAATTTCGGGTTTTTTACATTCGCTTTGAACAAAACGTCCAAACTTTTTTCATTTAAATTTATGTACAGTAAAAACCCTTAAAAAAACACCACAGAAAATAGCTTTTATTTTTTTAAAAATAGATAAATTTTTTTTTTTAAAACCCATCCCCTCCAATGAAAAAAAGGGTATTTCTCTCACGATCATCTTTTTCTGTAATTTTTTTAAAAAAACTTTTCTTTTTGTTATTTTTTTTGCCCAAAAAATAAACGGGTTGGGTTTTTTTTCTATGAAATTAAAAAAAATGATTTAAAACAGTATGAAAAAAAAAAATTAAGAGGGTCGCAAAGGGGGAAAATTTTCCCCCCCGTATAAAAAAAATATATAATTTTAAGAGGTTTTATGTAAAAAAAAATTTGGGTATTTATTTTACAAATAAAAAAGGAAAAGGGGAAAATAAAAGGGGGAAAAACAAAAATTTTTTAAGATTTTTTTTCCAAAATTTACCCCCCGTTGATTTTCTTTCCCCCCCCGGAACTAAAAGGCCCGGATTTTAAAAAAGCCACCCCCAAAAAAATATACCCAAAAAAAAAAGGGTTTTTCCCCCAATTTTTTCTAAAAAAAAGAGGTGAAACGGGGAAAAACAGCAACGGACACCCCCTAGGTACCTAAAAAATTTGTTACGACGCAAGTTTTCATCTCCAAAAGAAAGGTTTTTCGTTAAAAAAACGCATACAAAAGGTTGTGACGGGTTTAAAAAGCATTCCCATTACCCGTACAAATCTAAAAGTGGGGTAGAAATCCCGAGTCGTTACCAAAAATTTTTTTTCCCATAACCCCAAGCTATTCTAGAAGAGAAGAACGGAAAAGGCAAACACCCCTGAAGTAGATTTTGGGAAACTATGGTCATTTTGGGGGGAAAAATTTGGGAAAAAAAATGAAGCAGAAAAATCCACCTCATAACCCTCGTCGAGAGAATCCCATTTGCAATACACAAGGGATTTTTTTTTTTAAAACAGCTGCGAAAGGAAACCCAACCAAACACACTGATACCCCCCAAAAACTTCCCCGGAAAGCGTCAGGTTCACTTATCCAAACCCAAAAATTGGGGTTTAAAAACCAAAAGGGGGTGTATAAAAGGAACAGCCCGCGTTTTGGGAATAAAAACAACACCCACAGGACAATAGGCCCCACACGAAAAATGAGGGACATTCTATAGCACATACTCGGGCAACATAAATACGTGAGACGCGACTGCTGGTGCCACAGTTACAAAAATTCAGCCACAACAAATGCCAGGGGTCCCTTAGGAAGACCTTTTACCCCCGACATTTTGTAACACGGATTTTTCCCCCTTTTCTTTTTAAATTGGGGAAAAATGTCAATTTTTTCTTTTTTTTAAAACAGAAATGAAAAAATTTTAAAACGGGTTTTTTTTTCTCAATGAATTTTCAATATTCCCCCTAACAGAAAGGTCAAAAGGGGTTTCTATCGGCCAGCGGCAGGTGTAAATGAAAACACTGCAAATTTAAAAAAACCTACACAAGGGGGTTCTGAAAAAAATTTCTAAAAGGGGGGACGTTTTTTTTCAAAGGGTCCTCATGGTTGGGGAAAATACCAAGGCAAAAACCAACTGTGGCACGCCCCCGCTAAATGGCCCTAAAAAGGGGTGTCCCCAAACCAAATTGTAGCTTGGTTTTTTTTTCCCCGGTGTAACAAATTTTAAAAAAATTTCCCCTAAGAAAAAACGAAAAGGGGGAAAAAGGGCAGGGGGGTTTTAGAAAAAATTTTCAAAAAATTTTGGGGAAATTTAAAAAAAAGACTTTTTGGAAAAGTTCCGGGGAAAAAAGAACAAGGGAACTTCAAAAAAGGAAAAAATTTTCCTCTTTTCCCCAAAGAAAAAAAAAAATCTAATTTTATAACTGCCAGGGAAAAAACCCCCAACCAAAATTAAAAATAAAGAAAGGTAAATCAAAAATTTTTTTCTGCATTTTTTTTTTTAAATTTTTTAATTTTAGTTGGATTTCGGAGCTTGCTTTAAACCCCCCTTCCCCACAGCGATTTGCAAATGGGAAAGGGGTGAGCAAGTTTTGTGACGCAGCACCAGCTCACCAGCGTAAAGCTGGTGTGAATTTAGCGAAAAACAGCCCCCCCCGGGGGATCGCTGATCGCGCTGAAATTCAGGACCCTTTTTTTTCGTGGTCTCCCCGAAAAGGCAGCATCCGCGTGGACAGGCGGGAACCAGCGACCGCTGGTAACCCCAAGGGGAACAGGGGGGCCCAGGCGGGGGCTGGCCTAGAAACCCCCCTGGGGTACCTTGGAACCAGCGCCCGATGCGGGGGGGCGGGGAAACCAAGGTACACGCGGGTTTTCCCCGGAAAAACCCCCCAGCGCCGGGGAAACCCGATTGTACCAAATTACCACTCCGCATCAGGGCGCTGGAAACCAAAGGGGACCGCGGGTAACAAAGCGTTTTCCCCAGTGTCGCGTGCTATCGCTCCCCTTTGAGCTGCCTTTTTGGGGGCCCCAGCGGGGATCTTTTAGCAAATTACACCAGCGAACCTGATCGTTGCGGGATGCTGGGTAAAAAAGGAGACCCGGGTTTTTTGAGAGCTTAACCAATAATAAGACAGTATTTGGGTTTAAAAAACAACTGTGAACAGATTCCCAAAAGAAATTAAAACAGTTAAAAAAGTTTTTTTAGCCCATTTAAGACGGGTGTATTTACTTTAAAATCGTGCAAAAAAGATGAAAAAACATGTTAAAATGAGCATTTTTTTTTTTCTATTTTAAAAAATGAATAGCCAGGGATTTTAATGTATTTAAAGCCCCGGGGACTCAGCCGCCAGCCGCTGCGGGGTACACAAAAATTGAAAAACCAGCAGGGAGGGGGGGCACTGAGGACGTCACCAGGGGGGTTTTTCCCCCCTAGTTTAAAATTTTTAAAATTTTCAAAAAAATAGTGCATCCTTACCCAGAGAATGAATTTTAAAAATTTTATAAAGGGGTTTTGGGGGGAATCTGGCACAGACCCCCTTTATTAGGATCTTTTCAACTTTCACTGATGTTTTTTGGGGAAAACCGATAACCATGCAAATGTCATTTCTTTCAAAGAATTTATACACAAAGCTCCCAAAATTTTGGGTAAGGTAAAAAGGAAAAATTTAAAAACCCTTTTCAAATAAAAAACGGGTGCACGTAAAACAAATACCAAGTAATAATTTTGGGTCTTCGGTGGGGGATCTTTATTTACTTTTAAAATTTTCCTTAATCACAGGTTATAGATTTAAAAAATTTGCCCCGGCTTTTAAACCCCATTTTTTTTGCATCCCAGTATACCCCCTTTTTATAGTTTCTAAAAAATTCATAGTTTTAAAAATTTTGGGGCCAAAAAGCATATTTATTATTTTTGTACTGCAGTGTCAAAAACCTTTGGGGCCCCTTTTTGTTTCTTACAGGAGCCCACGCAATCCACTACCCCAATAAAAAGGGAAGTGTTCTAGATCAAACCCGTTATCGGGGGCGGGGGGGAAAGAGATTTTTGGGGGCGCGCCCTGGGGTAATTTTTCCTGTTTTAAAAGGGCTTTCGGATACATTTTTGTCATCACTTGAAAAAAATCCAAAAAATTTAAAAAAAAATTGACTTTCGCAAACAGGCAACCCCGGGAAAAAAAACCCCAAAGCCAAAGCCTGGTTTGATGGTCAGTTTTTTTTTTTTAATGACTCTGTTTTTGGAAAAGGAAATTTTGGAACAATTTTATGCCGGTGGTGGACAGTGCTAAAGAAAAGATCTGTTTAAACGATGAAAAAAGGGTTTGCCAAAATTTTTGTTTCCCATAAGCTTCAGTGAAAAAAAAAAAAAAACCCCAAAACCCCAAAAAAAAAACCCCCAAAGTTTTTTTCCCGTTTTGGGGGAACTAAAAGAGCCTTTTTCCCGCAAATTTTTTTTGGGGGAAAAAAATTTTGGTTTAAAAACCAAAAAGCTTACCAAAGGGGGGGAAGGGGGGTTCCGGGAAACTGCTCAGAAGCGGGGCCGCGGCAGGAGTGGGGATGCGGGGGCCCAAGGCGGGGGGAGGGGTTTTTTGGGGTGCAGGGGCTGCGCGACTTTTTAAAAAAAACCCCCCGACCCCTGGACTTCCATGGTTTTCAAGCAGTGGACTTAAAAAGGGGGCGGGGGGGAAAGCACGTTTCCCAAAACAAAAATCCAGGAGGTGAAAATCTTTGAGTGAGATCAAAATTGCGCATCCCCCGGGGCCCCTTTTAAAAATTTTTTTGGGAAACCCCACCCCAAAATAAAAGAATGTGCAAGAGGGGTGGGAGAAAAAATGGATAAACCGAAAGATGCCCACCCCCCCCCGGGGCCCCCCTTTTTCCCCTGCGTGGCGACCCTGCCTCTTGTGACCCCGTGCACCCCCCCCCGGAAAAAAAAATTTTGGGAAAAAAAAGCCCCCCCCTTTTTCCCCCCCAAAATTTTTTGGAGAAAAAAAGTGATCTTGTGGGCCAAAAAAATATGGTTTTCAAATAATTATTACACATTTTCCAAAACAAAATCGGGGAAAATTTACATTGTTTAAAAAGGGCTCCCCTAAATATACCCTTTCAAAAGCCTTAGGATAAAAAACCCATGCCCCACTTTCCCCCATGATTGTGCGAAAAATTTACAAGTTCATATTTTAAACATAAAAAATACACCCTTCCTGAGAAAAAGTACATCTTTTTTTTAACTTGGGGTTTTTTTAAAATAAAAGGGGGAATCAATATTAAAGGTTTCTGGAAGTCAAAAATAGAAATATTTTCTAATATTCCGATAAGTCTCTACTTTTCTGACTAAGCACGGGGAAATAATAGAAAATTTTCTTTCTGTAATCTACATAAAACCCCCTTTAAATTCATTCATACTCCCCAATGTATATTTTAAGGGGGCATTAGAGGGTTTAAAAGGGGTTTTACGGTGGTCCATTTTTAAAAGATACATTTAAAAATAAGGATCACCCCAACATCGTGCTGCACCTTTGGTTTTCTCGGGCCGGAATTTGGGTTGCCCGGCCTTTTGGTGCTGAGGCTATCATTTTCCCCGGTAGGAATTAAATTAGGATTTCATCATTCCAGTTCAGTGGAGAAAAGAAAAAATGGTGGATTTTTATGAAATATGCTTTTTTGCTTTAAAAAAATCCCTTTAGTTTTCAACCCTTAATACAAATAGATAAGTTTTTTTTTTTTGCCCGATCCAAAAATCAAAAAAATGGAACACCCCCTTAACTCCACTTTTTTCTGGCCAATTTCGAAAAATATTTAAGGCCCATGCCAAAAACCCCTCCCAAACGACCAGAGGCAACCTTGAAAAAATTGGCACAATGTTAGCGGAAAAAAAAAAAATAAAAAAAAAACTGTATTTATTTTTTTTTTTTGAACTTATAAAATCCCGTTTTTTTCATTTGAAAAGGTTGTTTTTGGTAGGACAGTTTAATAAAAAAAAACGGTTGGAATTTAAGATCCGATGTCCATGTTTTTAAATGTAAAACCCCCCCCTTTAGTTGAAACTTTTTTTAATTGAGTGCCCCTTTTTTGAAAAAAGATTGGGGTTTTTCTAAAACATTAGGAATGTAACATACCAAGAAAGCTACCCCCCCCTAAGATGCGTGACATGCAGATTGCTTGTGCCAGTAGAGAAAATAAAAACGTAAAGACTTTTGCATTATTTTTTTTTTGATGGGATAAAGAGAACATTTTTAACTTAGTTGTTTTCACAAAAAAAATTTCAAGGGACGCAGGTTTTTGGGGGTTGTCCAAATAAAGAAACCTTTTGAAACGCCAGACACAGCCTATTGCATGTGTGGTGCTGTTACTGGGAAAAAAGCAAACCCCCTATTTTATCAAAAAAAAGGGCCCTTTACACATCAGATAATGGTCACTACTTTCTCAATAGTCCAAAACTATGTTCAGAGAAAAGGGGAAATACGCCAGACACCTTTGGAGGCCACCTATTTCCAGGGGATCAAAGAATTGTCTGACCCTCCCCCCATCATCATTTTTGGGGTAAGATTGGAGGTCCCATAAAAATAAGCCAGCACGCCGAAATTGGGGGATTCGGATACTTTAATGTTTTTTGGGGGCCCATTAGACAACTCCAATTACTTTTTTGACCTACTGAAACACATTAAAAATTGCTCCCAGACATCTTGGCATGCTTTGTTTCTCAGATTCCCAAGGGATCAAAAAAAAATCTAAAATCAAAATCCACTTACTCCCCTACATCTGCAAGGGGACCCTATAAAAATTAAATTTTAGCCAATCAAGGGAAAAATTTGGGGGATTTAGATGACTAGTAGCCCATGGTATGGCCATCTGTATTCCTTGGTGTAAAGAGAAAGGATCCAGTGTTGCGTACTGGGGAAGAAGGAAAATGTTTTCTGTGGTTTACTATCATCCTTTTGGGGAATTAACTTCAGCTTTAAACAAGCTTGGGAATATCCCGGATTTGAGCAAGACTGAAAATGTACCCACTCTAATCATATCATTGTAGCCGACTAGCAAAAAAAACAGGTTAATAATTTATTGGACACTTTTGAAAAGATTTTATACTCATTTTGCCATTTAAAACCCCCTTGCATTTTTTTTACAATTATTATTTACATTGATTAGGGTAATGGGTTTCAGATATATAATTATTTATTAAATGTTTTTTACTTTTTTTTTTCTTTTTAGAAAAATAGAAGTTGGTTTCTATAATTCTATTCTTCTACTTTTACGTATACATTTTCACAATATCAGCGATATTTAATACATAAATGGTGTAGTGAACCGGGGATTGTCTCAGCTTTGTCTCATAAAGAATCACTGGTTAACATATGCCGACAAAAAAAAAAAAAAAGAGAATTTTACAGAAAGAAAACTTCTTGCTCCAAGAGCGAGTAAACAATCTGTTCTTTAGATAGTGATAACAGTAGTCTGATGTTTTTATATCAAATGTACTATGCAAACTGTCTCTTAAGGGAGGAAGAGGACTGAGAACTCTAGTGCCAGCTATAGGAAGTAGCAACCCTAAAAGTCACTATTGACGCTAACCAGCCTTGCCGTGTGACATCGGATAATTGGCTTTTATCCCAAGTCATATGGCAAGGCTCGTTAAAGGGTTCAATATTGACTTTTAGGATTGCTACTTCCTATACCAGCACTAGAGTTCTAGTCCCCTTTCTCTCTGACGAGACAATTTGCATATTTAATTTCCCAGAGGAGCTGCATGGCCTATAAGTCTCCTCACTCTGACATTTAGGTCTTGCTTGTCACACTCCACAAGGAGAATATGTTACCCCCTTAGACCCATATCAAAAGTAAAAACACTTAATGAACCTTGCATTTTCTACTATTTGTCTATTAAAATTCACAATGTAGCAACCGCGAAGTTGTATTCCTAATGTTAGTCAGTAATATATATCAGCGCCACTAAAACAGGCAAAAATGACACTTGTTCATCCTTCTAGTCTAAGCCTTCTAAATGCAATGATAAAATTAGTATGAAAGTTTATTAGTAATTCATGAATGTCAAAAATGTTCTTGAAAATTTGCTTTTACCAGAAACCCTAGTCCTGGGTTGAACAGATCCATACCTTTACAAATCAATTAGTTTTAGTGAAGTGGAAAAAAGTATATTGATAACCTACACACAGTCATCTTGCCAGGAATAACTGAAATTTACATCCAGTAAAAAAAATGTTGTGGTCATGTGTCTAAAACTATAACATATGATGGACATGTTTTATATCCAATGAAGAATATTAAGAGTGACTGACCTTGTCAGTGGGTCTTCTAATCATTCATATAAAAGGAAATTATATCCAGCTTATCCATGGAAATCGGAACTGTGCTAAGCACTAGATGGTTCAAAAAATGAACTTTTAACTTATTTATTTAAAGGGAAGCTATCATCAGAAAATGACCTATTTGGGTTTTGGCACACCAAGGCTTTTTGCTAAGATTTGGTAGTGGAAACTGAGCAGAAACTCCAAGTTTTGTATGTTAGAGGAAGATTTGGTGACATTCTACTTAGTTTCTGCTCCAAACTCTTAAGATTACAATGACAAATAACAACTCTATACACAGCTGATAACAAAATCAACCAATCACATAGTGATGTCACATCCCCACCCTGATCCCTTCACAATGACCCTTTTTACATGCACATTAGATGCTGCAACACAAAAGTTAGGCTCAGAGTCCATTCATTGTTGCTAAGGGACGTGTGAATTCCCTGAAACAACTGGAAGTATAATCTAAATAGCCCCAGTTTCCAGTGTAAAAAAAAATACGATCTCTATTTTAATACAGATTGTGATATGAGGAAAACATTGCCAAAATAATAAAAAAATAAATTTTATATATATAATATAATATATATATAACACAGTACAGACCAAAAGTTTGGACACACCTTTCATTCAAATTGAAGCGGTGAGCGGTCCAGTCACCCCAACCATCCGATTGGGTTCAGGACTGGTGACTGTTGGAGGCCCGGTCACCTGGCGCAGCACCCCAGCACTCTCCTTCTTGGTCAATAGCCCTTACACAGCCTGGAGGTGTGTTTGTTTGGGCATGTCCTGTTGAAAAATAGATGATGGGGCCAACTAAACTAAACGGATGGAATAGCAAGCCGCTGCAAGAAAGCTGGGGCCATTCTGGTTCCCTATGCCTTCAATTCTGAAAAATCCCCAACAGTGGCACAGCAAAACCCCCCCACCCCACAACCCCCCTCCGCTTCCCGGGGGGAAAAAGGCATGGGAGAATCC
>JARQOD010000003.1:240980692-241164044 GCA_033576555.1 Oophaga sylvatica
GGTCCGTTTTCTGGATGGAAAAAACGGTCCGAATATATGCAATTGTCATTCGATTGTCATGCGATTTTTAATCGCACCATCCGTTTTCCATCTGTATGCAATGCGATTTTAACATGACGTTTTGCATAGAGCAGTTCTCTCTATGTAAAAATTCATGTAAAAATCACATTGTCAAAATTAAAAATGTGCACAAAAAGCAAATGATTATATATATATATATATTGTAAGGTTTTACTCACTCGGCTGCTTCAGAGGTAAATCAGGAGACACTTTCTTATGCAAAAAGTCCTTAGGTTTATTGCTTCATAAACCTCACAGTAACATATAGTACAGTTCTCCAGTACTTCAGCTCGGTCCTGGAACCTCACTCTTCAGACACAGAGTCCTCTCTGTAATGTCCCGCCGGGACACATGGAAGTCTGTCCACACTGGCAGACTCCCACACACTCTCTTCACAGGTGCCAAGCACACTTTGTTACATAGGTGTAACCCTGCCCACAGGTGATGTCAGGATCACATGGTTAGGTCACCTGATCATGACCTCATCACAGGTCCTTCAGACACACACCATTACATACTGGCTTTATCCTAGGTATTTAGACACATACCCCTTGGGTGGGTTTGTAGGTGACTGGACCCGCCCAGCTCTCCAAGTCACCTGGAAGCCTCCCAATGTATAGCACAACTCTCAGCAGTAGATCTGCTGAACCAAAACATCCAGGCTTCCATCACAGGGCCACCCACCTCTGCGATACATACCGTCCATCCATCACATGCCTCCATGCATATCCCGAGGGCCATACACAGTGCCCCCTAGCTGCATCAGGGGTCATTACACCACAATATATATATATATATATATACATATATATATATATATATATGTTCATACACTTCTACATAGTATAATAGCCGCTAATTCAATTGCCGGCTTTTGTGAAATTACAGACCCGACATGAAATGACACATGGTTTATATACAGTTAACCATGTAATTTCATGTAGTTTGATATATGGTTTTCACTAACAATTACATGAGTGTATGTGTGCAAAATTTCACACATGTAGGGTTTAATGAAAGGTGTAAATTCATCGAAAAAAAATGCGTGGGCTCCCGCCCTATTTTCTCAACCAGACAGACAAAGCCAGCAAGTGGGGGCAGATAATAATAGCCTAGGGAGGGTGCATTTATTTTGTGCCCCCCCTGGCTACTAACGTCTGTGCTCCCAGCCACCCCAGAAAAGGCAAATCTATAATTAGATGCGCCCTTTCTGGCACTTTGCCGGTCTATTCCCATTGCCCTGTAGCGGTGGCTAATGGGTTAATAATGGGTTAAAGCCACCTTGCTATTGAAAGATGACTTTAAGCCAGGTTAATAATTGAGAGTTGTCAATTTGACAACTCTCAATTATTAATCCTATTGTATGAAATGGTTAAAAAATACACACACATTAATGAAAAATCATTTTAATTAAATAAATTCACAGTTTTTGACCATCTTTTATTGTACAGGTAATCCTTGATTCCCTTGTTCTCCTGAAATAAAAATAAAATAATAAAGCAAGCTTATTCTTACCTATCCGACGCACAGTCAGGTCCCACGCTGTAATCCATCAGAAAGGGTTTACAGCTAGCAGCACAGCTAATACTGGGTGGTCAGCTGTAAACCCCCAAATGAATGAGCTAATCTCCCGGCTGGCAGGAGAGAAAGTGATTACTGTGTGAAGCTTAATTGATTGCTTCCCACTGTAATCAGTTCACTTCAGGTCAGCCGGGGACACCGCACAGCATCAGTGACGTCAGAGGGAGTCCCCGCTGACCTGAAGTGAACTGATTACAGTGGGAAGCAATCAATTAAGCTTCACACAGTAATCACTTCCTCTCCTGTTGCCGGGAGAGGAACTCATTCATTCGGGGGCTTTCAGCTCAGCGGCAAGCATTAGCTGTGCTGCTTGGCTGAAAGCTAGTTAACACTTTGTGAAGGATTACAGCGTGGGACCTGACAGAGCACCGGATAGATATGAATAATGTTGTTTTATTATTTGTTCTTATTACAGGAGACCAAGGGCTTCTCAAGGATTAAGAGTTAAATAAAAGATGGTCAAAAAATGTGTTTATTTCATTAAAATTATTTATTCTTCATGTGTGTGTGTTGTTTTTATTTCCTTCAATAGGATTAATAATTGAGAGTTGTCAAATTGACAACTCTCAATTATTAACCTGGCTTAAAGTCACCTTCCAATAGCAAGGTGGCTTTAACACTAGAACTACTGATGGAGTCATTTTGACTCCTTTCGTTTTTTATTTCTCTTCTGTGACTACATTTTTCAGAATTCCGGCTTGAAACTCGGTGACTTTTCCTCAAATATGATGTGAAAAAAGATTTTGTGAGAATAAATAATTTTGGTGAAAAATTTGCGCGTTTTTTTCAAAATTTACCAAGAACTACTGAAGGGAGTCATTTTGACTCCCTACTATATTTTGAGGTCCTTTTGTCACTAAATGTTGCTATAAAGTTTTGTGCATAATTTTTTCACTCTGTCTTATTTACCCTGATGTTCATATAGATGTAGTTCAATTTACATGTCAACTTTTCACATTTTCCTTGTGTTTTACCTTCTTGTATTACTGTGTAATGCTGAACAAAATAGCTTGTTTACTCTAGGCTCTTATCTTATGCTAATGAAGGGTGGTGTTTTTCTAAGGTCCTAGCAGGAGACAGTATTCTGGATAGTAACTTTACTTTCAGTTCAGCTGAAGAGACAAAGAGAACAGACGCAGACATACGAGCTCTGAAGACTCATACAGGTATGAATTGTTATGAAATAGTTTAGCTGTCTGTCAACTGATTCAGCCCACCTACTTTTGAAGGTGGCAGAACAGTTATTATTTCTTTTAGTTTTCATTTAATTTCTATTTTTCAGCAGGGAACTATATAGAATTATGGAATTTGTGAGGAATATGGAGAGAAGACGTTTGATAAAGCCTCAGGATATTCTGGCTACTTTGCAATCCATACCGGAGGATGAATCGGAATCCGAATTGCAGGAACATGTATTTGATTCTGACAGTGATGAAGATTTCATTCCTCAGAACATATCAAGTGAATCTGAAGACTCAGAAGGAACAAATCCAGAAGGTAAGTAGTTATGTGTATTTATTTGTTCTTCCACACACTGAGTTAGGGCCTGTGCACACTAGCAGAATTCTGGCTGAATAGCCATCTGGATATTCTTGCCGCAATACAGGCCGTACCTGCCAGCTCATGCCTGAAGCTCCGCTCCGAACCCCGGGCTGGAGCCGCTGTCAGGGACAGAGCAGCGCTTGCTTACGCGCGAGCACGGCTCCGTCCCAGACAGCGGCTCCAGCCCGGGTTCGGAGCGGAGGTTCAGGTATGAAACTCCGCTCTGTACCTGAGCGGGCAGGTACGGGCCGGATTGTGGTGAGAATATCCGGTCGGATATTCCGCCGCTAATCCAGCCAGTGTGCACGGACCCTTACAAAACAAAAATTCTAAATATTCATCAACTTTTTTTCCAGATATTCCAAGCACATCAACTGGGGATCGGGCTCATGCAGTTATGTTGCCTCGTGACCATCCTCCTGGTCGTGGACAGAAAAAATCAGCAAAACGTCCCAGAAATGAAAGAACAACAGATAACGATGGCGGCGAAGGTAATGCAACAACAAACACCAGAGAAGGCGAATCTGAAGGAATACTAGTTTCAGCGGATGGTATTCAATGGAAACCTGTTGAAATTGGAGAACACTTGCCTGGTAGGCGTGACAACCAAAATATTCTTCGAGAAGCACCTGGCCCTACAGGATACGCCAGAAGAAATATCATTATCGATAGTCCTTTGAGCGCATGGCGTTTATTTTTTGATTCATATATATTGACACATATAAAGAACTGTACGCTTGCAGAAGCATGCAGGAACAATAATTTACAGTTTACTCTATCTGATGAGGAGCTAGATGCATTCATTGCGATATTCTATGCTCGTGGAATATCTGGCACGAACCGTCACTCGATTAGCAGTATTTGGTGTAATGACTGGGGAATACCGTTTTGCAAAGCGACAATGTCTAGGGACCGCTTTGTTGAAATTATGAGGTTTCTCAGATTTGATGAGAAATCTACTCGATCGGAGAGACTGCAAACGGACAAGTTTGCTCTATTTTCTACTGTGTGGGACAGGTTTATTGAAAATTGTATTGCGTGTTACAAACCTGGCCCATACATAACGGTGGATGAGCAACTTTTCCCAAGCAAAACTGGGTGTCCATTCACGCAGTACATGCCTTCCAAACCAGATAAATATGGCCACAAATATTGGCTAGCTGTTGATAAGGAGAGCAAATATCTGGCAAATGGCTTCCCTTATCTAGGCAAAGATGACACACGCCGTGCTGAGGACCGTTTAGCTGACCATGTGGTAATGAAGTTATTGGACCCGTTTTTGAAAAAAGGTCGCAATGTTACAACCGATAATTATTTTACTTCAGTAAAATTAGCTAAACAGCTAAAAAGCAAAGGAACAACCATCGTGGGAACACTGAACAAGATAAGGCGAGAAGTGCCTAAAGAAATAAAATCCATGAAAGAGGAATTGCACAACACTAAAGTGTTTAGAAATGAAGACAATTTTACACTTACAGTATATCAAGGAAAGCCCAACAAAAATGTTGTCATTTTGAGTTCCGTCCATCCAGATGTTGTTGTTGCGTCTGATTCCGCTAAAAAAAACTCCAAAAACGGTAAAGTTTTACAATGAAACAAAATATGGAGTAGATGTAGTGGATCAGATGGCACGAAAATATACCACACGAACATGCACAAGGAGATGGCCTGTTCATGCATTTGAAAATGCCTTAGACTTTGCGGGTATAAATGCATGGATAATATTCAATGAGATAACCCACCAAAAAATGTCACGCAAGGCATTTTTGCAAACGCTTGTGAGAGAGTTGAGTGGTCCTTATGTCACAGATAGGGAAAAGGGTTCCACGTCCCAAGTTTCTACATGCTCAGAAGTGATGGTTCAAACAAAATTTTGCCAGATCAAAGAAAAGTGCAAGAAAAATAGATCTGTCGGCAATTGTAAGACTTGTGGTAAGTCTTTGTGTGGGCAATGTACTGCCATAAATCAAAGGCAATGCCTAAAATGCGAAACACCAAATGTTTAGAAGGTGAATTCTGCGCCATATTTTCATTTTTATGCTCCTCCACCTACATTTTCTCTGCTTTTTGTTCTTCAGTTGTTGTTTATATGTGTGCACTTGAATAAAAAAAAATGTTTGAAAAACGTCTATTATAATTATTGTTATTTTCTGTAGAAAAATAAGAAAAGCAGAAAAAAAACAATCAAAAGCATTACTGTTGGATCTCACAATAATAATACATTACAAAAAATATAATTATTAATAAATAACCACAAATGAAACTCTAAAAATAAACGAAAACAAGCAAGGAGTCAAAATGACTCCTTTCAGTAGTTCTAGGCGGGGTCACGAGTCCAGTAGTCCTAGTGTTAACCCATTCGCCACCGCTACAGGGCAATGGGAATAGACGGGCAAAGTGACAAGAAAGGGTGAATCTAATTATAGATTTGCCTTTTCTGGGGTGGCTGGGGGCAGATGGTAGTAGCCGGGGGGGGTGGGGCACAAAATAAATGCACCCTTCCTAGGCTATTATCTGCCCCCACTCGCTGGCTTTGTCTGGTTAAGAAAATAGCGGGGGAGCCCACACATTTTTTTTCAACAAATTTACACCTTTCATTAACCCCTAGCTGTATGAAATTTTGCACACATACACTCATGTCATTGTTAGTGAAAACCATATATCAAACTACATGAAATGACATGGTTAACTGTATGTAAACCATGTGTCATTTCATGTCGGCTCTGTAATTTCACAAAATCCGGCAAATGAATTAACGGCTATTATACTATGTAGAAGTGTATGAACTATAAATATATATATATATATATATATATATGTGTCACAATGACATATATATATATATATATATATATATGCATTCTGTGTGTATATATCTAGTGTTTTGTGAGCTGTCAGTGTGATTTTACAGTAGCCGGGGATCATTTGCCGGCTTTTCAAAGGACACTGGTGCGTATAAATCGGACAGCACTCGCATGGTGCGAGTGCTGTCCGATTTTTTATCGCATCCATTGACTTGCATTAGCGATTATCATGACAAAATCGCTGAAAATCGCAGCATGCTGCGATTTTTTTCTCAGACCGATTTCAGCTGAGAAAAATCGCAAATGAGAAGTCCCCTATTGAATAACATTGGTCCGATTGCAAGCCGATTTTTTATCGCCTTGCAATCGTCCGTTTTTGTCTCCAGTGAGTATGAGCCCTAAGTAGGATCCTGCTGCAACTAAACCAGTGCCAGTCAGTCTTTTTGTTGTTTGTATATTAGCTCTCAGATCAAGTACTCCCTCTTTTTAGATATCCTAAAATCTTTTGCAGCTGCTGATTGACATGAAATATTGCTTTTTACCTTATTTGTACCCAGAATGTACCAGTTACAACCACTTTTTATTTCTTGTCCTTTAACCGTTTTTTTACCCATGTGTATATAGTGTCTCCTAGTTCCGGCTTCTAGCACTTCAGTATAAGGCTGTTATGTGGTACAGTATCAAATGCCTTCCTGAAATTCTGATATTTCACATCAGTGGCATTTTCAACATCCAGATTTGGACTTACGTCCTCATAGAAACCCAACATGTTAGTTAGACTCGACCTATCTTTCATGAATCCGTGCAGGTTGACAGTTATTATATTATTCTCTGCAATATATACAGATCATCTCTTATGATACCCTCAAAAACTTTGCACACCACTGATGTCTACGATCGTATCAGACAGCTTAAAAAGAGGGAGGCCTTCTGGATACACACCTTAGACACTTTATCCCCCAGAGCCCTCAATAGAGAATACGACCTCTTATCGTTTATATGACGCATAACTTTTCCATCATATATGATCGCACTTCATATATTATTAGATGTTTTCATCTTATGTTCTGTTATTTTGCTTCCATATTGGAATCAACTGTATTACAATTTTACTATGGTCTCATGGTTATTACCATGATTTTCTAGTTATTCAAATATTTTCTGTTATGGTAATCAGTTATATATAATGATTTGTATAACTAACTCTTCTCTCTCCTCTCCCTTAGAGCCGCCTTTATTAATATCCTATGCTTCACCACCTTTCTGGACTTCATCCTATTCCATAACCTACAGTTATCAGCACTTATTCTCTCTATACCGCTGTAAGCACTTCTCTTCCGCCCACTTCCGGCTGTAAGGTTCTTTGTCTCTGTTGACATGTTCCTTGAAACTCAGTTTTCCGTCGGCCATTTTGCTTTCTGTCTTTCTGCAGCTCTTGCCCTCAGTTAATATGGAGTTCCAGTTTTCATGTTCCCACCCTGATTCTTCCCTCTTGCTTCTTAAGCAGCCTCAGCTGAACAATCAGTGCTCCTGAATCAAGCCTCAGTCAGTCTGTGACCTGACTCCTGGAAACCTTGAACTTGTACTCCAGCTATTCCCTACTGAGGAACCTTTGAACACTTTTGGACTCTGGAAACCTGCTGTTTGGTGAATCCATGTTTGCAGAGGAATGACGGTACAGAGAAGAGATCCTGAACCTGCTTTGGAGATTTATTGTAGTGCTTGAAGTTACTCTGGCCTGCTGTGTCTCCTGTCGCTGTTCCTGCAAACTGTGTGAACTTTTCAGCATGCTTGTATGAAGTAATACAAGTCATTTCATTTCAACCTTTGTCTCCTGTGTTTTCCTCGCACCCAAGCACAAGACGCTATAGGAACTGTACACTATACATGACAAGATTCAGGAGCCTATGTTTAGTGTCTGCTGGGTCTGGGAAAGCCGTGTCTGCTGTGACTGTGGATATCAGATGTCCGTTTAATACCTTCTCACAACCATTCCAGGTGAGCGCATTCCCTTAAAATTTTACTCTGCAGTGTTACCACAGGTAAACACTATTGTTTTTTTTTTTTTTTCCTTTCCTCTTCTCCTTCCAGCACTTCTGCCTTAAAAGATCTGGAAGATGGAGGCCCGCATAAAGGAACTTTGCGGAGTGACTGATACAATCCTTTCAGATGTACAGACTTTAAAAACCCGTTTTGCAAGCCTACAGGACCTCACTAATCATAATTTGCAAGTGTTTGGACAGACTACCCAGGAATTGCGAGCCAGGATTGAGGCTCTAGAGGAACGAGCCCATGCTCCTGCCATAACCCCGAGTTCTGGGATCCCCAAATTACCTCCTTTTCGTTTTGGCGGTGAACGTGAGAAATTCAGGGGATTTATTAATCAATGCAATTTATTTTTCTCTGCACATGCTTCACAATTTACCACTGAACGATCCAAAGTGCTTACTATAATCATGTTGCTTACCAATAAGGCTTTGATGTGGGCAAACCCTCTGATTGAGACTGAGGATGATTGTTTGAATCACCTTGATGCTTTTATTTCAGCCATGGGGCAGGTGTTTGATGACCCCAATCGAGGTGCAACAGCTGAAGCAGCCATGTTAACTTTGCACCAAGGTAAGCGTTCAGTAGCCGAATATGCCCTGGATTTCAGGAGATGGGCTCTTGATACCACTTGGGACACTTCCGCTAAGAAATCTATTTTTCGGAAAGGGTTGTCTCCACTGATTAAGGATGAACTTGCTCGTGCCGACCCTCCAACTGCGTTAGGTGACTTTATTAACTATTGTATTCGTATTGATGCTCGTCTGACTGAACGCAGACAAGAGAGATGGTTCGAAAATAATCGCACTAACCTTTTACTACCTCCCTCCTCAGCTAAGGAACCTTTGAGTAGGATCACAAGGGAACCAGAACCTGAACCCATGCAGGTGGACTCTTTACAAAGACGGGTTAGTGATGCACGCAAAGAACATCGTATAAAGGAAAATCTATGTTTCTACTGTGGTAAGTCAGGGCACTTCATTATAAACTGCCCCAGCCGTTCTCGTAAGACTACTGCAGCAGTCATTCACTGTGAGTGTTGCGAGAGGAGCTCTGTCATGTCCGAGCCTCAGGCTCCAGAGAGATCTGCTGCAAGAGATCTTGATTTCTCGGACTTAAACTCTGTTAGTTCTGGGGACGATGACGGTATAAACGCTGCAATTTTTCAAGTTTCCTCAGCGATGTCCCAGCTGAGTTGTAAAAGAAACAATTCTCATTGCTTCCTTTCCATCAAACTCTGGGTTGACTCAGTCTGGGTGTCTAGCTCTGCTATGATCGACTCAGGAGCAAGTGGAAATTTTATGGATATCTCCTTTGCTCTGAAACAGGGGATACGTTCAGTGAAGAAGGCTACTCCAGTGCAGATGGAGACTGTGGATGGCTCCCTGCTGACCTCTGGACCAGTGGATCAGGAAACAGAGCCTTTGAGGGTCCTTATGGGTAAAGATCATCAGGAGAAAATGTCTTTTATGCTTATCTCTTCTCCCCACTTTCCCATTATTCTAGGGCTACCATGGCTGCAGGCGCTGAATCCTACGATTAACTGGGAGACCAAGGAATTACACTTTCCGGAGAAACAGATGAGTCAAGGAGTTTCAGCTTGCTCTGTTCCTAAAGGAACCATGTCAGTCCCTGAACTACCAGCTGTATACCAGGACTATGTGGATTTATGTGACAAGAAGAACGCTGATCAGCTTCCTCCTCACCGTCCATATGATTGTCCAATTTAATTATTGCCTGGAGCCGAGATACCTTTTGGTAAGATCTACCCCCTAGCGGGGCCCGAGCTAAAAGCTTTGAAGGTTTATATAGATGAAAATTTAGCCAAGGGCTTCATACGCCCCTCTTCATCTCCCGCAGGTGCACCCATCTTCTTTGTGAAGAAGAAAGATGGATCTCTGAGACCCTGCATAGACTATAGGGAACTCAATAAGGTTACTATTAGAAACCGTTATCTATTGCCTTTAATCCCTGAGTTGTTGGAGAGAGTGCGGCATGCCAAAATTTTCTCTAAACTGGATCTCTGTGGGGCCTATAACTTGGTCCGTATTAGACCTGGGGATGAATGGAAGACTACTTTCAGGTCACGCTATGGACACTTTGAATATCTAGTTATGCCTTTTGGTCTGAGTACCGCCCCAGCCACTTTCCAACACTTCGTGAATGATATCTTCAGGGATCTCCTAGATACATTTGTGGTGATTTATCTGGATGATATTCTAATTTTTTCTAACTCCACAGAGGAACATCATGGACATGTGAGAATGGTCTTAGAACGCCTAAGACAAAACCATCTCTACATCAAACTTGAAAAGTGTGAATTCCATAGGACCGAAATTCAATTTCTGGGGTATGTACTATCTACGCAAGGGATTAGTATGGATGGAAGCAAGACCCAAGCCATCAAGGATTGGCCAATTCCTAGAAATGTGAAGGAGGTGCAGCGCTTCATCGGGTTTGCCAACTTCTATAGACGTTTCATTAAAAATTTTTCTGAGGTAGTGTCACCTATCACCCAACTTACCCGGAAACAGTCTAGGTTCTCCTGGACCCCGCAAGCTCAGGAAGCATTTTCCTGTTTAAAGGATAAATTTACCACCGCACCTATCTTAGTACATCCCAACCCCGAGCTTGCCTTCATAATAGAGGTGGATGCTTCAGACTGTGCCGTTGGAGCTATACTCTCTCAGAGAACAGGTGAGAAGAATGTCTTGCATCCCTGTGCCTTCTTTTCCCAGCAGTTGTCTTCGGCTGAGAGGAACTACGATGTGGGCAATAGAGAATTGTTGGCCATTATTGCCGCCTTCAAGGAATGGAGACACCTTCTTCAGGAACTGCACAGCAAATAGTCGTCCTGACAGACCATCGTAACCTTGAATTTATCAGGTCGGCTAAGTGCCTGACTCCTCGCCAGGCTCGCTGGAATCTTTTCCTAAACCAATTTAATTTTGTCATTTCTTATAGACCAGGATCGCGCAATGGAAAGGCTGATGCACTCTCTAGGATTCATTCAGCAGAGACACGTCCACTTACTCCTCCTAAGACTATTCTTCCTGACTCTAGATTCCTGGGAGTGATTCATAATCAAGACCTACTTAAGGACATCAAGGAAGCATACCATGCGGATTCTTTGTTGGCTCAACCCCCAAGGGACGTAAGTCTTGTCTTTAAGAATGGTGTGTGGATTCAGGGACAACGTCTGTATATACCTGAAACAGTCAGATTGAGAGTATTGCAACTCATCCACGATTTCAAGATAGCCGGGCATAGGGGAATTCTAAAGACACAAGAATTTCTTTCTCGTTTCTTTTGGTGGCCCACTTACAGGAAAGATGTTTTAAACTATGTCACTTCATGTGAAGTCTGTGCAAGATGCAAAACACCTCGCTCCTCACCAACTGGTCTGTTGCAACCTCTTCCCACCCCGTCCCGCCCGTGGGGATCCATTTCTATGGACTTCATTGTGGAGTTACCAACCTTTCAAGGGAAGAACACCATTCTAGTGGTGGTTGACCGTCTAACAAAGGCAGCTCATTTTATCCCTTGTGTCGGCTTACCCACTGCAAAACAGACATCAGACTTGATGATTAAGAATGTGTTTCGCTTACATGGAGTAACAGATGAGGTCATTTCGGATCGAGGGGTGCAATTCACTTCAAGGTTTTGGCAAAATTTCTGTGCAGCATTGGACATTAAAGTAAACCTTTCTTCTGCTTTTCATCCCCAGACTAATGGACAGACAGAACGAACAAATCAGACCCTGGAGCAGTATCTCCGCTGCTTTATCTGCCACCTACAAGATGATTGGGTGGATCTACTTCCACTGGCTGAGTTCTCTTATAACAACTCTCAGAGCGCCTCCACTAAGCAGTCTCCTTTTTACTCCAATCTAGGTTATCATCCTAACATTCTTCCTCGATTTCCCATAGATACGCCCTTGCCGGCAGTGGCTGAAAGAATCACTTCTTTACAAAAGAATATGGATCTTCTAAAGGAAAATCTAGAATTGGCTCAGGAAAGGTACAAGAAAGCAGCAGATAAATTTCGTAAACCTGCACCAGCTTTCAAGGTAGATTTGGTCTGGCTGTCAACCAGAAATCTTAAATTAAAGATTCCATCGTCTAAATTGGGACATAAGTACATTGGACCTTATAAGATCAGTAGGATTATAAGTGCTGTTGCTTGTCGTCTTCAACTGCCCAGAACTATGAGAATCCACCCTGTCTTTCATGTATCCCTACTAAAGGCTGCAACACCCAATACGTTTCCTGGATGTTCTTCTCGCCCTGACCCAGTGCTGGTCGATGGTCAGGAAGAATTTATGGTGGAAAGGATTCTAGATTCCAGGTTGTACAGAAATCAGTTGCAATATTTGATTAAATGGCAGGGCTACCCAGTGGAGGACAACTCATGGGAACCAGTCAACAATGTAAATGCTCCTCGCCTGCTCCGCCAGTTTCATCAGAGGTACCCTGACAAGCCTGGTCTGAGGTCATCCGGAGGTTGTCCCTAAGGGGGGAGTAATGTAAGGTTCTTTGTCTCTGTTGACATGTTCCTTGAAACTCAGTTTTCCGTCGGCCATTTTGCTTTCTGTCTTTCTGCAGCTCTTGCCCTCAGTTAATATGGAGTTCCAGTTTTCATGTTCCCACCCTGATTCTTCCCTCTTGCTTCTTAAGCAGCCTCAGCTGAACAATCAGTGCTCCTGAATCAAGCCTCAGTCAGTCTGTGACCTGACTCCTGGAAACCTTGAACTTGTACTCCAGCTATTCCCTACTGAGGAACCTTTGAACACTTTTGGACTCTGGAAACCTGCTGTTTGGTGAATCCATGTTTGCAGAGGAATTACGGTACAGAGAAGAGATCCTGAACCTGCTTTGGAGATTTATTGTAGTGCTTGAAGTTACTCTGGCCTGCTGTGTCTCCTGTCGCTGTTCCTGCAAACTGTGTGAACTTTTCAGCATGCTTGTATGAAGTAATACAAGTCATTTCATTTCAACCTATGTCTCCTGTGTTTTCCTCGCACCCAAGCACAAGACGCTATAGGAACTGTACACTATACATGACACCGGCCTTTGGAACGCTGTGGAACGCACATGACTTCATGTGGAACACACATTCTACTTCCGGCACGCACTGATGTGTACATCCGGTCACGTCATATCCGTTTTTTCATGCCGGACAGCAATTGGCCCCACGCCGTCCAGGGTTCCCGCCCCTTGCCTTTTTCTCCTATGCGCTATACACCATACTCACCTGAGACTAGCGGTGGATACCGTGTCGGATACCTACACACTGTGCATGTTCAACCAGGTCGGTATTATGCTTTAACCCCTTAGGTACTAAGCAAGCAGGCTTTCTTATTATAACCCCCTTTTACTCTGGCTTTATATTATAGACACCGTCCAGCGATGCCGGCTCCTAGTTAACCCCTTCTAGGCATATGACTATTACCCAATTGGTATGTGCCCCATCATATAAATATATGCTACATTTTTTGTACTTGTGAGTCACAGATTCTCTATTCTCCGCTATAACTAGGTTGTGCAGAGCATGTATTCAATTCTACGTCCACAGGACTTCCTACAAGTGCAAAATCGGTATGATTATTTGATTCTAGCACACACATTTACTCCACTTGATCTCCTCCTTGATCCGGTTCTCTTGTCCGCACCTCTAGAAGGCATGTTTTCACTGGACTAAGCTGCTCTTCTGCCATACCATGTTCTCAGCTTCTCACTGATCGTGATTTATTGTATATACTTGTATTTGTTACATTTGCTTTTTCTCGTGTTATTTAAATTTTTATTTTCTTTATGCTTATTTTTTATGTAGTTACTGATGAAGGTCGTAGTACGACCAAAACGTTTAATTTTGTACTACATATGGAATACATTAAACTTCCCATTAATGACATTGAGTGCCGAGTTCTTTTGAAACATTTATACGGTGTGGCAACATACTCTTAGCACCTCTTACAGTAGTGCACACGTTAATATTCCCACTATCCTTAGGATGTCATCAATGTCTGATCAGCTGGCTCCTGACTCCCGGGCCAATCAGCTGTTATCGGTGTTGATGGCCGGAAGTAGTCACTTGCGGAGCTGGCCATCTTCTTGTAGTGGCCGAGGCTTGGTACCACAAATCCGCCTCCTATACAAATCAATAGGAGGCGGATGTGTAGTACCCTGCGGCAGCCACTACGAGAAGACAGCCAGCTCCGCAAGTGAACAATCATGAGTTGCTTCATCTATTTTTAATCAGTTAATGTATTAATCGTCTATTTATTATCAGTTATTTAAGTGATTGATTGGTCCCACTTTAACATTCAGTTTTGTATCGCCGTAATTTAGTGTTGTATCTGTGATTTCTTGCTACTTTTACCTTCCCGAATCCTGTTTTTTTCTTTATATCTTCAAACAATTTAATTCAATTGTAATCCATCTCTTTCTGGTTTATTTAGGATGTTTCCTATCAGTAAGTGTAATCAAAATAGTATCTGTGACTTAACTCATGAAATATACTGCCGTCTGCTTACACTACATATACTGTACAGTGGGGAAAATAAGCACGTGATACACTGTTGATTTGGCAAGTATTCCCACCGATAAAGAATGGAGAGGTCTGTAATTTTTATTGCAGGTACACTTCAACTATGAGAGACAGAATCTAAAAATAAAATCCAGAAAATCACATTGTATGATTTTTAAATACTTAAATTGCATTTTATTACACAAAATAAGTATTTGATCACCTACCAATCAGCAAGAATTCTGGCTCTCATAGACCTGTTATCCCACTCTGAACTCATTACCTGTATAAAAGACACCTGTTCACACACTGAATCAATCACGTTCCATCCTCTCCACCATGGCCAAGACCAAGGAGCTGTCTAATGACACCAGGGACAAAATTGTAGATTTGCAGAACGCGGGGATGGGCTACAGGACAATAGGCAAGTAGCTCGGTGAGAAGGCAACAACTGTTGGCACACTTATTAGAAAATGGAAGATGACTGTTAATCTTACTCGGTCTGAGGCTCCACGCAAGATCTTGCCCCATGGGGTAAGGATGATTCTGAGAAAGGTCAGGAGTCAGACCAGAACTACACAGGAGGATCTCGTCAATGACCTGAAGACAGCTCGGATCACAATCGCAAACATTATCGTTAGTAATACACTACGCCATCATGAATTAGAATTTTGCAGGGAATGCAATTTTCCCCTGCTCACACCAGCACATGTCCCGGCCAGTTTGAAGTTCACCAGTGACCATCTCGATGATCCAGAGGACGCCTGGGAGAAGGTTATATGGTCAGATGAGACCAAAATATAACTTTTTGGTATCAACTCCACTCGTGTTTGGAGGATGAAGGATGAGTACAACTCCAAGAACACTGTCTCAACCATGAAGCATGGTGAGGGAAACATCATACTTTGGGGGTGCTTTTCTGCAAATGGGACAGGATGACTGCACCATATAGAAGGGAGGAAAAATTGGGTCATGTATCACAAGATTTTGACCAATAACCTCCTTCCCTCAGTAAGAGCATTCAAGATGGGTTGTGGCTGGGTCTTCCATCATGGCAATGATTTGAAAGAGAGTCAGGGCAACTAAGTAGTGGCTCTGTAAGGATTTCAAGGTCTCCAGACCTGAACCCAATAGAAAATCTTTGGAGGGAACTGTAACTCAATGTTGCCCAGTGACAGCCCCAGACCATGAAAGATCTGAAGAAGATCTGTATGGAGGAGTGGGCCATAATCCCTGCTGCAGTGGGTGCAAACTTGGTCAAGAACTACAGGAAACATCTGACCTCTGATATTGCAACTGCAACAAAGGTTTCTATACCAAATATTAAGTTCTGTTTTTTCTATTATATCAAATACTTAATTTGCATTTTATTGCATGAAATATGTAAAAATCATACAATGTGATTTTCTGTTTTTATTTTTTGATTCTGTCTCACAGTTGAAGTGTACCGAAGATAAAAATTACAGACCTCTCCATTTTTTTGTAATGGGAAAACTTGCAAAATCGGCAGTGTATCAAATACTTATTTTCCCCACTGTCTATGTGCTGTACAGCTTTCTACCTTTAACTGTCTTAAAGGAAATCTGTTAACAGGTCTGTGCTTCCCCATCTGAGAGTAGCATGATGTCGGAGCAGAGACTTGATAAAATCACTGTTTTATCTGCTGCAGATCTACTAGTTATCTCTATGCTGACATCGCTCTTGTTATTTTTACTGCTGTAGACTGAGCTTTTCTACACAGTGGATCAACGAAAAAATTATGTATACTGTGCTATAGACGTTCTTTTCAACTGGACAACAATGGGCGACACATGACACTTCCATCAGGAGTATAAATCAAGAAATGTTTCCGAGTACGAAATGCTTGAATACACAGTGTACAGTCATGGCCAAAAGTTTTGAGAATGACACAAATATTAATTTTTACAAAGTCTACTGCTTCACTTTTTCTAATGGCAATTTGCATATACTCCAGAATGTTATAAAGAGTGATCAGCTTAACAGCAATTACTTGCAAAGTCAATATTTGACTAGAAAATGAACTTTATCCCCCAAAACACATTTCAACATCATTGCAGCCCTGCCTTAAAAGGACCAGCTAACCTCTTTTCAGTGATTGCTCCATTAACACAGGTGTATGTGTTGATGAGGACATGGCTGGAGATCAATATCTGTCATGATTAAGTAAGAATGACACCAGTGGACACTTTAAAAGGAGGCTGGTGCTTGGCATCATTGTTTCTCTTCTGTTAACCATGGTTATCTCTAAAGAAACACGTGCAGTCATCATTGCAATGCACAAAAATGGCCTAACAGGGAAGAATATCGCAGCTAGAAAGATTGCACCTCAGTCAACAATCTATTGCATCATCAAGAACTTCAAGGAGAGAGGTTCCATTGTTGCCAAAAAGGCTCCAGGGCGCCCAAGAAAGACCAGCAAGCGCCAGGACCGTCTCTTAAAAGTGTTTCAGCTGCGGGATCGGGCTACCAGCAGTGCAGAGCTTGCTCAGGAATGGCAGCAGGCAGGTGTGAGTGCATCTGCACGCACTGTGAGGCGGAGACTCTTGGAGCAAGGCCTGGTCTCAAGGAGGGCAGCAAAGGAGCCACTTCTCTCCAGAAAAAACATCATGGACAGACTGATATTCTGCAAAAGGTACAGGCAGTGGACTGCTGAGGACTTGGGGTAAAGTTATTTTCTCTGATGAATCCCCTTTTCGATTGTTTGGGACATCAGGAAAACGCCTCATTCAGAGAAGACAAGGTGAGCGCTACCACCAGTCTTGTCTCATGCCAACTGTTAAGCATCCTGAAACCATTCATGTGTGGGGTTGCTTCTCAGCCAAGGGAATTGGCTTTCTTACAGTCTTGCCTAAAAACACAGCCATGAATAAAGAATGGTACCAGAATGTCCTCCAAGAGCAACTTCTCCCAACCCTCCAAGAGCAGTTTGGCGATCAACAATGCCTTTTCCAGCATGATGGAGCACCTTGCCATAAAGCAAAGGTGATAACTAAATGGCTCAGGGAACAAAACATAGAGATTTTGGGTCCATGGCCTGGAAACTCCCCAGATCTTAATCCCATTGAGAACTTGTGGTCAATCATCAAGAGACGGGTGGACAAATAAAAACCTAAAAATTCTGACAAAATGAAAGCATTGATTGTGCAAGAATGGACTGCTATCAGTCAGGATTTGGTCCAGAAGTTGATTGAGAGCATGCCAGGGAGAATTGCAGAGGTCCTAAGAAGAAGGGTCAACACTGCAAATATTGACTTGCTGCATTAACTCATTCTAACTGTCAATATAAGCTTTTGTTACTCATATGTTTGCAATTATTATATTTCTGTCTGTGATAAAAACATCTGTCAAACACACATAAAAACCAGAGGGCAGCAGATCATGTGAAAATATAATATTTGTGTCATTCTCAAAACTTTTGGCCATGACTGTATACAGAGCCTTACAGAGGTTTATATGCAGTCGACATGCTCCTACTCCAATGCAGAAGGAGCTTTACACCCATGGGGTACATTACATTTAAAAAATAGACCACACCAACTTGGACTCCACTGTGATGAGTTGTTCTTCCTGGGGCAGGCGAAAACTTCCATCTGAGGTATGCATGGAGTTCGTCAAAGCAGTGTAGTAGTAGAGTTTTATAAGAGTCCATCCAATTAGGGGTCTTCCAGAAAAAGAGTTATTATTTGCGGCAGCTTTCACTTCAGTGAACAGAAGACCCCTCTCCCACTCGACACGCATATACCCCAAATACAGACGACCCATTACAAAGTGTTTGCTAATTAAATGTGGAATTAGAACTATGAAACCAAATTCAGAAGAAATATATTTACAGATTTATTTTGTGTAAAAAAAAAAAAAATAAAAATAATAAAATCAAAGTTAGTGAATTACACAGTTACAATTATCAGGTTTTCACATTCATGCTTTGAACAAAACGTCCAAACTTTATTTCACTTATTTATGTACAGTAGAATCCCTCTTAATAATCACACACAGAAAATAGCATTAGTTTTCAACATAGATAAATTTCTATTTCAAATACATACAATACCAATGTAAAAAGGATATTTCTCTCACGATCATCATTTGCTGTATACTTTTAAAAAGCTCTTTCTGTTGTATATTTTCTTTGCCCTAACAATAAACTGCTGGTTTATTTACGTATGAAATTAAATAAAATGACTTAATCACAGTATGTAAAAAATAATTAAGAGGGTCGCTATCTGGAATTTAGCACCATGTATATAAATATATATATATATATAGAGATGTGTTTATGTATATAAGAAATTGGTATTTATTTTACAAATAATAAAAGGCAAAGGAAAGAACTAAAATAGGTAAAACATACAGTTTATATATAGATTTATTTTGCCTATGTTTATCCCCGTCTGATTGCGTTCCACCCCGGAACTGGATGGTCGGATCTAGAACAATGCCATTCCAAACACTATATACAAAAAAACATAAAGCTTAACATCACATTAGCTAAAAGAAAGAGGTGTAAACGGCGAACACTAGCAACGGACATCCCATAGGTACCTGAAATTGTGTTACGGACGCAGAGATTTCATCTCCATCTTAGAAAGGTTATCGATTAAACTAAACGTCATGACAAAAGGTTGTGACGGGTTTAACAGCATTTCCATCATTACATATGTACAAATCTAAAGTGGGGTAGAAATCCCGAGTCGTTACATATTTTATTTCCCATAAACCAATGCTATTCTAGAAGAGAAGAACGGTAATGGCAATCACTCCGTGAAGTAGATTGGAAGCTATGGCTCATTGGAGAGGCAAAAATTGTAAACAAAATGAAGCAGAATACATCACACCATACATAGTCCCTCGATGCTGAGAGAATCCCATTTGCATATATCACAAGTGGATTTTATTTTTAAGCAGCTGCTGAAAGGAAACTATACCATAACACACAGTGATACCCAAAATCTGTCCTGGAAAGCGCTCAGGTTGCATCTTATACACAAAATAAAGTATGTCATAATCCCAAGGTAATGTATAAACGGAACAGCCAGCGTTGCCTGGGAATAAAAACAACATCCCACAGAGACTAATAGGCACACACACGAAAACTGAGGATAGACATTCTATAGCGACATACTACGGAGACAACATCAACATATCGTAGAGACGCGACTGCTGGTGCCACAGTCTATCAATAATTCAGCGCTACAACAAATGCAGGCGTCCCTTATGGAAGACCTGTCATCCCTACTGACATATTTGTAACTACTTGGATTTCCATATTTTCTTACAACTTGGAATACTGTCATTCTGCTCTTATTTTATGCAGAAATGTATAATTAAAACGGGATTTTTTTGTCTCAATGAATATTTCAATATTCCCATGCATCAGAAGGTCAAAAGTGTGTTCTATCGGCCAGCGGCAGGTGTATGTGAAAGCACTGCAGACTGTACTATCCTACACAAGGGGTTACTGAAAAAAAATTATACTATGTGGTATACGTATTTTTACAAAGGGTCCTCATGGTGGACAGATACCAAGGCAACAATCCTATCTGTGGTCACTGTCCCCTGCATATATGGCCATAAATGAAGTGTGTCCCTAGCCTAAATTGATAGCTTGGTGTTACTTTTCCCCTTGTGAATGTAACAAAATTAAGAACATTTCCAGTAAGAATAACAGAAAGGGAAGACGACAGAGGTTCTATGAAAACATGCTCAAAAATTGGGAATTAATAGAAACAGACTTTTTGGAATATAGATTCCGGAAGAGAGAACAAGGGAACGTTTCCTAAACTGAACATTTCTCTTCTTTTCCAGAAGAAAAAAAAAAATCTTAATTTTATATACGTGTCCATGAAAAACCCCTCAACCAAAATATAAATGTGAATGAGTATGGTATGTCAAATTATTTACTGCATTTATTTTTAAGTTTTGATCTTCTAGTTGGATACTGGAGCTTGCTTTAAGCCCCCGTCTCACACAGCGATCTCGCTAGTGAGATCGGTGCTGAGTCACTAGTTTTGTGACGCAGCACCGAGCTCACCAGCGATATCGCTGTGTGTGACATTCAGCGATGATCAGCCCCCCTGCCGGGTATCGCTGATCGTCGCTGAAATGTCAGGACATTTTTTTGATCGCTGGTCTCCCGCTGACAGGCACGCATCGCTGCGTGTGACAGGCGGGAGACCAGCGATCCGCTGGTAACCAAGGTACACAGCGGGTTTCCAGGCGCGGGGCTGTGCCTAGAAACCCGCTGTGTACCTTGGATACCAGCGCCCTGATGCAGGGAGCTGGTAACCAAGGTACACAGCTGGTTTCCAGGCACCGCCCAGCGCCTGGAAACCCGATGTGTACCTTAGTTACCAGCTCCCTGCATCAGGGCGCTGGTATCCAAGGTACACTGCGGGTAACTAAGCGATGTTACCCACAGTGTCGCTGTGCTGATCGCTGCCCTGAGCTGCCTGTTTGGCAGCTCAGCAGCGATCATGTAGCGATACACCAGCGATCCTGATCGTTGTCGGGATCGCTGGTGTATCGCTATGTGAGACCCAGGCTTTAGAGTAGAGCTATAACCTAATAATAAGTACATTGCTACTTGGGCTTTAAATCGAATCTGTGAACAGATTTCACAATAGAAACTGTACACATTGTTAAATAGATCTCTTAGACCAGTTGAAGACGGTGTATTTACTTTGAAAATCGGTGTCAAAATAGATGAATAATCATGTTAATATGAGCATTTTTTTTGAGTCTAGTTAAAGAATGAACTAGCTCATGACTTGAAGTGTATTTAATGTCCATGCACTCAGCCTGCCAGACAGCTGCAGCGGTACACAGCAGTGTGAGATCTCAGCAGGGAGGAGGGACACTGAGGAGCTGTCACTCAAGCTAGGTTTACAGCCCAGCTAGATTATACAACCTTAGATTTTCAAAGTTAATAGTGCATCCTTATCCGATCTGAGAGATGTAATTAGAAATTCATATAGTGTGTTCTGGGCAATCTGGCGACAGATCCACTTTAATTAGGATCATATCAACTATTCACTGATGTTTATGTCTGGGGCAAGCCTGATAACCATGACAAATAGTCATTTCTTTCAATAGATATGTTACTACACAAAGCTACATAATTTGTAAGTATAATGGATATTAAACTCCTAATCAAAATGTAAATCAGCTGCACTAGTAACACAAATACCAAGTAATAATGTGGTGTCTTCGGTGGAGGGACTCTTTATGTTACTTGTTATTTACCTTAACTCACAGGTTATAGATGTTACAATCAATGTCCTGGCATTTACCAGATCTTCTTGCATGCACCAGTATATCCCTTATTACTAGTCTTCTAAACAATTACATAGCTTAAAAATTGTAGGCCAAATGCATATTTATTATATTTTGTACTGCAGTCGTGCACAATCATTGTGGACCTTTGTGTTGTCTTACAGGAGTCACAGCAATCCACATACACAAGTATATGGGAAGTGTTTCTAGATCAGATCCCGTTATCGGAGCAGGCTGGTAAGAGATGATTTTTGGGACGCGACTGGAGGATGAAGGATTCCTGAATTCTAAGGGTCTGTTCAGATATGCAGTTGTCATCACTTTGTAAATAATCCATAAATTTAAAAATAAACTTGATCTTTCGCAAACAGAGCAAACACAGAGGCAAAACAAAAGCCAAAGTTCCTGGTTTTGAATGGATCAGTCTGTTTAGCTTTTAATGACTCTGTTTTTGGTAAAGGTACCTTGGAACAATCTTAGTGCTCGGTGCGTGGACAGTGCTAGAAGACAGATCTGATTACAGATGAAATAATGGTTATGCAGCTAATATCTGTTTACCATAAGCTTCAGTGTAAAAAAAAACAAAACCCAAACACAAAAAAAAACCAAAGTTTTTATCTACCGTATCTTTCGGACTATAAGAGGCCTTTTTCCCGCAAATTGTTTTTGGGGAAAACAGATTTGTGTCTTGTAATCCGAATGTAGCTTACCGGATGCGGTGAAGAGGGGTTCCAGGGTCACTGCTGCAGGAAGCTGGCCGCGGCAGGAGTGGGGCGATGCTGCGGGTCCAAGGCTGGTAGGAGAGGGTGTTTGGCGGTGCAGGGGCTGCGCCGACATTTTATGAAACCCCGACGTCCCTGGACTTCCATGGTTTTCAATGCAGTGGACTTCAGAATGGCTGCTGGAAGCAGCGCATGCGCAAACAGAGATCTCAGGGGTGAGATCATTGAGCTGAGATCTAAATATGCGCATGCACCGGCACCTGCAACATTTTGTGAATCCCACTGCCAATAGATGAATGTGCACAGAGGGAGATGGGAGATCAATGGATCACCGCAGTATCGCCTCACTCCTGCCGCTGCCAGCTTCCTGCAGTGGCGACCCTGCCTCTTGTGACCCCGCTGCACCACCGCCCGGTAAGCTACATTCGGAATATAAGACGCACCCCCATTTTCCTCCCAAATTTTGGAGAAAAAAAGTGAGTCTTGTAGTCCAAAAATATGGTATATTCTAGCAGATAACTTATTACACATTTTCCATACAACTGTAAATCTGAGGAATAACATTGTTGTGCTCAAGGCTCCTCCTGACTATATCCTCTTACAAAAGCCTTTATGGATAGAAAACTCTATGTCCACTCTTCCCAGTGATTGTGCAGATTATTGCTACAAGTTCATATATTCAACATCAAAAACTACACCATTCCTGAGAATAAAGTACATCATTGTTTAAGCTGTGGGGCTTACTTATTATAAAGGCTGGTACATCAATATGCTAATACTGTTTCTGGAAGTCATATGTAAATATGAGCAATATTTTACTAATATTTCCGATAAGTCTCTACATTTCTGACTAAGCACTGGAGAGTAGACTAGAAAAGTTACTTTCTGTAATCTACATAGAACCCATTTAAATTCATTCATACTCTCCAACTGTACTACTTTATAGGGGCATTAGATGGCTTCTGATAGGTTTACAGGTGGTAGCCATCTTTATAAAAGATACATTACATAATAATGGGATCAGCCCATACATCAGTGCTGCCACTCTATTGGTATTCTCGGAGACCGGAAGTTATGGCGTTCTGACCACCGGTCACTTGGCTGCTGAGGCTACTCATTGTCTCCAGGGTCAGGTAAGTAGTAATTAGGATTTCATCACTTCCAGTTCTAGTGGAGAAAGTCAGAGAAATGGTGGATTTTTAGTGATAAATATTGCTTTTTTGCTTTAATAATAATGCCTTTCATGTGTTAACTCAGATCCTTAATACTAAATATGAGTATAGCTTTTTTTTTTTCTGACCCGATCCAAAAATCATGAAAAATGGAACAGCCTTCACTTAACATCCACTTTTTTTCTGGCGCCAATTTCTGATAATAGATAGTTGTAAGGCCATGTCCAGTAACCCTCCGCTAAAACGCATCCAGAGGCAATCCATTAGCAAAAAAAGTTGTGCAGACACAACTGTTATGTCTGGATAAATAAAAAATAATAATAATTACAACTGTATTTATTTTTTTTATTTTGAACTCTATGAAAATAGCCGTTTTCTTTCATTTGAAAAGGATCTGGTTTTTGAGTACTGGATCAGTTTCAAATGGAAAAAAACAGGATTGGCTATTTAACAGATCCGATGTCCATAGACTTTAATGTAAAACCCCTCCCCAAATTTAGTTGAAATTCGTTTTTTTAATTGTATCTGTGCACCTTTTTTGACAACAGATTGCTGCTGGATCTGTTCTAACATCTGATTACTGGACATGTGAACATAGCCTAAGACAGAAGACTACGTTACCCATAAGATGACCGTGACATGCAGATTGTGCTTGCTGCCAGTAGAGAAAATAAAAACGTAAAGACTTTTGCATTAGTTTTTTTTTGATGTGTGATAAAGAGAACATTTTTACACTCTAGTTGTTTTCACAAAACTAATGTCAATGGGACGCAGGTTGTTGGGGTTGTCCAAAATGAGAAACCGTTGTAACGCCAGACACAGCCTATTGACATGTGTGGTGCTGTTACTGGGAAGAAAAAGCAAACCCCCTATTTTATCAACCAAAGGTGCCCATACACATCAGATAATGGTCAGCTACATGCTCAATAGTCCAACATCTATGTTCAGAGAAAACGGAAACTACTGCCAGACACCTTCTGGAGGCCACCTATTTCCAGGGGAATCAAAAGAAGTCAGTGAGTAAGGCACGTGGTCGTGGCCGTGGAGTTTCAGCAGGGAGAGGACGTGGGGATTCTGTGGCTGCTGCCGCCTTCAGTGACACAGCATCCACCAGTTTTACCCATGAGCGTTCCTTTATGCGCACTTTGGTAGGCGCTCGGCGTGCCCCCCGCTGCGGGAAGAACAAATTGAAGCCGTTGTTGGTTGGATGGCAGCCAATGCATCGACTTCAATTCCTTCCACCTCCTCTCAGGAACACAACACTGTTGAGCAACCATCTGTCTGTTCACCGCCTGTCAAATTGCCCAGGCAGTCAGAGAGTTCTGTACAGGAGCCAGCTGAGTCTCTGCTTCTGTTCTCAGAATCTGTTGGCTCGCAAACACGGGCACAGGCAAGCAGCATTCTGCAATTTGAAGAAGAGGGAGTATGCAGTGATGCGCAACAGCTGTGTCTCTCTCAATCTGAAGAGGCGGGTGAGCCAGTGCCGATGGACAGCACACCGCAGAACGCATCTCATGATGATGATGAGACTCAGGTGCCAGGTTTTGTGGAGCATGGTGCTGCCCAGACCATCCAACAGCAGCAGGTGTTGGAAGAGGGTAGTGGAGATGATGAAGTCCGAGACCCAACATGGCATGAGCAACAGGAAGGTGGTGGGAGCAGCTCTGAGAAAGAGATTGGCCCAACGGTACAAAGAGGAGGGAGAGGTAGGCTGCAGACTCGCTTGCCTGTAGCCTCCAGTTTGGCACCTGTTGGGAGCAGTTCTCTTACAAATGTCAAAATTGGCGCTCCCATGACTTGCACTGCGTGGTCCTTTTTTGACAGACTTGTAGATATTTGCTATGTTAAATGCAAGCTGTGTAAGCAAAAAGTTAAAAGAGGTAAAAATATCAGTAACCTGAATACCACAAATATGTGGAAACATGTACGGACAAAGCACGTAGCTGAGTTACAAAGACACACTGGAGATGTAGGCCAACCTACAGCAGCACCTACATCTTCAGGTCGTGTTGGAGCCTCTACCTCCAGCTCACACACACCTGGTTCGGCTTCCTCACAGGATCTCCATGGAAGAACCTCGGTCACTGTTGTCCAGAGACAAACTGTTATTCCACCCACAGCAGCAAGTTCACAGTCATCGTCACACTCCCAGGCCACAAAACAGCCTTCGGTAGCACAGGCATGGGATAAAAGACGGCCATACTCGGCAAACCATCCACGAGCACAGGCTCTGAATGCTGGCATTGCAAAACTCCTGTCCCTTGAAATGCTGTCATTCAGGCTGGTGGAGACTGACAGTTTCAGGAACTTAATGGCATTGGCAGTCCCACAATATAATGTGCCAAGCCGATTTTATTTCAGCAGGCAAGCCGTCCCTGCTCTGCAAAAACATGTAGAGGGAAACATTAAACATGCGCTACTAAACGCCGTCAGCAGCAGGGTCCACCTGACCACCGATGCGTGGACCAGTACCCATGGCCAGGGACGATACCTTTCCCTCACTGCCCATTGGGTCAATGTTGTGGAGCCGGGTACAGATCTTGCCAGTGGCGCTGTACGTGTTCTGCCAACTCCAAGAATTGCAGGAATCCAGTCTGTACACATTGATTCCTCCTCCTACTCCAGTTCCTCAAATCATCGCTGCACGAGCCGTCACGGTATACCTCCACATGGACCCGTGAACGCTTACCTGTTGCGACCGATATGAGCACAGCCGTGGCCAAACGTCAACAGGCCGTCCTGAAAATGATTTCAATGGGGAATCTAAGCCACACAGCGCAGGAGGTCTGGAATGCCATCAAGCAGGAGAGCGACGTGTGGTTTTTGCCTGCGAATGTCCAGCCAGGCTTGGTAGTGTGTGACAATGGCCGAAATCTGGTGGCAGCTCTGGGCCTTGGCAACCTTACTCACATACCATGTCTGGCACATGTGCTCAACTTGGTCGTGCAGAGTTTTTTGAGGGACTATCCGGATCTTGCTGGACTGCTGCAGAAGGTCCGCCTAGAGTGCGCTCACTTGCGACGTTCCAACATAGCCAGATCGCGCATTGCTGCTCTGCAACGCCGATTTCGCCTTCCTGAACATCGCATCATATGTGACGTACCCACCAGGTGGAATTCCACGTTACATATGTTGGAGCGGTTGTGTGAGCAGCAGACAGCAGTAATGGAGTATCAGCTGCATCAGGCGCAATCAAGTCGCTCTTTGCGCCGTCCACACTTCACCACTACTGAGTGGGCCTCTATGAAGGACATCTGCGACGTTTTGCGTGCGTTTGATGTCTCAACGCGGATGGCGAGTGCAGATGATGCACTAGTCAGCATGACTGTCCCCCTTATCTGCCTGCTTCAGAAATCACTGAAAGCACTAAAGGAAGAGGTTTTGGAAGAGGTGGATGAGGAGTCACAAATTCAATTACCTTCAGGACAGTCAGCGCAACGTGGTTCCTCACAAAGGCTGGCAGGGCTCACTTTGTGAGGAGGATGAGGAGGAGGAGGAGTCAATGGGGGAGGAAGAAATCCCTACAGAGGGAGGTACACAACGCTCTAGTCAGTATGTAGAGTGAGGGTGGGGTGATGCAGAGGAGGCAGAGATGACGCCTCTTCCACAGGACAGCTTTTGTTGGCCAGTTGGGAGTCTGCAGCACATGGTTGATTTCATGCTTCAGTGCCTGAGAAACGACCGCCGCATCGCCCACATTCTCACCACGTCAGATTATTGGGTGTACACCCTCCTAGACCCTCGCTACCGGGACAACTTACAAACCCTCATCACACCGGGGAACCGGGACCGTAAAATGCGGGAGTACCAAGACACACTGGTGCAATCCATACTGTTGTACATTCCAGCCGAGAGAGATGCTGCTGCTACTGCTTTACAAAGCAGCTCTGTGCGTCGAGGCAGTGTAGACACCTCTACAACAAGAGGGAGCACAAGCAGCGCCTCTGCACAGGGCAAGAGCTGTATGTTACAAATGTGGCAAAGTTTTGTGACAGCGCCAGCAAGGTCTACACCATCCGAGACGGCTCCAGTCACCAGGAAGCAACGTTTCCGTAAGATGGTGACAGACTACTTGTCTTTCCCTCTAAGTGTACTCCCAGATGCCTCTTCCCCTTTCAAATTTTGGGTCTCTAAGTTGGATACATGGCCAGAGCTTAGCCAGTATGCATTGGAGGTGCTGGCTTGCCCTGCTGCCAGTGTATTATCTTAGCGCGTCTTTAGTGCTGCAGGTGGTGTACTAACAGACCGTCGCATGCGACTATCCTGAGAATGTAGACCGGCTTACTTTTCTGAAAATGAACAAGGCATGGATATCACCTGAATTTGCCTGTCCGTTTTCAGATTAAATAACTGTTTGGCAACGTTTTCCATGTCTCCTGTTATGTTCATCTTTCTACCACCTGAACTCTACTCCCTGGGCTACAACACCGCCATTTGTTGCTCGTAAGTAATTGGCAGGGGTACTGACTCCTGGCCAGCCTGGTTACAGCACGACAGCTGTTTCCTGGCAGTGTGAACGTCAATTATCCTCCAATAAGTTGTGCTGTCGTGTTGCATTCGGGTTAGCCGACTCTATGGTGCCTGCAGTTTAGGTGATTCCTATGTGTGCTGTGGGATATGTAAATAAAGGCTGTTTCCATTGTGACAATAGGACAAGCACCCACTGTAGGACTGTGTGATTCGGTAACTGCGGACGGCTTGCGTCCTGTCAACTTACATTTTCATGGGTGCGTTCTGCTACCCGTCCGGGTTCCAGTACCGTCAACTGGTTCTCCCCAGTGCCTTTGGCCTAGGTGCCTCCATCTCCGTATACGAGTTCCAGCAACGTCTGCTGGTCCTTGGTAGTGCTTTGGAGCACAGGTACCTCCTGCTTAGTAACAGTGTCACAGTAACGTCAGCTGGTACTCGGTTGTGACATTGCCTCTTTTCCTTCTGCTACCCGTCCGGGGTCCAGTACCGTCAACTGGTTCTCCCCAGTGCCTTTGGCCTAGGTGCCTCCATCTCCGTATACGAGTTCCAGCAATGTCTGCTGGTCCTTGGTAGTGCTTTGGAGCACAGGTACCTCCTGCTTAGTAACCGTGTCACAGTAACGTCAGCTGGTACTCGGTTGTGACATTGCCTCTTTTCCTTCTGCTACCCGTCCGGGTCCAGTACCATCAACTGGTTCTCCCCAGTGCCTTTGGCCTAGGTGCCTCCATCTCCGTATACGAGTTCCAGCAACGTCTGCTGGTCCTTGGTAGTGCTTTGGAGCACAGGTACCTCCTGCTTAGTAACCGTGTCACAGTAACGTCAGCTGGTACTCGGTTGTGACATTGCCTCTTTTCCTTCTGCTGCCCCTCCGGGTTCCAGCACAGTCAGCTGGTCCTCGTTACTTCCATTGTCTCTTGTTCCATCTGATACCCGTCCGGGTTCCAGTAACGTCAGCTGGTTCTCGGAAATTAGACGACCTTAAAGACCACCCAGAAGAAGATGACGACAACAAGGACGACGAGCATGAAGCCAACCAGCCTGAACACCATCACAAAGAAAAAATAAAAGATTACCCAGAAGAAGATCACCAACAGGACAAAGAAGGTTAAGACAAACTACAAGATACAGAACAACAGACAGAAGAACAATAAGCAGAAGATCAAAAAGCAGAAGAACATGAAGTATAAGACCAAAATGAAGAGCAAAATATATGCTCTAAATTCTAAGCAGAAGAAGACTAAGCAGTGTATGGGGGTGAGTCCGTTCCTCCTCGTGGTGCCCCTGGAAAATGCCTGCTGCTGCAGGCTAAACTGAACACGGACAAATACTGTTGTAATTTAAATCTTTTGTGACAGCAAGAACGGAAGGATGAAAAATTCATACTTTTACAGATTACAAGTACAGGAATCTCTGTCACAAATAAGAATATGATGAAGAAGATGAAGAGGAAGAAGATGAAGAATTTGAATATGAAGAAGATTAATAGTTTAATAATAACAATATGAGTAATGTAAACAAAAACATGAATAGCAAGAAGTTTAAGAAGAAGAATAATTTGATGAGAAAGATGATGCTGCTGAAGATTATGAAGGAGAAAGTGTGGCACTGGCAAAAGTTAAAAAGGTGAAGAGCATGGAAGTTGTGAAACATACATATTTGCCAAAATAGAAAAAAGGTTAACAACATTGTCAATTTGTTCGTCAATCCAAACGTATTTCCAAAAAAAATTATATTAATGCTATTCCAATGCATTGGGTTAAACATGTATGCCTTTATTGTCTCCTCAACCTCCCCCAATACATTCTACATTACTCTTTGTTGTTTTCCTTCATGTACAATTAACCAACAAGGCAAGAATGTTTTTTTTTAATGTCGATATTTGGTTCCCATAGACTTACATTGGACTTCCGGTATCGGTATCGGTATCGCCGATATTTTAGTGATATCGGCGATACCATTCCGATCCGATATTTTTAGATATCGAGCAGTATCGCTCAACACTAGTAATAAATGGAGACTGAAATTATAAGAGCTCTCCCTAATAAGGGTTTATCAACATAATTGAGGGGTATTAGCAAAAGTGAAAGGATTGTCCGCTACAAGACAACACTAATGTCTCCAAACATCCATACTTACCTTCTGGACTGGTGCTGCTCCTCTGCTCTCAGCGCTATGACCCCTTCAGTCACCTCACATAAACAATGGCATGTGACTGCTGTAGCCTTCACAACTCCATCTTAGAGGAAGAACAGTGCTTCTCCAATTTGGACACAAAAATGAAGGCTGCAGCCAATCAGTGGTTGCTGATTGGCTGCAGTGGTCACATGGCACTGTTAATGTAAAGTGACCGATGGGGAACACAGGGTGATTGCAGAGGAGTGACACCGTCCAAGAGGTTAGTATACTTTTTTAAATATATGCAGCACCCTGGGAATAATAATAAGGGGTTACCAGTAGCAGTGCTAACAGAGTACTTCCCACTGTGGAGCTCTAGCAGTCTCCTGGATTGATGCTACAGCTGTCACTCTGAAGCAGAGGGGACAGGCTGGGAAACATTCAGTGCAGAGAGCCCAGGACAGGTCATATGGAGGAGATGCCCCCGAAGGCCTGTGCAGTGCAAGGAGGAGTAAAGGTGGTTTCCCCCAGTCATGGAACCAGTATCACGGCCACCTTGGTAGTTTAAACTGCTTTATCCCTCTTAGTTGAAAACTGCTGACGCGCACACTATAATGGTAACATATCCTATTACCTCCACACATTAATCTTTCCTAAGTAGGAAACTTTTATTATGTTTTAAAAAGACTGAATATATTAATATGATTATAAACGTGTTTCTCAGTTATGGAAAGAGGTCACATCGTCAGGTCACCATGATTGCAAAACTAAAGATGACAATGCGGCAACAGAGTACTAAATCTTTGCATAGTAGAGTTAATTGCAATTTAGTGACAAAAGCTCCTAAGTCTCCCACATCTAAACTTCCAAATCTTTTGGGTGGCTCATACAGCTTTAGGCTATCTTCACACGTCCAGTATTTGTTCAGTATTTCACATCAGTATTTGTAAGCCAAAACCAGGAGTGGGAGATAAATGCAGAAGTGGTGACGTGTTTCTATTACACTTTTCTCTGATTTGGGCTTATAAATACTGATGTGACATACTGATCAAATACTGAACATGTGAACGCTGAATGCGGAAGTGAGAATGTTCTTCACCTTCGGTTGCTCCTTCCCACAAGACTGAAGCTTACTACGTGCACTCCTTAGGTACGTCTGTACCTACACAGCACAACATATTGATGCAATGGTGTTGTAAGGTTCTTTGTCTCTGTTGACATGTTCCTTGAAACTCAGTTTTCCGTCGGCCATTTTGCTTTCTGTCTTTCTGCAGCTCTTGCCCTCAGTTAATATGGAGTTCCAGTTTTCATGTTCCCGCCCTGATTCTTCCCTCTTGCTTCTTAAGCAGCCTCAGCTGAACAATCAGTGCTCCTGAATCAAGCCTCAGTCAGTCTGTGACCTGACTCCTGGAAACCTTGAACTTGTACTCCAGCTATTCCCTACTGAGGAACCTTTGAACACTTTTGGACTCTGGAAACCTGCTGTTTGGTGAATCCATGTTTGCAGAGGAATTACGGTACAGAGAAGAGATCCTGAACCTGCTTTGGAGATTTATTGTAGTGCTTGAAATTACTCTGGCCTGCTGTGTCTCCTGACTCTGTTCCTGCAAACTGTGTGAACTTTTCAGCATGCTTGTATGAAGTAATACAAGTCATTTCATTTCAACCTATGTCTCCTGTGTTTTCCTCGCACCCAAGCACAAGACGCTATAGGAACTGTACACTATACATGACAAGATTCAGGAGCCAATGTTTAGTGTCTGCTGGGTCTGGGAAAGCCGTGTCTGCTGTGACTGTGGATATCAGATGTCCGTTTAAATACCTTATGTGATGACAGTGGTTGTGACTTCTCACAACCATTCCAGGTGAGCGCATTCCCTTAAAATTTTACTCTGCAGTGTTACCACAGGTAAACACTATTGTTTTTTTTTTTTTTTCCTTTCCTTCTCCTTCCAGCACTTCTGCCTTACCTTTCCTCTTCTCCTTCCAGCACTTCTGCCTTAAAAGATCTGGAAGATGGAGGCCCGCATAAAGGAACTTTGCGGAGTGACTGATACAATCCTTTCAGATGTACAGACTTTAAAAACCCGTTTTGCAAGCCTACAGGACCTCACTAATCATAATTTGCAAGTGTTTGGACAGACTACCCAGGAATTGCGAGCCAGGATTGAGGCTCTAGAGGAACGAGCCCAGGCTCCTGCCATAACCCCGAGTTCTGGGATCCCCAAATTACCTCCTTTTCGTTTTGGCGGTGAACGTGAGAAATTCAGGGGATTTATTAATCAATGCAATTTATTTTTCTCTGCACATGCTTCACAATTTCCCACTGAACGATCCAAAGTGCTTACTATAATCATGTTGCTTACCAATAAGGCTTTGATGTGGGCAAACCCTCTGATTGAGACTGAGGATGATTGTTTGAATCACCTTGATGCTTTTATTTCAGCCATGGGGCAGGTGTTTGATGACCCCAATCGAGGTGCAACAGCTGAAGCAGCCATGTTAACTTTGCGCCAAGGTAAGCGTTCAGTAGCCGAATATGCCCTGGATTTCAGGAGATGGGCTCTTGATACCACTTGGGACACTTCCGCTAAGAAATCTATTTTTCGGAAAGGGTTGTCTCCACTGATTAAGGATGAACTTGCTCGTGCCGACCCTCCCACTGCATTAGGTGACTTTATTAACTATTGTATTCGTATTGATGCTAGTCTGACTGAACGCAGACAAGAGAGATGGTTCGAAAATAATCGCACTAATCTTTTACTACCTCCCTCCTCAGCTAAGGAACCTTTGAGTAGGATCACAAGGGAACCAGAACCTGAACCCATGCAGGTGGACTCTTTACAAAGACGGGTTAGTGATGCACGCAAAGAACATCGTATAAAGGAAAATCTATGTTTCTACTGTGGTAAGTCAGGGCACTTCATTATAAACTGCCCCAGCCGTTCTCGTAAGACTACTGCAGCAGTCATTCACTGTGAGTGTTGCGAGAGGAGCTCTGTCATGTCCGAGCCTCAGGCTCCAGAGAGATCTGCTGCAAGAGATCATGATTTCTCGGACTTAAACTCTGTTAGTTCTGGGGACGATGACGGTATTAACGCTGCAATTTTTCAAGTTTCCTCAGCGATGTCCCAGCTGAGTTGTAAAAGAAACAATTCTCATTGCTTCCTTTCCATCAAACTCTGGGTTGACTCAGTCTGGGTGTCTAGCTCTGCTATGATCGACTCAGGAGCAAGTGGAAATTTTATGGATATCTCCTTTGCTCTGAAACAGGGGATACGTTCAGTGAAGAAGGCTACTCCAGTACCGATGGAGACTGTGGATGGCTCTCTACTGACTTCTGGACCAGTGGATCAAGAAACAGAGCCTTTGAGGGTCCTTATGGGTAAAGATCATCAGGAGAAAATGTCTTTTATGCTTATCTCTTCTCCCCACTTTCCCATTATTCTAGGGCTACCATGGTTGCAGGCGCAGAATCCTACGATTAACTGGGAGAACAAGGAATTACACTTTCCAGAGAAACAGATGAGTCAAGGAGTTTCAGCTTGCTCTGTTCCTAAAGGAACCATGTCAGTCCCTGAACTACCAGCTGTATACCAGGACTATGTGGATTTATGTGACAAGAAGAACTCTGATCAGCTTCCTCCTCACCGTCCATATGATTGTCCAATTGAATTATTGCCTGGAGCCGAGATACCTTTTGGTAAGATCTACCCCCTAGCGGGGCCTGAGCTAAAAGCTTTGAAGGATTATATAGACGAAAATTCAGCCAAGGGCTTCATACGCCCCTCTTCATCTCCCGCAGGTGCACCCATCTTCTTTGTGAAGAAGAAAGATGGATCTCTGAGACCCTGCATAGACTATAGGGAACTCAATAAGGTTACTATTAGAAACCGTTATCTATTGCCTTTAATCCCTGAGTTGTTGGAGAGAGTGCGGCATGCCAAAATTTTCTCTAAACTGGATCTCCGTGGGGCCTATAACTTGGTCCGTATTAGACCTGGGATGAATGGAAGGCTGCTTTCAGGTCACGCTATGGACACTTTGAATATCTAGTTATGCCTTTTGGTCTGAGTACCGCCCCAGCCACTTTCCAACACTTCGTGAATGATATCTTCAGGGATCTCCTAGATACATTTGTGGTGATTTATCTGGATGATATTCTAATTTTTTCTAACTCCACAGAGGAACATCATTGACATGTGAGAATGGCCTTAGAACGCCTAAGACAAAACCATCTCTACATCAAACTTGAAAAGTGTGAATTCCATAGGACCGAAATTCAATTTCTGGGGTATGTACTATCTACGCAAGGGATTAGTATGGATGGAAGCAAGACCCAAGCCATCAAGGATTGGCCAATTCCTAGAAATGTGAAGGAGGTGCAGCGCTTCATCGGGTTTGCCAACTTCTATAGACGTTTCATTAAAAAATTTTCTGAGGTAGTGTCACCTATCACCCAACTTACCCGGAAACAGTCTAGGTTCTCCTGGACCCCGCAAGTTCAGGAAGCATTTTCCTGTTTAAAGGATAAATTTACCACCGCACCTATCTAGTACATCCCAACCCCGAGCTTGCCTTCATAATAGAGGTGGATGCTTCAGACTGTGCCGTTGGAGCTATACTCTCTCAGAGAACAGGTGAGAAGAATGTCTTGCATCCCTGTGCCTTCTTTTCCCAGCAGTTGTCTTCGGCTGAGAGGAACTACGATGTGGGCAATAGAGAATTGTTGGCCATTATTGCCGCCTTCAAGGAATGGAGACACCTTCTTCAGGGAGCTGCACAGCAAATAGTCGTCCTGACAGACCATCGTAACCTTGAATTTATCAGGTCGGCTAAGTGCCTGACTCCTCGCCAGGCTCGCTGGAATCTTTTCCTAAACCAATTTAATTTTGTCATTTCTTATAGACCAGGATCGCGCAATGGAAAGGCTGATGCACTCTCTAGGATTCATTCAGCAGAGACACGTCCACTTACTCCTCCTAAGACTATTCTTCCTGACTCTAGATTCCTGGGAGTGATTCATAATCAAGACCTACTTAAGGACATCAAGGAAGCATACCATGCGGATTCTTTGTTGGCTCAACCCCCAAGGGACGTAAGTCTTGTCTTTAAGAATGGTGTGTGGATTCAGGGACAACGTCTGTATATACCTGAAACAGTCAGATTGAGAGTATTGCAACTCATCCACGATTCCAAGATAGCCGGGCATAGGGGAATTCTAAAGACACAAGAATTTCTTTCTCGTTTCTTTTGGTGGCCCACTTACAGGAAAGATGTTTTAAACTATGTCACTTCATGTGAAGTCTGTGCAAGATGCAAAACACCTCGCTCCTCACCAACTGGTCTGTTGCAACCTCTTCCCACCCCGTCCCGCCCGTGGGGATCCATTTCTATGGACTTCATTGTGGAGTTACCAACCTCTCAAGGGAAGAACACCATTCTAGTGGTGGCTGACCGTCTAACAAAGGCAGCTCATTTTATCCCTTGTGTCGGCTTACCCACTGCAAAACAGACATCAGACTTGATGATTAAGAATGTGTTTCGCTTACATGGAGTACCGGATGAGGTCATTTCGGATCGAGGGGTGCAATTCACTTCAAGGTTTTGGCAAAATTTCTGTGCAGCATTGGACATTAAAGTAAACCTTTCTTCTGCTTTTCATCCTCAGACTAATGGACAGACAGAACGAACCAATCAGACCCTGGAGCAGTATCTCCGCTGTTTTATCTGCCACCTACAAGATGATTGGGTGGATCTACTTCCACTGGCTGAGTTCTCTTATAACAACTCTCAGAGCGCCTCCACTAAGCAGTCTCCTTTTTACTCCAATCTAGGTTATCATCCTAACATTCTTCCTCGATTTCCCATAGATACGCCCTTGCCGGCAGTGGCTGAAAGAATCACTTCTTTACAAAAGAATATGGATCTTCTAAAGGAAAATCTAGAATTGGCTCAGGAAAGGTACAAGAAAGCAGCAGATAAATTTCGTAAACCTGCACCAGCTTTCAAGGTAGGAGATTTGGTCTGGCTGTCAACCAGAAATCTTAAATTAAAGATTCCATCGTCTAAATTGGGACATAAGTACATTGGACCTTATAAGATCAGTAAGATTATAAGTGCTGTTGCTTGTCGTCTTCAACTGCCCAGAACTATGAGAATCCACCCTGTCTTTCATGTATCCCTACTAAAGGCTGCAACACCCAATACGTTTCCTGGACGTTCTCTCCTTGCCCTGACCCAGTGCTGGTTGATGGTCAGGAAGAATTTATGGTGGAAAGGATTCTAGATTCCAGGTTGTACAGAAATCAGTTGCAATATTTGATTAAATGGCAGGGCTACCCAGTGGAGGACAACTCATGGGAACCAGTCAACAATGGAAATGCTCCTCGCCTGCTCCGCCAGTTTCATCAGAGGTACCCTGACAAGCCTGGTCTGAGGTCATCCGGAGGTTGTCCCTAAGGGGGGAGTAATGTAAGGTTCTTTGTCTGTTGACATGTTCCTTGAAACTCAGTTTTCCGTCGGCCATTTTGCTTTCTGTCTTTCTGCAGCTCTTGCCCTCAGTTAATATGGAGTTCCAGTTTTCATGTTCCCGCCCTGATTCTTCCCTCTTGCTTCTTAAGCAGCCTCAGCTGAACAATCAGTGCTCCTGAATCAAGCCTCAGTCAGTCTGTGACCTGACTCCTGGAAACCTTGAACTTGTACTCCAGCTATTCCCTACTGAGGAACCTTTGAACACTTTTGGACTTTGGAAACCTGCTGTTTGGTGAATCCATGTTTGCAGAGGAATTACGGTACAGAGAAGAGATCCTGAACCTGCTTTGGAGATTTATTGTAGTGCTTGAAATTACTCTGGCCTGCTGTGTCTCCTGACTCTGTTCCTGCAAACTGTGTGAACTTTTCAGCATGCTTGTATGAAGTAATACAAGTCATTTCATTTCAACCTATGTCTCCTGTGTTTTCCTCGCACCCAAGCACAAGACGCTATAGGAACTGTACACTATACATGACAGGTGTTTTAGATCTCTGTGTATCTCCAGGCCAGACAGATAAGAACATATTGTTGGAACAGCAGATCATTGCGGCAAACTTTGATCATGAGAGTAGAAGCTGTCATGATAAATTGAGCCCTGGAGAAATGGCATATTGTGATTTTCAACCTTTTCATCTGATATAACTAGTCCTCCATCCAGCACAATGCTCACACATTATCAGGAATGCCTACAGGATGATGATCTGGTTTTCTTTGTTGCATTGCCATCTTTCCTGTAATTAAGAGATACTTGGACTATAAAATAGACTATGAAACCAAACACCGACACAAAAGTTCAAGAACCATGGGAGAGCAAAGAATAGTTTATAATATTAAAATGAAGGCCAATTTGTGTGTAACAAACTAATATATATATATATATATTTATTTATTACCAGGCTACATTACTCTGTATATGCCCCCTAGTAAAATACAGACTGCAAACAACAGTCCTGATGAGATCTAAGGGCCTATGACTGCCCTCTTATCTGTAATATATGAGCGCGGGTACTTTAAAATGAAGGCATCATTTACAAGTTTTCCATATAGGACAATTATGAAATATGCAGGATGAGAATGGTTTTACAAAGTAAACACAAAAATAAACCTCTGAAAACATGTAGAGTTTTCAACCTTACAATGTGGTATTCAGTGACTGATACAAAGCAAGGCACACTGATCTATGTGCTTATAGGATGATGGAACTTATTGGTGTCTGGACCCCAGCCTCACTTTCCAATATTTCTCTCAACACTTCTTCTTGCTGTGCTTTTCATGACTGTATCTTATTTTAAGTGTACATAAAGATACCTATTAGCACCAAAATTCTGTGCGGATTAATTTGTAATACATTTTTGTAGTTGTTGGAGTTTGTTTGCTTTTCTTATTCAGAGCTCCAAACTGCAATGTCAAAGAGTTACTCTCTAGAACATGGTTCCCCAACTCCAGTCCTCAAGGCCCACCAACAGGTCACGTTTTCAGGATTTCCTTTGTATAGCACAGGCGATGCAATTAGCACTTGTGCAATACTAAGGAAATCCTGAAAACATGACCTGTTGGTGGGCCTTGAGGACTGGATTTGGGGAACCCTACTCTAGAAGGTGCCAAGGAGCTAACATTTTGTACCACAAATTCAATGACAGTTCACAATAAGCTTCTAAAACCCTGTTTTTTATTAAATAAAGGGAATCCATCATCAGGTTTTTTGCCACCCAGGCTGAGAGCAATAAGAAGAGGATGCGATCCAGCGATGAAGAGGCTTTCAATCTCATATACAAGGCTTAGCATTTATTAGAGGCCATGTAGAAGAACCTCCAAATATAACTGGCAATGGTGCAAATCAGGTACTAATGGCAGGACCTGTACGTTTCAACTTGCAGCTTACTCATGGCCTGACCTTCTGGTTGGCAATCAGTCTTTTATATGTATGAAAGTGATTTAAGGGCGTTCTCCTGGACAGTATGATTAACCAGTCAGAAGAGGTCATTAGTGTGAACGTTAAAATAAGAAACTGTACCCCGGTGATAAAAACAACATAATGACAAAAAGTAATAAAAAAAAAAAACATATTCAATATTGTAAGATCAGATTGTGTCTTAAATTGAGACCATAGGGCGAATGGGTTTCTAGCAAGTATCCAATAGGGCTCTCTATTCAACCACTTGTGTTTATGGTCCCCTCTACGTAACGGTGAAGACCTTCTCTGTGCCTGCAAACCTAAAGCCAGTCAAATCACCATTGTGTATTCTAGCAGCCGATACTGACATCACATCCGAGGGGTGTCGTGTTATGTGTACTTTTAATGGACCACTGGTGCAGCCTATATAATGAATTTTACATATAGTACATTCAATGAGATGGGTAACGTTGGCTGTATTGCAGTTTATGAAATCATAGATATTCAGTTGAAAAAGTGATTATAGAGCTTGGATCTTTTCTAGAATAATTTTTACGGTTACTTAGTAATTTTTTACGATCTATGGTAGAAACCTCTGTGCTCGCCTGGTCCAGAGACCATTTGGGATATCCTCCCTCATATCTCGCATGCTTTATGGGACTCATTAAGGAATGTTTGGCAGTCGGAACAATTGTATTTTATCCTGATGAGTTCTCTGAAAAGCAATATTTTTTTTTAACATGTGGAGGTTGACAGAATTGGGCTATAAGGATGGAATTACTAGCTGTAGGCTTTCTATAAGGTGCTATGCTAAGTGTATGATTAACAATATCTGCTGTAACTGTAAATCTAAGACGTTGGTGCTTGTATTATGAATGAATGGTTATCATTTATATCTTCTAAAGAATCCCTTGGCTTCATCTTGTGTACCCGCCCATACTATAAGATCGTAAATATAATCCACCATACCATATGACTTTTGTACTATAGATGTTGTTTCCAATCTCTATATAATCAACAGAATTTTATAATCCATGATTTCATAAACTGCAATACAGCCAACGTTACCCATCTCATTGAATGTACTATATGTAAAATTCAATATATAGGCTTATAGGCTGCACCAGTGGTCCATTAAAAGTACACATAACACGACACCCCTCGGATGTGATGTCAGTATCGGCTGCTAGACTACACAATGGTGATGTGACTGGCTTTAGGTTTGCAGGCACAGATAAGGTCTTCACCGTTACGTAGAGGGGACCATAGACACAAGTTGCTGATTAGAGAGCCCTATTGGATTCTTGCTAGAAACCCATTCGCTCTATGGTCTCAATTTAAGACACGATCTGATCTTACAATATTGAATATGTGTTTTTTGGATTACTTTTTGTCATTATGTTGTTATTATCACAGGTATGTTTTCTTGTTTTAACGTTCACACTAATGACCTCTTCTGACTGGTTAATCATATTGTCCAGGAGAACGTACTTTAATCACTTTCATACATATAAAAGACTGATTGCCAACCAGGTCAACCATGAGTAAGACGCAAGTTGAAATACACAGGTACTGCCATTAGTACCGGATTTGCACCATTGCCAATGTTATATTTGGAGATTCTTTGAAATGACCTAATAAATGCTACGATTCATATTTCACCGCTGGATCGCATCCTCTACTTATTGCTTCTATCACATCTGCTCTGTGTTGTACGGTTTTGGTAACTTCAAATGTATAAGCTCAGTTTAGCGAGTTGACTACTTCATTATTTTTTCGCTGATTTGACAGCAGCATAGAGCAGAGATAGAGAGACCCAGATTCCAGTTATCTATCACTTACTAGGCTGATTGTTGTTGTTTTGATAAAATCACAATTTTATCAGCAGGAAATTATTACTAGAAAACTAGTAAACTTGCTGTCAGGTAGTCCTCCATATTCCATAATCCCTGAAGAAGGAAACAGACAGATTTCCAAAACACGTAGGATTTTGGTCCCACTAGCTCACCGTATCTGGCCGTATCATCACCATATGACTGTGAGCGTCACGTGACTGAAGACGTCATGCAGGTCCTGCAAGCACCCAAGCGCACACACAGGTGCGGCTGGACTCTATGTATGAGCGCCTGTTACCGGCCAAGACAGCGCTCCTACTCTCCCCAGCCTTACAGCCTATAACACGGCTGTCTGCAACAACATTCATTGGACTTGGGAAATCCTGCATAACAGTCCAACAGGAATTAACGCACCTTAGTACCCTGAGGCAGCACGGACCTCCACACAGTATCCTCAGGTAATCCCTGCTTGCTTGTACTCTATCGTAGAGAGATCCAAACGTTTTATATCAGCCCATTTCTAAAGCCAGTCCCACTATTGATACATGTTGATATATTGGTATTTTAACCTTTCCCCACCACTCCTTGACATTATACTCATTACTCTGCACACCCAACAAGCGCAAATTATTTTCACTAATTTATTTTAGTCCTCCATATTCATTAGCTTTGTGTATACCTGCCCCATCACTGATTGGCAGCTTTCTGCCTATGCACACAGAAAGCCTCCAATCAGTGATATGGGCGGGGTGATACAGAGATCAGCATCCAGAGAACTTGTAGATCTGCAGCAGATAAAACACTGTTTTTATCAAATAAGCCCAGGAAATGACATCGCTGGTATCAGGGACTACATCATGTTGCTCTCAGATGAGATAGCAAAAACCTGGTGATCGACTTTGTTACTAATTCTCAATAATAGAAAATATTATTAATATTAAAATAGCTTCCTGGCTACATTTTTATTCCCCAGTCCCCTCTAAATATTTGTGTACTGTAGTGAAAGTGCATTGAAAAAATTAGATTGTCAACCTCTCAGGCTTCCAGTACTGCTCCTCCTTGGCACTCATCATTTGAACCCTATTCAGCCTTGCTGCCTCACACAGTGCTGCTTTCCCAATCCAAGCCTATGAAACTCAGAACCAGATTCCATAGACTTACCTTGGGAATATGACTTCTAGTCCACACATATACCCTTTAGGAGCTGGCTAGTTGGATTTGAAGTGATGGTGTCTACAAGAGGACCAAAGTGCCACTGCAAATCGGAGAAGACAGCGCCGATAGGTCAATGTCCTTACATTACACTACAGACATATTTAGTATGAATTAGGGAACACAATATTAGCTGGGAATGCTTCTTTTAAAGTAGGACTCAATGACTAGAATAGGGTCCGCTAGAATTAATAGCGCTGTGCAGTTTTTTTATCTGGAATTTTTTTTAAACAATCTGCAATGGAGGCTCCTGACCTGAACGGTCAACTGTTCGCTTATGGGTGAACATTCACATTTATAGTCAGAGCTATGTGGTATTCAGTCTTAAGAAATCAAGATCACCGTATAGTTCAGTCACTTCCTATTGAAAGAGAAGTAAACAGTCTTATATTATAACTAAAAGCACAGAAAAACATAGTTAAAATGCAATCTTTGTATGTGCCTTTCACCATTTTAGTTTAATAGTTTTGCCACCGAAACATGAAAAGTAAAAATAATAATATAAAAATACGGCAGAAAAGCAAAGACATTGGTCAGAACTAAAATAATGAGGAAGGTGTATTCCGAACAATTAAATTGAGCTTAAAGCTCAATAGTTAATTTAAGGATCATTATAGATGGGCGAGTTTTGCATAACATTTTAAAACATTTAAAAACAAAAAACAAAAAATCAACTAAAATAAATTTCCTGGTCACGGAAAAAAAAAAGCTACCCAGTGTGTACCAAGTGTAATTTTTTTTGTTATTTTTTTTTCTGCAAAATATCACCCTTCCTAAACAAATATATCTAACCCTGCTAAGTGTACCAAAAAACTAAGAATTTTGTTGCAGTGCCCACAATGCACAATATTTGTAAAATTTGAAAATATTAAAATTCTTTTCAAAAACTTCAAATACAACACAAAATTGTTAATGTTATTTAATAAACTGTAAAATCTTTTTTTTTAATTTTTTTTCTTCACAAAATATTTTCTTTGTCACTTCCCAGAGTGTCCCTGCACAGGAGTCCATTTGTGTTTTATTTTTCAAATAGTTTTTTTTCTTTTATATGAAAACATTCTTAAATTATGATTAAGAATCATAAAATTTGCATCAAGGTTCCTGTTTAATGTAATAGCTGCCAGATCCATTACTTTCCTGATCTGAAGCTCCTTGCAGAAATGAATAGTCTTCTCCGTCAAGAAACTCCTCCTTTAGCTGCAGCGTTGGTACTAAAAAAAGAAAGAGGAACAGTCACAGCTATTCTTTTATAACACAATGTAATGTAAATATAATATTGAGGAGGACATAAACTGTGCAAGTAAATACAAAATACAATTTCAGACTACAGTGCCAGCAAAAAATTTTTTTACACTTGCGCATCAAAAAAAAAAACTTTACATATAAAATCCACATCATAATTTCACTTTTTAAAAGTGTACACAATGGGGAGATAATAAAAAAACGGTCTAATATTAAAGCTTGCTTTGTTGCAAATATCATCCAATCAACGCTCAGTTTTCACTTTTCTGGTAAAGCGAAAGCTGCACTCTGGTTGTTATGTGCAGCTCAGCCAGTTTTGCTATTAGGCAGTCTATCCTAATCTCCCTCAGTTTTTTATTATCTCCCACAATGGGTTGAAAGAAGTTTAAAATGGAAGAGAAATCCCATGCCTTGACTCTGCTCGAGAAGGGGATTCTGTGATTGCTGTAGCTAGAGATCTGGAGTGTCAAGAGAAGCAATTTATCAACTGAAGCAGTCGCGGCATCATTGCCTCCTGGGATGGTACCACAGAGGAAGTCAGGCTCTGGCGCACCTAAGAAGACTTCACCAAGGACTGATAAGCTTCTGAAGCGCGAAGTGATGTCACATCCTTCTATAACTGCCGTTGAACTAAAAAAACAAGTACCCTATGCTCCTCCAGAACATCGCAACTAGGACAATTCGTCACCGCCTGCAGAAGGACCTGGGTCTACCAAGTTGCCGTGCCGCAAAGAAGCCCCTGCTCACAGCAGCAATGAAGAAGAAAAGGCTTGCCTTTTGTAAGAAATATCAAGATTGGACATCTGAAGAGTGGAAGAAAGTGATGTTTAGTGATGAGAGCACTTTCAGACTGGTCAGGGGAGGCTCAAAGGTTGTGCGTCGTCCGTTTTTGGGTCATACATCAGTGTGATTACTTTATACATGATGGAGCCCCTGTCCACAAAGCCAAGGCCATGAGAAAGTTTCTCAGTGACCATAACATTAACATTTTAGAGTGGCCAGGTAATTCCCCTGACCTTAACCCCATAGAAAATGCCTGGAATTTAATGAAAAACAAGGTTCAAGAGACACGACCCAGCAACATCAACAATCTAAAGGAGGTGCTGAAGACACTGTGGGTAAACATGGACTCCACATACTTAGCCAGCCTTGCTGAATCCATGCCTACACGACTGCAGATGGTGATAAAATGTAAGGGTGACATGACAAAATACTAATTGTAATAAAATATCCACAATAAAACACTTGAATCCACTTGAATATTAAAATTTTGTGGTTTCATTGAACTTGTAAAGATTTTTTTTGCCGGCACTGTATATTAATCTATTTTACCTGCCTGGCATTCTCAAAAATCCTCAATATCAGCTACCTGTAGCCACCACTAGTGGTAGCTTACTGCTTATGCAGGGCATTTGAAATTCTGTAGCAAATAAGCAGTGTTCTGGCTGAAAAAAAGACATTAGGAAATTCATCAGCACAGTTTTAGACCACATTAGGTTAAAAATATGGCGTTTAAGGTAGGCCATTCACTTTAAGAATTTGAAAAATAGCATTTAAATTAGTGGTCTTCTTTAAAAAAGTCACCTTCAAAAACCCTACTAGGAAATTGTAACTTAAAAAAGAAGAATCCTATCTTCAGGATCCTCAATTCTTGGTCAGGGTGGAGAGTCTATAGACTTACCTTGAAGATGTGACTTTTGGTCCACATATAAACCCCTGTGTGGGACACATCTGCTTTCTGGCCATGTGAGCTAAAAGATGACCGAAGTGGTGCTAGTAACTAAGGAATTGGGGGGTATCATGGAGGGGTGAGGATGCATGATCCTAAGCACGGGGAATTTGCATGTCTAAACGCCAACATTCGCTCAGTATAATGGGGAAATCCACGAGAAAGGCAAGTTCCCAGTCTGCTACAAGACACACTCTCTTCCAGAGCGATATTGTTGCACTACTCACTCATTCCAAATGCTCAGAGCAGGAGGACCCCACACAGGCTCCATCGGTCTCTGGTGATGATGACCTGCCGGGTACCAGCAGCTTAAATGGCTGGGACCAAGGACAGCAGAGCACTCACCTGACTTATCGGAAAGAAATGTCAGGTCCTTGTGAGTTCTCCCGATGTCAGGATCCTCAGTCAGCGACACCAGGTACTGGAGGTAGGGAGACCGCGCCATTACAAGATGGTCAACAACTTCATGCAGCACGAGGCACAACTACAGCCTCTGGCTCCCCCATGCACTCCAGCCTGCGGCTTCCACTGTGCCACCAATTGATTTCTCCTGCAGCTACACACTGGAGAGAACTTCATGAGGAGTGTACCGATGACCCCCTAGTGCTTTCAGGGGAATCAGACTCCTCCATAAGCAACTACGTTGGAGCCCTCAGGCCAGATACTTTAGGAAACACTTGATCCCACTCAAATTTCCATATACTAATAATAGAGAACAAACTCCCCCACTCAGAAAACCCCCTGAATCAGGGACCACCACTCTCTCCAAGCCCATCATGTTCCCAGGGGCAAGTCGAAGAATTGGATGATCCCCACATATATCTAGACATGAGACAGGGACACTGGAAGGAGCCCCCACTGCTCGTACAGTATGATTCCCCCACCTGGATGGCGACAAGCTCCTCTTGGGCAACATCTTCCCCTCAACCCTCTACAGCTCCCAGATTGGAGGTGGACACATCGTCCCTCACTATTATAGCAGCTGGTCCCATCACACCAAATACCAGTGCTTTTGAAAAGGACATGTCAATTTCCTCTCCATACATCCCTAAGGCATATTGTATCTTGGCATTAAGGAATCAGATCTGCTATGGCGGCTTTGCACCCACAGTTCAACTGTCTATGGACGAACACAGACTAGTCTCCTTAGCTGACCTGCGCTTACTGGTGTAATCAATCTCTACCTTAGCCATTCAAATGGTAGCAGACTGCAAACAGTTGTTTGCACAATTCTGTTCCGAACTCTCAACGCTCGCTACTATGGTCAACACTCTATCCTAAGCCCAAGAGTCTTCCACCTGTACTATTCAATTCTTGAAGGACATTGTCTCCCGACACTCATCTCAACTTCGAGATATCCAACAGAACCTGGAAAATAGGAACAACCTTTGTGTCCGGGGTCTACCTGAATCTATCTCTGCTATGGACATGGAAATTAATAACACAGCACTCTGGAATAATACTGACGCCTCTATTCCAGTAATTTCACATGACATCCAGGCATGTACCTCTCATAATTATTTTTACAACTACCTCAAGGTCAATAGTCACAGCATAACTGCCATTAGCCTTTTCTTACTAAGATTGTTTTAGGAAGGTAATTTTTCCTACAGCACAATACTGGTAATTTCTCTTACAGCACAAAACTGTTAACTGTGGATTCACTTTCGTCAACAAGGATATTACAACAAAGGATTTCTTTTCTAGGTACTTCAATGCCTCCACACCTAGTTCACGTTACTTAAATTGGCCATTTGATGCGCTAAGCCTTCTCAATTTTTTCATATTTCTAAGGCAGTGATGCAATTCATTTTTCATATCTCGTGTTTGCAAGCTATAGCGCTACAGTGTGCTTCCTTTTTTTCTTGAATGTGCATGAGTTGGTGACTCTAGGTTTAGCACCTGTTCACATTAGGTCTGTTTTTGGATGTGCCGGTCAGTTTTTTGATATGTATTCATTTACCTTCTGCCTGAGCACTCCACCTGCTAGTCACAGGCGTTTTAATTATACCAGGGCCATTACACCTCCACAGAGATGTAGATTTCAGTCTAGAGAGAGGATTCATATGTTCCCATACAGATAGACTTTTCTAAGCGAGGATTGGCATTAGTTAGGACCTGGAATACGAGGAGCGCCTTAACGTGGCTTCCAGGTACACATAAATTGGCCATTTTATGCGCTAAGCCTTCTCAATTTTTTCATATTTCTAAGGCAGTGATGCAATTCATTTTTCATATCTGGTGTTTGCAAGCTATAGTGCTACAGTGTGCTTCCTTTTTTTCTTGGAGATTGGGCTGGTCATGACATGGATTTCATGCGGTGGTCCTTCATCCACACATTGATTGACCTAGCTGGGCGCATTGTCCTGCTGGAAAAACGAGTCCTCAGAGTTTGGGAACATTGCCTGAGCAGAAGGAATCAACTGTATTTCCAGGATAACCTTGGATTCGGCTTGATTCATGCGTCCTTCACAAAGAATAACCTGCCCAATTCCAACCTTGATGAAGCATCCCCAGATCATCACCGATCCTGCACCAAATTTCACATTGGGTGCAAGACACTGTGGCTTGTACGCCTCTCCAGGTCTCCGTCTAACCATTAGACGAACAGGTGTTGGGCAAAGCTGAAAATTAGACTTATCAGAGAATATTACCTTACTCCAGTTCTCTATAGTCTAATCCTTATGGTCTTTGGCAAACTTCAGCCTGGCTCTCCTTTGCTTCTCATTGATGCCATTTGCCATTCCTTTTGTAGGTCACTTGATGTCATCCTGCGGTTGCTGAGTGACATTCGAATAAGATTTCGGTCATCCTGGTCAGTGGACAGTCGTTTTCGTCTCTCTGCCGATCTGTAGCTTTGTTGTCCCCAATGTCTGCTGCTTGACCTTGTTGTAATGGACTGCTGTCTTAGAAATTTTAAGGATGGAGGCAACATGACGCTCACTGTATACCTCTGCTAGTAAATCCAGAATTGAGCCCTTCTTTTCCTCACTCAAGAGTTTTCTTTTCAACTCCTTTGGCATGGTTAAAAGTTATTTTTTCATTCCTATTACTTTTGGGATATTACTAGTACTTGTTTTGCCATCCAGCTTGTCCTATTGCTAGAGGATTGTGAACACCACAGCAGTGTTTTTTACACTTTCCTTCGTTAAATAAGATTTGGTTCAGGTGATCACCTAATCAGAAGCACATTAAGTAGATTGAGGTGTACTCTGGTTGGAATTCAACTGATACTGGAATGGAATGGCTGTCAGACATGTAGTGAAGCTGATTTTTATAAAACACTGCAGTGGTCTCTTAATTTTTGCCAAAGCTGTATGCGCATTGCAAAGGTCTTCCTCCAAAGGAGGCACATCAAAGCGGAAAGAGGGGTCTTCCTCCTAAACCTTATCAAATGATGGATATAGTTGGTTTTAAATATGACCTCTAAGGCCAGTTAACACTGATCAGACTGTGTCTTCTCGGTCCTCTGGAGCTTATAACTGATTGGGTCCTTTGGTCTCCAGACGGACGAGCTGATCGGTTTCTCATCTACTTTTATATTACACTAATAATTCCGCTCTATGCTACAGTTACTAATAAATATTTGCCTGTATGAGTTATATGAATACTTTAACTGGTTATTCGCTTTTATCTATATTTGTGCAAATTAGCATTTGCTTGCATGATACCCAATGAATGATAATTCGTTAATTGGATGTCGGTAGGCATATTTGCTTCTTATGTTCGGTCTGCTCAGGAGCTACTCCACAGCATTGCTACTTTCTTTTCTTCACCAATAGGTTGAAAGCCTCTGTCTTGCCCTCTGGGTCTAAGCAAACTCCTCTGCACCGATGGTGATGACAGTTTATCATGCAGAGACTTTCCCTCTGGTTTTACGTTTTAATGTCGTTTGTCAATTTTTCTTTTAGACAACCTTCTCTTTCTCTCCTTTTTGTGAACATGGGGACCCAGCATCATCTTTCACAAAGAATATCCATTGATACACAAATGGCAGGACCAAATACTGCCACCTATGAAGGGACTCAAAACTCCTGAAAAATGTGCGCAGATTCTTCATCATTTTCATCGCCATAAGGTACATATTTGTTTTGAGGAAACACATTTCAAAACTTGTAACCCACCAACCATCAAACAAAAACATTACATAAACTGTCACTTTGCTCACAACCCTACATCATGCTCTAAAGGGGTGGTGACTGCTATTCATAAATCCCTGACACATCAGATCATTAATTGTAGTATAGTTACAAAGGCCAGGTATATTGTTCTCTCGCTATTGGTAGATGGCCAAATATTCACAATTGGTAACTTTATGCTCCCAATCAAGCCTAAGCAAACTATATCTTCAAGCTAGTTAACCTGATGTCTCTCCTTTAATTTATTCACGGCGCAGTAATTCTATGTGTAGATCTCAACTCCACACTAGACCCAGTCCACATCTTACTGTTTGTCACGGGGTTACTGCAACAGAGAGGAGCCAGAAAACAGTGTCTGATTTCTCCTACTGCTGTGCTGAAAAGAAGCACTTCACCTTCTTTTTAAATGGTGTTTATTTCTTTTGGCAGAACAGGGGTTAATCGGCCATGTTGGGAGCTCTGGGAGTCTGAGATCTCAGCTGAGCTTGGTTAGCCACTCCTATCCCCTATATAATCTGGGTCCTGATTGAAACATATCGTCAGAACTAGCTTATGCTGCATGGCTTGGAGGAGAGGTGTCTTGGTGTTTATATGAGGAGTTTAGTGAATTTATCTGCGACTGTTGTGTGGGTTTGTAGGTGTGATAATTCCCTTCTCTGCTCTTATTTTGTTTTTTTCTCCCATCTTCCACTCCCCGATGCATTCCTCTGTTATATATGAGTGAATATTTGTATGCCTGGTATTTTCAGTTACCCCTTGTTCGTCGGGTTGGTGCACAGCAGCTCTCCTCTTCTCTGGGTGGGAGAACAGAATAGATGGAGGGCTGATGCAGGAGATAAGACAAGGGTTCGAGGCCCCATCATCTTCACCTTCAGAAGTATCCTGGGGAATAGGGCAAGCTAGGGCGCTCCCTAGCTTTAGGGATAGTGAAGGAGCCCCTGGTCCCTCCCTAGTACACTCTAGTCTCATGTTCTGGTGATGTCCTTCACTTCATTATAAAGCTTAGCCGTTTACGATTACCTATTGTTTTTTGCCTTTTGCTGTTTTAGTAACTGTACTTTTTTTCTCTCAGACTGCCTGTATTTGCACTATTCCTGTGTATTTGTTTACTCACATGTATACAGTACAGACCAAAAGTTTAGACACACCTCATTTAACCCGTTTCTGTCATAGGACATACTATCCTGTTATGTTTCGGTAGCTGAGGAGTGCAGGCAAAAAAGGCAATACACCAGAGCAGTTGGAATCTATGAGATTGCAGTACCCTGACTAACCACAACAACTAGAGGTAGCCGTGGAGCGTTCCTACGTTGGTCCTAGACGCCTCGTCACAGCCTGAGAAACTAACTACACCTAAAGATAGATATAGGAAAGCTATCTGCCCCGGAGCAGAACCCCAAAGACAATAGAAAGCCCCCAAACATGTAATGGCGGTTAGACAAGAAGAAATACTGACACAGACAGAAAATAGTATGAGCAACGTTGGGGCCCAAACTAACTAAATAGAAAAGGATAGGAAGGGTACTTACTGCAATCACAGAAAACCCTGAAAAGCACCAACTCTACTAATTTCAAAACACACTGAGATCACACGACCTCTACCACCTAAATTAGTTCTCTGGTGTAACAAAATCAAAACAGCAGCCACTGAAAAAACTGGAAAAAGCAAAAGTACAAACATCAGTGGCTGAACTAAACTGAGAGGGCAAAAGCCCCCGGAGGGAACCCTGAAGGCCCCCACAGAAGTGCAGGACAAAATGCAAAAATCAAACACAAAAACAAAAAGAAGAAAATGTCTTATCTGTTAGCAGGAGATGCAGACACGACACAGCAGGCTACAAGGGAAACAGGAATCAAGGATAGAGACCAGAACAATTGATCACCGGCAACCCTGATGGGAAGGTGACTCCCTTATATAAGACCAGTCAGTAACACCTGATTCCCAATCCTCACAATCTTCACTGGACAGACCAGTACCGCTTGTAACCACCAGAGGAAGCCTCTGCTCAGAACTCATCTCAAGCCCATTCACAACACTATCCCGTCCATGTGCCCTGGGACTTAATTCCCAGGGACGGGATAGTACGTCCTAGGCGATCAGCTGCGCTCCCCGGGTTAGCTATGTGCCAGGAGCGGTCACGGACCGCTCCCGGCACATTAACATCTGGCACACCGCGACCAAACATGATCGCGGTATACCGGGGGCACAGGGAAGAATCGCGCAGGGAGGGGGCTCCCTGCGTGCTCCTCTGAGACCCTCAGAACAGAGCGATATGATCTCGCTGTTTTGAGGCCTTCCTCCCTGCAAGGCCCCGGATCCAAGATGGCCGCGGGGTCCTGCAGGGAGGCGGCTTCCTCAGCGCCTGCTGAGAGCAGGCGCTGAGGAAGCCTGCAGCACTGCCTGTAAGATCGCTGGTGTGACAGAGTGCTGTGCACACTGTGAGACCAGTGATCTGGTATTATACAGTGATGTCCCGCCCTGGGACAAAGTAAAAAAAAGTTAAAAAAATGAAAATCACAAGTGTAAAAAAAAATTCCAAAATAAAATAAAAAAAAATAAAAATATTCCCCAATAAATTCATTTCTTCCTGTAAATGAAAAAACAAAACAATAAAAGTAGACATATTTGGTATTGCCACTTCCGTAACGACCCGCCCTATAGAACTGTCCCACTAGTTAACTCCTTTAGTGAACTCCTTAAAAAAAAAAAAGCAAAAAAACAATGCTTTATCATCATACCGCCGAACAAAAAGTGGAATAAATAATAATCTTTATTTTTATATAGCGCTAACATATTCCGCAGCGCTTTAAAGTTTTGCACACATTATCTTCGCTGTCCCCAATGGGGCTCACAATCTACATTCCTATCACTATGTTTTTTTGGAGTGTGGGAGGAAACCGGAGTACCCGGAGGAAACCCACGCAAACACGGGGAGAACATACATAACACGCGATCAAAAAGACCGATATAAATAAACATGGTACCGCTGAAAACGTCATCTCTGTCCCGCAAAAAAAGAGCCGCCATACAGCATCATTAGCGAAAAAATAAAAAAAAGTTATAGCTCGCAGAATAAAGCAATGCAAAAATAATTTTTTATATAAAATTTTTCTATTGTATAAAAGTGCCAAAAACATAAAAAAAATGATATAAATGAGGTATCGCCGTAATCGTACTAACCGAAGAATGAGGGCCTGTGCACACGTTGCGGATTCCTAGCGGTTTTGCCGCGGTTTTTCGTAAAACCGCTTACACAATACAACTCATTAAGGCCTATGGGATTCCGCAATGCTGTGCACATGCTGCGGGTATTTCCGCGGCGAAATCGCATCGCGGGAGAATCCGCAGCATGCTCATTCTTTTTTGCAGAACCGCGGCCATAGGAATGCATTGAACCGATTACTTTCTGCATGTGGCTGTGCCCACCATGCACAAAGTAAGCGGTTCATGTGCGGATGGTACCCAGGGTCTGGAGGAGAGGAGACGAGACTCTCCTCCAGGCCCTGGGTACCATATCCATGTAAAAACAATAATTAAAATAAAAAATAGTGATATTCTCACCTTCCGGTGGCCCCGCAGCTTTCCCGCCTCTCAGCGACGCTCCCGGCCAATCCCGTTCCCAGTAATGCATTGCGAGAATCACCCCAGATGACGTAGCGGTCTCGCGTGATGCTACGTCATCGGGGTGATTGTCGCAAAGGACGCCTGGGAACGGCAGCTGCCGGGAGCGTCGGTGCGAGGCGGGAAAGCTGCGGGGGCCGCCGGAAGGTGAGAATAGCACGATTTATTATTTTTACATTAGATCTTTTTACTATTGATGCGACATAGGCGGCATCAATAGTAAAAAGTTGGTCACACGAGTCAAACACTTGTTTGACTCGTGTGACCAACCTGTCAGATCGCTTGTAAGACGCTAGCATTCTGCAAGCTAATTACGCTTGCAAAACGCTAGTTTTTAGCGGGAATACGCATACCTATAATATGCGTATTTCCCGCGCAGGGAGGTGCGGAATTGCCGCGGAAATTTTCATGGCAATTCCGCAACGTGTGCACATAGCCTAAAACTGCTTTATCAATTTTACCACACGCGGAACGGTATAAACGCCCCACCCCAAAAGAAATTAATGAATTGCTGATTTTTGTTCATTCTAACCTCCCAAAAATCTAAATAAAAAGTGATCAAAAAGTGTCACGTGCTCAAAAATGGTACCAATAAAAACGTCAACTCGTACCGCAAAAAATAAGACCTCACATGACTCTGAGGGCCAAAATATGCAAAAATTATAGCTCTCAAAATGTGGTGATGCAAAAACTATTTTTTACAATAAAAAACGTCTTTTAGCGTGACAGCTGCCAATCATAAAAACCAGCTATAAATAGTAAACCAAACCCACCTTTATTGTCCCCTTAGTTAGGGAAAAATAATAAAATTAAAAAAGTTAGGGTTAGAGTTGGGGCTAAAGTTAGGATTAGGGTTAGGGGTGTGTTAGGATTAGGTTTGTGGTTAGGGTTGGGAATAGGGTTAGGGGTGTGTTGGGGTTAGGGTTGGAGTTAGAATTGGGGGATTTCCACTGTTTAGGCACATCAGGGGCTCTCCAAATGTGACATGGCGTCTGAACTCAATTACAGCCAATTCTGCGTTGAAAAAGTCAAACGGTGCTCCTTCCATTCTGAGCTCTGCCATGCGCCCAAACAGTAGTTTACCCACACATATGGGGTATCAGTGTACTCAGGACAAATTGCACAATACCTCTTGGGGTCCAATTTCTTCTGTTACCCTTAGAAAAATAAAAAATTGGGGGCAAAAATAACATTTTTGTAAAAAAAAAAAAAAAAAAAAGATTTTTTTGTTTTTACTGCTGTACGTTATAAACTTCAGTGAAGCACTTGGGGCTTCATAGAGCTCATCACACATCTAGATAAGTTCCTTGTGGGGTCTATTTGCCAAAATGGGGTCACTTGTGGGGGGGTTTCCACTGTTTAGGCACATCAGGGGTTCTCCAAATGCGACATGACGCCTGCAGACCATTCCATCAAAGTCTGCAATCCAAAACGTCACTACTTCCCTTCCGAGCCCCGACGTGTGCCCATACAGTAGTTTTCTCCCACATATTGGGTATCAGCATACTCAGGACAAATTGGACAACAACTTTTGTGGTCCAATTTCTCCTGTTACCCTTGGAAAAATAAAAAATTGGTGACTAAAAGATATTTGTGGGAAAAAAATAGGATTTTTATTTTCATGCCCGGGCATTATAAACTTGTGTGAAGCACTTGGGAATTCAAAGTGCTCACCACAGATCTAGATAAGTTCCTTAGGGGGTCTAGTTTCCAAAATGGGGTCACTTGTGGGGGGTTTCCACTGTTTAGGCACATCTGGGGCACTGCAAACAGAACATGACCCCCATCAACGTCTGCATTCCAAAACGTTATTACTTCCTTTCCAAGCCCTGCTGTGCGCCCAGTTTCCCCCCCCACATATTTGGTATCAGCACACTCAGGACAAATTGGACAACAACTTTCGGGGTCTAATTTCCTAGGGAAAAATCAAAAATTTGGGACTAAAAAATCATTTTTGTGGAAAAGTTTTTTTTTTTTTCAGACCCAGGCATTATAAACTTTTGTGAAACACTTGGGGGTTCAAAGTGCTCACAACAGATCTAGATAAGTTCCATAGGGGGTCTAGTTTCCAAAATGGTGTTACTTATGGGGGTTTCCACTGTTTAGGCGCATCAGGTGCTCTCCAAACGCGACATGGCGTCCAATCTCAATTCCAGCCAATTTAGGTTTGAAAAAGTCAAACGGCGCTCCTTCCCTTACGAGCTCTGCCGTGTGCCCAAACAGTGGATTTCTCCCACATATAGGGTATTGGCGTACTCAGGAGAAATTGCACAACAACTTTATCTGTCCATTTTCTCCTTTTACCCTTGTGAAAATACAAAAAAAGTTTGTAAAATAATTTTTGTGACTAAAAAGTTAAATGTTAATTTTTTCCTTCCACGTTGCTTCAGCTCCTGTGAAGCACCTGAAGGGTTAATAAACTTATTGAATGTGGTTTTGAGTACCTTGAGGGGTGCAGTTTTTAGAATGGTGTCACTTTTGGGTATTTTCTGCCATATAGACCCCTCAAAGTGACTTCAAATGTGAGGTGGTCCCTAAAAAAAATGGCTTTGTAAATTTTATTGTAAAAATGAGAAATCGCTGGTCAACTTTTAACCCTTATAATTTCCTACAAAAAAAAATTTTGGTTCCAAAATTGTGCTTATGTAAAGTAGACATGTGGGAAATGTTATTTAATAACTATTTTGTGTGACATATTTCTCTGTTTTAAGGGAATAAAAATTCTAAGTTTGAAAATTGCACAATTTTCAAAATTTTCGCCATATTTGCGTTTTAAAAAATAAACGCAAGTTATATCGAATAAATTTTACCACTAACGTGACGTACAATATGTCACGAGAAAACAATATCAGAATCGCGAAGATCTGTTGAAGCGTTCCAGAGTTATAACCTCATAAAGAGACAGTGGTCAGAATTAGAAAAATTGGTTCGGTCATTAACGTGCAAACCACACTTGGGGGTTAAGGGGTTAAAGATTTTTCTGCATTTTCATGACTATATAAATTGTAAATTCACACTGAAGGCATCAAAACTATGAATTAACACATGTGGAATTATATACTTAACAAAAAAGTGTGTAACAACTGAAAGTATGTCTTATATTCTAGGTTCTTCAAAGTAGCCACCTTTTGCTTTGATGACTGCTTTGCACACTCTTGGCATTCTCTTGATGAGCTTCAAGAAGTAGTCACCGGAAATGGTTTTCACTTCACAGGTGTGCCCTGTCAGGTTATTAAGTGGGATTTCTGGCCTTATAAATGGGGTTGGGACCATCAGTTGTGTTGTGCAGAAGTCTGGTGGATACACAGCTGATAGTCCTACTGAATAGACTGTTAGAATTTGTATTATGGCAAGAAAAAAGCAGCTAAGTAAAGAAAAATGAGTGGCCATCATTACTTTAAGAAATGAAGGTCAGTCAGTCCAAAAAATTGGGAAAACTTTGAAAGTGTCCCAAGTGCAGTTGCAAAAACCATCAAGCGCTACAAAGAAACTGGCTCACATGAGGACCGCCCCAGGAAAGGAAGACCAAGAGTCACCTCTGCTTCTGAGGAAAAGTTTATCCGAGTCACCAGCCTCAGAAATTGCAGGTTTACAAGCAGCTCAGATTAGAGACCAGGTCAATGCCACACAGAGTTCTAGCAGCAGACACATCTCTACAACAACTGTTAAGAGGAGACTTTGTGCAGCAGGCCTTCATGGTAAAATAGCTGCTAGGAAACCACTGCTAAGGACAGGCAACAAGCAGAAGAGACTTGTTTGGGCTAAAGAACACAAGAAATGGACATTAGACCAGTGGAAATCTGTGCTTTGGTCTGATGAGTCCAAATTTGAGATCTTTGGTTCCAACCACCGTGTCTTTGTGCGACGCAGAAAAGGTGAACGGATGGACTCTACATGCCTGTTTCTCAACATGAAGCATGGAGGAGGAGGTGTGATGGTGTGGGGGTGCTTTGCTGGTGACACTGTTGGGGATTTATTCAAAATTGAAGGCATACTGAACCAGCATGGCTACTACAGCATCTTGCAGCGGCATGCTATTACATCCGGTTTGCGTTTAGTTGGACCATCATTTATTTTTCAATAGGACAATGACCCCAAACACACCTCCAGGCTGTGTAAGGGCTATTTGACCAAAAAGGAGAGTGATGGGGTGCTGCGCCAGATGACCTGGCGTCCACAGCCACCAGACCTAAACCCAATCGAGATGGTTTGGGGTGAGCTGGACCGCAGAGTGAAGGCAAAAGGGCCAACAAGTGCTAAGCATCTCTGGGAACTCCTTCAAGATTGTTGGAAGACCATTTCCGATGACTACCTCTTGAAGCTCATCAAGAGAATGCCAAGAGTGTGCAAAGCAGTCATCAAAGCAAAAGGTGGCTACTTTGAAGAACCTAGAATATAAGACATATTTTCAATTGTTTCACACTTTTTTGTTAAGTATATAATTCCACATGTGTTAATTCATAGTTTTGATGCCTTCAGTGTGAATGTACAAATTTCATAGTCAGGAAAATACAGAAAAATCTTTAAATGAGGTGTGTCCAAACTTTGGGACTGCACTGTATTTGTACAGCATATTCATTTTATGTATGTTTTTATTTTAACAATGCTTCAAAAAGACCATGGCTTAAAATCACCTCTTCAGTCACCAATCTGGAACTGGCCCATAAACACATTTGAATGGTATAAGTTGAATGGAGCAGGTCAGATATGACCTTGGTCAGATGCGACATCATTTTAAGTGTGACATCTTTGAAGTGTTACATCAGAAATATACCAGAATGATAGCGCATGGTATATTCCCCTTCATGCTGTCATGTCCTGATCCATCTACTTTCATCCACAGGTACGTCTGAACCATCTCTCAATCCAGAATATCCACTGCACCCCAGAATCCTATGTACTCCTGTTTTTCTGTTTTAACTGGTACGTCTGAACCATCTCTCAATCCAGAATACCCACTGCACCCCAGAATCCTATGTACTACTCTTTTTCTGTTTTAACTGGTACGCTGCTGCTTTTTCCCTGATTTTAATTCCATGTAGCATACTTCAGATTTACTAAATGCATATTGATATGTCTGTTATCCTCACTCCTATCCCTCCATCTTAATCTGTGTTTCTTCAGCTTTGATGCTAAGCAAATGTTCTGTTAACTGCAGTCTGTTAATTGCTCCCTGCTGTGAACTGTCCTCCTGCTCTTTTCTCCTCCCCTCTCTCTCTCCCACCTGGCTTAATTTCTTGGACATTTGAATGGTATAAGTTGAATGGAGCAGGTCAGATATGACCTTGGTCAGATGCGACATCATTTTAAGTGTGGCATTTTTAAAGTGTTACATCAGAAATAGTCCAGAAATCGGTCAGAATGTAAGAATAATCACGGTCTTCTAATTTTACTTGCCTTCCTCTTCTTACCCTGCTCTTTAACCATGCTTACATTTGCCCTCACCGTTTTTGCTCCACTAATCTTCACTCTCCTTCGCTATCCCCAAACCCCTGCAAACTCTAACCAAATAATTGTCTCCCCCTCTCTCTTACCCCCCTACATCGCCTCATCTGCAGACCTGCTTCATAACCTCAGACCTCTCCCACTCAAATATAACGTAAGCCGGACACTCTCCTTCACCCATCTGCTTTCCCTTTCTCTGCTTCTTCTCACTGCTGGTGACATATCTCCCAATCCTGGCCCCCCTACCTCATACATCCCACTAATCCTCACCCTATACTTCTCACAGTAAGAGAAACTACCGCAATCCCTCACACTTAAAACCTGTGCCACTGACCCCTACCCCCCAGCTTCCTCTCTCTGGAGCACTCTGGAACGCCTGCTCCGTCTGCAACAAGCTCCACGTGATCCACGATCTATTTACTTCCCGCAACCTCTCCTTCCTGGCCCTCACTGAGACCTGGCTGACGCCCCCTGACACGGCCTCCCGTGCTGCACTGAGTTACGGTGGCCTCCACTTCACCCACACTCCTCGCTCTGGCAACAGACATGGTGGAGGCGTGGGTTTCCTTCTTTCTAATAACTGCTCCTTCAACCCTATCCAACCCCCACCCTCCCTCATCCTCCCTTCCTTTGAGGTCCACTCGGTCCGTATCTACTCTCCCGCTAATCTCCAAATGGCCGTCATCTACGACCACCGGGCTCAGCCACTGCCTTCATTGACCAATTCTCCAGCTGGCTTCTTCACTTTCTCTCTGCTGACATCCCCACCATCATCATGGGTGACTTTAATATCCCTATTGACACCCGCCAGCCAGCAGCCTACAAACTCCTGTCACTTACTTTATCCTTTGGACTTACTCAGTGGTCCTACACAGCCACCCACACAGACAGACATACATTAATTAGACCTCATCTTCACTCGCCTCTGTTCCCTATCTAATCTCACAACCTCTCCCCTTCCCCTATCTGACCACCACCTACTCACCTTGTCATCCCTGTCCTCTTCACCTGCCCCCTATGTCCAGCCACTGGCACATCCTCGCAGAAACCTCGCACACCTAGACATTCACAGACTCTCAGACTCTCTTCTACCTCTGTCCTCCACATCTTCACTCCACGACACAGACAGCGCCACCGCTTTCTATAACACCACTCTCACATCTGCCATAGACTCAGTCGCCCCTCTCACGCACGTCAAAGTGCGACGAATCAATAGGCAACCCTGGCACAACAATCTCACCAAAAAACTTTGACAATCATCCAGGGTCGCAGAGCGGCATTGGAAGAAAACACGCCTGCCAGACGACTTCACAGCTTTCAAACAAGCTACACTTTCACAAACCTTGTATCTTCATTATCCTACAACCCAAAACAACTGTTCAGCACATTCAACTCTCTCCTCTGCCCAACACTGCCACCTCCAAATCCCCTCATCTCTGCCGAGGACTTTGCCACCTACTTCAAAAATAAGATCGACCAAACAAGGCAAACCTTTACTGTTCCACCACCCCAACCACTCCATATATCAGACCTCTGCCCTTCCCTAATAAACTCCCTCTCCAACATCACTGAAGGAGAGCTTACTCATCTCCTTTTCAAATCACACCTCACCACCTGTGCACTTGACCCCATCCCTTCCCACCTGCTCCCCAACCTCACTAACACGCTCATCCCAGCCCTAATCCATCTTTTCAACCTATCGCTATCTTCTGGTACCTTTCCCTCTGCCTTCAAACATGCCACCATAACACCCATCCTCAAAAAACAAACCTTGACCCAACTGCTATGCCCAGCTATCGCCCAATATCATTGCTCCTGTTTGCTTCCAAACTCCTTGAGAAGATTGTCCATGCTCAACTTTCCTCCCATCTCTCATCTAACTTTCTCCTTGACAACCTCCAATCTGGCTTCTGCCCCCACCACTCCACTGAAACTGCCCTGACCAAAATTACTAATGACTTACACACAGCCAAAGCTAAGAGACAGTTCTCCATCCTCCTCCTCCTTGACCTGTCCTCTGCCTTTGACACAGTCGACCACTGCCTACTGCTAGAGATTCTTTCTTCCCATGGCATCAAAGACCTTGCCCTGTCCTGGATCGACACTTACCTTCCCGACCGCACATTTAGCGTCTCCCACTCCCACACTACCTCCTCATCCCGCCCTCTCTCTGTTGGAGTCCCTCAAGGCTCTGTCCTGGGGCCCCTACTTTTTTCCATCTATACCCTTGGCCTAGGACAACTCAAAGTCCCATGGCTTCCAGTACCACCTGTATGCGGACGACACTCAGATCTATCTCTCTGGCCTAGATGTCACCTCTCTGCTGTCCAGAATCCCGGAGTGTCTATCAGCCATATCCTCCTTCTTCACCTCTCGCTTCCTAAAACTCAATGTAGACAAAACCGAACTCATCATCTTTCCTCCATCTCATGTATCTACCCTACCTGATCTATCTATTATGGTAAATGGCATCACGCTCTCTCCCACGCCTGAAATCCGCTGCCTCGGAGTAACTCTCGACTCTGCTCTGTCCTTCAAACCACACATCCAAACTCTTGCCACCTCCTGTCGCCTCCAACTTAAAAACATTTCCAGAATCCGTCCCTTCCTCAGCGCTCAATCTACTAAAACTCTTGTGCATGCCCTCATCATCTCCCACCTTGATTACCGCAACACCCTCCTCTGTGGCCTCCCCGTCAACTCTCTTGCACCACTCCAGTCTGTCCTCAACTCTGCTGCCCGACTAATCCACCTCTCCCCTCGGTTACTCCCCTGCTCCTCCCCTCTGCAAATCCCTCCACTGGCTCCCAATTCCCCAACGAATCCAGTTCAAACTACTAACACTGACCTACAAAGCTGTCCACAACCTGTCCCCTCCCTTTATCTCTGAACTAATCTCCCAATATCTTCCTTCACGTAATCTTCGATCCTCCCAAGACCTCCTACTATCCTCCACACTTATTCATTCCTCACACAACCGCCTCCAAGATTTCTCCCGAATATCCCCATCCTCTGGAATTCCACGCCTCAACATGTACGATTATCCACCACCCTTGGATCCTTCAGACGGAACCTGAAAGCCCATCTCTTCAGGAAAGCCTACAGCTTGCAATAACCATTCTGCCGCCTCGCCACCACCCGAGCTTCCGCCTCGCCACCACTACCCTAGCCGCCGCCTCGCCACCACCACTTGAGCAGCCGCCTCGCCGCCACCACATGTTTGATACTCATGAATAAAGATATATTTTTGTATATGGGTGTTCCATTCTCTGAAGCATACTTTTTTTTCTCTTTCTAATTAGTGGTTTCTTCTTATGCCTTTGGTGAACCCCTTCTTATAATATTGTTAGTGGTGCCCTCCTGTTTGTTTGTTCATTGTCACCACCAGAGCTGCAGCCCCGCCACCACCACCAGAGCTGCCGCCTTGACGCCACCACCACCAAAGCTGCCGCACCCCGACCTTCTGTTTCTTCCCTATTATCCCTTAGAACGTAAGTCCGCAAGGACAGGGTCCTCTCCCCTCTGTACCAGTCTGTTATTGTAAATTTGTTTACTGTAAAGATATCTATAACTTTGTATGTGACCCCTTCTCATGTACAGCACCATGGAATTAATGGCGCTATATAAATAAATAATAATAATAAACAAGCCCTCTGCACTGAAAGAATCCTTTGAAGGCCAGATTGGAGTTAAGCACCTATTAGATGCTTCATTTAAGCACCTGCTTCAGGTAGGTCGTAGCAGATTTTATGAGTATGGGAACAAACCAGATATATACCTAGAGCGTTGAAATCCAAAATCTCACTAAATCTCATCCCATGTATAAAAAATACACAGGACACTATGGTTAACACCACCCTGGAAATAAAGGATACATTTATATCTTATTATTTCAAACAATATAATCTACCCACATATGAAGGGACGCCCTCTCCTTTTAGAGTCCTTGCTCCAGCGATAATTAATGATCTGGAAGCTCCCTTTACCTCTCAAGAACTGTTGAGAATGATTGAAGAATAACCTAGTAATAAAAGTCTGGGCCTTGACAGTCTCACAGCTAAGTTTTATAAGTCCATCTGTAAACAAATATCCCTGATAATGTTACAGGCTTTTAATTCCATCTCAGATTCCTCACCTTGCCTCTGCCAATCCACGACAGCTCACATTACAATAATCCCCAAATCTGGGAAAGATCACCATTCTTGTATGAGTTGTGGGTCTATATCGCACAAGGTATTTGTCCACAGTCGGTTGCTACAGTGTCCTAGACCTGGTCCTCTATATCACAGAATAACATTTCCTTGTCCTTTACTGTCAAACAGACGCTGAAAACAACCCATTATTCATTTATCACGGGCATTCTAGTAAATCCAAAGGGGCCCTTGCAACCAGTAATGGACAATCCTGAATTTCCCCAAGGGCTGCTCCACACATTCCTTTCTGTGGTGGAGACACAGGCAGAGTGTGCTCCTGTTTCTTTGGTGTCAGTCCGCAGGTATATATACAGATTTTACAATTTTCTCCCTTCCCCCTGCAGTCATGGTGTTACTTTAGCTATAATGCTCATACTACTCCCTAATGCGAATTGCTTCTAATATTACTCTTATTGATAACCCCAACCATGCTTTTTTGCATGGTCTGACACCATACCACTTGGTATTGAGTGCAGGGCAAAAAGTTGAGTTTTCAGGTGCATTTTCTCTTCTACATATACTCCACTTGTCATACTTTCCTATTGAGGTTTGTTATAATGCTCTGTCATGGTGTCTGCATGTGTTGATACCAGTTCTCCTTGGTTATTATCAAATATTAATTATGATTTTTTATACAATACTTTTCATTGCTTGGACTGTGTGACGTTTTTTATCTTTCTCTTCCCCATTTGTCATGTTCTGAGATCTGTCCTTTTCTGTAGCAGTGACTGATACATTTCCGTGCATTCTTGTACATTATGTTTAATTATGCCATTTTATTCCATGAACTACAGGTACATTCCTTTTTGAGTAGCACTAGGAAATCACCTCTTTGCATTCACCAGACAGCACCTGAAGGTGAGCTCCTACTTCTCCCTTCCATTGTGGGGTATCGGACAGCGCTGATCCATCATAATTTTGAATATGTTCAACTCCAACATTTCTACTCCTCCCTCAAGAGTAGACTTGATTATGCTTGCCCTCTATCAATTTTAGAGAAGATGCTTCAGGTGCTCCACATACCATTTTGAGTATCTATAAATTATTAGAACCAGAACTGGAGCGTATCCCTTCCCTAAGGCCTGGGAAACTAAAATTAACAAAACTTTCACGAATGCAGTGGGATAAATGTTTCCTTTTGTCCCATATATCAATTATTGCAACCAAACCACAAAAGAGCAGTTTTAAAATTGTCTCTAGGTAGTATTGGATTCCCCCTGCCTTAGGCCGGAGTCTCACTAGACGTATAAAAAAGAAAAACAAAAAAACAAAAAACAACAAATCGGTCCGTTTTTCACGGACGAGAATCGCACAAATATTTCATGAACAGTGATCCGTATGTAATCCGTTTTCAATGCGAGGATGCGATTTCCTCGCATCAAAATATCCGTGTGTCATCCGTATAGCGAGATTTTCTCGCACCCTTGCAAAATGGACATTTAACTGATTCATAGGCCGAAATATTCGTGAAAACACACACATATATACAATGCTCAAAAAAAATAAAGGCAACACTCAAATAACACATCCTAGATCTGAATGAATGAAATATTCTCATTGAATAGTTTGTTCTGTACAAAGTTGAATGTGTGTTATGAATGTTTTAGAAATGAAATCTTAGCAGAAGCTCCCTCTGGTGGTTACAAACAGTACTGAACCATTCAATGAGGATTGGCAATCAGGAATTACAGACTGGCTGGATATAAGGGAGGTTTCCCCCCATCATGGTTGCCGGTGATCAATTGTTCTTGTCTCAACGTTGTTTCCTGGTTCACTTGGAAGCTTGCTGAGTCTTGCCTCTTCTCCTGCTCTCAGATAAGATATTTTCTGTTTTTTGTTTTTGTACTTGCCATTTGCATTTTTCTCTGCTTTTCTGTGAGGTTGGCCAGGTTCCCCTCCCCGGGGGGCTTGGGCTCCTTTCGGTTCCTCTGGAGCCACTGTTGTTTGTTTATTTGCCTTTTCCAGTTTTTTCTGTGGCTGCGGCTTAGTTTTGTTACACCAGAGAACTAATTTAGGTGGTAGAGGTCGTGTGATCTCAGGTGTTTTTGCAATTAGTAGCGTTGGCTTTTTTTAGGGTTTTTTGGAATTGCAGTAAGTATCCTTCCTATCCTTTTCTGTCTAGGCAGATTGGGCCCCAGCGTTTGCTCATACTATTTTCTGTCTGTGTCTGTATTTCCTCTTGTCTAACCGCCATTACATGTTTGGGGGCTTCCTATGTTCTTTGGGGATCTGCTCCGGGGCAGATAGCTTTCCTCTTTCAATCTTTAGGTGTAGTTAGCCTCTCAGGCTGTGACGAGGCGTCTAGGACCAATGTAGGAACGCTCCACGGCTGCCTTTAGTTGTGGTGGTTAGTCAGGGTACTGCAATCCAGTAGATTCCAACCTCTCTGGTGTATTGCCGTTTTTGCCTGCTCTCCTCAGCTACCAAAACATAACAGTGCTGACAACAAAATCACACAAAAATCATCAATGGAAATCAAATTTATTAACCAATGGAGGCCTGGATTTGGAGTCACTCACAAAATTAAAGTGGACACAAGCACATTTGTGGCCTGCTGGAGGTCATTTTGCATTTTGCAGGGCTCTAGTAGTGCTCCTCCTGTTCCTCCTTGCACAAAGGCGGAGGTAGCGGTCCTGCTGCTGGGTTGTTGTCCTCCTACGGCCCCCTCCACGTCTCCTGGTGTACTAGCCTGTCTCCTGGTAGCGCCTCCAGCCCCTGGACACTATGCTGACAGACACAGCAAACCTTCTTGCCAAAGCTCGCATTGATGTGCCATCCTGGATGAGCTGAACTGCCTGAGCCACTTGTGTGTGTTGTAGAGTCCGTTTCATGCTACCACGAGTCTGAAAGCACAACCAACTTTCAAAAGTGACCAAAACATCACCCAGAAAGCATTGGTACTGAGATGTGGTCTGTGTTCCCCACATGCAGAAACACTCCATTATTGAGCGTGTCTTGATAATTGCCAATAATTTCCATCTGTTGTCTATTCCATTTGCACATAGCATGTGAAATTGATTGTCAATCAGTGTTGCTTCCTAAGTGGACAGTTTGATTTCACAGAAGTTTGATTTACTTGGAGTTATATTCTGTTGTTTAAATGTTCCCTCAAAAAAATAAATGGAAATTTCTGTTTGTAGACCAATAGGTCAGTTCTTCAGTCTTCTCTAGGATAGGGCACTATCACTCCTCCCTCCCAGACATTGCCACTCAGCAGTTGACCTAGAAGTCTGCCTTTTTTTCCGGATACAAACATACCCATTATAATCTATAGTGCTGTTCATTTATCCGTGTTTTCCACGGACTGTGTGTCTGTGCGAAACACACAGACATGTCCGATCTAGTCAGTGCCGGGGGGTGGTTACATCCGCCGCTCACTATGTGCTGAACAGTGACTGAAGTCGTGCCCCGACACACCTTTATGACTGCTGGGAGGAATAAAATTAATTTCCTCCCAGCAGCCAGTCTTTTGTTGCTGCGGCCACATGATTTTAGCATGCTAATAACCAGCAGATTAACCCCATATCTGCAGCTTAATAGTGTTTTTAATCACATGACAGGTTTCCATTAAGGCCTAAATCAGGTGACAGCTATGAGGCCACATTTTAACCTCTATTTTACAGCTGAATCAACAGCATCTATGTTTTTTTGAGGGGTTTCAACATGTCTCTTTTTTCCACAGTGAACTTGATGGAAAAATAAATAAAATGTGTATTTAATGTTGGGATTCCTCTTTGTCCAAAGATAAAACCATGCAAAGACACTTGTACATCCTTCTAACAGCTGTGAGAACACACACAGTTTTTCCCCCTCTATACAGAATACAAACAGAAAGACAGTTCTAGGAATATTTCTTGTAATGGATTTATTAAAAAAAAAAAAAAAAAAATTAAGCTCAAGGCATTATTTTTTTTGTACAAAAAAACAAAACAACAAAAAACAGCCTAACCTCATCAGTGTTTTGTCAATGTGTCCAATATTACCATCAAATATTTTGTTACAAACGGACAGCAGGAATCTGTGTTCGGTGTTATATTCTTGACCTTATAGGGTAATATGGGTGTTTCGATCAGTCCCATTAAAAAAACTGACATTTTTGAGACTTCTTTCGTGGTTACAGTATGCTAAAAAAACATGTACGTGTGAACAGGTCCGTAGACCATACTGAGCATGTGTTATACTTGAAGAAAAAAAAAAAATCTAACTTTGGTCTCAGTCAGATGCGTAATGTATATTTGGCCATATTATTCTACTGACCCAAAACTACAGCACTATAGCGATCATGCAAAATTGGCCCTGAGCAAGGATATAATCCCATGACAGTCCAGTGCTACAGCTATGGTGATCTCCACCTGACCATCAGTCACATCACTGTGCAAGAAAACCTTACCACCGAAGCCAGTGACTAGCTGCAGCGGTCAGGTAAATGTACAGGTTTGCTCTTCTGTGTACAGTAGTGCTCAGAAGAAAGACAAACGTTCAAGAATTCATGTAAAGTTCTTTGGCAATGAAGAATAAGTAAAACAATATCAATGCTTAAAGTGGTATTCCCAGCTTCAAGATCCTATCCCAAAACGTAGTATGTGTAATATTAATATTAGCAGATCCCTCCAATTAGAAATGTGGTATAATTTTTAAGATTCGCTATGTTGTTGACCCCATGTGCAGGGCATTGCAGTGGCTTAGGTATCCATGATTACAACTTGCCTCTAACTAACAATCACAATATGAGTGGTTGTAACCATGGAAACCTAAGCTACTGCAATGCCTGCACATAGATAAAGCAACATAGCGAATTAGAAGAACTATACTACATTTCTAATTGGAGGTATTTACTAATATCATTATTATTACACCTACTATATATTGGGATAGGATCTTGAAATGGGAATACCCCTTTAAGCGATGTTTAATACCTCCCAAATGCATATACAGACATCAATTTCCAACATTTCAACCCAAAAATGTCTCTGTCAAGGGAATCTGTAAGGAGAAATGAAGCAGGAACAAATATTCAAAAACATTGCGCTGTCCTCGGAAGTTGATGTCTGTATATACACTGCTCAAAAAAATAAAGGGAACACTCAAATAACACATCCTAGATCTGAATGAATGAAATATTCTCATTGAATACTTTGTTCTGTAGAAAGTTGAATGTGCTGACAACAAAATCACACAAAAATCATCATTGGAGATCAAATTTATTAACCAATGGAGGCCTGGATTTGGAGTCACACACAAAATTAAAGTGGAATGTAATGTTCTTAAAACAAGTCAAAATGATGCTCAGTATTGTGTGTGGCCTCCACTTGCCTGTATGACCTCCCTACAACCCCTGGGCATGCTCCTGGTGAGACGGTGGATGGTCTGCTGATGGATCTCCTCCCAGACCTGGACTAAAGCATCCGCCAACTCCTGGACAGTTTGTGGTGTAACGTGACTTTGGTGGATGGAGCGAGACATAGATGTCCCAGATGTGCTCAATCAGATTTAGGTCTGGGGAATGGGCAGGCCAGTCCATAGCTTCAATGCCTTCATCTTGCAGGAACTGCTAACACACTCCAGCCACATGAGGTCTGGCATTGTCCTGCATTAGGAGGAACCCATGGCCAACCGCACCAGCATATGGTCTCACAAGGGATCTGAGGATCTCATCTCGGTACCTAATAGCAGCCAGGCTACCTCTGGCAAGCAGATGGAGGGCAGTGCGGCTATCCAAAGAAATGCCACCCCACCATTACTGGCCCACTGGCAGACCAGTCATGCTGAAGGATGTTGCAGGCAGCAGATCGCTCTCCACAGCGTCTCCAGACTCTGTTACGCCTATCACATGTGCTCAGTGTGAACCTGCTTTCATCTGTGAAGAGTACAGGGCACCAGTGGCGAATATGCCAATCCTGGTGTTCTGTGGTAGATGCCAAGCGTCCTGCACGGTGTTTGGCTGTGAGCACAACCCCCATCTGTGGACGTCGGGCACTCAGACCATCCTCATGGAGTCGGTTTCTAACAGTTTGTGCAGACACATGCACATTTGTAGCGAGCTGGAGGTCATTTTGCAGGGCTCTGGCAGTGCTCCTCCTGTTCCTCCTTGCACAAAGGCGGAGGTAGCGGTCCTGCTACTGGGTTGTTGCCCTCCTATGACCCCCTCCACGTCTCCTGGTGTACTGGCCTGTCTCCTGGTAGCGCCTCCAGCCTCTGGACACTACGCTGACCGACACAGCAAACCTTCTTGCCATAGCTCGCATTGATGTGCCATCCTTGATGAGCTGCACTACCTGAGCCACTTGTACAGTCCGTATCGTGCTACCACGAGTGTGAAAGCACAACCAACATTCAAAAGTGACCAAAACATCAGCCAAAAAGCATTGGTACTGAGATGTGGTCTGTGGTCCCCACCTGCAGAACCACTCCTTTATTGAGTGTGTCTTGATAATTGCCAATAATTTCCATCTGTTGTCTATTCCATTTGCACAACAGCATGTGAAATTGATTGTCAATCAGTGTTACTTCCTAAGTGGTCAGTTTGATTTCACAGAAGTTTGATGTACTTGGAGTTATATTCTGTTGTTTAAGTGCTCCCTTTATTTTTTTGAGCACTGCATATTTGGGAGGTATTAAATATCACTTAAGCATCAATATCGTTTTTATGATCTATTAAATGTTTTTTGGGTATGTGTTGGTTACTCTGCCATTAGTCCTACTTGCTTGTTCTAGGATTTTACTTACTAACATCACTTAAAACCAATGCAAAACAGAATAAAAAACTAATTCAGAAATTTTTGGAAAGGTAAAAGAACCAATCTGATTGGTTGTCAATTTCAACTACTTAACTTATTCTTTACTTCAGTGTTAATATAGCTTCCACAGTGACTTTGATTAAACAGAGTTTGTCAGAACGATTTTGTAATGTAAAGTAAAGACTTGGGTGTAATGGGGCTGTAATACTGATTACACAGACACCTCTGGTGAACAAAACCGCTTTGCTGTGTAAGGTTTCACTCACTCGGCTGCTTCAGAGGCAAATCAGGAGACTCGAACTTATGCAAAAAGTCCTTAGGTTTATTACATCATAAACCATATGGTAACATATAATACAGCTCTTCAATGCTTCAGCTCCTGCCTGGAGCCTCACTCTTCATTCACAGAGACCTCTCTGTAATGTCCTGCCTTGGACAGATGGAAGTCTGTTCACACTCACAGACTCCCACACACTCCCTCTCAGGTGCAAAACAAACTCCATTACATAGGTGTAACCCCACCCATAGGTGAGGTCAGGATCACATGGTTAGGTCACCTGATCATGACCTCATCACAGGTCCTTTTGATACACATAACATAGGCGAGGTCAGGATCACATGGTTAGGTCACCTGATCATGACCTCATCACAGGTCCTTCACCACAACACAAACCATGCTTCCATGCATACCTCGAGGAGCATACACAGTGCCCCCTAGCTGCATCAGGTGTCACTACACCACATACCTCCCCCCTCTGTTCAAACTTGTGGGGTTGAACACTTATTACCCGACCTGAGATCCTTCTCGGTCGTCTCTGCCAGTCAAACCGTCTGGCTAAGTCGGGCCCTCTGTCAGACCACCCGCCTCCCCAGCGGTCAGTACGGCGTCGCAATTCACTTGCACCCATACGACCTGTCTGGTCTGCGTCCTTTTCATTTTTTCCACTATAGGTTCTCCTGCTTAAGTCACTCATCACTGAGCTAACTGAGGCATCACTACTTCTATCTCTTCTCCTTTCAAGTCGTAGTTGCTCTACTTCTCTCAGGTAGGACACACGATACTCCAGGAGCATCCGGATATTCCCAAGGCTCTCCCTGGATCCGACAACGAGGAACGAAACCATCCCGTCTTCACCCACGACCTGGACTTCGTCATCAGCCGGAATCCTGACTCTCGTCACACCGGACTTATTCACCATCTCCTGCATCATTTTCCCAAGTCTTCCGATGACTTTCTTCACCAGACCTCTGGGCACTTGAATGATGTCCTCCATTAATCCAAGCTGACTTTGAGCCTTTCTTGCTTGCTCCAAACGTCGAGTGGCTTCGTGATTTCTCAACAGGATCAGTTGCTTTGTGCGGAGACAATGTAGGTGCATGTCTTTCAGGACAGCCACTCGCTTCAGTGTGACTTCCTTAGTCGACAGTATGACTAACTGTTTCATCTCTGGCACCCAGTTCACACTACATGCTTCTACCGCTTTTCTAAAGGCCTCATGTACATCCTCACTGGCACAAGCTTCTTGCATGTCTTCGGGTACCTCTATCATACACTTGAAAAGCGATGTCTCCTTTTCCTGAACATGCTGTTGGACCTCCTCCTCCTGAGCATCAGCGCAGTTCTCCAAGACCTCAGCATTTCTTGAGTGGTCATCTGTGTGGCACTTTGCTTGCTGTACTTCGTCTCCCGTGGATTTCTGGAGCTGGGCATTAGTCTCTTTCTCCATCTTGAGCTTACGAAGAACTTTATCTCGCTCCTCTGCCAAGCCGCGACACTCATCCTCCCTCCGGAGAAGTTCCTGCTGATGCTTCTCCTGGGCCTCTCTGAGCACCTCCATATCTTTCCATAGGGCCTTGTTCATACTATGACACGCTGACAGATGATCTCTGAGCTTAGAGACTTCCTTCTCCAGCTCCTCCATTCTGTGCTCAATTATTCGTCTCAGGACCCTTTCTTGCTCAACTGCCTCTTTTACTGTTTCTTTCAACAGCTCTACCTCCGGTACCCTGGAGCCTTCATTATACTGAGCCATTTCACCCTTTCCGGGCATTGCAGATGTGGATCTACTACAGGTCTGTTCTCCTCCAGCCCTACCTCTGTGCTGGGATTTGTCAGAGATAACGTGGCCTCTTTATCAAGGACAGTAACCTGACCGGTACCTGACCCTGACTCTTCCTCATCATTTCTCTTCTTAGAGGCTGTAGCCTGTCCCGCCTTTCCACGGCCCCTGCGGCGAGAGGAAGATGTGACGCTTCCCACGGCTGCGGGGCGTCGGGACATGGCATAGCTTGCCTAACTAGCCAATGCTCCCACGCCGCCAGTCCACGACGACGTGAGGCATGCGTCCCAGATGGTAAGAGAATGTGGACCCACTGGACCACGGAGGGAGACCCGGGCCTGCCCGGACTAGGGAAGGGCAGCGACCGGGATCCGTGGCAGCTGAGCATGTGGGCTAGATGGCGACCTGCAGGACTAGACAACACCGCACAACTTCAGGTATGAAGAAACAAAGTTTACTTAAAGAAACACAATACATAAACAGAACATAAGACCGGGCTCCCGATTCCGCACATCAGAGAAGGGTACACGACTCAGGATCACAGACGAGTGCAGGAGGACATCACGGGTAGATGCAGTCCAGGGTTATCTGGCACGGGCATACTTGGGCGGCCTCTCTCTCAGGCCTCAGGCGTAGCACAGGCTCAGCAGGAGAACATCAGACACCGACCTCAGACAGACTTCAGACGATGGTGGGGTCATCACGGGTAGATGCAGTCCAGGATCATCTGGCACGGGCATACTAGTATGGCCTCACTCTCAGGCCTCAGGCGTAGCACAGGCTCAGCAGGAGAACATCAGACACCGACCCAGGACAGCCGTCATCACAGGGTAGACCAAGGAGGAACCGGCAGGACATTGGAACATCAGGAACACGGACTGGATCTCAGGGACACAGGAACACGGACAGGACATCAGGAACACGGATTGGATCTCAGGGACACAGGAACACGGACAGGACATCAGGAACACGGATTGGATCTCAGGGAGTCAGGAACACGGACTGGACATCAGGAACACGGATTGGATCTCAGGAACACGGACAGGACATCAGGAACACGGATTGGATCTCAGGGAGTCAGGAACACGGACAGGACATCAGGAACACGGATTGGATCCCAGGAACACGGACAGGACTTCGACATCGGACTCCGGACATCTGACAACGATAGGCAGGCTCCGGACATCTGGCAACGATCGGCAGGCTCCGGACATCAGGCAGGGAGGATAGGATCCGGACATCTGGAAGTGGTCGTCGGACATCGGACATCAGGCCATGGTCATCAGGCATAGGATCCGGACATCTGGCAGCGACCTGAAAAGGAACCCCAGCGGTCTGGTGCAAGCCCCGCCAGGCTCAACGGGAGCTGGCCGGGAATTGCACAGAAGCTGAGCACAGAGTAACAGAAACTCAGCACACACCAGACTCCTCCTTCCAAGATGAACTCAGGTTATATAGCAAGGATTCACAGTCACTGGCACAGGGTTCAGGACACAGCAGGATTTCAGGAACATAACACAGAGGACACAGTTCAGACAGTCAGGTATAGGATGCGATCCAGGATCAGGGGTTCAGGTAATTAGACATAGCAGGGACAGGCCTGGATATACAGCCTCCAGGAACGGCGATCTGGGTAATCAGCCCCCAGCATAGGCGGAAACACAAGACACAGTTCAGACATTCAGGTACCGGGTTAGGTCCAGGATCAGGGATTCAGGAAACAAGACACAGCAGGAACAGGCCTGGATATACAGCCTCCAGGAAAGGCGATCTGGGTAATCAGCCCCCAGTATAGGCGGAAACACAAGACACAGTTCAGACATTCAGGTACCGGGTTAGATCCAGGATCAGGGATTCAGGAAACAAGATGCAACAGGAACAGGCCTGGATATGCAGCCTCCAGGAACGGCGATCTGGGTACTCAGCCCCAGGCAGAAACACAAGACAGGACAAGGGGAATCAGCTCTCCAGAGCTGATCAAACTCAGAGCAGGAGCTGAACACACAACCACATACGGCTAGGTTCAGGAACTCAATGCAGATTCAATGTGAAGCTCTGGCAATGCCCCTCAGGGCTGGGGAACTTTATATATGAGCTGCTTCACAGCAATAGGCTGGAGCAGTAATTCTAGTACACACCCAATCCTCATAAAAGCAGGACAGGTGTGGGCCGCGCCCCCTATGCAGAGCCAGACAACTCATCACAGAGGAACACCTGACCGTGACTGCTGCCACACACGTAGTAAGTCATGCACAGTGCAGAGGACTTTGCAACGTACGGATGGTCTTCACAGCAGGCCAGGCGCCTGACAGTAGCTGCTGCCACACACGTAGTAAGTCATGCACCACTGCAGAGGACTTTGCAACCTACGGATGGTCTCTACAGCAGGCCAGGCCCCTGACAGTAGCTGCTGCCACACACATAGTAAGTCATGCACCACTGCAGAGGACTTTGCAACCTACGGATGGTCTCTACAGCAAGTCAGGGACCGCACATGCGGGTGGTCATGCAACGCAGCGGAGACACTCACGCAAGTACGGCTACGCAGCAGAGCTGGGAACTGAGCAGCATCCATACAGGTAACAGACAACAGTATCCCAGCTGGTTAGGGGGAAAGGAGCAAAAGGGTTAAAGCAGAGACATGCTGAGTAACGCTGGAAAACAAAGTACAGACAATACCAGCGTTACAGAAGATCTACCATTTTTACTTGGCTCCACCTTACTGCACTCGCTTTCCCTTGCGGTCGAGTCACAGTCTGCACAGGAGTCACTCCCACTTCCCCTGTCATCCTGGAACAGCACGTCCCCACCTAGACAGGTGTCAGACCCCTGCGCTAGAGCTAAACCGTTTCCCACGGTCACACGTCTCGTCACCTCCAAGTCCCCGAGTTGGTCTGACCCACACTTTCTTCTGGTCACCTGGGGCTCGGGACTATCGCTATTAGGGTTTATCTCCTTTTCACACTTCACACGGCAAGGAACCACTACAGCCGCCTGCTGTGATGGGCCTCCCTCCTCTAAACAACACCACACTTTATCAAGTTCCCATACATTTTCAAAAAATACAAAGTCCCGTGCCCTCTCATAGGGGTACAATACGTTCGGTGGTATACCGCCATCTTGATCCTAGACACTTGTGGACATCTCAAGCGTCACCCTGTCTACCAAATAGTCCACAATGAGCCCGCGGATGCAGCACACCTGGACCTTTTTCTCGGTCAGACAGATAACTAGCGGAGTTCCTTTCAGAGTCACCTGACTCTTTGAGTCCAACTGTCCAGAGACTCCTTCCCTATGTAACATTACCGTACACACCTGTGGGCTGTTATCAAACGGGAAGTCTATGCCACATGCGGAATACGTATAACACCCACACCGCTGTTCCTCAGATATGTCCACTGAGGAAACCGGTGCCACCCCCTTTTGGGACTCCGCCCCCTTTCGGGCCACTTTACTGATTTGGGCTACCACCCCCTTTTGCGACTCCATCCCCTTTCGGGGCACAATCCCAATTTGGGTTACCGCCCCCTTTTGGGACTCAGCCCCCTTTTGGGTAACCATCCCTGTTTTGGGTTTCCACCCCCTTTTGGGACTCCTCCCCTTTTAGGGACACCACCCATCACTGGGGAACACACCACGGCTCTTACAGGCCCCAGTCCACACAGTACCCTTAGACAGTGTCTTTTACTTAGGGCGTGTACTGGCCCTTTAAGAGTTTGTGTGCCTCGGTTCACACTGTCCTTTTTACCACACCAGCTCCTGCTGGTACTGCCACCGCTTCCGTTGCAGCCACCAACAACCAGCACCTCCAGATGCTACTCCTAAGCTACTGTGGCTGTTACTGCAGCTCCGGCTGCTGCAGAACTTCTTGCTGCAACAGTCACTGTAGCTCCTGCTACCACAAGTCTCTGCACGCTGCGCTGTCTTGCCGCTTGTCACCTTCGTGACCCCACGAGTCACAGCCAGCCGCTTGTCACCTTCATGACTCCACGAGCCACAGCAAACACCTCACACGTGTGCCAGAAAAAAAAACAGTTTCTCACTGACCCGTCAGCACAACACAGACTCCTGTCTGTCACCACTCTCAGCCAGAGAGATTTTCCAGACACCTCTTATCGCAGAGATATCCCACAAAGGAAAAAAACAGTCTTTCACTGACCCGTCAGCACAACACAGACTCCTGTCTGTCACTCTTGGCCACAGAGATTTCCGGACACCTCCTCTCTCAGAGAGGCATCCCAAAAAGAAAAAACAGTCTCACTGACCCGTCAGTACACCACAGACTCCTGTCTGTTACCTGTTGGCCACGCAGGTTTCCGGACACCTCCTCTGAGGTATCCTCTCAGCATGCTTTTTGCTTACTTCTCAATGACCCCGGTCACATAACACAGACTCCTGTCTGTCACCACTGCTTAACAGCGTCTTCAGATACCTCATATCTTCAGAGGCACCACATCAACATAAATGCACAGTTTATTTGTGACCACTGGTCACACTCACGGTTTTCACAGACCGTCCGTTCCTCCTCTGATTCCTCTTCCCAGTCCTGGAACATGTGCTCCTTGGGTCGCTGCCAGCATTCCATCCACCAATTGTAAGGTTTCACTCACTCGGCTGCTTCAGAGGTAAATCAGGAGACTCAAACTTATGCAAAAAGTCCTTAGGTTTATTACATCATAAACCATATGGTAACATATAATACAGCTCTTCAATGCTTCAGCTCCTGCCTGGAGCCTCACTTTTCATTCACAGAGACCTCTCTGTAATGTCCTGCCTTGGACAGATGGAAGTCTGTTCACACTCACAGACTCCCATACACTCCCTCTCAGGTGCAAAACAAATTCCATTACATAGGTGTAACCCCACCCATAAGTGAGGTCAGGATCACATGGTTAGGTCACCTGATCATGACCTCATCACAGGTCCTTTTGATACACATAACATAGGTGAGGTCAGGATCACATGGTTAGGTCACCTGATCATGACCTCATCACAGGTCCTTCACCACAACACAAACCATGCTTCCATGCATACCTCGAGGAGCATACACAGTGCCCCCTAGCTGCATCAGGTGTCACTACACCACAGCTGTTATTCTTTAATCACAATTTGAAGTTTTCAGCTAATTAGACCTCAGTGCACACGGGCTGGGGTGTGCACTGAATCTTCTTCACCTTCTCTGTGATTCTTTGCCCTTCCACCTGCCTCTGGTCTTTGATTGATCTGTCTCCTCCGTGAAATCCTAACTTCGACTTGTCATTCAGAGACCTGAGCCATGCAACGGGCCAGATCTCACAGACAGGGAGAAGAAAATCCAGTGCACAGTCCGGCCCCTGTGCACTGAAATCTAATTAGCAGAAAACTTCAAATGGTAATTAAAGAAGAATCACAAAGCCGATGTTTTCACCAAAGGTATTAATGTACAGTAATCTGTATTGAAGTACAATTACAGTCATGTCTTCAATACAAAATTGTGCTGATCAGTACTCTTTGAAGGGAATTTACACCCCCAATGAAACAATTGCCCATACATTAGTATATCAGAAGTTAGCTCAATAGGAAAAGTTTGGTAAACACTTTTCTTTGAGGTGGTCTTTCAAAAGGACAGTCCCTGTCTCTGTCATATTCGAGCAAGTGGATATCATGAAAAGGGATTTTCCTAAAAGGGTTGTCTGACTGAAACCAAGCATCACCTGTCCTCAGGATAGGTGATAACTTACTGATCAATTGGGGTCCGACAGCTGGGATCCGCAATGACTGGCAACAGAGGACACTTTAGCCCCATTAGAATGGAGTAGCAGGTTATACCAGCGCTCCATTTAAAACCCTATTTGGCTGCCGAGTGAAACACTGTAGAGAATAAATGGAGTGATGGTCAGGCATCCAACTTGATGCGCCATTTTTTAACGGGGATAAAAGTTCCCCATTTATTATTATTATACATTTTTATAGCGCTATTTATTCCATGGCGCTTTACATGTGAAAAGGGGCAAATACAGACAAGTACAATAAACGTGAGCAATACAAGGTACACACAAGTACAGAAGGAGAGAGGACCTTGCCCGCAAGGGCTCACAGTCTACAGGGATGGGTGAGGATACACTAGGAGAGGGTAGAGCTGGTTGTGCGGTGGTTCAGTAGACTGAGGATCACTGCAGGTTGTAGGCTTGTCGGAAGAGGTGGGTCTTCAGGTTCTTTTTGAAGGTTTCCATGGTAGGCGCGAGTCTGATGTGTTGGGGTAGCGAGTTCCAGAGTACGAGGGAGGCACGGGAGAAGTCTTGTATGCGGTTGTGGGAAGAAGAGATAAGAGGGGAGTAGAGAAGGAGATCTTGAGAGGATTGAACGTTGCGTGTGGGTATGTACCGGGAGACCATGTCACAGATGTATGGAGGAGACAGGTTGTGGATGGCTTTGTATGTCTTAGTAAGGGTTTTGAACTGGAGCCTCTCGACAATAGGAAGCCAATGAAGGGCTTGGCAGAGAGGAGAGGCTGGGGAATAATGGGGAGACAGGTGGATTAGTCGGGCAGCAGAGTGCAGGATGGATTGGAGTGGTGCCAGAGTGCTAGAGGGGAGGCCAGAGAGTAGGAGGTTGCAGTAGTCGAGGCGGGAGATGAGGGCACGCACTAGTGTTTTTGTTGTCAAGAAATGCACGGATCCGGGAAATATTTTTGAGTTTGAGACGGCAGAAGGAGGCAAGGGTTTGGATATGTGGCTTGAAAGAGAGGGCAGAGTCGAGGATCACCCCGAGCATGCCGGACTGGGGAAAGTGAGCAGCCATTGACATTGATGGATAGGTCTGGTGGGGGGTAGAGTGAGATGGGGGAAAGATTATGAATTCTGTTTTGTCCATGTTCAGTTTTAGAAAGCGAGCAGAGAGGAAAGCGGAAATAGCAAACAGACATTGTGGGATTTTGGTCAGTAAGGAGGTGAGGTCCAGATAGGTAGATCAGCGTGTCATCGGTATAGAGATGATACTGCAAAACATGGGATTCTATGAGCTGTCCCAGGCCAAAGGTGTAGATGGAGAAGAGTAGGGGTCCTAGAACTGAGCCTTGAGGAACACGGAGAGGGGGCAAGGTGAGGAGGTGGTGGGGGAGAGGGAGACACTGAATGTTCAGTTTGTTATATATGATGAGATCCAGGATAGGACCAAGCCTGTGATATCAAGAGATGAGAGAATCTGTAGCAGGAGGGAATGGTCCACAGTGTCGAAGGCAGAAGACAGGTCCAGGAGAAAGAGGACAGAGTAGTGTCGCTTGCTCTTGGCGGTTAGTAGGTCGTTAGTGAGTTTAGTTAGGGCAGTTTCAGTTGAGTGATGCAGTCGGAAGCCTGACTGTAAGGGGTCAAAGGAGGAAGCAGGATGAGAGGTGGGAGGACAGTTCAAGATGGACATGCTGTTCCAGTAGTTTTGAGGCATAAGGGAGAATATCGGGCAATAGCTAGACACAGAGGATGGGTCAAGGGAGGTCTTTTTGAGAATGGGTGTGATCGAGGGATGTTTGAAGGATGAGGGGAACACACCATTTGTAAGTGAGAGATTGAAGAGGTGTGTTAGAGTAGGGGGTGAAGAATGTGGCGAGGCTAGGGATGAGGTGGGATGGGAGCAGGTCAAGCATGCAAGTGGTGAGGTGTGATCTTGATAGGAGGGTGGAGAGCTGATCTTCTGTTATGGTGGAGAAGTTGGTTTTGGAGGAACAGGGCTGAGCAGCTAAGAGGGACAATTAGGGCTGTGGGCCAAAGCTTTCTCTGATCGTATCAATCTTCTGCTTAAAGAAAGAGGCAAAGTCTTCAGCAGAAATGAGAGGAGGAGGAGGTGCTGGGGTACGGAGTAGAGAATTGAAAGTGTTGAAGAGCTGTTTAGGGTTGTGAGATAGGGAGGATATGATGTTTGAGAAGTAAGTTTGTTTTGCGGCAGTGAGCGTAGACTTGAAGCTGGTGAGGGACTTTTGGAATAAAAATTCCCTTAACAGACAGTCCCAGTAGTCGGACCCTCCTTGATCAGTATCCTATCCTGTGGATATGTTCTAACTTGTTTTAACCAGACAATTAATATAGATGGTAATTAGAATTTAAAATGGACAACAAACTGTTTGCCATTTGCTGATCAACCCAATATGTTCTTTTTAAAATGAAATTGTGTTGTCGCATTCACACATGGATAAATGTTCCACAACCCCTCCCCCCCACCACCACAATCATCAACACGGCAAGTACTAAATTAATCATCTGGCTTGCACATTATCTTCAACGGGTGCATCAAAAAACCCAGCGCAATATGGACCTAATCTCTATGGCATCCATTGCAATTATTGACACAGGAAACTGTAATTGTTTTTTTATAGGTTTTAAATTGTTTATAAAGAACGAATGTCATGTGGTTGACAATATGAATGAAAAGTCATCCATTTTTCATGGATTTTTCATGTGCTCCTGTGAACCCGGCCTAGGAATGTTAGCCAATCCAGACATCCATTTGTTTCAATGGGTCTGGATGGGTTTCTGGCATACAGTGATTTAGGCTTTCTTGGTGATACTATATTATGTTGGATCTCACTATGGAATACAGATACAGCTTTGACAGCAGGATTTCCATCATATCTGCACATAGAATTAGCACTAAAAAAAAAAGCTAGAACACTGCTTATGCACATGAATACAATAATTGCTGTAGCGGTATTCTTTTTATCCATAGTCTGTCATTCAAACCTTGTGATTCCTCCCCAACCAACCCACTGTGTTGCCTTTAGGGGACAAAGAATCAGCTCAGATAGAGAGATCCTGGAGGTGGAATAGTCCTAGGACAACTAATTAATACGAATATGAAGAATGATTTGTCAATTTTTTGTTGAAAAACGAAAAAAAAAAAAGGGCTACAAAAGTAGGACATCAGTTTAAGAGCCAAGGATGAATTGTGTCATTGTGTGGAATCACCAGGGTTGGAGTTTAATAATATAAAGGCAGAGTTATCAGGAGCAACCACTTTCCATTAAGTAAATTACTTGTGACTAGTGATGAGCGAGTATACTCGTTGCTCGGGTTTTCCAGAGCATGCTCGGGTGGTCTCCGAGTATTTGGAAGTGCTCGGAGATTTAGTTGGTGTCGCTGTAGCTGCATGATTTGTGGCTGCTAGACAGCCTGAACACATGTGGGGATTGCCTGTTTATTAGGAAATCCCCACATGTATTCAGGATGTCTAGCAGCCACAAATCATGCAGCTACGGTGACACAAACAAAATCTCCGAGCACTTCCAAATACTCGGAGATCACCAGAGAGTGCTCAGGAAAACCCGAACAACGAGCATACTCGCTCATCACTACTTGTGACCTAAACGATCTAGTTGCATCTGCTAAACGAAAAAAACACTTACAACAGAGGAATGGCACACTATAGAGTTCAATGGGCAATACAGGATGCGCCAACATAATTATGTAAGAATAAGCTTAGAACTAGGCAATATATATTATCCCAGGTAAGTTTTCCATAATCTGCAAGATACTGCAGGTATCCCAAGCTACTTTATCTAGCACAGGAGTGCACAACCTTTTTTGATCCAAGGGCTACATTGACATACTTAACAAATCCTGGGGCTGCATTAAAAATTAAAGGGGTATTACCTTATGTGACATTTATGACAAAGTATATACCATATGTGTCTGATACCATGACCGTACTGATCGAGGAGTTGAGGGTGCTTTTTTTTCTAAAGGATTTAGAAATATATTTTGCTCCTAAATCCACATCAAAAACTGCATCAAATACGCTTTCTAATCAGTCGGAAACTTAATCAATGGAAGATTTCCTTTAGTGCACATTGTGCTGCATTTTTCACGTTATTTTGAACATTTCCCATTGAAACCAGCAGGAAGCTTATTCAGAATACTTGAAGCAACTTTTTAATGTGGATATTGCAGTATCATCCACTTCTAACCTAAAAAATATCTGAATTTACCCCAAAGAAGAAATGAACGAAAAAGCCTTTCTACAATAGGTTATTGTCTCCGTCCTTACTGCCTAATGTCTCACAACTTCCATAAACTACAGTGGAGCGAACCGCAGACGCTGAAGGTTCACCTGTCTACTTCCTACTCTTCTATGAAAAGTTGAACTGGTCTAGAGAGCCCATTCTCCTGATGTATGAGGCAGGGTGGATTGATTTAAATCACGCCGATTTAAATCAACGATTTAAATCATGATTTAAATCAAATGATTTTTTTCTATTTAAATCAGATCGATTTAAATCGTGATTTTAATCATGATTTAAATCACTGATTTAAATCAAAAGATTTTTTTAATATAAATCACGATTAAAATCTAAAACTTTCAATCATTGTTCAATTAACTCCACACTTCTAGCTTGGTTTCACTTTCTGTAGCTTGGTTTCAGTTTCTTTTTCCATTCAGTTGACATGCCCAAACTTGTTGGATAGTCAGTCAGCAGTACTTGGCTGTAGTAACAATCAAACTTCAGAAGTGATCTGCGTGAGCCATGGCAGGTCGTAAGAGAGACCCTATTTGGGTTCATTTTGTTGAGATGCCAGCAGAGCTTGGAAAGAAAGGTGGGAGAGCAAAGTGCAAATACTGTCAAAAGGATATCCAAGGACTTGTTTGCCGTTTGAAATCACATTATGAAAACTGCAACCAGAAGGGAAATGAAGATGTTGATAGTGATACAACTAATGTCAATGAACCCCCACAGCTTCTTTTGCACCAGGACCCTAGCACTAGTGGTAAGTCTGGCAATTACAACCTATTTTAACAGACGTTTTACTGGGATGGTTAAAGTCTATGAAAAGAAAAATTTCTAGCACTAGTTCTGGAGTATAGAATTTAAATTTATGTTAAGGCAATATTTCACAGAAGATTAACGTTAAGTAAAAATAAAAGAAGAGTGTGTATAGGCCTATTTTTTTTTTATTGTAGGCTACAATTCACTTTTGAAGTCTGCCAAATTGACCATTTTTTTAAAAAAACATTTTTAAAACTTTTGTGACATAATTTTTTTCAGTTGCTCTGATATTACTAGTATTACAGCAACTTCACCGGAAACTTGAGTAGCATAACTTTTGAGACAGCCCTTATAGGACGAGGACCATTACATTGTTCAAAAAGTTTGTTTCAAAATATTTTCGTTATATTTCTTCAAATACGCAGTCGAATTATATTTTTAATTACTGTGCTTTCAGGGTCAAATATGGCTTGTGCTGCACGTGACGATCAATATCTGGGTACAACTTCAACAAAGCAGCCCAACAAAAAACTTTGCGTGCAAAGTGTAGAAAAATTCCTCTTAAAGACTACGACGAGCCAGAAAGAACATTTTGATGAATTAATTGCTAAATTCATATTTGCAACCAATTCTTCTTTCCGAATAGTTGAACACCCATTGTTTGTACAAATGATCGAAGGAATAAGACCAGGCTACAAACCACCAAGTAGATTTGATATCTCAGGAAAACATCTTCAGGCTGTATACGACAAAGAAAGAGCGGCTTGTACAAAATATTTGAAAGACAAAGTTGTTTACATGAGCTTGGATGGTTGGAGCAACAGCCACAACGACCCCATAATTTGCACTTGTGTCACAACAGAAGATGGTGAAACTTACCTTACAGACACAATCGACACATCTGGAAATTCACATACTGCTGAATATTTACTTGAAATTGCTAAGAACTCAATTCACCAATGCCAAGAACAGTTTGGATGTAAAGTAAGGAGCTTAGTTACTGATAACGCAAGCAATGTGGCAAAAATGCGAGCGGAACTGGCACATGAGGATGACACAAATGTCATTACATACGGTTGTTCTGCCCATTTGTTGCATCTTTTGGCAAAAGACCTGCATATTTCGGGTGTCAAGGAACATGTTGTAGAAATTGTTAAATATTTCCGCAATAATCATTTTGCACATGCAACCTACAAGGAAATGGGAGGACTGAAGTTGGTTCTACCACAAGATGTTAGATGGAATACCTTGGCTGAATGCTTGGAACTGTTTATTAACAACTGGTCAAAATTAGTGTCCATTTGCGAAACACATCGGGATAAAATTGATGCTAATATACGAAGCAAAGTATTAAATCTTGGTGTGAAGAGAAATGCCGAGGACCTTTTGGAAAGGTTAAAGCCAATATCTATTGCGTTGGATAAAATGCAGAAAGATACTGCAACCATAGCTGATGCCACAGAAGTTTGGAAAGATTTAGAAGGTTCGCTAGATCGCTTGAACCTCTCAAACAATGTAAAGGTTGCAATACACCACTGCAAGGACCAAGCATTAAAAGAAGAACACTATTTAGCCAATATCTTGCATCCCATCTACAGAGGGAAAAAACTATCTGAGGCGGAAATCAACTCTGCAATGGAGTGGCTCGCCAATACTAACCATGACATTGTGGCAACTGTGCTGAAATTGAAGTGTGAATCTGCACCATTTCAAAAATACATGTTTGCAGATAACGTCGTTAATGAACTAAAACCACTGGACTGGTGGAAGTCGCAATCACTTGTTCTTCCAGCGAAGATAATAAATGTAGCTACTCAGCTACTGACTGCATCGGCTTCATCGGCAGGAGTAGAGAGATTGTTTTCTTCATTTGGTTTTGTGCACACAACAGTTCGAAACCGCTTAGGAACTGCTAAAGCAGGACAACTAGTTTTCCTATTAAAAGTCCTAAATAAACAGTATTCTTAAAGGACTGATGTATTCACTGAAGATGTTTGCTTACTTCAAACGTTAGAGATAGGCTATTGTTAAAAAGTACTTACTCTCTGTAGTTCAATTCTGATTGTTTAATAGTGCAAATAAAAATTATTAGGTTTCATAATCATCAACTGTTTTAATATTTTTATTTGTGTAAAATAATTTGATTTGCAAAAAGACAAAGTTTTGCTTGTGTACAACTTGATTAAAAAATCCAATTTAAATCAAAAAAATCCGATTTAAATAAAAAAAATCCGATTTTTTTGATTTTTTTAAAAAAATCATGATTTTTATCCACCCTGGTATGAGGCATCCAGAGATGTCTAGCACCATTAGAACTTGCCAGTCCCAGCCCCTCAGCCGCCGACTACTCTTCTATGTGTATCTGCTCAACTATAGTCAGACAAGCATTTTTCTGTCCATATGAATGGGGGTTGTACAGACTGGCATCGCGGCCCACATGATTTTCTGGCCTGCAGGTTGTGAACCCCTAATCTATACATATTACTTGTTGTTCTACTGGAATATGATGAATAACCTGATCAATACAGACGACAATCAGACTTAGGCCGGCGTCACACTAGCGAGTTTGATGCGAGTTAGTCGCACGACTTACTCGCATCAACACCCGGCACGGCCGCCCGCTCTCGGACCAGAGTGCGCGGCGGCATAGAAATACATGCAGCCGTGCACTCTGGTCCAAGAGCGGGCGGCCGTGCCGGGTGTTGATGCGAGTAAGTCGTGCGACTAACTCGCATCAAACTCGCTAGTGTGACGCCGGCCTTACAGCCAAATGGGCATATGCCAAAGTCCATTAAGCTAGATATTTATACCCTATTGTCATATCCAGACACCAGCACAATAAAGACAATGCCTTCTCAGAAATTTTGTTCCCATACGTACGAAAGAACACCTTATAAAACTGGCATTTATATGGCTGACTTGTAACATGAGAATGTACTGGGGAAAAAAAAAAAAAAAAACTATACAAAATTTTATTATGGTTATTTACATCTGCATTGATAGGCAATACCTTGGCTTGTGTGTTAGAGGACTTGCACACTGGTGGATTTTGGTCTGCATTTGTAAATTTGGACACCCAAGGGAAAATTGATCAGACCTCAAATATAGTATAGTCAAAAGGGGTCAGTTTGTATCCATTAGGGCTTTTGTACACGACCGTATAACTCGGACGAGTGCCATCTGTGGTTTTGACGGCTAGCACTCGTACCCATGATATTCTATGGGGTGGTGCACAGGTCTGATTTTTTTCCACGCTATAGGTCTGTGGGAAAAAATAAAAAATTGGACTGCACTCGGATGACGACGAGGTTCAAGGACTAACAGAAACTTCATTTTTTTTCCTTTGCACCCCATGATCAAAGTGTGAGATTCTCAGATGCAGAAAAAAAACAACCAAAAATAAAAATAAAAAACCGAAACATCTGCACCTGCTCTTATGGAAAGGATTAGTTTCCTTCACAAGTTCGTTTTTTAAGTTCTTATAATGGAACAAAAAAAGCAGAACTCTGAATGCAAGTGTGAAGCAGCTTTACTAATACTGACTAAAAATGGCCATATGGGTAATTGTGTTGAAGACCGCATACGGGCCAAGTGATAAGATATAGCCACAACACAAAATTATATTCACTTCAAATATTTATTTTGTAAGAAAATAAAAATATATGTATGGATATACATTTGACACAAGAAAAACAAAAAAAAATGCATGTGCACAGAACAGAACGGATGCTTGGCTGAAGAGGTCACTGTTTAGAACTTGCTACCAGGGAGATTTCTGATATCTGGAATTTAATTTAAAAATACCAATTAGAAATAGATCCAAATTACTATACATTATATTTTTTTCTATTGTGATAGGTGTCAGCGCACTTCCTAAATGTCACACTGACAGAGGCCCAGGAAGCCGGCAGTAACAAAGTGGCTGCCATATATTCATAGCTAACAAATAGCTGCTCGGTAGAGTTAAAAAGTAAAAGGTCCATTGACACGGTGCCAAGTGCAGGATAAAACTGCCATCTAGCAACATGTCTGCTGGTCGAGTATCAGCCAGTTTACACCGGCAGACAGCAATTCAGATGTGCATATGTAGATCATTCACTGCGCATACACTGCCATTGTTCAACACAGGATGATGTGCTACAGAGAAAAAGGATCTTTTTGCAACGTAAACCAAAAGATCATTTCAACCAACCTGCGTGCATGATCAGCAGCCTGTTTACACTGAGTAATTACTGTGAAACAAGCAATCTTAAGGCCCCGTCACACTCGATCTGACGTGGATGGGATCGCTGGGACATCGTTAGCTGATTTTTGGTGAGCTGTCACATGGGCAGACTCACCAGCGATCAGGACCAGTGAGAACGCTGGTATCCAGTGTACACATTGGGTTACTAAGCGCTGCGCCGCGCTTAGTTACCAGATATGTACCCTTGATACCAGTTCCCAGCTTCTGCTGTATGCGCTGGGAGCTCGCTGATCGTTTGTCTCCCACTGTCACACACAGTGATGCGCGCTGGCCAGCGGGAGACCAACGATGAAAAAATGGTCCAGGCCATTCGACAACGATCAGCGATACCCAGCAGGGGGGCTGGTCGTCACTGCGTGTCACACTAAGCGATATCGCTGGCTAGGTAGCTGTTGCGTCACAAATTTGGTGACCCTTCAGCGATCTCGCTTAGTGTGATGGGGGCTTTAGGGGCTCTAGCTCACAATAATTGTGAAGTTTAAGGGCATGTTTCCACTGGGCTAATACATCAGGAATTGCTGCGGATTGGACACTGTACAGCCGCAGCATCCAGATGTTACAGCATAGTGGAGGTGATTTTATGAAATCCCGTCTCCACTATCCGTGCAGGGCCGCATCCGGCGGCCCTGTGTAACCGGACATGTGGCGCGTCTTTCCAGACCGCAGCATGTCTTTTATCTTGCGGAGAGTCTATGGATAGGATGCGATGATTCCACGTGTTCAATGAACACATGCGGTAACACCGCGAGTACAAAAGGGGGCAGCGCTTTGGGCGGAGCGGGGTTTCCGTTCCATCTGAAGCGCTGCGAGTACACAGCGTGGACACATACCCTAAATGCACCTTAACTTGCAGTTTTTTTGTCTCAGATTCTTAATTTGGATCAATGGGTAGCAAAAAAAAAAATCACCAGTGAACCTAAGACACCACAGGCAATGATGATGAATGCAGCTCTACAGCACCCAACACCCACTCATATCTTTGCTTTCTGGACCACTGGTCAGTGTGCAGGGGAAGTGAATTGCATTTAACTACACTGTGTTCCAAATTATTATGCAAATATTTTCTCAGATTTTCCCAAATTACCTATATGAATTTCAGTCATTGTAATTTTCCAGTCAAATAACTATTAGAGTACAATTGAAAGGTTTTTCTACAAACTGCCTATGATAACAGTATATTTTTAAAAAAATAAAACACTCAAACTGCACTCAAAATGCATGTTCCAAATTATTATGCACAACAGAGTTTTCTACCTTTTCATTTTAGTAAAGAACAAAAAAATGGTCATTTTTGAAATTATAAGCATTAGTAGGTTCTCACAAACTGAAATCAAACAGTTTTCAACTCAAAACTTTATTCTAGGTGATGTTACATTTGCACATAGGACCCCTTGTTGGAAAGGAGCTTCTGAACTCTCTCGTCCATTGAATTTGTCTGGTATTGGATGGTTTCTGCTTCAATTGTTTTGCATGAGGACAGAATACCCTCCCAGAGCAGTTGCTTAGATGTGAACTGCCTCCCGCCATCATAGACACTCCTTTTGATGATGCTCCAGAGGTTCTCAATGGGTTGAGGTCAGGGGAGCATGGGGGCCACACCATAAGTTTGTCCCCTTTTATGCCCATAGTAGCCAGAGATGCAGATGTGTTATGTGCAGCATGAGACAGTGCATTATCATGCATGAAAATGATCTTGCTGCGGAATGCACGGTTCTTCTTCTTGAACCATGGCAGGAAGTGCTGTTTGAGAAACTCAACATACACTATGGAGTTCATCTTTACCCCTTCAGGGATACTAAAGGGGCTGACAATCTCTCTCCCCATGATTCCAGCCCAAAACATTACTCCACCTCCTCCTTGTTGGCGCCATAGCCGTGTTTGCATGGGGTGTCCATCAACCAGCCATCCTCCACTCCATCCATCTGGACCATCGAGCGTTGCACGGCACTCATCGGTGAACAAAACAGTTTTGAAGTCAGTCTTCATGTACTGTTTGGCCCACTGGAGCAGTTTCTGCTTGTGTGCAGTGGATAGAGGAGGTCGACAGGATGGCTTACGCACAGCTGCAAACCTCTGAAGGACCCTGCATCTTGTTGTTCGTGGGACGTTGGAGGCACCAGCAGCTTCAAAAACTTGTCTGCTGCTATGACAAGGCTTTTTGCCGCTGCTCTTTTAACCTGACGTAATTGCCTGTAGGAAAGAGTCCTCAATTTTCCCTTAGCACGCACACGTGTGTACTGTGAATCAGCTACATACTTCTTGATTGTGCGATGATCACGATGAAGTGTCTTGGCAATGTTGATTGTAGTCATGCCTTGACCTAAACACTCCACAATTTGTTGCTTCTCAGCAGCCGACACATCCTTTTTCTTTCCCAATTTGGCAGAAAATGTAGGCTGCTTAATAATGTGGGACAGCCTTCTTAAGTAGTCTTGCCTTTCATTGGACACACCTGCCAAACTAATTAGCACAGGTGTCTGCAATTGCTTACAGTGATATAAAGAGCCCTGACACACATCACCATCAATGAGTTTAACTGACAAACAAAAAAATTCTTACCTTATCACTCCTAAACAATTTTTGCATAATAATTTGGAACACAGTGTACAGTCACACTGAAAGTTTATTTCTAAGTAGTTAGGTTTTGCAAAAAAAAAAAAATAAGAAACAAAAACCTACATACTATGCAGAATATGAAAAATAAACAGTTTTACCATTTCTCTAATGCCCGTAATCGGTGAGCAAGCTATTTTTCGGTTCCCTATTTTTGGCTGCTTATCACCTGATTAACGAGTAAAATACTCTTGTTGGGTGATCAGATCATTTATTCCGGCATAAAATAGACACTTTCTTAAACCTTAAGGATGTGGCCACGGGGCACCCGGTGGCCATGTGACCCCGAGATTGAAAATGTTGTGCTGACAACTAATGAGAGTGGATCTGCAGCACGTATGGATTTCTACCTCTCTGAAATCTTATGTCGTGGGACCACATATCTCCACAGAGCCTTACAATTGTTAATAAAGAGCTTGCAGTGAACTCCTTGGAGATCAACTCATCGGAGAAAGTGACCAGTCTACAGTTGTAGCCCAAAATAGACAATTAAACATTAAATTACACGTCAAATATCAAGGAATTAACGTATCATATAAACAACAGAGGTAATTGTATGGATGAATTTCTTCTTTCAGGTTTCACATTTACCATGGTCTTAAACATGGTGTAGACAACACGTACACTTCTAAATGAAGCCCCCCATATCTTGTGTACATAACCACAGCCTGTCAGCTGATTATAATAAGCAATAGAAGGAATTACCCCGCGCCACAAGCTGTTCAGCTGTTACTGGCAGTCAGAAGTTCTCAGATGCTGCTGGACAACAGCAGCTCCATCATGTCCATGGCAGAGTACTGCAGATCGGGCCACTATGGTTTTGGCAAAGCTGCCACGTTCTGAGAGCATCAGAGAACTTCCGGCCACCAGTAACAGCAGTGGTGCAGGGTGTTGTACCCACACTGGTCTGATGTTATCCCAAAGTTTGGACATCAATTTAAATAGTAAAAAAAAAAAAAAAAAGTAATGGCCAATCTCTGTACACTCAAGACGTTTTCTCACTTAAAAATGAGACTTTTACAGGATTCGACCCGACTTGTCCGACACAATGGAGAAGCCATAACTTTAAGGCCCTATGACTGTTAATACTTGTTTGTGTCGAGATGGTGGTCCCAGTGATGCGGTGGGAGAGGTAGGTAATCAGCCCCCAAGATGATATGTTAACCCCTACGTGATAACGACAATTTTATTTTTGCACTTGCCTTTTTTCCTCCCCTTTTCTTATTCCTAGAGTCATCATTTTTCCCTTCTAAATAGGCCCTCATATTTTTTTTTGCAAAAGAGGAGTTGTAGCTTTTATTGACAACCATTATATTATACAATACACTGGAAAACAATTCAAAGTGCAGCAAAACGGCAAGAACCCCCCCCACCAAAAAACCCAAAACACTATTTTAGGGTTTTGTTTCTATATCGTTCATCATGCGAAAAATATGACCATTGTAAGCTTTTCAGGGGATATAGCTCTGGGATCGCCGTCCGGGTAGACGGAGTGGCACGGAAACAGTTTATTCACAGACAGCAGTTCTGGTAAAAACTGGCCGCAACCAGTTTTATTAAAGTCCACAGCAAACAGAACATAATCAAAACCAAATCATAAACATAAAGCCTGGGCTTGTCCAGCCACTTACTACACTTAGACAGATTTCCCTCTCTATCCGGGTCCAGACTCTAACAGCCTGTCCCCAAAACAACACATATGTTCAGCATTTACCAGCATGGAGTTTCACAGAGTCTCCTCCTTGTGTCTGAAGGCACCTTCAACGTCCAGACTTGAGAGAGCTCCCCTCCTATTCAGCAGCTATCCGCATGGATTCTCACAGAGACTACTCCTGTGTCCGGGGTACATCGAGCACCCAGACTGAGACAGCTCATACTCCTGGAGACTCCTTCTTGTGCCTGGACTCCTTGTCCAGACTAAGCGAGCTCTCTGTCTGTGTTCGCAGACACCTACTTCTGGTCTCCTAATTAACACCTGAGTAGTTTCAGGCCTGAGCTGCAAGTGTGTAATGAATGTAAGGTGTAGTGACCTTTCTCTACCACTAGGTTTACAAAGCCATACATTTCCCTTATACCAGTCAGCAAAGTATCTAGGTGAAATGTACACCCCATTCAACAAACATACTCTCACTGTCTCACATATCCCCCCCCTCTTCTCCAGACCGGAGGGCTGGTCATCCAGACCGGAGGGCTGGTCAACAATCCAAAAGAGACAGTGAACTCTGGACCAGTCATGGCCCTCATCAGCTTCATCTTCACTACTGTCATCTGTATCTTCACCTGAGCCATAGCCAACATCAGCTTTCTCTTCATCTGAAGCATCCGCACTACCCTGTACCCTCCCAGGCCTATGCTCTCTGCGGGCCTCGGGTATCCTGCACGGTTTCATCTTGACCTTAGGGCCGGGCTCAGTTTCTATATAGTGCCTGGCCAGAGAAGTACGACCCGGCACATCAGAACACTTCTGCTGACTCTTCCTCAGAAACTCACGTACCTCCTGTCCTTGGTGCACTGACCATGTGTCACCAACTATCACAGAAGGTATAGGGGGTTTTTCACTTTTCTCTAGTTCCCCTTGAATCCTCTTTAGCACATCTATTTTCTTGAATATCGGTTGACTCAAAGTCTATTTCACAGACCTTAAGCTCCTCTGCCATGGTCTCTGACCATTTTAAGCTACACTGTTCAAATGATTGGCACTGTAGAAGGAGCTGATCGTTTTTCTTTTGCAGTACACATAATTCATCCGCTAAGTCTCCAGCTGAATTGTAATGTTCTACCGTGACAACAGCATTCTTATATAGAGCCTTAGACTTATTGAGCAGCATTTGCTCTTGCAACGAAGAGATTCCCTGTATCCTTCCTTTTACTTCATTGACCTTCTCACGAAGATGCTCATGGCTTTCATCACACTCCTTCATCACAGTTTGAAGTTTTTTCTGAGAAGTCATCAATTCATCTGGTACCTGTTGGACGTCCTTTATGTCTTCGGCCCCTTCTTCAGGCTCTTCTGGTAGAACATGCTCAGAAGCCCTACCGTCAGTCTTACATTCTACCTCTTCAGTCACCACGTTCTGCATCCCATCTGGGCTCCCGTGTGTCTGTAGCGGCAATGGAGTGACACATCGCTTTTCCCATTTGTTGGGACGTGGCTCCGATGTAGACTCCATGAAAGTGCGCTTGAGCTCACCAATGCCAGCCTGATGTCTCAAAATCTCATCTTGTGATTTATCCAGATCCTTGGTGTCACTCGGGAACACCGCTGGGGCTCCGGGCGCCGAACTTCCAGCCTGAGCTTCACGAGTTGCAGCTACTGATCCGAACCGTAACCCGTCCACGCCGCTGTCTTCGGCAGAAACAGATTCCTGGACAGAGTCAGTCCCCATATCTTCAGTCTTGTTCCTCACAGCTTCACTTGAGACCTCAGCTTCTGATGAGGCATCTGGCTTGGTGACTACCACTTCTATGGCTCCTTCCACCTCTGCAGCATCTCCCTCAGAGTCCCTGGCATGATGCAGATCCACACCACACGTCGACAACTTCCCACTTCCAACAGCCTCCACTTGTGCTGTGTTCAGTCTCAGAGTCCTGCCTTCAAAGCTCAGCTCTCCTCCTTTCACCTTAGTCTTCGCCAGGGAACCGGCTAACTGTAAAACATCTTCAGATGCCATCTTCTGTCCGGCTGTAAGGTCAGCATCACCTTTCTTCTCAGGACTCTCAACCTCCTCTGCTACCATGCCTTCCTCATTTGCACTGGTTGCTTTATTGTCATCAGATGATTCACTATCACTACCACTATCCCTGTCTGACCCCTTTTTCTCAGCCACATCCGGCTCACTTTCAGGGTTATACAATTCATTCTCATCCTGCTCACTTTCAGGGGTATACAATTCATTCTCATTCACATCCTGATCTGGAACCTTAGTGAACATGTCATCCACAACATTAACTTCACCATCTGGTCCCTCAAGTATGTGACTATGTGACAACCCCAGCACTATACTTCTATATAGCTCAGGTACTAGGAGCTGGCTCACGACCTCTCCCTGGACTTCAGTGTCCCTATACAACAGGTTAGTGTTTATGGCAACATGAGGAAACCTCTCCTCAGAGCCAGGCTCTTGGGAAACCTCATTTAGAACATTTATATTTTCCTGGGCCGTTTTAAGAGAGGGTCTCGCCACTGCTCACTCTCAAAATTGTCACAGGACACAGGTAAGTCAGGGACACTCGGTTCCCGAGAACCACCATCCTCGTCTCCCAACATCACCTGCAAAGGAATTTCATCACTATCACAGTCATCATTATTATCAATATCATTATCATGATTATGATCAGTATCATCATCACTATCATGATCATCATCATTATCATTATCAGCATCATTATCATGGTCATCATCATTATCATGATCATCATTATCATTATCATCATCATTATCACATACGTTTAACGGCCCACTAGCATTGTGTTCCGCCCCTCGGGACTGCGCACCCTCAATAGGAGCTTCATCACACTGTCCATCAGAAACATTTTTCCCCCAGAGATCCTTAGACCGGGGAAAGTCATTACCCAATATGACGGGGGCACCAGGTTCTTCACTACCCCCACTTCACATGAAACCTCCCCGCGTTTGGGGATCAAGTCCACGACAGTCTCTGGGTAGACTTTGGTGTCTCCATGGACGCACACCACACTCAGGTGTTTATCAGGATAAAGTCCCTATCAATCAGGCTGTCCCATACGGAAGTCACTGGACTCTCTGAGTCCAAGAGGGCCTGTGCTGGGCAGTCATTTACAACCACCAGGGACCCCTGTGGTCCAGTCTCTTCGGCTGAGGTGGACACACACACAGGCTCTGCGCAGGGAGAGAGGGATCCGCCAACATCACAACACATAGGCTCCCCCTCTATTGGACAGTTGGCTGCAATTTCACGACATCTCCAACACTGTCCATCACACTCTCCCACCCACACGACCCCAACAGCTGGAACGCTCTTACCGGGAGAGTTCGGCGTCCAGGAACTCTGAAGTGACGACCTCTCAGACGGCTGGTCACGGAGGCAGTCTTTGGTGGCGAAGGCCCTCTCCATCAGGCTGACCAGACGATTGGCGTCCTGGTGGTCTCCTTGTCCGACCTCTGGCTGTACCTCAGGAGGACGTGCTTGGGTGTAGCGGTCCACTATCACCTTTTCAACTCCATAATCAGGTTTGCTGACTGCAGACTCCCAACTGCATCTCCAGTCATGAACTCCCTGGCACGGGCTGTCACCGTAACACCCAGCCGGGTAAGAATCTCCGCTTTCAGCTTGGCATAGTCTTGGCTGTCCTGCTCGCTTAGGTCAGCATAGGCCCTTTGGGTTTCTCCAATCAGATAGGGTGCGACCATCATGGCCCATTCAGATAGGGGCAGATTCTCCTTCTCTGCCAGTCCCTCAAACCTAGTGAGATATACCTCCACATCGTCACGAGGTGTCATCTTTTTCAGGGACCGTCTTACCGCCTTCTTTACAGCGGACAATGCAGGTGACTTTGCAACATTACTTTGGGAAGATGCGCTGCAAGTCTTTTGTAGTGCTGCAACCTGCTCAAAAAACAACCGGTTATTCTCCTGCTGCTGCTGCAGGAATTGCTGCTGGGCCTGCTGCATGCGCTGCTGGTGCTGCAGGCGCTGCCGCTCCATGCTCTGCTGCATGCTCCGCTGGGCCTGGACCAGGTACTCAACGAGCTCCTCCATACTGCCGGACTTATCTGTCTCAACCACGGCAGTCTTATGTTGCACATTAACTTGCGCCATTTGTTCAAACAGCGCCTCCATGCTGTCATCCATGCTGTCAGACTTCTCTGTCTCAACAACGGCAGTCTTCACTCAAGACATACACACTCCACAGTCTTTTCCACAGAAAATTCAGCCTTGCTGTGCAGACACTTTTTTTTTTTTTTTTCTCTTTGCAAAGTCTATTAGGGCTACTGTCTCTTTAACCCCTTCACCCCCAAGGGTGGTTTGCACGTTAATGACCGGGCCAATTTTTACAATTCTGACCACTGTCTCTTTATGAGGTTATAACTCTGGAACGCTTCAACGGATCTTCGCGATTCTGAGATTGTTTTCTCGTGACATATTGTACTTCATGATAGTGGTAAAATTTCTTCCATATAACTTGCATTTATTTATGAAAAAAACGCAAATATGGCAAAAATTTTGAAAATTTTGCAATTTTCAAACTTTGAATTTTTATTCCCTTAAAACAGAGAAATATGTCACACAAAATAGTTAAGAAATAACATTTCCCACATGTCTACTTTACATCAGCACAATTTTGGAAGCAAAATTTTTTTTTGTTAGGAAATTATAAGGGTTAAAAGTTGACCAGCGATTTCTCATTTTTACAACAAAATTTACAAAGCCATTTTTTTTCGGGACCACCTCATATTTGAAGTCACTTTGAGGGGTCTATATAGCAGAAAATACCCAAAAGTGACACCATTCTAAAAACTACACCCCTCAAGGTACTCAAAACCACATTCAAGAAGTTTATTAACCCTTCAGGTGCTTCACAGGAGCTGAAGCAACGTGGAAGGAAAAAATGAACATTTTACTTTTTAGTCACAAAAATGATCTTTTACAAACATTTTTTTTATTTTCACAAGGAAAAAGGAGAAAAAGGACTGATAAAGTTGTTGTGCAATTTCTCCTGAGTACGCCGATACCCCATATGTCAGGGAAAACCACTGTTTGGGCACACGGCAGAGCTCGGAATGGAAGGAGCGCAGTTTGACTTTTCCAAACCAAAATTGGCTGGAATTGAGAACAGACGCCATGTCGCGTTTGGAGAGGCCCCGATGTGCCTAAACAGTGGAAACCCCCCACATGTGACCCCATTTTGGAAACTAGACCCCCTAAGGAACTTATCTAGATGTGTGGTGAGCACTTTGAACCCTCAAGTGCTTCACGCAAGTTTGTAATGTAGAGCCGTGAAGAAAAAAAATCATATTTTTTCCACAAGCATGATGTTTTAGTCCCCAAATTTTTATTTTCCCAAGGGTAAGAGGAGAAATTGAACCACAAAAGTTGTTGTCCAACTTGTCCTGAGTACGCTGATACCCCATATGTGGGGGGAACCACTGTTTGGGCGCACGGCAGGGCTTGAAAGGGAAGGAGCGCCGTTTGACTTTTCCAAACCAAAATTGGCTGGAATTGCGAACGGACGCCATGTCGCGTTTGGAGGGCCCCTGATGTGCCTAAACAGTGGAAACCCCCCACATGTGACCCCATTTTGGAAACTAGACCCCCTAAGGAACTTATCTAGATGTGTGGTGAGCACTTTGAACCCTCAAGTGCTTCACGCAAGTTTGTAATGTAGAGCCGTGAAGAAAAAAAATCATATTTTTTCCACAAACATGATGTTTTAGTCCCCAAATTTTTATTTTCCCAAGGGTAAGAGGAGAAATTGGACCACAAAAGTTGTTGTCCAACATGTCCTGAGTACGCCGATACCCCATATGTGAGGGGAACCACTGTTTGGGCGCACGGCAGGGCTTGAAAGGGAAGGAGCGCCGTTTGACTTTTCCAAACCAAAATTGGCTGGAATTGCGAACGGACGCCATGTTGCGTTTGGAGGGCCCCTGATGTGCCTAAACAGTGGAAACCCCCCACATGTGACCCCATTTTGGAAACTAGACCCCCTAAGGAACTTATCTAGATGTGTGGTGAGCACTTTGAACCCTCAAGTGCTTCACGCAAGTTTGTAATGTAGAGCCGTGAAGAAAAAAAATCATATTTTTTCCACAAACATGATGTTTTAGTCCCCAAATTTTTATTTTCCCAAGGGTAAGAGGAGAAATTGGACCACAAAAGTTGTTGTCCAACATGTCCTGAGTACGCTGATACCCCATATGTGGGGGGAACCACTGTTTGGGCGCACGGCAGGGCTTGAAAGGGAAGGAGCGCCGTTTGACTTTTCCAAACCAAAATTGGCTGGAATTGCGAACGGACGCCATGTTGCGTTTGGAGGGCCCCTGATGTGCCTAAACAGTGGAAACCCCCCACATGTGACCCCATTTTGGAAACTAGACCCCCTAAGGAACTTATCTAGATGTGTGGTGAGCACTTTGAACCCTCAAGTGCTTCACGCAAGTTTGTAATGTAGAGCCGTGAAGAAAAAAAATCATATTTTTTTCCACAAGCATGATGTTTTAGTCCCCAATTTTTTATTTTCCCAAGGGTAAGAGGAGAAATTGGACACCAAAAGTTGTTGTCCAACATGTCCTGAGTACGCCGATACCCCATATGTGGGGGGGAACCACTGTTTGGGCGCACGGCAGGGCTTGAAAGGGAAGGAGCGCCGTTTGACTTTTCCAAACCAAATTTGGCTGGAATTGCGAACGGACGCCATGTCGCGTTTTGGAGGGCCCCTGATGTGCCTAAACAGTGGAAGCCCCCCACATGTGACCCCATTTTGGAAACTAGACCCCCTAAGGAACTTATCTAGATGTGTGGTGAGCACTTTGAACCCTCAAGTGCTTCACGCAAGTTTGTAATGTAGAGCCGTGAAGAAAAAAAAATCATATTTTTTCCACAAGCATGATGTTTTAGTCCCCAATTTTTTATTTTCCCCAGGTAAGAGGAGAAATTGGACCACAAAAGTTGTTGTCCAACATGTCCTGAGTACGCTGATACCCCATATGTGGGGGGGAACCACTGTTTGGGCGCACGGCAGGGCTTGAAAGGGAAGGAGCGCCGTTTGACTTTTCCAAACCAAAATTGGCTGGAATTGCGAACGGACGCCATGTTGCGTTTGGAGGGCCCCTGATGTGCCTAAACAGTGGAAACCCCCCACATGTGACCCCATTTTGGAAACTAGACCCCCTAAGGAACTTATCTAGTGTGTGGTGAGCACTTTGAACCCCAAGTGTTCACAAGTTTTAATGTAGGCGTGAAGAAAAAAAAATCATATTTTTTCCACAAAATGATGTTTTAGTCCCCAATTTTTTATTTTCCCAAGGGTAAGAGGAGAAATTGGACCCAAAAGTTGTTGTCCAATGTCCTGAGTACGCTGATACCCCATATGTGGGGGGAACCACTGTTTGGGCGCACGGCAGGGCTTGAAAGGGAAGGAGCGCGTTTGACTTTTCCAAACCAAATTGGCTGGAATTGCGAACGGACGCCATGTTGCGTTTGGAGGGCCCCTGATGTGCCTAAACAGTGGAAACCCCCCACATGTGACCCCATTTTGGAAACTAGACCCCCTAAGGAACTTATCTAGATGTGTGGTGAGCACTTTGAACCCTCAAGTGCTTCACGCAAGTTTGTAATGTAGAGCCGTGAAGAAAAAAAAATCATTTTTTTCCACAAACATGATGTTTTAGTCCCCAATTTTTTATTTTCCCAAGGGTAAGAGGAGAAATTGGACACCAAAAGTTGTTGTCCAACATGTCCTGAGTACGCTGATACCCCATATGTGGGGGGGAACCACTGTTTGGGCGCACGGCAGGGCTTGAAAGGGAAGGAGCGCCGTTTGACTTTTCCAAACCAAAATTGGCTGGAATTGCGAACGGACGCCATGTCGCGTTTGGAGGGCCCCTGATGTGCCTAAACAGTGGAAACCCCCCACATGTGACCCCATTTTGGAAACTAGACCCCCTAAGGAACTTATCTAGGTGTGTGGTGAGCACTTTGAACCCCAAGTGTTCACTAACGTTTATAATGCCCTGGCCGTGAAAAAAAAAATATTATTTTTTTCCACAAATGATGTTTTAGTCCCCAATTTTTTATTTTCCCAAGGGTAAGAGGAGAAATTGGACCCCAAAAGTGTTGTCCAATTTGTCCTGAGTACGCTGATACCCCATATGTGGGGGGGATACACTGTTTGGGCACACGGCAGGGCTCGAAGGGAAGCAGTGACGTTTTGGAATGCAGACTTGATGGAATGGTCTGCGGCGTCATGTTCCGTTAGCAGAGCCCCTGATGTGCCTAAACAGTGGAAACCCCCCACATGTGACCCCATTTTGGAAACTAGACCCCCTAAGGAACTTATCTAGGTGTGTGGTGAGCACTTTGAACCCCCAAGTGTTTCACTAACGTTTATAATGCCCTGGCGTGAAAAAAAAAAATATCTTTTTTTCCACAAAAGTGATGTTTTAGTCCCCAATTTTTTATTTTCCCAAGGTAAGAGGAGAAATTGGACCCCAAAAGTGGTTGTCCAATTTGTCCTGAGTACGCTGATACCCCATATGTTGGGGGGATACACTGTTTGGGCACACGGCAGGGCTCGGAAGGGAAGCGTGACGTTTTGGAATGCAGACTTTGATGGAATGGTCTGCGGGCGTCATGTTCCGTTAGCAGAGCCCCTGATGTGCCTAAACAGTGGAAAACCCCCCACATGTGACCCCATTTTGGAAACTAGACCCCCTAAGGAACTTATCTAGGTGTGTGGTGAGCACTTTGAACCCCCAAGTGTTTCACTAACGTTTATAATGCCCTGGCGTGAAAAAAAAAAAATATTTTTTTTTCCACAAAGTGATGTTTTAGTCCCCAATTTTTTATTTTCCCAAGAGTAAGAGGAGAAATTGGACCCAAAAGTGGTTGTCCAATTTGTCCTGAGTACGCTGATACCCCATATGTTGGGGGGATACACTGTTTGGGCACACGGCAGGGCTCGGAAGGGAAGCAGTGACGTTTTGGAATGCAGACTTTGATGGAATGGTCTGCGGGCGTCATGTTCCGTTAGCAGAGCCCCTGATGTGCCTAAACAGTGGAAACCCCCCACATGTGACCCCATTTTGGAAACTAGACCCCCTAAGGAACTTATCTAGGTGTGTGATGAGCACTTTGAACCCCCAAGTGTTTCACTAAAGTTTATAATGCCCAGGTGTGAAAAAAAAAAATCCTACTTTTTACCTCACACAAATGATGTTTTAGTCCCCAATTTTTTATTTTCCCAAGGTTAAGAGGAGAAATTGGACACCAAAAGTTGTTGTTCAATTTGTCCTGAGTACACTGGTACCCCATATGTGGGAAAAAACTGTTCGGGCACAATTTGGGGCTCAGAAGGGAAATTGTGACGTTTTGGAAGCAGACTTTGATGGAATGGTCTGCGGGCGTCATGTTCCGTTTGCAGAGCCCCTGATGTGCCTAAACAGTAAAAAAAACCCACAAGTGACATAATTTTGGAAAGTAGACTCCCAAGGAACTTTTCTAAATGTGCCCCCCTTCTGGAACTAATCTTTCCTGTAAAGTAAATTAGTAGTGCATTGAGGTGTGGTACAATTTGAAACAATCCTTCATACACAGGCCAGGTTTTTCGGGGCAGGTGTCGCATTGGTAAGTGGTGTCCTTGCGTATTCCCCTTTTGTAACACACTCGGCACCTTTTTTGTGGCTTACCTTTGCTTCCAGTTGGCGGGACCACCCCCGGGAAATGCTGACCTGGTATGATACGAGCACCTTCAGTTCCGGAAGTACTGGGGCCCGCTGTTTCCTGAGCGCCAAACATCAGGGCCTTAACCACTACCTCCTGAAACTGAAGGTACGTCGTATCGCTGTTGCGTGCACATCGTGACAGCAGGAAAGCGTTGAGCATTGCCATTTGGACGATGTGCACGGACAGCTTCTTGTACCACACCTTGGCCTTTCTCAAAGCACTGTACGGTTGGAGGAGTTGATCAGAGAGATCAACACCCCCCATGTATTTATTGTACCCCAGTACACAGTCCGGTTTGCGGACCTGTGTAGAGGTACCCCGTACAGTGCTGAGGGCGCTGCCATCACCATGTATGGTGGTCAAGAGAAGGACATCCCTCTTGTCCTTGTACTTGACCACCAACAGGTGATCGCTACATTGGGCTCTGCTCTCACCCTTTCTGAGCATCTGCCCAAGTAGCGTCTTCGGGAGGCCTCTCTGATTTTTGCGGACGGTACCGCAGGCTGCGGTACCTCGCGCAGAGAGGGATTTGTAGAGTGGGATGCTGGAATAAAAGTTATCAGTGTAAAGGTGATAACCTTTATCCAGCAGTGGGTGCACCAAATCCCACACAATTTTCCCACTCACTCCCAGGACGGGGGGACACTCAGGGGGTACAATCCTGGTGTCCTTTCCTTCGTAAACTCTAAAGCTGTGTGTGTACCCTGAGGTACTCTCACACAGCTTGTAGAGTTTGATTCCGTACCTTGCCCTCTTGCTGGGCAGGTACTGGCGGAATGCGAGCCGTCCCTTAAAATGAACCAAGGACTCATCCACGCAGATGTCCCTTTGGGGCACGTACACTTCAGCAAACTTTTTGTTGAAGTGTTCGATGACCGGCCGAACTTTGAACAGGCGGTCAAAGTTGGGGTCATCTCGTGGGGGACACTGTGCATTATCATTATAATGCAGGAATTTGTGGATGGCCTCAAAACGCGTCCGAGCCATGACCATTCGGAACAGTGGAGTGTTGTATAAATATCAACACTCCAATATTGCCGAATTTCTGGCTTCTTCAGGATCCCCATATGGAGGACCAGGCCCCAAAACTGCATCATTTCAACTGCGTCTACAGGAGACCAGTTGGAAAATGATGAACGGGGTTTTGCGCCAAAAATTGCCGAGCGTACAAATTTGTTTGCTCCACCATGAGGTTAATTAAATCCTCAGAGAAAAAGACTTTGAAAAAGTCTATTTCTGTGAAGCCGGTGGAGTCAAACCTGATTCCTGATTCTGCCACAAAATCAGGAATCAGTGGCTCGTAATTTTCGGGGGCCGGGGTCCATACGGGGTCCGAAGAGGGGTGCGCTGGTTCATTTTCAGGGGCGGGCGCTGCCTCATGTTCTGTCCTGGGGCGTCTGCGTGGCGGTTCCGCAGGACCCGAGGAGGAAGATGAGGAGGAAGAAGAATCTTCATCTGAAAAATAAAGAAATGTGGGATCCTCTCCCTCGCTATCAGTGTCGGAGGCAAGGATAGCGTATGCCTCCTCCACTGAATAGCGCTGTTGGGATGAGCGTGACGGGCGGGACATTTTTTTTGTGAATGTGGTGCTTTGTGTGAACTTTATTTATAACTGTGTGTGTGTGTGGGGGGGGGGATAGTGATTGGTGTAAACTAAGCTGAAAAGAAAAAGCTAAAAGAAAAGAAAGCGAATAGGGAAAAAAAAGGCCTGTGAAAAAAAGTCTAAACCAGCAGGCACGAGCTCTGATAAGTGACCGGTGTCACTTATCAAAGTTCCGTGGCTGCTGGATGTGCGCACGGGAGTGACGGAAAGGGGGTGAAAAAAAAACTGGCAGGCACGAGCTCTGATAAGTGACCGGTGTCACTTATCAAAGTTCCGCGGCTGCTGGATGTGCGCACGGGAGTGGCGGAAAGGGGGGTGAAAAAAAAAAAAAAACTGGCAGGCACGAGCTCTGATAAGTGACCGCTGTCACTTATCAAAGTTCCGCGGCTGCTGGATGTGCGCACGGGAGTGGCAGAAAGGGGGTGAAAAAAAAAACTGGCAGGCACGAGCTCTGATAAGTGACCGCTGTCACTTATCAAAGTTCCGCGGCTGCTGGATGTGCGCACGGGAGTGGCGGAAAGGGGGGTGAAAAAAAAAACTGGCAGGCACGAGCTCTGATAAGTGACCGCTGTCACTTATCAAAGTTCCGCGGCTGCTGGATGTGCGCACGGGAGTGGCGGAAAGGGAGATGAAAAAAAAAAAAAAAAAACAGCAGGAACGAGCTCTGATAAGTGACTGGTGTCACTTATCAAAGTTCCGCGGCTGCTGGATGTGCGCACGGGAGTGGCGGAAAAGTTGGTGGGAAAAAAAAAACAGCAGGAACGAGCTCTGATAAGTGACTGGTGTCACTTATCAAAGTTCCGTGGCTGCTGGGTGTGCGCACGGGAGTGGCAGAAAAGTTGGTGAAAAAAAACAAAAAAAAACAGCAGGAACGAGCTCTGATAAGTGACTGGTGTCACTTATCAAAGTTCCGTGGCTGCTGGATGTGCGCACGGGAGTGGCGGAAAAGTTCGTGAAAAAAAACAAAAAACGGCAGGAACGAGCTCTGATAAGTGACTGGTGTCACTTATCAAAGTTCCGTGGCTGCTGGATGTGCGCACGGGAGTGGCGGAAAAGTTGGTGAAAAAAAACAAAAAACGGCAGGAACGAGCTCTGATAAGTGACTGGTGTCACTTATCAAAGTTCCGTGGCTGCTGGATGTGCGCACGGGAGTGGCGGAAAGGGGGGGTGAAAAAAAAAACGGCAGGCACAAGCTCTGATAAGTGACCGCTGTCACTTATCAAAGTTTGCGGCTGCTGGATGTGCGCAAGGAGGGGGGTGCGAAAGTGTTGATGGGTGAACTGCGTCACCAATCAACGCTCGGCGGCGCAAAGGGGGGGTAAAAAGAGGGGGAAAGGGAAGGGGGGAGGGGGGAATGGGGGATTGGGGTGGATCGGGCAGGGATCGGGGCTCAAAAACTCACGTTTGTAGTCTTTTCTTTCTTTTCTCTTCTTTCTTCTCTCTTCTTTCTTCTCTCTTCTTTTCTCTCTCTTCTTTCTTCTCTCTTCAGCAGGAGTTGTGGTGTCACAGGCTACTGTGGCACCACAAGGCCCAGCACAGGAGGAGATCTGGCAGTGTGACCGCACAGCAGGAATCCTCAGCAAGTGTGAGGACCCCTGCAGTGCGGTCAGACAGGTCAGATCTAGTTTGCAGACAGGTCACAGAGCGGTCACATCGCTGCTGTGACCTGTCATTGGTGGGATCGATGATCACATCGATCCCACCAATCAAAGGAGACCCCTGCATTGCCGGTTGCTAGGCACCGGCCTAGTAATCGGAGCTCACAGCTCCGATTCCTAGGCAGGTCACCGGCAGGTCACCTAGCAGGGCACAGAGCGGTCACACCGCTGCTGTGCCCTGTGATTGGCGCGATCATCGATGACATCGATCGCGCCAATCAGCTCCTTCATGCCCTACAGGCCCTGGCCTAGGATCGGTGCTATTACTGCACCGATCCAGGCAGGTACAGGCAGGGCACAGCGCGGATATACCGCGGCTGTGCCCTGCGATTGGCGCGATCGATGTGATCGGCGATCGCGCCAATCCGGGGGGGGGTCTGGACTTTCCTAGGCCCAGGCCTAGGATCGAGTACATCGGTACTCGATCCTAGCCTGCGATCTCACTGTTTTAGCCGCTCTGATTGGCTGAAACAGTGAGAAAGGCTGTGATTGGCTGTTCAGAATTCAACAGCCAATCACAGCGATCGGGAGGCCTGAGGGGGGAGGACGCAGCCCGGGATGCCGACGCCAACTTCCAAGAGGTAAGCTGGCGTCGGAATTTTAATGCGATCACCGCTACTTAAGTCGCGATGTCGCATTAAAGGGCATGACGTACTATCCCGTCCATGGTCAGAATGGCACGGGTTTTATGGACGGGATAGTACGTCTAATGTCAGAGAGGGGTTAAGACTGCTCCAATCAGACGTTTTTTGCTGACACACTTTTTTTTTCTCTGCTGCTGCTTCAACAGACTTCTCTCCTTTATTGCTGTCTCTAAGCCACTGTGCTGCACGCACATTCCAGCACCAATTGTAAGCTTTTCAGGGGATATAGCTCTGGGATCGCCGTCCGGGTAGACGGAGTGGTACGGAAACAGTTTATTCACAGACAGCAGTTCTAGTAAAAACTGGCCGCAACCAGTTTTATTAAAGTCCACAGGAAACAGAACATAATCAAAACCAAATCATAAACATAAAGCCTGGGCTTGTCCAGCCACTTACTACACTTAGACAGATTTCCCTCTCTATCCGGGTCCAGACTCTAACAGCCTGTCCCCAAAACAACACATATGTTCAGCATTTACCAGCATGGAGTTTCACAGAGTCTCCTCCTTGTGTCTGAAGGCACCTTCAACGTCCAGACTTGAGAGAGCTCCCCTCCTATTCAGCAGCTATCCGCATGGATTCTCACAGAGACTACTCCTGTGTCCGGGGTACATCGAGCACCCAGACTGAGACAGCTCATACTCCTGGAGACTCCTTCTTGTGCCTGGACTCCTTGTCCAGACTAAGCGAGCTCTCTGTCTGTGTTCGCAGACACCTACTTCTGGTCTCCTAATTAACACCTGAGTAGTTTCAGGCCTGAGCTGCAAGTGTGTAATGAATGTAAGGTGTAGTGACCTTTCTCTACCACTAGGTTTACAAAGCCATACATTTCCCTTATACCAGTCAGCAAAGTATCTAGGTGAAATGTACACCCCATTCAACACACATACTCTCACTGTCTCACACCTGATAATATTATTCTATAGGCCAGTATGATTACTGCAATACTGGCATAGTTATTTATTTATTTTTTTTAAAAGAATTTATATTTAAAAAAAAACAATAATAAAACATTGCTATTTTTCGCCATTTTCTGAAAGTTGCTGAAAGGTTTTGTTGATGGATCAGTGTGAGGGTTTTTTTTTTTTTTTCAGAGTAGCGTACTGATTTTTTTTTTTTTTAAAGACACCATTTTGAGGACTACATGCATATAATATTTTGATTGTTTTTATTGCATTTTTTGCAGAAACTGGATAAACATGACAATTCTAGAGGTTCAAGTTTACAATACATGTTTACCGTACAGGTTAAATAAGTTTATAGTTTGATACATCAGACTTATGGACAATGCGATACTAAATAGGATTATTTATTTTCATTATTTGTAATGGGGGAAAACAAACAAACAATAATTGGATTTTTCATTTTTTTTAAAGTGTATTTAGGGTAATTGAACCCTTGTTTTATATACTGTAATACCACTGAATTACACTATGTACCCTAGGTAAAATCACAGTCTCTTAGGACGTCTTCGCTATGGCACCTCATGATCTTGTCTTTGGGTGGGCAGATACGCGCATGGAACCTGTGCCATAAATGCCGCTGTCAGATTGAAAGCAGCATGAAGATGCTGGGTATGATGTGAGCTCCTCTTGAGACCGGGCCATTCGCCTGCACCTGCTGCATAACAAAAGCATGCCTGTTGTGAATGTGCTGGGGATGGTTTCTGAGCGGGGCTCCCTCTGGTGGTTGCAGACAGTACTGAACCTTCCAGTGAGGAATGGCAATCTGGGATCACTGACTGGACTGATATAAGGGAGGTTCCCTCCCATGATGGTTGCCGGTGATCAATTGTTCTTGTCTCAATTGTTGTTCCTGGTTCATTTGGAAGTTTGCTGGAGTCTTGCCTGTGTCTACTACTTTCAGATAAGATATTTTTGCTTTTCTTTTTGTGCTTGCTTTTTGCTTAGTGTTCTGCACTTTTGGAGTTCAGCCGGGTCCCCTCCTGGGGCCTGTGCTCCTCTCAGTTTATCTGTAGCCACTGCTATTTGTTCATTTGCTTTTTCCTGTTTTTTCAGTGGCTGCGGCTTGGTTTTGTTACACCAGAGATCTGATTTAGGTGGTGGAGATCGTGTGATCTCAGTTTTTTTGCAATCAGAAGTGTTGGTATTTTTTAGGGTTTTTTGGATTGCAGTCAGAATCCTTTCCTATACTTTTCTGTCTAGACAGATTGGGCCCCAGCGTTTGCTCATTCTATTTTCTGTCTGTGTCCGTGCTTTCTTCTTGTCTAACCGCCATTACATGTTTGGGGGCTTCCTATTTTCTTTGGGGATCTTCTCCGGGGCAGATAGCTTTCATCTTTCTGCCTTTAGGTGTAGTTATCTCTCAGGCTGTGACGAGGCGTCTATGATCAACGTAGGAACGCTCCACGGCTACCTCTAATTGTGTGGTTAGTTCAGGTTACTGCAATCCAATAGGTTCCAGCCTCTCTGGTGTATTATTGTTTTTGCTATTTCTCCTCAGCTACCTAAACATAACACATGCCGTGTAGCAGAAATGGGTTAAACACCTATTCTAAAAGACAAGACGTCAATTTAAAGTCCCAAATGACTCCTTAAATGGGTTGTTCAGAATTAGATAAAACATGGCTTTGTGTACCCAAAAACAGCACCATGCCTGTACATGGCAGCTCAACACACACAGTAAATACTCGTTACCCGGGCTAAAGATTACAGTATTGGAAAAATAAAGGCCGTTTTTTTTGTTTTTTTTTTTAATTGAAAAAGATATCATATACTTGGGGAATATGAGACCGTACACGTGCTCTCAAGTCCAGTCATCGAGAGCCACCAACCGGTCATGTTTTCAGGATATCCCTAGTATTGCCCAGGTGATGACATTATCACCTGCTCAAGCATTAATTCCATCACCTTTGCAATACTAAGGAAATCCTGAAAACATGACCTGTTGGTGGCTCTTGAGGACACTGCTCTAGAGTGTATGTACCTGACAGTGGGCACAAACGTGTGGCCCTAGCCTTACTCTTGTGTGCGGCTGTGTGACTAGGACACCCATTTCATGAATCTTCTGACGCACAGTTCTGGTAAAACAGTTTCTGGAACTGCAGTGGGTGATGCAATAGAAGAGAAGCGCCATGCACTATGTCAACCTATATTTAACTGGTTCATATTCAGGATTTTTCAGTCCTTTAGGACCAGATCCATTTTAGATGATTTCAAGGTATTTTAGTTAACCCTTTCGTGCCGGAGCCTGTTTTCACCTTTCTGACCACGCTAATTTTTACAATTCTGACCACTGTCACTTTATGGCCGGGATCACACATGCGACGAAGTCGTCCGACACTCGCATGTGAAATCCCAGCTCTGGCGCCGGCAGTTGGGAGTGGAGTGAGCGGCTGCATAGAACTACATGCAGCTGTGCACTCCACTCCCGAGTGCCGGCGCCAGAGCTGGGATTTCACATGCGAGTGTCAGACGACTTCGTCGCATGAGTGATCCCGGCCTACGAGATAACTCTGGAACGCTTCAACGGATCCCGGTGATTCTCAGATTGTTTTTTTTGTGACATATTGTATTTCACGATAGTGGCAACATTTGCTCGATATGATTTGCATTTATTTCTGAAAATATCGTAAATTTGGCGAAAATTTTCAAACTCATAATTCTTATGCCCTTAAACCAGAGTTATGTCACACAAAATAATACTTTACATCAGCACAAATTTTGAAACAATTTTTTTTATTATTCGAAGCTAGAACGGTTAAAAGTTGACCAGTGATTTCTCATTTTTCCAACAAAATTTTTTTTTTTTTTTTTTTTTTAGGAAACGCATCACATTTAAAATGACTGAGGGGCCTAATGACAGAAAATACTCAAAAGTGACACCATTCTAAAAACGGAACCCTTTAAGATGCTCAAAACCACATTCAAGAAGTTTATTAACCCTCCAGGTGATTCACAGGAATTCTTGGAATGTGGTAGGAAAAAAAATGAACATTTAGCTTTTTTTCACGAAAATTTTAAATTTAAACCCATTTTTTTATTTTCACAAGGGTAACAGGTAAAAATGGCCCCCAAAATCTGTTGTGCAATTTCTCCTGAGTATGCAGATACCCCCTATGTGGGGAAAAAACACTATTTGGGCGAACGGCAGGGATCAGAAGGGAAGTAGCACCAACTGACTTTTGGAATGCAAAATTGTCTGGTATCGATAGTGGACACCATTAGAGATGAGCGAACATCGTCGGTTCCCTCCTTATTCGGCAAGCTATAGGGCTTACCGAATAGCTACATCGGTAACTTGGAGCGCTCACGATAATCAGCTGTTTGGCGTCGCGGCTGTGTGACCGTCACAATCTTCATGCATGCTTGTACTGGCAGTGTTCTCTGATTCAAAGATATTTCTTCAGTAGCAATATTTGCCTCTTTAGTATTGGTCCTTGTCGTATTTGAGGATGGACCAGAATGACTGCTCATTTCTGAGCTATCACTATCTCTGCAACTAAAGCTCTCAAAATCATTACCGGACATTACACTTTCTTCACTGTAAGAACATAAACGGGCAAACGCCTCCTCGGTAAGACTGACGTGCCATTTTATTACTGTGTACAGAAACCTATATAGTACCTGTACACACTCTATAGTATCAATTTTATTTTAATACAAAATATGTTCCTATCAAATGAAGTACATATTATATACTATATAATTAACGGACTTATTTAATTCATCAAATACTTGATGGAACTACTAATAAACGATTGGCAAAACAATTGTGACTAAGCCTAACCCTAACAATTTATTTTAATTTTAAGAACTATATTAATTCTGAATAATATAATTTATCTAATCATCTTATACCATAAGAAACAACTACCACATATCCCAACTAATAAATTGATAGGAGTAACTGGGAAATGGAGGATTCTATTGATTTGTGTGTGTTTATTACAGTCAGAAGCAATTGTCACACAGGTTCTCCTTGGATCGCTCACTGACAGAAGATCAGAGGAGAAACAGTGGTTTTCTAAGGCAAATCACCAGGGAAGGTTTGTTACTACAATAAACTTTCCCAGTGATTGCTCTCATTGGCTGGCATGACTCTGACATCATCAGGATTTGAGCCAATCAGGTCTTGAGGTCAGGGTCACAGCCAACAGCTTGCACCCGAATTCCGGCGTTGATAGGCAAGTTAGGGTCCCGATCAGTGCAAAACTGCCAACTGTAGACAACTTTTATCTACAGTCAGAGGTCGCAAAGAGGATAAAACGGGGGAAATACAGACGGCTGGGATGAGAGAAGATGCTACAGTACCCCATTAATTGCAAAAAGTCATATATTCATATGCATCATCACCATAGGCACATCATAAAGCAGATCTGTCAGATCACCTTTACTACCTAAATTTTTCCCCAATGTGGAGCTTAGTGTTTGCTGCATGGGTTTTTTTGCCTTCCTCTGGATCAAAATGTTAGGCTATGGGTTGAACTAGATGGACTTAAAGTCTCCTTTCAATCTTAAATACTATGTTACCCCATATGAGGGAAGCATAGAATGGAGGGAGAGATGCTTAGTTAGAGGATACTTTATTTTCTATTTGATTCTGTATTTTCATGTAAAATGAATTCACTGAAAAAAAATCTCAAATTCAATCCCAGATTAATGAAATTCACTGAAACAGACACATCCATAAAACTTAACCTTTATTCAAAAAATGTAAAGCCATCATAACAATACAAATGACTATCTAAAGTGCACCAAAGTAATTCAAATTCTGAGTATAACTTCTGATGACCAAAATAAACTCTACACAAACAAACAAGAAAAGGTCTCCAAGTATTGTGAGTCACACAAAAGGTACCGCAACTAGAATGGTATGCCTCACATCTCACATACGATTACAACTGTGGTACCTTTGGGTAGTTAAAGACCTTTTCTTGTTTTTTTTGTGTATATTTTAGTCATCTCAAGGAGTTATACTCAGGATTTGAATGACTTTGGTGCACTTTACATTGTTATGGTTGTTTAATTTTTTGAGCAAAGGTTAAAAGGAGTGATCTGAAGGCAAAAGTAAATTTTATCTAATTCCCTGCATTTTAATCTAACCTATTTTCTAATATACTTGCTTCTAAAATTCCCTACCATTCCCCAACTACACTAACTAACGGCTATTTTATTTTTTGGGGCTTTTTTTTTTTTTTTTTTTTTACGGTGTCTGATGACTATTAATTTGAGAGCTCAAGTGCATCCTGGGATACTAAGACAAAAAGTGTCATTAGACCAGGGGCAGAGTCTGCCGTCACTGTCACAGCCTCCTACCTGAAGTGTCATCAGTGACGCTCTCTCCAGGGGCTGGGCTAGTCCTTGTCCTGTGCACAGTGACAGCGCCCGCTCGCTTGTCGGCTGACATCTGTGTAAATATAGGATCTACCAATCAAAAATAATGTGTATATAGCAAGGTAGAAGTACAGGCTAAAAATTAACTTTTAATAAATGCCTTTTAAAAAGGAACTAGTTGCTCCCAGATAAACAAACATCAAATAACCAATAAAGTGTATCCTAACCACCAAATGTTGTGAATGAACAGAAAATTATTAAAACCGTCAGTACCACAGACTTGACCTATCAATATAACGGAAGAAGTCGAGGATAGATCCGCAAATGATCATAAAATATGTCCTCAATATCTTATATATCTGTATGATGTCATATAAATATATGAACCTTATCACATCATAATAATAAATCACATATCTCAATGCATGGAAAAATCTCACCATATGTCGATGTCCACTGTCATTTCATCTATGGGGGAGGCTTCTTAAAACAACCATACATTACCCCAAACCATGTGGACCCATATGGTCAAAAGAACTGACAATCTCCCAACGCGTTTCTCTGGCTCAATCATCAGGGAAGAGTTATGCCATTTTTGTCAGCTGTTGGAGATAAAGTCACCCGCGGCACTTGTGCTGGCTGTCAGGCGGGTGCGCGCGTCTGAACCATGTGGGTTCTTAAATAGAACGCTAAAGCGGTCATATACTGACGTCATATCCTGTGCGCTCCCTCATTGGAACGCACAGATGGAACGCACAGGTCATATCCGCCGACACTCACATGAGTTCGGCGTTCATGTGACCTCCCGAGTGACGTCACTTCCTGGAAACCGCAGCAACACAGATATAAAGACTGCAAAACCCATCCATTCATGTAATGTTGTCATTTATTTATATAGAATAATTTCAATGCTGATCTATATTATTAGTAGTATTCATGGGATATTTACAGGCTCCGCAAATACCCACTAAATATTAAACTTCTTGGGGTTTACCAAAATATCGCTATATACCGCAATATGATCGGCAGCAAACATAGCTGAAGAAAAAAGTGCACATTCTATCAAATCCGCTCCGCAATATTCCGCATTATTTAAATGTGGCACAAAAGATTTCTTATTACAGGGAAATTTGCACAATCTATAAATTGGCACAAAATCATGCACAGATCGTTCTTAATTTTTTAAATGACCAAGATTGTCATTTTAGTGCTTCACAGAATATGAAATACTCTAGATCCGTGAATGAATTAATTTGACAAAATCCAATTCATTATAAATCCCTTTTAGATCAGCAATATAAATAAATGCATGATAGTGAGGATTCTTCAATTAGTTCCATATATAATGACTTAATTGCTCCTTTAAGGAGTCATGCAACTGTAACAAAAATATATCACCTGAGATAATTGTCAGGATAGCTGGCTCCTTATAGTGGAATTGGTGGTCGTCTGAGTGCAGAGCACAAATATTGAATTTATAGATGTATTAGAGGACACTGGAGAACCGGTAAGAGGGGGAAACAAAAAACAAAAAATGGGACTAAGGATCCCTATCAGACCTGGTATGCCCTACCTATCCGTGGAGGTTGGCACCCTAAAAAGACACGAAATTTGGCGCCCCCACTCCTCGGCTGACATCTGCAGTAATGAGCCGGCAACACAATGGTGCTACAATACACGGCATGCAGGAGATCAGCGCTGCCCATGTAAGTGACGTCACTGGTCTCCGCTGGGTATTCCAACATTGCTGTGTTGCTGGCTCATTACTGCTTAGATTATATCATCAAATAGATCGGAATGGAGATAAAATTTATTATTGCGTGCGGACGACCCCCTTTAAGTTTTATGGATGTATGTATGTTCATTCAGAAAGTTTACTGACAATTTTTTTGTAAATTCTTGTATTCTTCATGTAATCACAAGCCTAAACGACTATTAGAACTGTGCATTGTGCCATTCCTCCTGGGTGGGCACCAACACACTACCTCAGTGTCCAATCATTTATAGTTATGATTCTTTCTAATATTCAGTACTTGATTATCTTATTTTGCTTACTTCTATCTCTACCACCAATTTGAAAGTTTGTCTGCCTAGTTCATACTGTCTTAAGGCTACATACAATTAGACTAACATCAGCCAAACCCAATGATATCGAAGGGTCTGGGCTGACAGTCCAACGCGTATGAAGTCCACAAACAGATGATTGTTGGAGTAGGATTAGGATCCAGCATGCTTGATTTTGGACTGCAGATCCTTTTGTCCTCCGGGAGATAAGCCGCAGTCTGAGAGGTCTAGCAGGGCTCTCATAGAAAACATAGGCGTACTCGGCTATAGGGCCCCGTCTCACATAGCGACACATCAGCGATCCCGACAACGATCAGGATCGCTGGTGTGTCGCTACATGATCGCTGCTGAGCTGCCAAACAGGCAGCGATCAGGACAGCGACACTGCGGGTAACGTCACCTAGTTGCCCTCAGTGTACGTTGGATACCAGCCCGCTGATGCAGGGAGCTGGTAACCAAGGTACACTTCGGGTTTCCAGGTGCTGCGCAGTGTACCTTGGTTACCAGGTGATCGCTGGTCTCCTGCCTGTCACACGCAGCGATGCGTGCTGGCCAGCGGGAGACCAACGATCAAAAAAAGTCCAGGGATTACTGACACGACCAGCGATTCACAGCAGGGGCCTGATCGCTGGTACGTGTCAGACATAGCGAGATCGCTGCTGAGATCGCTGTTTAGCAGCGATCTCGCTATGTGAGACGGGGCCTTTAGCTAGAACTGGAGTTCAAATCAGCTACTCAAACAGCATGAACTAGGCAGATAAGCCAGCACTTTCAGCTTGGTGTAATATAAGCTTAAGAAGTTTATTACACAGATTCATAGCTCCATAAAAGGCCGATCAATAATTTTAATAAAGAAAAAAAAAAAAAAGTTACGAGAGTTACTTTTTAATAACTAGATCTTTTAAGTTCACTTGCCGAGTGAACTCACAAGAAATCTTGTAAATCCTGGAAAAGTGATTGATAGTACTTAGGGTATTGGAAATCATACAAGACAATACTTATGTATTAATTAACATTAAAACAGATCTGTTAGGGGTTAATGCTTAAGTTTTAATTTGGAACAGATATTAAAAAAAAAATAAAAATCTGACTTACTCTTTTTATGTCCTTTGAACTGTTGAGACTTGGACTTTTTCTTCTGTTTGGAGACAGTCGTCTGGTTGTCTTTCGTTGCTATAAAGCACACGAAGACAATTGCTTTAGTAATGAAGTCATACAATCACATCAGCGTATTTCTTGCATGTGTTCACACACCAAGATTCAAAAAATCTACCATTCAGCGTCAGAAACATTGCATAATGTAGATGAAAAATGTATATACATTTAAGTCTTTAGAAGCCGCTGAAGGAAGATTTTGCAATATATATTTATAGCGCTGATCCGTTCAATGAGAGCTGCATAGATCAGAACATAGTGATCTCCAGACAGCAGCAGAACACCATGTATTTAAATGCAAGCTTTCTAGAAGCTTAGGAGCCATGTGGGCAATCTATCAATGATGACAGCCTTGCCTATATGGCTGTACATACAGAAATAGTAATCAATCCCAAAGAACAAATGTTTCCTAGGAATATGCAAATTATACATTTAAATAAACGAAATACAAGTCATACAGTCGTGTGGAAAAAAAAATAGTACATCAACTTGCTCAGCACCTTCTGCTCTTCAGCAACGTCTGCATGTACAACATCATAGGTTTCTTTGAATATCAACCCCTTTCATACATTTATGGTAGTGGTGACTGGTACTTCATGCTGTAAATTTAAGCCTTAAAAGTGTTGTCCGGCCTTAGGTTACAAGTCTGCCCTCACTCTATGTGACTGCAGACTTGTGAATCCTCACATGGCGCACACTGCAAGGATCCTTCGGTGCCAGGAGCAGCGGGTGCGCGACATCAAGTATATGATTTGCATTAATACAGTCATGTGCCGGCTAGACGTGTTTGGCCTCACTCAATGCAGCGAGGCTGGACATGTCTAGTCGGAATGTGGTTGTAAGTATGAAAATTGTATACTTGTGATCACTTGACTGGATGCTCCTGGCACCAGAAAATCCTACCACCACACTGTGCGCGATGGGAGGATTCACAAGTCTGCAGTCGTGACTGCAGACTTGTACCTCAAGGCCAGACAACCCCTTTGATAGTGATTTCATAGATTGAGGAGACATATTATGCAGGACCATCAGCATCCCTGCTGATGAGAGGCCCTCCTCTACAATGAATAAGAATTTATTAAACGCCCAATAACTGACAAGTCATACATCTCACACTATAAAAACCATTAAATGATCATGTGGTCACAGTGGAGTTTAAAATAAAAAAAACAAAAAAAAAAAAACAGAGCCCCGCTTTCCTTATATTATACATTTTATATGGAGAAAAACATAAATGTAATGCTGCACGTGATTGTTACCACTGAATTACCCGAACCTTAGAATCATCACGTTATTTTGTACCCTGCATGCAAAGTACACATCTCCCATTATTTATATGTACGCATGATCCTTGGCTCAGTAAGGACTCATGCAGATCGCTGTGCATTTTGTCAGTGTGCTCAACGGATGGGCCCTAAGGGTGCAGATTCTGGCCAGAGTTTTAATACAACCATCTGAACCTGGCCTAACTGCATTTTCCCTGTTCTTCTGTGCCGCATGAACACTCAGGAGAATGCCATGTGAATGCATAAGATAAGGTAGCCACTTCACACTACAGTGGGTCTATACTGCATGCAAGAATGGCAGCTGGAAATATGTTCACAGGGAACATGCAGAGAAAAAAAACCCAAACAACTGTATTTACAGCTTTCTATAATGCTGTATATCAGCCCCCAACCTGAGAGAGAAGAAAAAGAACTATTATACTCACCTGTGGGGCAGTCCAGTCCGAGTGGTGTCACTCTTCTTCCAGTGCCTTACATCTTCTTTGGATGCCGCCCTCTTTCTTGGTTTGTGTGGATGACGTGTCCCTATATCATCCACACAGGTTTTCCGGCATTGCGCTCCTGCGCAGGCGTACCTCTCAGCCCTATTGAGGGCAGAGCAAAGTACTGCAGTGCGCAGGCATCAGGAAAGGTCCAAGAGGCTCCAACGCATGCGCACTGTAGTACTTTGCTCTGCCCTCAACAGGGCAGAGGTACGCCAGCGCAGGAGTAGGATGTCGGGGAGACTGTGTGTACGCAAGCGTCATCCACACAAAGCAAGAAGGAGGACAGCGATCGTAAGAAGATGGGAGGTGCTGGATCAAGACCAGCGACACCCCTCAGACCAGACCGCCCCACAGGTGAGTATAATAAAAGTTATTTTTCTTCCCTTACAGGTTGGGAGCTTATATACATCATTATAGAATGTTGTATATCAGGCCTGAAAGGTGGTTGCCAAACCTGGTGACAGGTTCCCTTTAAGGCCATGTGCACACGTTGCGGATTTGCTTGTGGAAATTTCTGCCTCTCTTGGCAGAAAACGCAGTTGAAATTCCACACGGTTTTGATGTGGATTTTCATGTGGTTTTTCATGCGGATTTGTAAGCGTTTTTGTAAGCTAAATAAAGATATATTATTTATAAAAAAAAATTGTGATGCAATTTCCTTGTCCAACCTCTTCTTTTTCATTCTCCATTGAAAACCATAATATCATTACACACCATGTTCAAATATAATGTTTACACACACACAAAACAAGTATAAGTGAATATAATATATATATGTAATGCCAAGCCCGAGGTTTAGTAATGAACATGTCAGCCAGATACCCTCATTTAATAAACTGGTACATAAAGAATTAAGCAAAGACACACACACACACACACACACGAAATCTGTGTGAAACAATATTCTGTTTATTTTTCAAAATATTTAAAAAAAAAGCTGAGGGCTAATGTTAATATTCTGGGAAGGATCCAATAGCCATAAAGGTTCCCAGGCTATTAATGTCAGCTCACAGATGTTTGCTTAGCCTTTACTGGCTAGTTTACAGGGGAACCCTCCAAAAAAATTGACATAAAATCGAACCAGCAAAGGCAAGTCAGACAGCTGCAGGCTGATATTAATAGCCTGGGAAGGGGCCATGGATGTTCCCCCCCCAGGCTAAAAACATCAGCTCTCAGCATCCCCAGAAATTGAGCATCATATAGATGCGCCAATTCTGGTACTTAGCCTCGCTTTTCCCACTTGCCCTGTAGCGGTGGCAAGTGGGGTTCATATTTGAGGGATTGATGTCAACTTTGTATTGTCAGGTGACATCAAGCCCACGGATTAGTAATGGAGAAGCGTCTTTAAGACACCTATCCATTAGTAATCCTATAGTTATATGGTAAAAAGACACAGCTAGAATAAAGTCCTTTATTTGAAATAATTACGCAGACTCCTTTATTGAATCTTAATTTACCATAGTTACTGAACGCATAATCCCCGACTCCCTCGTTCTCCTGCAACAAAAATAAATAAACCAACATATAATACTCCCTGTCCGACAAAGTCCATTTACTGAGTGTCCCACGACGATCCCAAGTGTAGAACAGTCACATCGGGAGATGCGATCACTCTACCCGGCCTCCGGTGATACACTGACACTCCAGTAATACACTGACAGTGTATCACTGCGCTACCGTGAGAGTTCACTGGAGTTCATCAGCTCCGATGCTCTCACTTACGGCACTACCGCTGTGTGAGGACTTTCCCACGCAGTGGTAGTGCCGTAAGTGAGAGCACCGGAGCTGATGAACTCTGGTGAACTCTCACGACTGCTCAGTGATACACTGCGGGAGAGATTATCTCCTGTCAGTGTACCGCCGGCGGCCGGGTGACATCGACGTGGGACACTCGGTATTAAATGGACTATGGGGGACAGGGAGTATAGGTTGGTTTATTATTTTACATTATTTTTAGGAGACGAGGGCGTCGGGGATTTGGTGTGAGGGGAGTATAATGGGTTTTTATTTTTATGTGAATATGTATGTAATTTTACTTTTTTTTTTTAAACTGTGAGCACAGGCACACGATACTACTCTCCCATCAGTGGCACCTGCTGTCACTGTTATAGCGCGATGGAAGCAGTAGTTTTATCGGCCTGCGCCTGCTTTTTTACTGCAGGTCACCGCTGCGAGTCACAGTCCGCTGCGGGATCATGCTGACATCTGCCAGCATGATCCCGCAGCGCTGTTACCGACAGTACCGGCGGTAGCGTTACCGCACACAGTCGTAGACACCCACACACACACATATTCTCCACCCACACACACACACATATTCTCCGCCCACACACTCTTCCTTCTTCTGACATCATTTCCTGTTCTGCAGTGTTTTTTGGCAACAAATTCGCAAACCTTTTTACACCTGCGTTTTGACTGACTCAATGGAAGTCAATGGGTGCAGAAACGCTGCAGATCTGCAAAAATAATTGACATGCTGCAGAAAATAAAACACTGCGAATCAGGATGGAATTCAATTCTGGATTTTCATTGATTAACATTGCTTCAGTAATCACTTGCGTTTTTGGAGCATATCCACGCGGAAAAGCAAAGTGTGCACATAGCCTAAAGGGGTGGTACAAAGGAAAAGTAATTTTCATTCTAAAACTCTAGCTATTTAGCGCCATAATCTAAACTAAATTGTAATATACCTGCATACAAAATTCCCAATTCTTCTTCAACTACACTAACTGCTTCTGATCCCTTGCTTAAAAAGCCGCATCAGCCATCCTGTAGGGTAGGGGAGGTCACTGTCCTCTGCACGCCAGATATTCTGACAACACTCTGTTGCCGGCCTGTTACTGCTGATCTGAGCTAGCCCAACCCCAGAAACCTGCGTCATCACTGATGACATTTAGTTTCAGAGAGGGGGCAGGTGCTGCTGCAGTGGCTGCAGCCTCTGCCTCCTGATGACATTTCATTTGAGTATCCCAGCATGCACTTGAATCCTCAAATGAAGCAGCAGCAAAAAAACAAAAACAAAACAAAACAAAAAAAAAGGACAATAGCAGTTAGTGTAGTTAGGGATCGTGTGTAGATGGGGAGTTTTCAGTTCAATAGATTACGGCACTAAATAAATAGAGATTTAGAATGAAAGTGACTTATTCCTTCAGACCACCCCTTTAAAGGGAATCTGTCACCCCATTTTTGCCATATCAACTAAAGATATGGCTGAATAGTGCGTCCCAGAAGAAAGCTAGCGGTATTTACCTTATATCCTGATACCCCCGTTTTCATATAAAAATACCTTAGTAAAGTTGGTATTTTGGGCTGCCAATCAGGGCAGTCAGGTCAGCTGGGTGGCGGTTATTCGCTTCCCCCAACCCTCCTCCATTCTTGGCGTACGTAGCTTTTTTTTTTCTTGTCCGTTGTCTTTCCGCGCTTGTGCTGTGTAAAAGTCCCTTGCGCGTGCGCAGTGTTGTTTTCCCAACAGTGGGCCAGCACACTATCACTACCGCGCAAGCGCAAGTAATTTCTGGCACTTCACTTGACCCGGAAGTCGTCCAGTGATTGTTGATGACTTCCGGGCCAAGGAAAGTCAGGAAGTCTGACGCATGCGCAGTAATGTTTTACTACTTTGCCCACTGTTGGGCAAAGAACACTGCGCACGCGCTGGGGCCCTGCTTCACAGCGCAATCGCGGAAACAGTACGCTGTCTGTGATATTCACAGACAGCGTTACGTGACAGAAGCAGAGGAGAGGGGGGGAGCGAATAACCGCCGCCCATCTGACCTGACCGCCCTGATTGGCAGCCCAAAATACCAACTTTACTAAGGTATTTTTATATGAAAATGGGGGTATCAGGAAATAAGGTAAATACCGCTAGCTTTCTTCTGGGACGCACTATTCAGCCATATCTTTAGTTGATATGGCAAAAATGGGATGACAGATTCCCTTTAACCCTTTTGAACAGTGGCCAATTTTCGTTTTCGCCCTTCTCCAATAACCACAAGTTTATTTTTCCAACGAATTAGCTGTATCAGAGCCTATTTTTTGTGGGATGATCTATAGTTTTGAATGACACTATTCACTTTACCATATAATGTACTAAGAAACAATTACTAATAATTAAGAAAAAAAATTATTTTGCAATAAGCAAAGTAAAAATGACCTGACAATATGATTCTCAATGGTCAAAATTATTAAAAACAAAACAAAACAAAAAAAACCACACATACAGATTACCCCTCCTACACCTACGCTATTCCAGCGATGTTTGCGTGGCACTTTCAAGCTACGTGAACTCTGCAGCCAATCAGCAACTGCTGTTGGGGCTGATGCGCGATCACTTCTTGTCCAAGGGAGGTAGGCATCATAATAACATATGCTGACTGACTCGAGGGCTAACATGGCCCAACATTGTCAAGCAAACATTGCTGGAAAAGCATCAGTGTAGAAAGCAAGTTTTTTTATTTTACAAGTGGGACTAACTAATAGAAAATGGGGTTTTCCAGTGAACAACTCCTTTCATAGGGAACACACGTGTAGTGCCCAGTGCAAAATCCCAATCCTAGTCTTCCTGCTGACACAGACTCCTCCCAGGCATGTGACTGATTACATCATGAAAGCCATTCCAGCTTACTAGGACTTCTCATCGCCCGTCTTGGTGCCCATTTTCAGAGGTGCCTGCACCCTGGGGAGCTTTTTTATTTGTCACACTGCTCTTTACATGGCAGGAAGCTACATGTGATTTGCACATTACATTTAACCTGCTCTTCTGTCCTACACTGTACCAAATGAATGGGATACCAAAATGATAACTACAACTCAGCAAAACGTAACTTACATTGTGGCGCTGGAGGTTGTAGTTGGTAGCCTGTTAATTGACACCAGCCAACAGGATAGAGGTCTGGGGATTCACAGTCTACCCACTGATCATACTCGTCTTCCCAGCCATCAAAATGGATCCTTAGCAGTCTGTGTATGATGCGTGTGACTGTGGCCACACACACTAACCGGGGTTCCATGAGATCTACGGCTTCAAGTTTCATTCCAACACGGAAGCCATGATTTGGTACTTCCTAGAAAGATAAATAAGACATTGATGGGTTAAAATGGCCATACTCACAGTATATTTTTCTAAGCCTCTTTAGAGAGCAGGCATTTTCCTCACTCCCTGTTGTACACATTTCCATTGAGGAGGCAAACAGCTGACAGCTTGAGTCTCCTTAAATAGACTGTACAATGAACATAAGGAGGTAGGGAATTATCTGTAGTGTGAAGTGAACCACCCTAAATTAACATGCAGGCCGCTCCTTTGTGAAGTGGGAATTAAAGCAAATACCTCTCAGACTTTAGATATAGCTATTTTTTTTCACAGGTACACATTCCTTTCATCCAAACATCTTTGCCAGACAACTGTCACCAACAGAAAAGTATGAATATCGGGGCGTGTATAAATTAGTGATGGGACATTCATTTTCAACTTCAGGGTTAATCGGGGAAGAATATGCATGTTTTCTCATAACTGTAACCCCTGCCTGTAAGCCACAAATCCATAGTGGCCAGATAACGGACAATAGCCATGTCATGTTTGATCTCTGGGAAAGGTAAAATACTGATGGAAAATATGGCGGAAATCTTGAACTTCTGCGATCATCACGAATGAAGTTGAGAATTTATTTAATAAAATCCTTTAGATCTGAAGACATCCCACAACCCAGCCCACGTGAGCTCATCACAGGGGTAGGGGTGGGGTATGTGTGGGTGTAACTCGGGTACCGATAAAAGGTAAAGACCTATTATGATCTTGGCTCCTGTAGAGAGACACATCTTGTAAGCACGAAGCCCATTCACTGAATGTCCCCTAAATCAAAAATGCTCGCCTTCGGCCAAATTGACTCATCTTTGAGTGGCGTAGTAAGACTCTTCCATTATTCTTTTTTTTTTAATTTTATGTACTGTATATGCGGTTTTGTTTTGTCCCCTTTGTAAAATCTTTTGTACTTTTTTTTTGTACGTTTTTTTTTAAATATAAACACTGCTTATCATATGGATTAAATATGAAATTTAATCGTTTTGTTCCTTTTGTTCTGTAAACAGCCATAAGCTAACAAACCCAGGCCTCCAGTCAGCCAGAATATAAAAATCAACTGATGGTGGTAGCGTGTAGTCTGGGGTTATCGTGGAGTTCGCAGTGATGGTAGTTGGGGATATATATATAAATTCCATGCCATGGAATTGGAGGTGTATATCCGTTAACTTCCCGATAACCGGCCAACTGGTGGAAACCAGCCTGCGGCCTCCTCTGTTAATCGATCAATTGTGTAATTGTCCGGACGATAGGGGGCAGCAGAGAGCTGTTCGACACAAAGATCACAGTGTGTGGTTCTGCGTGACCTTCTCCAGGCTGCGATATTTTGACACTCACAAAAATAATTTTTCAAGTAGGAAAAACCCAACGCAGATTCGAAAGAGATTCCGTGAAAAAAGGGGAGGAAGAGTTGCAGTTTGATATGCCACAGATGTGCATGGAGCCAAGTCACATTTATCAAAGCATTTAAAAAAAAATAAATTTACATACATACATACATATGCCTTGAAAAAGTATTTGTACACGGTGAACTTTTCCCCATTACACCTGCAGACTTAAATGTATTTTAAGTGATATACCAACACAAAGTAGTCAGTATTTGTGAAGTGTAAAGGAAATGATACACGGTTTTCTAATTACCAAATTTTTTCGCCTTATAAGATGCACTTTTAAGATCTCCAAAATTAGGGGAAAAATGGGAGTGTGTCTTACAAACCGAATACTGTTCTTACTGATGCTGCAGGCTTGGAGCTGGGGGTGTTGCGGTGGTGGTACGACGGTCCAGCAGTGTGCTGTGGTGGTACAGCGGCGAGCAGTGGTCCTGCAGTAGTGGCACGGTGGCGAGCGGTGGTCCTGCTATAGCGGCATATGGCAGCCGCCATTCTTCTTCCGGGGCCCGGTGTCCGACTTCTCGGCGCAGATGGAGGAAACAGGGATTTTTGTGTACTCACCGTAAAATCCTTTTCTCCGAGACGCTCATTGGGAGACACAAACCATGGGTGTTATGCTGCTGCCACTAGGAGGACACTAAGCTAATACACAAAGAAACTGGCTCCTCCTCCGCAGTATACACCCTCTGCTGGCTCTAGCCTGAACCAGTTCGGTGCAAAAGCAGTAGGAGAACATTAACATCATATCCAGGTACGATCCCTGTCAATAATATGAGTGATCACCACATCGAATGAAAGAGACAAGCAGAAGTCGTTAGAGTAAAAAAGGGTGGGTGCTGTGTCTCCCAATGAGCGTCTCAGAGAAAAGGATTTTACGGTGAGTACACAAAAATCCCTGTTTTTCCTTCGCCTCATTGGGAGACACAAACCATGGGACGTCCTAAAGCAGTCCATGGGTGGGAAAACAGCACGACAGCTGAAACCTTAATATACGCAACGAATAATCTGGTCTACAGATGCGCTATTGTCGATTGCAGAATTTATCTGCCAAGGGCAGCCTCTGAAAAGGCTTAAGGATGACTGTTGTAATGCTTGACTAACGTGAGAAGACTGGACCAAGTTGCAGCCCTGCAAACTTGCTGTATGGACGTCCGGGGGCTAAATGGCCCAGGATGCCTCCACTGACGTAGTGAAGTCTACACTGAGGCTCGCAGGTATAGGCGACCTCAGACTCGGAAAGTTTCTTGAACTGCAGAGCAGATATATCCGGCTATTGTAGATTTGGACAGGTAGGCCTTTTCTGTGTCTTCCAGGAAAAATAGAGAGGGAATCCGATTTGGAGAAAGGCGCTGTTCCGGAAGTGGATTTCCTAAGTGCTCTCTCCGAATTCAAAGGGTGGAGAGCCTTTCCAGTACGATGAACCGGAGGTGGACAGAACGAGGGCAATACTATGTTATTATTCTGATGAAAGGATGAAACAACATTAGGCCATAAGGCCAGAGAAGTCCTGAACACTACCTTGACCTGGATGTGGAGGTTTGAGAGACAAAGCCGTCAATTCCGAAATCCGCGTGATGTCTGTTACAGCCACAAGAAAGGGAGCTTCCCAAGAAGGAAGAGTGATTGATATGTCTTACCGGAGCTTGAGGAAGGCCACTTGTAAAAGCACCTGAAATCCGATCAAAAAACCCCCAAGGCTCCGAAGGCCCCTGAGATTTGAAAGGTAGTCTTTGAAAAACAAGGATGTATAACCTTGAGAGAAGACAGTGCCAGGCTTGAATGGCAACCTCTTGGAGGAACTCCAATATGGACGAAATGGCAAACACAAGTGGGAAACAACCGTAGTTGTTGAAAATACCAAGAGAAATAGGCTTTCCCAAATATGATGGTAAATACGCCTGAAAGTAAATTTCTGGACATTGACGATAACGGCGAACGCTACGCGTGGCGTTCAATGCCCAGGTTGTTAAGCTCAGCACTCTCGAGTCAGCGCTCTTGAAAAAGAAGGTCTGGGCGGTTAGGTAACCACGTGGGGAGGGAACTAGTTGCGCCAGAACCACATACCATGCTCGGCGTAGTCAGTGTGGTGCAACAAAAAACAGTGGTATTCCCTCCGCCTTGAGCTTCTGGAGACTTCTGGAGTCAGCAGAAGCGTAGAAAAAGTAATGGAAGCAAAACTGATGCCACAGAAGCACCAGGTCATCTGACCCGAGGACAACTGAGTCACAGAACGGAACAAGAAATGCCGGGACTTTGGCGATTAGCGTAGAGGCCGTTGAGGACTATATGCAGCGTTACCCAGAATTGCCAACCGTGCTAAAAGGCTTCCAGGGAAATGAATTAGAGTGCTGAGAACAGGCCCTGGCAGCTGAGGAAAAGTGTGCCCAATTTCCTACCCCTAGAACATGAACTGCCACCAAAAAGGTAAATGGTTTGTATCGGCCTCTTGCAAAATGCGAGCTTCGTCAAGCATAGCTCCTGTGCTTCCGTGAGCCCTCCTGGCCCCAGATGTATGCCACAGTCGTGGTGTGGACTGATTGGATCTAGAGGGAATGACCATCGAGACGCAGGCAGAGAAAAAACAGCGATCCAGAGAGAATGGATATCCGTCCCACGCTGGAAGCAATGTCGGCAGCAGAGGACGGAGATGTAGTCGAGGGTGGCCGAGAGGAAATTTCTGAGATTCGTGGCTCCGAGAAAAACTTTTGTGAAGGAGAATTATAAAGACTCGGGAAGTGTCCAGTCCTGAAAAGAGGATCCTCTGAGATGGGGCTGAAAAGGGGTTGCACAGGTTCTATATCCGCCCTAGGCGAGTGAGAGTGTCCATGGTGACTCCGACCCTCTCAGCGCAGGCTTGAAGGGGGGGATCTCTTGAGAAGGAGGTTGTCTGGGTAGAGTGGAATCACTATGGCTTGAGGGCACGGGATAGAAATAACAACTGCCATGACCTTGGTGAACAGCCTGGGAGCAGAGGCGAGACCGATGGTTAAAGCCGTGAACTAAAAATGGTTGTTTGCGATGGAGAGGCGGAGAAATCCTTGTCGGGCTGAGAAGGATTGGAACGAGAGGATAACAAAGGAAAAATTCCGCTGATGTGGAGTACATAAAAGGCCTAATAAGGTGGCGCCGCTTGTTCCTTGTATCCTTAAAAACGGGCCCGGAGGAAACGAGTCGGCGAGGGGAACAGGAATTCTATGTTGGTATCTGGAACCCACTAGATTTCCGACCCATGGTTGAGAATAACCACCAGCCAAAACTGACGAACAGGAGTAGACGGATGCCTACCCTGTCCGAATCTTTCGAATACTGCAATGAGTTGTTGAAAAGAGAAACTTGGCCCGTAAGGGTCTGCGCTTCCCGGAATGGAAGAGCTTAAGGAAGTTAGAGATTTCCTTGAGGCGGAATCTGCTCGCCACTCTCGGAGCTATAGGGCTCTGTTAATGGTAACGCCGTTGGAGCTATGCGAGCGTCACCGTCTGCTATATCCAGGGATGCATGTACTCATAATCCCCGGCAGACTAACCACCTAGTGAGGCAAGCTATTGTCTTGACTGGTCTTGGCTAGGGTCCTAGTCCAGAACCTCATGGCTCTGGCCACCTAGGCGACGGCGAGGGAAGGGAAGAGAGTTGCCCCAGAAACCTCAAAAGACTGACCGCGGGGAATAACCCCAACCAGCCATTGGACGGTCAGTGGGGATTTTAATAGACAAGCCGTTGGTCAAAGACAGTAAAGGTTAGTAAGCGGCCACGATATAGGATCCATTGTTGGAGACTCCGTCCACTCTTTGTTTAGAGTGTGGGCAAAAAGGTACAGTGATTAAGCGGCCCTAGCTCAGAGAATCATTTGTCCAGTAACTGCTATATTTCTGACCTATGTCAGAAACAGAGAGATTAATAAAAACCCTGTGAAGACATTAGGCCCCTTTGAAGGGCTCAGCGAGATAAAGACTAATGTTTTGACATTGTACGGCTCACAGAACTCTATTAACCGGTTCAATGAGGGCCTCTAAGGACTGAGACTCGTATCCTGAGGCATGGATGCTGCAATCCCAAAGGACGGAAGAGCTGAAAACGGAGCATGCGTACACCAAAAAAACAGCAGAATGCTTGGGGAACTAGGTACTGAGACGTTAGCTAGAAAATTGGGCATTCTTTGCTGCTGTCAGCCCCTGTCTTAAGACTCGAATGGCAGAGTGCCTTCATCATAATGTAAACTGAAGCCGGAGGCATTGCCCGCTCGTTGTGCTCCTGTGAGGAGATGCAGACTGCACAGATTGCGGTGGGGCGAGATGCAGACTGCACAGATTGCGGAGGGGCACCTTTGCGGTAGTGGGGCATTACACGCATTACACTAGGCGTAAGCGTGCGTTCTATTAGTCAGTGCTCCTAGGTATAAGTCCGTGCAGCCAGAAACGGCAGACCGCATAGCGTTGACAGACGAGTACCAAAGGTCACAGGAGATTGAAAAACCACTCGCCATCCGCCCCGATTATCTCCTCAATCCACCATCCCCTTGTAGGGAAGTGGAGAGGTTTTGTTAGCCTCCAGTTGCCATCAACCTTTGGGGAGTGTGATATAGTGGGGCCGTACGGACGCCGCATGGAGTCTCGAATTTTGTTCAGGGCCCGCCTTACCTATGGTGTGCGTCCCGGTCTGGAGACCGCCGCAGCACAGGACCCGGACAGAGAACTTACAGGACAGCTGCAGGTAGCCCTCAATCCACCAACCCTTTGATAAGGAGGTGGAGAGGGACCGTCTGCCCTCCATGGGGACAAGACTGGATGTCCGGCATAGGCCTGGCTGCGGCAGAAGATACATGGAGGCGATACACCATGTGCTCGTCCGTAAGTCAGTGTTGGGAGATCAGTGCCCTTTAAGGGACCCGTCGCCCGTAAGTCAGCTCAGGCGTTGTTAATAGAGCCTGAAGACTGCTGCCGGGAAGGGGTTAAGCGCATGAATGTGGTCGGTCGGACGCCGGAGTAGCTATTCCCCCACTTCAGAAAATGCGGCGTTGAAAAACGAAATGGCCGGGACTGAGTTGGCGCCATCACAAGTGGGAGGAGACCTGCAGAGGGCCCGAGAAGCAGGGACAGCGCCAAAAAAGTATGGGCGGAACTGAGGCCTACCCGGCCCAAAAGCCGGGGACTAAGTTAGTGGGGCAGGCTGTAAGGCCGCGGCGGAGACAGTGTGGGGCCGCAGCGGCGCAGGAGCGCCGACGATTAAGGGCGAGGCGGCAGCGGCTACCAGACAAGGTAGCGACTCCCAGGCAAGGCAACGGTTACCATACAAGGCCGCGGCAGGACCAGACAAGGCCGCGCCTGTCAGGCAAAGCCACGGCCACAAAAGGAAGCCGCGGCGGCTACAAAAAAGGCCGCGGCGCCGGCCCGTAGTCAGGTCCGCGGCGGCGGCCACAAAAGAGGGCCGCGGCTGCAGAGAAGGCCGCAGTGGCGGCTGCTATGAGAAAGGCGCGCCTGCGGCTTTCTTGAGATCGCAGCGGCGGCTCTTGTGATGAGGCCTGGGGCCGCAGGTGAGGCGCAGGAGCGCCGAAGATTAAGACCTATGAGGGGCCGCGGCGGGCCTGCGGTGGCTCTGCTGGCCGGCCGCGGCGGGGACATGTAGGGAAGCCGCGGCGGCGGCTACTGTGAGCAGGCCGCGGCGGCTCCCGCGCCACCCACTCCTGTGGGGTAGCCGCGGTGCCTGTGAGGCCGCAGTGGCGGCTACCGTGAATAGGGGCCTGTTATGCGAAGGCCGCAGCGGCGTGGAGCAGGCCGTGGTGGCGGTGCTCAACCAGGCCGCAGCAGCGGTGAAGCGGGCCCACTATGCTATGTGGGGGCTTCGGCAGCGGCTGCTATGGGGCAGCGCGCTTGTAATCACTGTGTAAGGGCCAGCGGCCCATGCGGTCATGTCTCCTCAATCCGCCATCCCTCTTCATTGGCGCCAGGCCTCTTCATTGGCGGGGACACTTGACCATCTGAAGGCCAGGCTCTGGAAAGGGGTACATGGGGGCGACACCCCATGTTCCCGTCCGTTGAAGGTGTGGGGAGAACGGACCCCTTAAAGGGAACCGTCGTCGCCGCAAAAGAGCTCAGGCAAGATATAGTTGCAGGAGGGGGTACGGGGAGGCGACACTCAGCGTTCCCGCCTGTTGAAGATTTTGGGAGATCAGGACTTTTCATAAGACCCCGTCGCCCTTCCATTTCAGGAAAAATAAAAAGCAAGAATTTGGAAAAATAAAAATTAGAAAAAAAATTGGAAAAGACTGGGGTCTGAAGCCAGACCCTAGTGCCTCCTACAGACACTAAGCAAGAACTGGTTCAGGCTAGAGCCAGCAGAGGGTGTATAATGCGGAGGAGAAGCCAATTTCTTTGTGTATTAGCTTAGTGTCCACCTAGTGGCAGCAGCATAACACCCATGGTTTGTGTCTCCCAATGAGGCGAAGGAGAAAGCAGAGATTTCCATCCGTGCCTGTCTCTACGCTATGTCTCCAGGAAAATGGCCGTGGATGCGGTGCAGATGGAGCTCTCGGCCCGGCCTCGATGATGTCACCGCCGGTCTATGATGTTGCGCTCGCAGCAGGTCATTCACCACTTGTTTTCAGCCGGGACGGTCGCATCTTAGCACCGTCCAAGTTGAAAACTGTTTATCCCCCAACATGAATTACGTGTGGGACAGAACGACGGACAGGTATGGTGTATTAATATACACAAAAAACCCCAGTGGCAATTATGCCGATTGGTACAGTACCAATGATCCCAGACCAGGGAAGGAAGACACCCGCTCAAAGAAGGCATGTGTGTCAGGAGAAAACAAAAGAGCAACTAGGTGGATCAAGTACAATTCACTTTTATTCAAGAGTTCATAGTAAAGAGTATATAGTAAAAAGTCACAGTCGATATAAACATCACAAAAACAGAGCAGAATGGTCCAAATGTACCACAGGAAAACTGCAGTACTGAAGCATGCATAAAAAACACGGATTTTGGTAAGAACTTACCTGTAAAATCCTTTTCAGCGAAGGAAGGGAGACACAGTATTCATTACTGATGGGTAGGCGGAGCCCCAGATCAGGATGTCACCTCAGATCAAAAGAGTGCTGACTGGCTGGCCCCTCCAGCTCGGGCTCCTCCTACTCAGCTCCAGTCGTACCAAAGCTTTTAGGAAAAGAGCCAAGATCACCAGCGGAGCAACATAACCCCTTCTGAAGGAACTTCAGAGAAAAAACACAAGGATACAGGTTATGCATGCAAAGAAAGCCAAAAACCACAGAGTTCCAGGTACTACTCACGGAACCTGACTACTGCGATGAGCTGGCGATGCTGGAACAGAGCCTTAGCGCGCTGACCTCAGCCCAGATAATCGCTATCAGATAAGGGTCGCGCTGCATCTGAAAACATCAACACACTTCTGCCTTGGGAGGGTGCTGTGTCTCTCTTCCTTCCTTCGCTGAAAAGGATTTTACAGGTAAGTTCTTACCAAAATCCGTGTTTCAGATGCAGATGGAAGGAAGAGAGCCACAGTATTCATTACTGATGGGACGTCCCAAAGCAGTTCAAAAATAAGGGTGGGAAAAACCAACAAAAGGCAGAAACCCAACAACCTTAACAACAAAGCGCAACCAGCGCTAAACACAAGTTCATCCAGAACTTTAAACTACAGCTGCCTGCAGGACCCTACGTCCGAGGGCTGCATCAGCGGAAGCACTGACGTCCACTTTATAAAACCTTGAAAACGTGTGGACCTAGCGCCAAGTTGCCGCTCGGCAGAGCTGCACTGCCGAGGCACCTTGATGAAAAGCCCACGATGAGGCCACAGCCCTCGTGGAATGGGCTCGAATCTTAATCGGGCAAGATTCACCCCGAAGGCGGTAAGCTTCCAAAATAGCTGACCGGATCCAACGAGCTATAGAATCCTTGGAAGCTCGTTGACCACGCCGACGACCTGCTGGAACCACAAACAGGGAGTCCGTCTTACGAAAACCTTGAGTAATAGATAGATAAAACTTCAAGGCCCGCACTAAATCCAATGTGTGTAAATCTCGCTCTTTCGCATTCTTCGGATCCGGACAGAGTGAAGGCAACAAAATATCCTGGTTAACATGAAATTGTGACACCACTTTAGGCAAAAAATCACCCCGAGTGCGAAGCACTACACGATCCGGAAAAAACTCCAGAAAAGGAGGCGAACAAGAAAGAGCTGCCAACTCAGAAACTCTCCTCAAGGAAGTGACTGCAACAAGGAAAGCCACCTTCCAAGAAAGTAAAGAAAGGCTAGCAGAAACCATAGGCTCAAAAGGTTTATGCTGAAGAGCCTCCAAAACAAGGTTGAGCCGCCAAGGAGACACGGGTGCCTTCCGCGGCGGAAACTTACGAGATATACCTCGGAAAAAGGAGAGCACGTCTCTATTTGAAGCAATGGTTCTCCGGAACAATAAGGACAGAGCAGAAATCTGACCTTTCAGAGTGCTGACTGCCAAACCCTTGTCTAGCCCATGCTGCAGAAAAGCCAACAGGTTGGGAATGGAAAATTTTCTCGGGTTCCGAGAGGACCCCAAACACCACGAAAAGAAGGTTTCCCAAATTTTGTGGTAAATCCTAGTAGTAGCCGGACATCTTGCAGCACGAAGGGTAGCAATGACCTCGGCTGAGAAACCTCTACGGGTCAAGATTTCGGTCTCAAGAGCCACGCCGTCAAACGCAGGGACATCAAGTCCGGATGACAAACGGGCCCCTGAGTCAACAAGTCCGGTTGAAGAGGGAGTGGAAAAGGAGGTGCCGCCAACAGCGACATTATTGTCGAGAACCATACCCTTCTGGGCCAGTCTGGAGCTATCAAAATAGCTGGAATTCTCTCTAGTCTGATCCGACGCAGTACTAGAGGAAGTAAGGATATCGGCGGGAATACATAGATCAGCTCGAACTGATCCCACTGAGCCACTAGAGCATCCACCGCCACCGCCTTCGGTCCTTGTACCTGGACATGAACGTCGGTAACTTGGCATTGGACCTGGATGCCATCAAATCCACTTGGGGGGTTCCCCAGCGAGAGCACAGTAGTGCAAAAACTTCCGGGTGGAGGCTCCATTCCCCGGGATCCATCCTTCTGCGACTGAGAAAGTCCACTGTAATATTCTGAACCCCTGGAATGTGAATCGCCGAAATGGCTGGTACACTGGCCTCTGCCCAAATCAGAATTCGGGACACCTCTACCATGAGTCTGGAACTCTTTGTCCCACCTTGGTGATTGATATACGCGACAGCCGTCGCATTGTCTGTCTGCACTCGGACTGGCAGACCGCTCAAAGGGACCGTCCAATGTTGGAGGCAAAGGAAAATCGCCCTCAATTCCAGGATGTTGATCGGAAGAACAGACTCTTCCGATGACCATACCCCCTGAATCCAGAGATTGTTCCAAACACACCCCCCAGCCCGTCAGGCTGGCATCGGTGGTTATGACTGACCACTTCGGAGGGAGGAAAGACTTCCCCAGGGAGAATGCCCCTGGACGTAACCACCATTCTAGAGAATCCCGCACCGCGCGAGAAATGGTGACACTGCAATCCAGCGATTGCGACTGATTCCATCGACTCAAGATGAACCTTTGGAGAGTCCTGGAATGGAACTGGGCAAAAGGAATTGCCTCCATGGACGCCACCATCAGTCCCAGAAGACGCATACACTTCCGTAGGGACATTGCCGTTGAGGATCTCATAATCTGTACATGTCGAAGAAGACATGACTGTTTGTCTGGTGGTAGGGAAACTACCGACCGAAACGTGTCGAGATGCATTCCCAAAAAGAGGATTGTCCTCGATGGTTCCAGGGACGACTTCTCCCAATTGACCAGCCAACCGAAGTCCTTCAGAAACTGAAGAGACAAATCCCGAGCCGTCAACGCCTCCTCCTCCGAGGAAGCCACGATCAAAAGATCGTCCAGATAAGGGAGAATCGTAATCCCCTGTCTTCGAAGGATTGCCATGAGGGGCGCCAGAATTTTTGTAAAGACCCTTGGCGCTGAGGCTAAGCCGAACGGCAGAGCCACGAACTGGTAATGATTCTGACCTATGGCAAATCGAAGAAAGCGCTGATGAGCCTTTCCGATGGGAATATGCAAATAGGCGTCGCGAATGTCGATTGACACCAGAAAATCGTTCTGTGACAGAGCTGCCACAACGGAGCGAAGCGATTCCATGCGAAATTTCCGGGCATGGACATGCCGGTTTAATCGCTTGAGATCCAGAATCGGGCGAGATTTGTTCTCCTTTTTGGGAACTATAAAAAGGTTGGAATAAAAACCTTTCCCTCGGTCCTCTGACGGAACCGGTATCACTACACCCTTTTGTAGCAGAGATTCGACCTCTCGCTGTAGAGCGACAACAAGCTCGGGTTGCGACGGAACGCGAGATTGACAAAAAACATTTGGGGGTCGAGAAGCAAACTCTATGAAATAGCCTGCCGACACTATCCGCGTTACCCAGGAATCTGGAACGCGAGCCATCCAAGCCGCCTTGAAAAGAAGCAGGCGACCCCCCACTCGAGAATCCTCGAGTGGACCCCTGGCGTCAATCCGACTTTGCGGGCTTTTGTCAAGTTCCCGCTTGTCCTGGCGGAAACTCCGCTTCCAGGGAGTACGAGTTTTCTGAGAGGATTTCTTTCCTGAGAAGGAAGGACGACCCGATCCCCACGAGGAGTGACTAGATCGTCCTCGGCCCCGAAAGGACCGCCGACCACTATAGACACCAGGCTTACTGGACACCGAGGCCATGGCCCTACGCTGTGGTAATGCTGATTCCTTCGCCTTAGCCTTGGAAATCAGCTCTGTGAGGTCGGATCCAAAAAGATGGCCACCCTTGTAAGGTAAGGCCAACAACCCTTGTTTGGAAACTGCGTCCCCGGCCCACTGTCTGAGCCATAAAGCTCTTCTGACTGTGACCGCTGAAGCTTGCGCTTTGGCCAGCAGAGATGCCGTATCCAGACCGGCATCAAAGATATAACAGGCTGCCGTTTCTAACCATTCACAAGTTTCCCGTATCTCAGATAACGGAGATTCATTTTGCAACTCCGTCTTCAGACGTGCCAACCAGCCTAGAGAAGCTCTAGCAGCACACATGGATCCTAGCACTGCTCGGAATCCATGACCCGCAGCCTCATAGCTTGCTTTTTGCCGCCAATTCTGTTTTTCTATCCAAAGGCTCCTGTAAGCTCGCTTTCCCCTTAATAGGGAGTAGTGAGGATTTACTAAGCTGAGATAAAGACACATCCACTTCAGGAGCAGAAGTCCAATTAGCCTTTAACTCCGCAGAGCAAGGATAAAGTGTATCCAAGAAATGCGTTCCATGAAAACGCTTATCTGGACATAGACGTTCCTCCTCTATTACACTATTAAGCTCATCCAGAGCTGGCAATGTTGTACGCGAAGCACGGGACTCCTGGAACATGCGTGCTGATTTACCAGGACGACTAGTTACCTCCTCCGGTAACTGTAATATACCTCTCATGGCTTCAATTAATGCCTCCGTACGCTTCGTCCGCATCTGAATCGGATATTTCTCCATCCGAATTTAAAGGGGAACTCTGCCCAATATCAGACACATCTGACTCGCTCCGTGTAGAGGCCGGTAACGGCCTGCGTCGCTTCCTCTGAGAGGAATTAGCAGACACATATTGACCTAAAAGGTCAGACAAGTTGTTGATCGATCGAGCGATATCATCCAATTTTTCACCGCTGTCAACCGCAGCGCTAGACGCTGTGGAGGTCTGCGTATCTGATTGCCGCAATGGCACTGGGACGTGGTCCGCGGCATCTGAACTCTGTTCAGACATGTCTCACCTGTATGAGCAGGTCAAAGCGGTAATACCAGCAAAAACTATGGGTTTTTTTTTTTTTTTATATGCTGAAGGGTTAACGCTCCACCAGGAAGGGTTACCCCAGCGGTATTCAGTCAAAAAATTTTGCTGGTAGAAATAACCCTCAGAGGGGTTAATATTGCAAACTCACCACAATATATATGCTTGTGAGCCCCAGCCAATTTTATGTCTCTAATGAGACTGCAGCTGCAGGATAGCGATCGCTGCGCTGCGGGGTGAGGAATCAGCACTCACCCAGCTGGCCGTGGTGTCTTATGAGGAGAGGAGCGGTCTGAGGAGCCCAGGAGCCTGTGTAATGGCCGCCACAGTGAGGGAGTCGCAGGAGAAACGCCAGAGCGCGCGTCTTCCTGCTCAGAAGACCGGGAATAGTTAGGCCACGCCCCCTGCTAGCTCAAATAATGAGCGCGAACTCCCCCGCTCCTGCTCCCTCTCTGTCCTGCAGGTATCTGTCTGCGGACAAAAGATCACCACATCTATAATGTAACAGCGCTGTCACCGCAGCGCTGAAGCATACTGACATACAAGTAATAGCGCTGCTCACTCCAGACGCTAAAGCACTCACACATTATTATAATAAAAATTGTGTGGAGTACTGACCAGCTTAGCGCCACAGGGACCCTCAGGGGTTTCTGGCGCTATGCCCATGCTTCCCCCCAGGGCGGGAAACGCAGTGACCCAGTGTGTGGTTTGCGCCCCCGCCAGGGAAAACTCTCCTCATCCCCCAGGGCCGGCAAGGATTCTGCAGGGACCATTATGTAGTTACAGATCCGCCAAGGGAGAGGCTGTGGTGAAATACACTGATAAACATGTAATAGCGCTGCTCACTCAGACGCTAAAGCACTCACACATAATTATAATAAAAAATTTGTGTGGAGTACTCACCAGCCAAAGCGCCACAGGGACCCTCAGGGGTTTCTGGCGCTGTGCCCATGCTTCCCCCCAGGGCGAGGAACGCAGTGACCGCACGTGTGGTTTGCGTCCTGCCAGGGAAGCTCTCCTCATCCCCCAGGGCCGGCAAGGATTCTGCAGGGACTTTGAGTAAATACAGATCCGCCAAGGGAGAGGTTGGGGTACAGCAGCGCTGGTACCCCTGAGACCTCTAGACCAACTGGTGATCCAAGTCTCCTGTCCGAATATAAAATAATAAAATCTTCTGAGGAGCTGCATTAGCAGCGACCATCCTCTGGACCTCAAATCTTAGACTGGAGCTGAGTAGGAGGAGCCCGAGCTGGAGGGGCCAGCCAGTCAGCACTCTTTTGATCTGAGGTGACATCCTGATCTGGGGCTCCGCCTACCCATCAGTAATGAATACTGTGGCTCTCTTCCTTCCATCTGCAGCTGAAAAAACATATAAGGATAAGAACATGTTACGGTGCTAGTGCCTAATCATTGCATGCATATAAGGAAGTCACTGATGGGTAGGTCCACAAAGTCAGTAAAGGCACAAAGCACTGCAGATATCCCTGGGCCCAGGAATATCTGCAGTGCTTTCCATCTTCTGGTGAGTTCTTGGTGGGTTTTGGTCCCGTCTTTGTACGGATATTTGTGCCTTTACTTATACGTTTTTTATGAATGCTTCAGCACTGCGGTTTTCCTGTGGTACATTTGGACCATTCTGCTCTGTTTTTGTGGTGTTTATATCGACTGTGACTTTTTTACTATATACTCTTTATTATGAACTCTTGAATAAAAGTGAAGTGTACTTGATCCACCTAGTTGCTCTTTTGTTTTCTCCTGACACACAGGTATGGTATAATGTTGTTTTTTTTTATTTTACTTTTATGACAGAAGGAGGGCTTCGCTGGAATTAGGCGTTTAAATAAAAATGGAAAACTGTGTTTAGCCTTATTTCAAATAAAGGACTGGCTGTGTCTTTATTTACCATACCACTATAGGATTAGTAATGGAGAGATGACACATAAAACACATTATTTTTGCTGTGTGTTTATTTACAATACAACTATAGGATTAGGCGTCTTATAGACGCCTCTCCATTACTGAGCCATGGGCTTGATGTCACCTGACAATACAAAGGTGACATCAACCGCACAAATATGAACCCCACTTGCTACCGCTACAGGACAAGTGGGAAGAGCCAGGCAAAGCGCCAGAATTGGCGCATCTAATAAATGTGCCTTTTCTGGGCAGCTGCGGGTTGCTATTTTCAGGGTGGGGGGGGCCTATATCAAGGGCCTCTTACAAGCCTGAGAATACCAGCCCTCAGCTGTGAGCTTTAGCAAGGCTGGCTGTCAATAATGGGGGGAGGGACCCCTCTATTTTTGAGAAACAACCTTGCTGAAGCTGACAGCTGCGGGTTGCAGCCCCCAGCTGTGAGTTTGCCCGGCTGGTTATAGAAAATACGGTGGAACCCACACCGGCTTTTTCATTCATTTATTTAGTTATACCGCAGGCGGCGGGTGAGGAATACCCCATCATCCACTCCTGCTGTCACTGTTCTAAGCGGCAGCAGGTGTAGGTTGAAGGGAGCAATAGTCCAAAAAGCCCCCACTTGCTGTCATTGTTCCTACTTGAATATAACTCTCATCATTCTCCTCTGCTCGCGCCAATCGCCGGCAGAGCAGGGGAGAATGATGAGCGCAGTCTTCAGCACCCGGCACCAGCACTTACTGTAGCGCTTCTTCCCCGGCGCCGATGCGTGTCACACGGATGACATCCATGTGTGTTCTCCATGTGTGGGACGTTTTGCTGCCCGTGCGGATGGTAAAAAACGGACAAGTCTACGTGTGGGACACATGGTCCGTGGAAACACACTGACATGTGCACAGACCCATTCATTTGAATGGGTCTACGTGTGTCAGTGTCTCGGGTACGTGTGAAAACTGTCCCCACACGTACCGGAGACACGGATGTGTGAAAGAGGCCTAAAGCTGAGGAGGGAGAGAAGAGCGCTTCTCCTCCTCCTCCTCTGCAGGGATGGATAGTGATTGGTGGAGGGAACTGTTGCTGAGCTGCCTCCACCAATCACATCTGTCCCTGCACACTAATGTTGCAACTACGGCACTCACAAGTCCGAAATCCTTTTAGGAGAGGTGAGCAAACAACCCCCATCATCCTTCAGAATATACTGTATCAATGGGTATATTCTGAAGGATGATGGGCGTTCTAGCCATATTTAGTGTAAACATACACTGTAATGTAGTGTCCAAAGTGTTTATTGCAAATGTGATTACCACGTCCCTCATCTTTCAGAATACATCCATGTATACAGTAAGTGGGTGCATTCCTGAAGATAAGGGGGGTGGTAGTCACAATATATGGTACTGCAGGCACTGTACTGTAATTCACAGATCCCCCAAAACAGAGCGCCATCCACAGATATTTTTGTATTTTATTTAAGGTTTTTGCACACTATTTGGCTCAAAATATTTTTTTCTTATTTTGCGCTCTAAAATCTAGGTGCGTCTTATAATCAGGTGCATCTTATAAAGCGAAAAGCCGGATTACTTACAGGTAATGCTCTTTTAATGAGTCCATGACAGCACCCACTGGAGAGAGGGATCCGCCCATAGGAACAGGAACTGAATAAAAAGGGGCGGTCCGCCTTTCCTCCTCAGTTGGATTTCAGAGTACCCGGAGGACTGCCAATATTAGGCAATCATATTTTTCCATATTTTAATTACATTTAAGAAGGTATACACACAGTCTGCTAACTTGTAGGGAGGGTAGTGAGTGGGTGCTGTCGTAGACTCATTAAAAAAGCATTACCGGTAAGTAATCCGTCTTTTTACCCTTCGCCATGACAGCACCCACTGGAGAGACTTTCAGAGACCTTCACCTGGGAGGGACCACCGTGCTGAGGACAGCTCTACCAAAGGCTAGGTCAGAGGAGGATAAATCGAGCCTGTAGTGATTATAGAAGGTGGAAGGAGTCGACCAAGTTGCGGCCTTACATATAGACTCGATCGAGAGTCTCCCCTCTCTGCCCAGGAGGATGCCATAGCTCTGGCAGAATGTGCCCTGATGCCCTCCAGAGGATCTTCATTTTTCGCGGAGTACACCAGACAGATCGCGTCTCTGATCCACAGAGATAGGGAAGCCCTCGTGACTCCATACCCCTTCTTTAGGCCCTGGAAGGATATAAATAGAGCCCTACTCTTCCTCCAGCTAGTGGATCTTTCAATATATTTTAATACTACTCTTTTCACATCTAGTGTGTGGAATTTTTCCTCTAGTGGAGTGGAAGGGTCACTAAAGAATGAGGGAAGGTGGATTTCCTGCGATCTGTGGAATCTCCCCGCTACTTTTGGCAGATATGAGGGGTCTGGTTTTAGTATTAACTGATCCTGGAATGTTAACAGGAATGGAGGATCTATGGATAATGCCTGTATGTCACGACTCTCCTGGCTGAAGTTAATGCCACTAAAAGTACTGCTTTAAGAGATACGTTTTTCAGGGGTATCGAGTCTAATGGTTCGAAGGGAGAACCTGTTAGGGCATCTAGGACCAGGTTTAGATCCCAGGGGGGAATTCTAGATATATAGACTGGTTTAATTCGCTCACAGGCGGTGATGAATCTGGATATCCATCTGTTGCCTGCCAGATTATAACTATAGAGGGCCCAAGAGCGGACACTTGGACCCTTAGTGTATGGACAGATAATCCTAGATCTTTGCCCTTTTGTAGAAATTCTAAGATGGGTTTTATTGGGATTTCTCTAGAGTTGGGACTTGTGTGGAACTCTAGGAATTTCCTCCATATCTTGGTGTAAATTTTTGTGGTAGTCAGCTTTCTACTTTGCAAGAGGGAGTTTATTAACCCTTCCGTGAATCCCCTTGCTCTCAGCATTTCCTTCTCAAGTTCCAAGCCGTCAAGTGGAGGCTGTCCACTTGAGGGTGGAAGAATAGCCTCTGAGAGAGAAGCTTGGGGGGTTGAGGGAAGCACTTAAGGATCTGTCACCGACAGTCTGTAGGCATGAGAACCAGGGCCTCTTGGGCAAGAATGGCGCTATCAATATCATCCTCGCCTTGTCTGCCCTGATCTTCCTGATGACTTGCGGGAGTAACATAATTGGGGGAAAGGCATATGCTAGCCTGAATCGCCACGGGCTTTGGAGGGCATCCAGAATTTCCGGACGGTCTGCTAAGTTCAAGGAGGCGAACCTTCAAACTTGTCTGATTTGTTTTGTGGCAAAAAGTCTATCTGGGGAAGGCCCCATAGTGACACAATGTCTTTGAATATTCGTCTGCTCAAACACCATTCACCTTGCCGCAGGGTGTGGCGACTTAGGAAGTCCGCTTCTGAATTGTCTACTCCTCTGACGTGGAGAGCTGAGAGAGACGAAAATTGCTTTTCGGCCAAAGACAAAATCTTTCTTGCGGAAGACATTAGTTTGTCCGATCGAGTTCCGCCTTGCCTCTTCAGGTATGCCACCACTGTGGTGTTGTCTTAAAGGATTCTCACGTGTTCTCCTAGCTGTGGAAAAAAATGATATAGCGCATGACCCACCGCATTTAATTCTTTTAAATTTGAAGAATCCTGCATCTCTTCTCTACCCCACCGGCCTTGGGAAAAGGCTTTCCCCATGTGAGCCACCCATCCTGTAGGGCTAGCGTCGGTAGTAATAATACGGGAAGGTGTTATCACCCATGGTACTCCTCCTGATAGATTAGTGCCGTCTAACCACCACAACAGGGAAATCAGGACTACCTGAGACAAGGTAATTTTCTTTGCCAAATGACCTCTGGCATAGGCCTCCTCTAGCAGTATTTGGTGTTGTAGATCTCGGTGTGGAACTGAGCCCACCAGACCGCCGGAATACAGGAGGTAAGGGATCCTAACAGGGACAATGCCTCCCTCAGAGACATGCACGGTTTGTCCATTGCTCCCCTAATTTTTGTTTTAATCATTGACATTTTTACCTGCGGCAGCAGACACTTTTGCACTGTTGAGTCTAACTGGAGACCTAAGAAAGACTGGATGGACTGTGGACTTCTTGATGTTAATGACCCAACCTAGAGCCTGTAGGGATGAGATTGTGTCAGTAACTCGTCTGCTACATTGTGCAACTGAGTTCCCTACTATTAAAAAATCATCAAGATAAGGTATTATCAGGGTGTTCTTTTGCCGTAGGAAGGCCATCACTTCCAGCATCACCTTTGTGAAGACCCGTGGTGCGATGGAAAGGCCGAACGGCATCGCTGTAAACTGGAACTGGTGTACGATGCCCTCGAGGGAGACTGCCACTCTGAGATATTTCTGATATCTGTAATGGATGGGAAGATGATAATAAGCATCTTTTAAATCTAAGCCAGCCATCATACAGTTGGGAAAAAGAAGCTTAATTGTAGACCTGATAGATTTCATCTTAAACCTATAGTTTTGGATGAATGTGTTCAATTTTTTCAAATTGATGATTGCCCTAAATGAGCTGTCCGGCTTCGGGACCAGGAAGAGAGGGGAATAAAATCCTTTCACTTCCAGCTCTTTGGGTACATGGATTTATTCAATAAGCTCAGAATCTCAACTTCGAGCGCTTGTTGTTGTATTGGTGAGCTGAGAGATGTTATAGTAAATGTGTTATGGGGAATATGATGGAATTCTATTTTTAGTCCGTGCTTAATTATGTCCAGGACTCAAGAACTGGCCGTAATTTTTTCCCATTCCTGGAAGAAGAATCTCAGTCTTCCTCCTACTGGAGGGACTGGTTGTTCAGTATCTGTCTTTACGGAAGGCAGATCCTTTAAATATAGCACCTTTATTTCTTCCTTCCTTTGTGGCCCAACAATTTTGGTTTTCCGCTGGTCTACCTCTACCTAATGGCCGTCTCCTGAACACCCTCCTATAAAATGGAAGAGGGGGGGGGTTAGGGAAGCCCTTTTTTCTTTCCATCGCCTTTGTGAGGATGTCGTCTAAGGTTTTCCCAAAAAGAAACTCACCATCACCCCCCCCCTCGGTGCCTCCCTTTCCAGAGTAGGTGTGCATGTGTGCGCGGCCCGGTATCTGTTCCCGGAACCGCGCCGCCTCTCTCATTCTTACTCCCATTTTTTTTTTTGAGCTGGTCCATTTGCTCCCTGCCTTCATTCATGGCGGGATCTGCCCCGAGTCCCATACCACCGAGTACCAGCCTTCCGCTGAGCCCACATGCCGGGTTTTTTTTTTCCTGATAACCCGGAAGTGTGTAATGGTTCTGGGGGGCGGGAAGCGCATGCCTGGTTATGCGCGATCCCGCCTTACTCCCGGGACCGCGCGCATATTATCCAGCTGGGGAACTTCCGGCCTGACCCGGAAGTTCCCCCTTACCATTTCCTGCCGGCGGTGTCTGTATGTGGTCCCTTGCCAGGATTCATCTTGCAGCACTGGGTCCACTCTAATGGCACATAAAGGGGAACGGAGGCTCCTTTCCTCCTCTGGACCCGCGCTCTCACGCGGGTCGGGGCGACTATATATGGACCCCAACGGCGCATATTATCCTACACGAACTGTGGGCGGCCTTCCCAGGACCTGATGTTCCTGGTGCTGCTGCTAGTCAGACGAGTTGGGAGCCGGAATACAGCACTCCCCCGACGCTGCCTCTCGACAGGAGCCCCTGCCGTTCGCACAGAGACTGCACAGGCGGCTTCCTCGGACCAGGTATTTCTTTCTGTAGGGGAAAATCAGGAAACCAATTGAGGAGGAAAGGCGGACCGCCCCTTTTTATCTCTGTAGTTTTCCTGTTCCTATGGATGGATCCCTCTCTCCAGTGGGTGCTGTCGTGGTGAAGGGTAAAAAATACTGTAGTTTAAAAATTTATATCTGAAAATTGGACTGTGCATTTATATTCAGCATCACCTGGAGTCAGTACTGTGTAAGAACAGCTTTTGCTACAATTACTGCTGCAAATCTTTTGGGCTATGTCTCTACCAGCTTTGCACATTTAGAGGCTGAAATTTTTCCCCATTCTTCTTTGCAAACTAGCTCTGTGAGATTGGATGAAAGTGTCAGAACAGCAATTTTCAAGTATGACCACAGATTCTCAGTGGGATTTAGGTGTTGACTTTGACTGGGTCATTAATGCACATGAATATGCTTTGATCTAAACCATTCCATTGCAGCTCTGGCAGTATGTTTAGGGTCCTGCTGGATGGTGAACCTTTGCACCAGGCACAAGTGTTTTGCAGCCTCTAACAAGTTTCCCTCCAGGGCTAGAAAAATATTTAGAATTGAGAGTCCTCAGTGGTTGATACCTTTTAATGGCTAACTGAAAAGATGGTAACAAATTGCAAGCTTTCGAGACTACTCAGGTCTCTTCATCAGGCAAGACTAATACAAAATCCTGGCCACCATGGATGTGGAATCTTTGTACTCTAATATCCCACACCAGGATGGATTAAATGCCTGCAAAGTCTTCATGGAAAACACCGGTAATGATGCGGACTCTGTGGTGAAACTCACAAAATTCATCCTCACCCACAATTACTTTGAATTTGACAACAAGATCTATCTACAGGAGACTGGCACAGCTATGGGAAGTAAAATGGCTCCACAGTATGCAAATCTTTTCATGGCCAAGCTTGAAAGCGACTTTTTGTCCTCATGTCCCATCAGGCCTCTGGCCTACTACTGCTACATTGATGATATTTTAATCATCTGGACGGAGTCTGAGCAACAGCTAAAGACGTTCCACGAACAGTTTAACCAATTTCATCCCACCATCAACTTAACACTCAAACTACTCCAGCACTGAAATTAACTTTTTAGACATCATCATTAAGCTAAAGAACAATGAAATAGAGACATCCCTGTATCAGAAGCCAATCGACCGTCCAACATACCTTAAATGGGATAATTTCCATCCAAAACACATAAAAAACTCTATTATCTACAGCCAAGCCATCAGATACAATCGTATATGTTCCAACCCCATGGATAGAGATGAACACCTTGGTCGCCTCAGAAAGACATTTTTGAACCAGGGCTACCATCCAAGAACAATTGAAAACCAAATTACAAGAGCCACCAGAATATCAAGGAATCACCTGCTACATTACAAAACTAAAGAAGAAAATAACCGGGTGCCCCTAGTGGTCACCTACAATCCAAATCTGGAGGTGCTAAGGGGAGCTGCACGGAAACTACAACCTTTACTACAAAAAAGATGCCCGATTACAATCCATATTTCCAGACCCCCCACTACTGTGTTTTAGGCAGCCCCCAAATCTAAGAAGCACCATTGTCAGAAGCTCCCTGTCCTCTCCAACAGCTGCAGGAACCTTTCCTTTCAAGCAGAAAAAACACGGATTTTGGTAAGAACTTACCTGTAAAATCCTTTTCAGCGAAGAAGGAAGGGAGACACAGTCATTACTAGTGGGTAGGCGGAGCCCACATAGGATAGACACACCTCAGATTAAAAAAGTGTTGACCGGCCCCTCCAGCATATAGGGCTCCTCCTACTCTAGCTCTCCAGTCGTACCCAAGCTAAGGAAGAGTAAATATCACCAGCGGAGCAACATAACCCCTTCTGAAGGATTTCAGAGAGAAAAAACAAGGGAACAGGTTATGCATATAACAGAAAAAAAACACACAGTCTCAGGTACTACTCACTGAACCTGACCACTGCGATGAGCTGGCAATGCTGGAACAGAGCCTTAGCACGCCGACCTCAGCCCAGATAATCGCTATCAGGGAAGGGTCACGCCGCATCTGAAAACACAACAACACACTTCTGCCATGGGAGGGATGTGTGTGTCTCCCTTCCTTCTTCGTTGAAAAGGATTTTACAGGTAAGTTCTTACCAAAATCCGTGTTTCAGCAGCAGATGAAGGAAGGGAGACACAGTCATTACTAGTGGGACGTCCCAAAGAAGTCCAAAAATAAGGGTGGGCAAAAAACCAAACGAGGCAGATACCCAACAACCTAATAAAATGCGCAACTAGCGCTCACTACAAGTTCACAAGAACTTTAAACTACAGCCGCCTGCAGGACCCTACGTCCTAAGGCCGCATCAGCGGAAGCACTGACGTCCACCTTATAAAATTTTGTAAATGTGTGGACGGAGCGCCAGGTCGCCGCCCGGCAGAGCTGAGCTGCCGAGGCTCCTTGATGGAAAGCCCTTGTGGAGTGAGCTCGAATCTTAATCGGGCAAGGTTCGCCCTTAAGTCGGTAAGCCTCTAAAATGGCCGACCGAACCCAACGAGCTATGGAATCCTTGGAAGCTCGTTGCCCACGTCGACGACCTGCTGGAATCACAAACAGAGAATACGACTTCCGAAAACTTTGAGTAATAGACAAATAGAACTTCAAAGCCCGCACCAAATCCAATGTGTGCAAGGCCCGTTCCTTCGCATTCCTCGGCTCCGGACAAAGCGAGGGCAACACAATATCCTGGTTAACATGAAATTGTGACACCACCTTAGGTAGAAAGTCACCACGTGTGCGAAGCACTACGCGATCTGGGAGAAACTCCAGAAAAGGAGGCGAGCAAGAAAGAGCCGCCAATTCAGAAACCCTTCTCAAAGAAGTGACCGCCACTAGGAAGGCAACCTTCCAAGAGAGAAAGGAAATATTAACAGAGTCCATAGGCTCAAAAGGTCCATGTTGAAGAGCCTCCAAGACAAGATTGAGCCGCCAAGGAGACACAGGCGCCTTCCGCGGCGGAAATTGACGGGTTACCCCGCGAAAAAAGGAACGTACGTCCCTATGCGAGGCGATAGTCTTCCGAAACAGTAAGGACAGAGCAGAAACCTGTCCTTTCAGAGTGCTAACTGCCAAACCCTTGTCCAGCCCGTACTGCAAAAAGGCCAACAAATTGGGAATGGAGAAAATCCTCGGGTTCTTAGAAGAACCCGAACACCACGAGAAGAAGGCTTCCCAAGTCTTGTGATAAATCCTAGTAGTTGCCGGACCTCTGGCAGCTCGCAGAGTGGCAATGACTTCGGCTGAAAAACCCTGACGGGTCAAGATTTCGGTCTCAAGAGCCACGCCGTCAAACGCAGAGACTTCAGGTCCGGGTGACGAACGGGCCCTTGGGTTAACAGGTCCGGGCGAAGAGGAAGTGGAGGCGCTGCCAGAAGCGACACCAGTGTCGAGAACCACATTCTCCTCGGCCCATCTGGGGCTATCAACATAGCCGGTACTCTCTCCAGTCTGATCCGACGCAACACCAGAGGAAGTAAGGATATCGGCGGGAACACATAGATTAGCTTGAATTGGTCCCAAGGAGCCACCAGAGCATCCACTGCCACAGCGTTCGAGTCCTTGTACCTGGACATGAACGTCGGTAACTTGGCATTGAACCTGGATGCCATCAAATCCACTTGGGGAGTTCCCCAACGGGCGCACAGCAGTGCAAAAATTTCCGGATGAAGACTCCATTCTCCGGGATCCATCTTCTCGCGACTGAGGAAGTTCGCTGCGATATTCTGAACTCCTGGAATGTGAATCGCAGAGATGGCTGGCACTCTGGCCTCGGCCCATACCAGAATTCGAGACAATTCCATCATGAGCTTGAAGCTCCTTGTCCCACCATGATGGTTGATATATGCGACCGCCGTCGCGTTGTCTGTCTGCACTCGGACTGGTAGACCGCTTAAAGGGACCGTCCAGTGTTGGAGGCAAAGGAAAACTGCCCTCAATTCCAGGATGTTGATCGGCAGGACAGACTCTTCCAACGACCATACTCCCTGAATCCAGAGATCGTTCCAAACACCCCCCCAGCCCGTCAGGCTGGCATCGGTGGTTATGATCGACCACCTCGGAGGAAGGAAGGACTTCCCCGGGGATAATGCTTCCGGGCGTAACCACCATTCTAGAGACTCTCTTACCCTGTGGGAGATGATGACACTGCAATCCAGTGAAAACTGTGATCGATCCCAACGGTTCAAGATGAACATTTGGAGAACCCTGGAATGAAATTGGGCAAATGGAATTGCTTCCATTGACGCCACCATCAAACCCAGAAGGCGCATACACCTTCGAAGGGACATTGCTGTCGCAGACTTCATAACCTGTACATGACGAAGAAGACTCGCTTGTTTGTCTGGAGGCAGAGACACCACAGCTCGTATCGTGTCGAAATGTATTCCCAAAAACAGGATTGACTGTGACGGTTCCAGAGACGATTTCTCCCAAATGACCAGCCACCCGAAGTCCTCCAGGAGCTGAAGGGATAGATTGCGAGCCGTCACCGCCTCCTCCCTTGAGGACGCCACAATCAAAAGGTCGTCCAGATAGGGAAGAATCGTAACCCCCTGTGTTCGCAGAATCGCCATAAGAGGAGCCAGAATTTTTGTAAAAACTCTGGGTGCTGAGGCCAACCCGAATGGCAGAGCCACAAACTGGTAATGGTCCTGGCCTATGGCAAAACGAAGGAAGCGTTGGTGGGCCCTTCCGATGGGGACATGCAAATAAGCGTCGCGAATGTCGATTGACACCAAAAAATCGTTCTGCGACAAGGCCGCCACAACGGAGCGAAGTGACTCCATGCGGAATTTTCGGGAGCGGACATGCCGATTCAATCTTTTGAGATCTAGAACAGGGCGAAATTTTTGCCCTTCTTTTTGGGGACCACAAAGAGGTTGGAATAAAACCCTCTTCCCCTGTCCTCCGGTGGAACTGGTACCACCACACCCTTCTGTAGAAGGGAATCGACTTCCCACAGTAGAGCGGCATATAGCTCGGGCTCTGACGGAATGTGGGATTGGCAAAAACTGTCTGGGGGTCGAGAAAGAAACTCTATGAAATAGCCTGCCGACACAACCCGCGTCACCCAGACGTCCGACACGCGGAAAACCCAAATCGGTTCGAATTGGAGCAGGCGACCTCCCACTCGAGAGCCCTCGAGTGAGGCCCTGGCGTCAGTCCGTCTTAGCGGGCTTTTTGTCAGCTTCCCGCTTGTCTTGGCGGAAGCTTTGTTTCCAGGAAGTGCGGGATTTCTGAACGTTCTTTTTTCCCGAAAAAGAGGGACGCCCCAATCCCCAAGAGGGCTGACCGAAACGTCCCCTGGACCGAAAGGACCGCCGACTAGTACCGGCACTATGCCTGCCAGCCGCAGAAGACACAGCTCTTCGCTGCGGTAAAGCCGTTTCTTTTGCCTTTGCCTTGGCAATCAGCTCCGTGAGGTCAGATCCAAATAGCTGACCACCCTTGTAAGCCAAAGAAAGCAAACCTTGCTTGGAAACCGCGTCTCCGGTCCACTGTCTAAGCCACAGAGCTCTCCTGACTGTGATCGCCGAGGATTGTGCCCTGGACAGCAGTGAGGTAGTGTCCAAACCTGCATCACTGCCATATCGTGCCGCATCCTCCAATGACTTGAAAAGCCCCTCTACTTCGGATAGTGGGGATCTATCTTGCCACGCCGTCCGTAGACGGTCTAACCAGCTCAGGGAAGCTTTACACATGGATCCTAACACTGCTCTGAATCCATGACCCGCGGCCTCGTAGATGGATTTTGCTGTCATCTCCGTTTTTTTGTCCAGCGGATCCTGCAGACTCGCCTTCCCTTTAACAGGAAGTAATGAGGTTTTGCTAAGCTGGGATAAAGGGACATCCACTTCAGGAGAAGGAATCCAATTATCAATCAACTCCGTCGTACACGGATATAGCGTCTCAAAAAACCGTGTCCCCTGAAAATGTTTATCTGGACACAGGCGTTCCTTCTCCACTGCCTCATTAAGCTCGTCCAGAGATGGTAAGGCTGATCGTGACCTATGTGACTCCTGAAACATCCGAGCCGACTTACCAGGACGTCTAGTTACCTCCTCCGGTAACTGTAACGCCTCCCTCATGGCTCCAATAAAAGCCTCTGTACGGCTCAAAAGAGAGGCAGAGTGTCCCTGCCGATCCTCTTTATCCGAATCGGACACTTCCCCATCCGAGCTTGAAGGGGAACCCTCCATGCCCGAAATCTCAAAGTCGCTAAGCGGGGAAGAAGGCACCAGCCTGTGTCGCTTCCTACCATGAGAGGATCTAGCTGACACCCAATAACCTAAAAGGTCAGAAAGCCCATTAATAGAACGAGTGAGGGCCTCCATTTTGTCATCACTGACACCTCCGACCGCTGCGCTTGATGCCGTCGAGGTCTGTGAGTCAGAGACGCGAGACTGATCCTGTAGCGGATCTGGGAGACGGTCTGCACGTCCTGGACCCTGATCAGACATGCCCTCACACAGTATATGGCAGGAAAAAAACCTGTCAGCAACTAGAACCGTGTGGTTTTCAAAGGCAAAACGTACGCTGAAGGGTTAAGCTCTTAAAGAGAGAGCTACCCCAGCTGTTTCCCAATAAAGGGTTAACCGCCAAAGAAGGGTTAATGTCGCAGAATCCCCACAACCCTTGTGTAATGAAAAGGGTGTGCGAGCCCCAGGTGCCTCATATGAGGTAAAGCAGCAGGACAGTGTTACAAAGGTATGCCACACTAAAAAAGAACGCCAACGAGATCGCTAACATATTGCGCTGAGTTGTACATCGCAATGACGCCAAAGTTAGGTGCTAACCACTTATGCGTCGTCAATGAGATCGCCCATGTGGCAGCTACTAGCGACAAAAAAAACGATCACAAAACTAAGCGACGCTTTTGTGATCGTAGCGGGAGCGTTCCGTGTGACAGTACCTCCTGCGCTGTGGGTGTGAGGGGGTCAAGCTTCTGCCCTGTCAGGTAGAAGTGACTCACCCAGCTGGCCGCGGTGTAGTGACTTCCTTTCGGTCGGTCGGGGGGAGCGGAGAGTGAGGAGCCCGAGAAGGCCTTCAGTGATGGCCGCCGCGCTGAGGAAAGAAGCTCTTCCAATGACCCGGAAGAGAAAAAAGGGCAGGGAAGCCACGCCCCCCGCCGGTTCAAAAAAGCGCACGAATCACTCTGCTCCCGCTCCCATGTCCTGCAGTTATCCACCTGCGGACAAAAGTACAAAATCACTACACATGAATACATGTAGCAGCGGCTGCCGCAGCGGCTGCTGAAGCACTCAAAACACATTAAAAATGTGGAGTACTCACCCAGCTGAGCGCCACAGGGACCCCTCAGAGATTTGTGGCGCTGTGCCCGTGGCTTCCCCCCAGGGCGGGAACGCAGTGACCCCAGAAGCGTGGTTTGCGTCCCCGCCAGGGAAGCAATCCTCATCCCCCAGGGCCGGTAGGGTTCTGCAGGGACCACCTTACAGGGTAATACAGATCCGCCAAGGGAGAGGTGAGGGTCCAGCAGCGCTGAGACCCCGGAGACCTCTAGACCACTGGCGGTCCAAGTCTCTGTCCGACTAAAATAAAAAAATAAGTCTTCTGAGGAGCTGCTTCCAGCAGCGACTATCCTCTGTGACCTCAAATTTTAGACTGGAGAGCTAGAGTAGGAGGAGCCCTATATGCTGGAGGGGCCGGTCAACACTTTTTTAATCTGAGGTGTGTCTATCCTATGTGGGCTCCGCCTACCCACTAGTAATGACTGTGTCTCCCTTCCTTCATCTGCTGCTGAAATGTAAAACCTGACAATTTATAATGACCACAGACAAGATAAAGATCCCCACCTCACATCAGGACTACAAGATCCCAGGTACTTTCAGTTGCATCACATCTAATGTGGTGTACCTAATTATATGTACTAAATGTCCAACTGGGGGTCTGTATGTGGGAGAGACAGGGCAAAAATTGAGAACAAGGATGAATTCTCATCGCCACACAATAAGAGAAAAAAGAATGGATCTACCTGTGGCAAAACATTTTTGTATGCCTGATCACAGCACCACACACATGAAATTACTGGTACTGAAAAATATTTAGACTTGAGAGTCCTCAGTGGTTGATACCTTTTAATGGCTAACTGAAAAGATGGTAACAAATTGCAAGCTTTCGAGACTACTCCGGTCTCTTCATCAAGTCTAAATATTTTTCTATCTACTGGCTAACACGGTACGAAGATACACATCTTTCCTATATGGTACTGAAAAGTAATTTCACTTCTCAGAGACACAGGAGAGTCTCTGAATATAAACTCATGATGACCTTTGACACTCTCAGTGCAGGAAAGAACATGTCGCATGGATTTATGTCTTTCTACATCAATTAAGGAATTTGCTCCAAAGAACCTTGTGGGGGCATCAATAAACATTACCAGACCCCAATCAGAGGGCAATAAACTTTCACACTCCTTATCTATGAACTGTTCCAATATTTATGTTCATCTCTATCTCCCATAATGACAGTTCTGCTTCACGTCACTTGTCTTATCTATTGCATGGTTTCTGTGCTGTGTTGTGTATAAATATGTGATTCTTCAGATTTTGTATTAGTCTTTGCCTGATGAAGAGACCTGAGTAGTCTCGAAAGCTTGCAATTTGTTACCATCTTTTCAGTTAGCCATTAAAAGGTATCAACCACTGAGGACTCTCAATTCTAAATATTTTTCTATCTACTGGCTAACACGGTACAAAGATATACATCTTTACTGTATCCTTCAGGGCTAATCACTGAGCCACCGTGCTGCCCCAACAATGTCTTGGTAGGTTTGTAGTTGTGCCATACGCCAACCATTTTTGGATGAAGGATTGAACAGTGCTACAAAAGATGTTCAGAACCTGGACTTTTGTGTGTATATATATATATATATATATATATATATATATATATATATATATATATATATATATATATATATAATATACTACATTACACAAGTACAGACCAAAAGTTTGGACACACCTTCTCATTCAAAGATTTTTCTGTATTTTCATGCTATGAAAATTGTAGAATCACACTGAAGGCATCAAAACTATGAATTAACACATGTGGAATTATACATTAGACTTTACAAAAAAGTGTGAAACAACTGAAAAGAGGTCTTATATTCTAGGTTCTTCAAAGTAGCCACCTTTTGCTTTGATTACTGCTTTGCACGCAGAAAAGGTGAACGGCTGGACTCTACATGCCTGGTTCCCACCGTGAAGCATGGAGGAGGTGGTGTGATGGTGTGGGGGTGCTTTACTGGTGACACTGTTGGGGATTTATTCAAAATTGAAGCGGTGAGCGGTCCAGCTCACCCCAAACCATCTCGATTGGGTTCAGGTCTGGTGACTGTGGAGGCCAGGTCATATGGCGTAGCACCCCAACACTCTCCTTCTTGGTCAAAAAGCCCTTACACAGCCTGGAGGTGTGTTTGGGGTCATTGTCCTGTTGAAAAATAAATGATGGTCCAACTAAACGCAAACCGGATGGAATAGCATGCTGTTGCAAGATGCTGTGGTAGCCATGCTGGTTAAGTATGCCTTCAATTTTGAATAAATCACCAACAGTGTCACCAGCAAAGTCACCCCCACATCATCACACCACCTCCTCCATGCTTCACGGTGGGAACCAGGCATGTAGAGTCCATCCGTTCACCTTTTCTGCGTGCAAAGCAGTAATCAAAGCAAAAGGTGGCTACCATGAAGAACCTAGAATATAAGACATATTTTCAGTTGTTTCACACTTTTTTGTAAAGTGTAATTTCCACATGTGTTAATTCATAGTTTTGATGCTTCCAGTGTGATTCTACAATTTTCATAGCCATGAAAATACAGAAAAATCTTTGAATGAGAAGGTGTGTCCAAACTTTTGGTCTGTACTGTAGATATATATATATATTAATATATATATATAATATAAAAGCTTAACCTTACTTTAGTCTTCTCAACAACTTAATCCCCGACCTGTCTGATGTGTTCCTTTGCTTTCATGATGCGGTCTCAAATAAATCTGAACAGAACAACTGTAGTTACACAGAGAATAAACTGCTGAGGTGAGCTCGATTCGCTATTTATGTGACTTCTGGAGGCAATAGGTTTTATTTAGGAGTGTCAGACTGCAGGGGATTGAAAACAAATGCACGTCACAATTTTCAGCTTTATATTTTTAAAATAATTTGAAAACCATGCATCATTTCCTTTACACTTCACAAATACTGATTACTTTGTGTTGATATAGCAAATAAAATCCCAATAAAATACATTTAAACATGTGGGTCAAATGTGAAAGTCTACGAGGTATGACTACTATTCCAAGGCACTGTATATTTATTAGCTTATTAAAGGGTTGTCCGGTCCAAATCGATAAGTCTTCAGTCACTCCGTGTGACTGCAAGCTTATGAATAGTACCCCCAGCGCACGCACTGTAGGGATTTGCCGGTTTCTGAACCGGGACCGGAAGGTATCGCTCTCCATACAGTTGTATGGAGAGAGGCCATGCCGTCTAGTCGTCCACGCCCACTGGCCGGGAGTATGTATAACTCATACATACCCTCCAGACTTGGGCCAGAAATCAGTGAATACCCACAGCGCACAGAGCATGAGCTGGGGGGGTTTATAAGCCAGCAGTCACAGAGTGACTGCAGACTTATTGATTTGGACTGGACAACCCCCTTAATAAGAGTGGATGTTATATATACACATTATTATTTATCTTAAAATGGTGCGATAAAAAAACAAAAAAACAAGTTGCAGCTTTCGAAGTACAGAGATGAAAAAAAAAGTCAAAGCTGGATGCATCATTAAAGATGTGCTGTGAGAATAAAATAAAAAACATCACTAGCATTTGCTTTTTTTTCCTTCTAAATCAGTTAACTTCCCCAATCCCATAGATACTGAATGGAGCAGCTATCGCCTACACTCAAACAAGGGACATGGAATCCCATTTGTGTGACCTTTTCAGAGTTTCAATGATGGAACCACAATCATTAGAAATAGGCGAACCCGAACAGTAAAGTTCGGTGTCCGTACCAAACTCCTACTGTTCAGGCAAGGACTACGAACATGGACTTCACCAGGAAGTTTGTGTTAGGCTGCGGTTCCCACGCTGTGAAATGACAGCGTAAGCCCGCAGCCATGATCGGAGGTAAACAGTTTACCTCTGGTCATGGGCGTCGGCTGATTGGACTACTGCTCACATCAGCTGCTGCTAATAACAGCGAGAGCAGGCGCGCTGATGAGAGTATTCATCAGCTGGCGCCGGCACTCTAAATAAATAATGCAGAGGCGAGCTCACCACAGTTGACTGGGAGAAATTTCTCATTTCTCCCAGTGAACTCTGAGCTTAGCATTGCACCGTGACACTCTTTCTCACTGTAGTAGCGGTGATTTCACCGAGGTCACCGCTATCCAGGGACCTGACTGGGAACGTAGCCTCAATGACCTGCGGTAACCTCGATGACGTCACCGCTAGTCACCGATGCTGCGCTCGCAGCATCTCATTCACCAGTGGTTCTCAGCCTGGACAGTCACTTCTTGGCACCGTCCAGGTTGAAAACTGTTTATCCCAGACATGGATTACACCGTGGGAAAGAACAACGAACAGGTGAGGGATATGGTTATTTTTTATTTATTACAGGAGATGGGGGCTTCAATGTAATGGGCGTTATACTCACCTGTTTAGTATTAAAAAAAAAAAAAATCCTTGTTATTTTTTTAAATAAAACACATTATTTTGCTGTGTGTTTATTTACAATACAACTATAGGATTAGTAATGGAGAGGCGTCTTATAGACGCCTCTCCATTACTAAGCCGTGGGCTTGACGCCACCGGACAATGCAAAGGTGACATCAACCCCACAAATATGAACCCAACTTGCCACTGCCACAAGGAAAGTGGGAAGAGCTGGGCAACGCATCATAATTGGTGCATCTAATAGATGCGCCTCTTCTGGGCGACTGTGGGCTACTATTTTTAGGCTGGGGGCCAATATCCATGGCAGTAGTCCCATCAGATGACGCCAGTGACCGGAGGTAAACTTTTTACCTCCGATCACAGCTGCAGGCTCATGCTGTCATTTGACAGTGTGAGAACCGCGGCTGTCTGACCAGCAGTAATGATTTTACCGCCGATCAGAGGCAGTGTTTACCGTGCTGCCATACACATGACAGCGTGGCAAACACTGGATGTTCGGGCCCCCCATTTAAGTGAATAGGGTCAGGGTTTTGGTACTGCTCATCCGAACCCGGGCATCCAGGAGTCCACCCTTCTCTAAGAATAATACATTTAAGGCTGGCGTCACTCTACCATATAACACGGCTTACTGCTATGTGATAAAACATCGCATAGCACTCGACCCAGTGTTACTATGGAGCAGCTCAGATCTGTGATTATTTCCTCATGTATGTGTAAATGTTTTTTAAAAATTTTTTTTAAAGTGGGGTGGGGTTTGTTTTATGACATTTACCTTACAAAAAAGATAACCTTGTAACTTTGTTCTAAATGTCAGTTATGGTATGGTCACATTAATACAGTTTTTGTTGTCCAACTACTATATTTCATTCGCCATATTCAGAACGCTAGAACTTATTTCTCAGTTAAAACATTTGTGGATTTGTGTGAGGGCTTGAGTTTTGCAGATTGAGCTGTATATATTATTGGTACTATTTTGAGGCTCATACGATTTTCTGATCTCTTTTTATTCCATTGTTTTGTGAGGTGAGGACAAGTATCCAAAAAAAACAACAATTCATCCATTTCAATTATTTTTTAAATTTCAGATCCAGCATTCATTGTAGAGGATAAACATTTTATTGCTATATTTGGACAATCACACAGGAAGCAATACCAAATTTGTTACATTGATAACATTATGTTTAGGGATATGGGAAAAGAGGTTTATATTTTTGTTGTTATACTTATTATATCATGTTTGCTGCAGTGACAATTCTGAGATTGATATGTGTACTAAGGTGCCAAACAAGTGCCCGGTTGCCATGAAGAATGCCATTTACTATCACATCAAGGTGGAGGGGGACAATAGGCAAATGAGTGGACGCCCTTCATATTTACTGCCTTTTAAATGCCTCCATCAGGCTTGACGATACAATCTGTGAAGATAAACTGCTCCACCTAGTGCAGGCACCCGGAGCTGCATGGCATGGGCTTAGCTCCTGAGCTTGCCCCATACATGTACACAGTGCACATCCACCATATGGCTATGAATGTGTAAATTACCTTGTTAAAAAGCTTAACAGGAGCAGCTATGGATCCAGTTTCCCTGAGGTAGTCAAACCATTTGAAAGGTAGTTTTGCGTAGCCTGGAAAATAAATAATTAGCAGTCATCTTGTCTGGGCTGGCAATCACCGTGCATAAGGCAATTTTTCAATCTAGCAAATTTAGGTTAATCAATTACTTAAAAAATGTCAAATTCACATTTGAAAATGCTACGCGAGAACACATTTCACATCTCTGATTATACACTCCACAACAGTGACATTGCAACACCAAGGAGAAAAAGCCATAGAACTATGGAACACCGAATAAATTAATGTTAATGATATGAAAATGATGAAAAAAAATTAAGCAAGATATTTAAAATATCTAGATTTCTTCAGTATAGAGTATTAGCGCCACATGCAGAAATTTCCACAATTACATGCCTTGGCTGCCATCAATGAGGTTATTAATGGCTGTCTGAGGAATGTTTGGCCATGCTGAGTGTACTTGGGTAGGCAAATAATCAAGATCCACTGATGGCAGCTCCTTTAAATGCCACGATTACATATTAGATGTGCTTTATAGGAAATAAGACCAGAGATGCTGCAAGGGATGATAGCACATTTAAGCCACGCTGGCTAATCACAGTACCATGAGCAACATGTGGCCTGGTGAGATAGTGGAAAATTGGATGCATCTCTGGTTTCACTGCCTAATCAGTATAATGTCAACCTTTCCGTCTACCTGGAATAGAGACTACAAGGGTCCGGCTACCGTACATTTGCCATGTCGTATTATATTCTCAGGAGTAGGACCAATGGCAGATTCCCTCAAGAGGGCCTTTAGCAGTGAAAGCCCAAACACAGGGGCTACACTTAGACCAGAATGCAGGTCTTTCCACTTCAGCAATGAGTCACAGTTTTGTACTGGATGCAGAAAAAGCTGGAGATTGGTCTAGTGGTCATTCCAGGTGCCATAACAGCACAGCGTTACATCGATTTGGTGGTGAAATCAGTGGTACGGCCATTTCCAGAGTGTACAGGAGCATTCTTTCAACATTAAAACCCCCAGCCGTATGTTGCCAATTCTACTGTGAGCAGCCTGCACGGCCTAAACAAGTTATCTTGACCTGCATCATCTCTGGACTTGTCTCCAATTGAGCACATCTGGGGCATTATTGGTCGCCAATTGCAATGAGAGCTGCCAACAGCAGAGCGTGATGATTGGTGAGCCCAAGAGCATTCAGTGTGCAGGAACATTCCTCAGACCACCATTAATAACCCCATAGCATGCCAGGCAAGTGGCACCCACACTCGATGAATCCAGAGGTTTCCATTTTTTTTTCTCCATCATTTGCATATCATTAACAGGTCTATCAATCCTGTGATCTCCATAATTCCATAACTTTTCCTTCTTGGTGTTGTAATGTCAGTGTGGATTGCATTTTTAGATGCACACAAGCAATAGAGGATACAATGCAGTGCTCACCAATTCCTTTATAATACATTTTATTCCACAAAGCCAAAAAGTAGGAAAGTTGGATGCATGCATGACTGAGTTCACTGATGGGTCTGCCGCTCCCTAGAAGTACTTGCAGAACAGTGCCTTTATACATTTCGCTTTGTTGGACTTCTAGCTTTAGAAGTACATACAGTTATGACTGCAGCCAGCCCCTATACCACAGCACATAACTGACATGACGGGAACTAATATTGATGATGCATGAACCACCATCACTAGAATATACAGTTTTATTTAAGTCTATAAACAACCTATCAACAGTAGATAAAAGCCATTGAGGCAGATTTTTTTCTTCCTTGAAGGGATTTTCTCTAGATGAATAAGAAGTCAGTTCAGACCATCAACGTGACTATGCTACTAGTCTGAATTGTTGTCTCTCCCAGGCTGCTAGTGGTGTGGGCAACGCTCCTGGCCGTGACAGCGGAAGCTCAGCTATAAATTACGTAGTGCTCCCGGCGGCGATCGCACGGGCATAGTTCCTGTACCCCCGCAATCGCCATGATGCAAGTTAATGTCATAGGTCGTGAACCCCTATTCGACCATGACAAAATTATGTCAAAGGTCATGAAGGTGTTAAAAGTGTTGTCCACCTTTGGGGATTTTTTTTTCTTACTTAAATACATGCAATTGGGGCTAAAAATCCTTTATGCAATTGGGTTTCACTAAAAATGTTGCACTATTTGCCGCCAATATCCGCTGTATTACACTGTCTATTGCTGGCAGAGGAAGGAGTTAAAGTTGGCCACTTCATCTTTACTTTATCAGATGTGTTGCGAACAAGGACATCGTGTACACCTACTATTATATAGGTATGACCGGTTTTCCTCCTGCTCTAGTTCGTGCAGCTTTTCTTGTAGACCACACAGCTCTACAGTCCATACAGTGGCTGCTGGTGGAGGAGCATGTGACCGGGACCTGTCCATCAGTGTTCTCCAATAGAAAAGCAGCTTACTAATGTGAGGTTTTCTATTGGAGGACACTGATGGACAGGTTTGTTCACATGCTCCTCCACCAGCAGCCATTATATGGACAGGAAAGCTGCACTAACAAGAGCAGGATAAGAACCCGTCATATATACGTACAGTATATAATAGTAAGTGCCAAAAATCAGGTCCCCAACACATCTGTTACAGTAAATCTAATGTGGCCAACCTTTTTACCCCTCTATGTAGCCAGCAATAGACCATGTAATACAGGGCTAAAGGAGGCAAACTGATGATGAATGATTTTTAGCCCCAACTGCATGCATTTAAGAAAGAAAAAAATCCATAAAAGGTGAAAACCCACATTAACAAAAATCTGAGCCACTTTACTTCAAAACCCACATATCAGCATGCTGTGACTGCTAGGCTTAAGCTCACCCTTCACAAGACATCAATTTCCACCCACCAGTCTGCATATACTATAGTGGAAACGTGGCCACATTCAGACCTAAACTGAAGTGTACAGAAAGCACAGAGCTGGGAAACGCTAACAGGTCGGACCAGGCCCCCCAGCCCAACACAGAGTCTTACCTCGTGGTGGAGTTAGTTCAATCTTGTTAATTTCACAGAAACCAACAGGGAATATTGAGGGGGATAACGCATGGTAACAAAACCAGTCTGAGCCATCTGCTGCTTCCGAGCCATCAATTCCTATCATTAGGTAGCCCTCTGCCAAAACCTTAATAAAGAAACGCAAGAAAAGTATTGAAAATACTAGCTAGCAAAGGTTGGAGCACTGGAGCAAACATGGTCAATTTTCTCTGCTTCCGGCTGACTAGGATAAAGGTGAATAGCAGGACTGTTGCTAATCTTGTGGACAGTATTTTTACTTCTGGACACATCTACCTTTATTACTCACCTTTCTAATGGTTGCTACACATATTGCAGAAAGGTTTAGGGGATCAATAGCTTCCAGTTTCATCCCTTCTTTGAACCATTCAGAGCTCTGGTCAACATCTTTGACCTAGGAACAATAATACAAAAAATAGTCAATGTATTGCTACAGTATCCATTATATTACATCAGTTTCTTCTCAAATTTAAAAGATCATTTGGGCAAGTCACAAAATCCTCTTTTCTTCCATTAAGAAAAAAAATATTTTAGTGTGCAAAAATAATAAACACACGATTGATGTGTTGCTAAATGACACAGTAGGCAAAAGAGATTTCTGGGAGTAAAACATTGTTGGCTTTTCCTAACAGTAGGCCACCAATGTTGGATTGGAGGGGGTCCGACCTGCCACTTGGCTGAATGAGCAGAGTTGCAGTCCTAGAAAATTACAGCTACAGACGAGCCACTAACTTGAGAAAACAAAAAGTAACATCTTTGGAATGAGGGTAGAACTCATTTTATTTCTTTTTTAAAGCTAGATTTTTCATTTATCAGTGGCGTCCAGACAGTTTTTAAGCCAAGCAGTGCACCATCCATAGCAGGTTTAGCTTTTGTTACCTGATCCGGCTCCAAAACCAATCCGATTTAATAACTGATGCACTGTATAAACGGAAAGATCCTAAAGCATAATGTCGGATCAGCACCTAAATTAGTTTTCCTCTGGTGTCCCTTGTATCACAGTAGAGAGGAAAAAAAAGCTGAATGGCCTCAAACAGCTGTAATCAAAATTATTCAAACCTCATTGCAAATTAAGTTTAATTGCAAAAGGTTTCTTAAAGAGTACTCAAACTCTAGTGCTACTTATTGGAAGTAGCAATATAGACTCTTAACGAGCCTTGCCACATGACTTAGGATAAAGGCCAAACCAGACAAATGTTTCAGGTTGTTTGATCCTCATCAGTGCAAAACAAGATGTCTGATTTGGATGGATGAGAGGGCTCTGGACAGGTGTCTAAAAGGGAAAATCTCGGATTGTGGAAAGTGCCAACCTGGCATATGAGTCTTCTTACACCAGCTTGGTACTCGCCATAACGAGAGGCATTACCCCCACTTAGCAAAATGTACAAACTTTCTGATGTTTGGAATAAACAAGTATACAAGAACAATTTAAAGTATTTCAACTCCACTAACATAAGTGATTTCTCCAAATTTAAGATAAAATTCCACGTGTAATGACTACTGCAGTCTCAGAATTATTCACCTCCTTCATGACAAGCGTCTTTAGCACCTGGTAGAGCAAACTTTGGCTGTTCGGACATGCAGCAAAAGTGACACCAGCTTTTGGCAACATGCCTGAAGAATCTTGGCCTATTCCTCAAGACAGTGGTCCAAAAGTGAACCGACACAAAATAGTAAACTCATTGAATGTTTCCAGAGACACAGTTGTAAACATAGTTTGCTAGTGCAAAGCTAAAGGAACACTGGTTGCACCATATGCAAGTGGCAGAAAGAAGAAGCAATCACTGATTCCTGAGGATTCAGGTAGTCAAATAATTTAACCCCTTCACCCCAAGGGTGGTTTGCACGTTAATGACCGGGCCAATTTTTATAATTCTGACCACTGTCTCTTTATGAGGTTATAACTCTGGAACGCTTCAACGGATCTTCGCGATTCTGAGACTGTTTTCTCGTGACATATTGTACTTCACGTTAGTGGTAAAATTTATTCGATATACCTTGCGTTTATTTTCTAAATAAACGCAAATATGGCAAAAATTTTGAAAATTTTGCAATTTTCAAACTTTTAATTTTTTTTTCCCTTAAAACAGAAAAATAAGTCACACAAAATAGTTAAGAAATAACATTTCCCACATGTCTACTTTACATCAGCACAATTTTGGAACCAAAATTTTTTTTTGTTAGGAAACTATAAGGGTTAAAAGTTGACCAGTGATTTCTCATTTTTACAACAAAAATTACAAAGCCATTTTTTTAGGGACCACCTCACATTTGAAGTCACTTTGACGGGTCTATATAGCAGAAAATACCAAAAAGTGACACCATTCTAAAAACTGCACCCCTCAAGGTACTCAAAACCACATTCAAGAAGTTTAATAACCCTTCAGGTGCTGCACAGGAGCTGAAGCAAAGTGGAAGGAAAAAATTAATATTTAACTTTTTAGCCACAAAAATGATCTTTTACAAACTTTTTTTTATTTTCACAAGGGTAAAAGGAGTAAATGGGCAGATAAAGTTGTTGTGCAATTTCTCCTGAGTACGCCAATACCCTATATGTGGGGGAACCACTGTTTGGGCGCATGGCAGAGCTCGGAATGGAAGGAGCGCCGTTTGACTTTTTCCAACCAAAATTGGCTGGAATTGAGATTGGACGCCATGTTGCATTTGGAGAGTCCCTGATGTGCCTAAACAGTGGAAACCCCCCACAAGTAACACCATTTGGGAAACTAGACCCCCTAAGGAACTTATCTAGATCTTTGGTGAGCAATTTGAACCCCCAAGTGCTTCACACAAGTTTATAACGTAGAGCCGTAAAATTAAAAAAATCATATTTTTTCCACAAAATTGATCTTTTCACCCCAATTTTTATTTTCCCAAGGGTAACAAGACTCCAAAAGTTATTGTGCAATTTGTCCTGAGTACGCTGATACCCCATATGTGGGGGTAAACCACTGTTTGGGTGCATGGCAGAGTTTGGAAGGGAAGGAGCGCGTTTGACTTTTTCAACGCAGAATTAGCTGGATGCTATGTCGTGTTTGGAGAGCTCCTGATCTGCCTAAACAGTGGAAACCGACCACAAATGACACCATTTTGGAAACTAGACCCCTCAAGGAACTTATCTAGATGTGTAGTGAGCACTTTGAACCCCAAAGTGCTTCACAGAAGTTTATAACGTACAGCGGTAAAATAAAAAATCTTTTTTTTTTTTTTACAAAAATGATTTTTTTCGCCCCCAATATTTTATTTTCACAAGGGTAACAGGAGAAATTGGACCCCAAAAGTTGTTGTCCAATTTGTCCTGAGTACGCCGATACCCAATATGTGGGAGTAAACTACTGTATGGGCGCACGTCGGGGCTCGGAAGGGAAGTAGTGACGTTTTGGATTGCAGACTTTGATGGAATGGTCTGGGGGCGTCATGTCGCATTTGGAGAGCCCCTGATGCGCCTAAACAGTGGAAACCCCCCACAAGTGACCCCATTTTGGAAAATAGACCCCACAAGGAACTTATCTAGAAGTGTGGTGAGCGCTATGAAGCCCCAAGTGCTTCAGAGAAAATTTATAAGATACAGCCGTAAAAACAAAAAAAATCATTTTTTTTTTACAAAAATGATTTTGTCACCCCCAGTTTTTTATTTGCCCAAGGGTAACAGAAGAAATAGGACAAACTGCACAATAACTCTTGTGGTCCAGAGTACGCTGATACCCCATATGCGGGGGTAAACTACTGTTTGGGCGCATGGCAGAGCTCAGAAGTGAAGGAGCACCGTTTGACTTTTTCAACGCAGAATTGGCTGGAATTGAGATCAGACGCCATGTCACATTTGGAGAGCCCCTGATGTGCCTAAACAGCAGAAACCCCCCAATTCTAACTCCAACCCTAACCCCAACACACCCCTAACCCTAGTCCCAAACCTAACCACAAACCTAACCCTAACACACCCCTAACCCTAATCCTAACGTTAGCGCCAACCCTAACCCTAACTTTAGCCACAACCCTAACCCTAACGGGAAAATGGAAATAAATACATTTTTTTAATTTTATTATTTTTCCCTAACTAAGGGGGTGATAAAGGGGGGTTTGATTTACTATTTGTAGCGGGTTTTTGTGATTGGCAGCTATCACGCTAAAAGACGCTTTTTATTGCAAAAAGTAGTTTTTTGCATCACCACATTTTGAGAGCTATAATTTTTGCATATTTTGGCCCACAGAGTCATGTGAGGTCTTATTTTTCGCGGGACGAGGTGACGTTTTTATTGGTACCATTTATGACCACGTGACATTTTTTGATCGCTTTTTATTTCGATTTTTGGGAGGTTAGAATGAACAAAAATCAGCAATTCATGAATTTCTTTTGGGGGAGGTGTTTATACCGTTCCACGTGTGGTAAAATTGATAAAGCAGTTTTATTCTTCGGGTCAGTACGATTACGGCGATATCTCATTTATATCTTTTTTTATGTTTTGGCGCTTTTATAGAATAAAAACAATTTTATATAAAAAAATCATTATTTTTGCATCGCTTTATTCTGCGAGCTATAACTTTTTTATTTTTTCACTGATGATGCTGTATGACTGCTCGTTTTTTGCGGGACAAGATGAACGTTTTCAGCGGTACCATGTTTATTTATATCGGTCTTTTTGATCGCGTGTTATTCCACTTTTTGTTCGGCGGTATGATGATAAAGCATTGATTTTTTTGCTTAGCTTTTTTTTTTTTTTTTTAAGGGGTTCGCTAAAGGGGTTAACTAGTGGGACAGTTTTATAGGGGGGGTTGTTACGGATGCGGCGATACCAAATATGTGTACTTTTATTGTTTTGTTTTTTTTATTACAGGAAGAAATGAATTTATTGGGGAATATTTTTTTTTTTTTTTATGATTTTTTTTTACCACTTTTTATTTTTTTTACTTTTTTACTTTGTCCCAGGGTGGGACATCACAGTATTTTAGCAGATCGCTGGTGTGACAGTGTGCACAGCACTCTGTCATACCTGCGATCGCTCTGGCAGTGCTGCAGGCTTCTCAGTGCCTGCTCTCAGCATGCACTGAGGAAGCCGCCTCCCTGCAGGACCCCGGCGCCATCTTGGATCCGGGGACCTGGAGGGAGGACGGACCCTCGGAACAGCGCGACACATCGCGCTGCTCTGAGGGTCTCAGGGGAGCGCGCAGGGAGCCCCCTTCCCTGCGCGATCCTCCCCTGTGCCCCCGGTACAACCGCGATCATGTTTGATCGCGGTGTGCCAGGGGTTAATGTGCCGAGAGCGGTCCGTGACCGCTCCTGACACATAGTGCTGGGTGTCAGCTGTGATAAACAGCTGACACCCGGCCGCGATCAGCTGCGCTGATCGCATATGATGTACTATTCCGTCCATGGGAATTAGGTCCAGGGTCACATGGACGGAATAGTACGTCTGATGGAATAAAGGGGTTAAAGTAACCACAAGAGACCTGTAGTGAGCTTTGGCGGCAGCAGACACCAGATTTCACTTTACACAGCAAGGCTCGTGCTAAAAGAGGAAGGTCTCCATGGCCTAAAGAGAAGTCGGCTCCAATATGCTCAAAAACATAAAACCAGCTTTCTTGCTCAATTCTCTCATTGGTGTCTCTTATTTCTCGATCTTTAGGAATGTTATGTTATTGTTTTCACTATACCTTAAATTGTATAATACGAATCGTTTATTTGCAATATTACTGTACTAAAGGGTTGCATCCCTTCATATATTCTGGCTAATATGTTGCTAGACATTCATCTTGTGTATGTTATGTTTGTTACCTCTGTCCCTTCCCCTTTACTTACCTTGCTTATCCCCCCCCCCCCCCCCCACTCTTCCCTACTTTCTCCTTCCCCTGTTAAAATCCAATAAAAATATTGAAAACAAAACCATAAAACCAAGGCTCAACAGTTTTGGGATTCTGTTTTGTGAAGTGATTAAACAAAACTGGACCTTTTCATGCCTATAGATATTTGGTAGGACAGGAAAAGGAAGAATGAAGAATACCCTCAAAATAACACCTGGCCTACAGTGAGACAGCTCATTGATACTCTGGAAATCTGTAATATGTGGAGGGCAAGAAGGAGTCAATCAGGTAGCAGGAAACCCTAGGAGAAAACATCATGGTCAGTGAAGAAGCTGAAGCTTGAGTCCTTAAACCTTCTAATAGGACAATAATAACAAGCATACCTCAACGTCCACCAAGACTGTTTTGAAAGAAGTCCTGGAATAGTCTGGTGACTGCAACGGCTACTCCAGACTTGAATCTATAGCAAATGTTTGGTTGGCTTTGAAGAAGCTGCTTTCAGGAAGCAAACTGAAGTATTAGTGAACTGGAAACTAGAGATGAGCGACTTTGGTCGAGTCGGGTTTCGGACCACCCGACTTTACCAAAAGGCGAGTGGACGAAATTGGTCCGACTAGCGGCACAAAAGTCGGGAGTTCCGACCGAAACCCGACCCCAATGCAAGTCAATGGGGAATAAAAGTCGACAGAGTGGAGGACAGTCTCGACCAAAGTCGCTCATCTCTACTGGAGACCATTGTACATGTGGAGTGGGACAAGATTCCTCAGGAACACTGCTATAAGCAGGTGTATGGCTGTACACCACGTTTGCAGCAGGTCATAACAGCCAAAATGCTCTACTAAAAGGGGTGAATAACTCTGAGCCTGTAGAAGTCACAAAAGTGCCATTTTTAATAGAATTTGGAGAAACCACTTGTTATATTAGTTGTGTTGAGCATTTAAAAAATGTTGGTTCATTGGCTTACTGCACATCGCAGAAATATTTTACATTTTCCTTAGTTATGAGTTAGGCCTCATTTCTGTACAGTTGTAGTCAACGGTATGGAGACAAGGCTAAAGAACTTAACTTTCAGATGAGTTTTTAGAATAAGCCATCATCATGTGAAGTACATGAGGCGAGTGTGCGCCAGGTTGAACATTTATGCAAAAAGATAAGCAGACAGCCCACTGGACTGAAAGTTTAAATGATGAAAACATTGGTTAAACTAAATTTTATCTCGGAAAAGTATATAACCAATCCGCTCTTTAAGATGGTGCTTGAAGATTGGACTGCATTTACATGGTGACATGTTCCTTTTAAAGGGAGTCTGTCAACACCGAATGACTGGCGATCGGTGCCCTCTTGGGAATGATGCAGCATATACATTTAGAGGTATATATTTACCTTTTTAAATAAATGGGCAGGGGCATCATAATGGGATTCCTGTTTCTTTAATATATCTATGAGATAAAATAAAGCAGTGCATTGAAAGTCTAGAATTACCAAAGCACATGATCCAATAAAAACATAGTGGCATAAGTTGTAATTCTGCATACCTGATCTCTTAAAGCGATGAGCCTATACTTCGAGACCAACCAATGTGATGAATGAGGGGGCTATACATGTGACACCAGAAGTCATCTGTTTTGTCTTCACTTTCCTCATACACAAGTCGTAATCTACCTCCTATGACTGTGTCTACCACAGCAACCCGCATCCGGCAAAGATGTGTTTTGTCCACTACTTCTACCTTCATTAAAGGCTTGAATGGATACTGCATACTATCTGATACCTACAAAAAATAATACCGTATATAAACACAAAAAAACAAGACAATGGCACTGGTGTGAATAAAAGAAATGAGAAATTCAATTAAAAGGACTCAAGAACAAACCATGTCTGTAACCCCTGTAGCCAGTTCAGGGGGTATAGCTCTGGGATCGCCGTCTCGGGTAGACGGAGTGGCATAAAAGAGTCCAAGCACCGACAGCAGTACTGTGTAAATTGGTGGCAACCAGTTTTTATTAAAGTCCACAGCAACAAACATAAACCAAACCATAAAACAAAGTCCTAAGCCTGGCAGGCTGCTAGCTAGACACAGTTAGTTCCCTCACTACCATGGTCTAGGCTCTAACAGCCTGGCCAAAACAACACAGATTTTGTAATTACCAGAGCTTGGCTTCCAGGAGACGCCAGCAGCGTCTGAAGCCAGATTCAGACTGAGAGCCCCGTCTGTGAAACTCAACCACCTACTTCGGGCTGCTTAATTGGACAGCTGAGTGCACTCAGGGTTGGGCTGCAAGCCTGTACTGGATGGGGAGTGGAGTGAACGTCGCTCTGCCAACCTACCTTCACTCCTACATTCCTCATGCCACCCAGCTAAGAAACCTGGGCGAGATGTACACCCCGTCCAGTACACACCCCTTCACTGTCTTACACCCCCCTTCCAATGGGTGATTTTCTAATTTTTGTGCTTTAAGCCTTAACTTTATTTTTCCACCGACATACAGGACCAGTTCTACTTTTGAATGACATCATTCATTTTATTATGTGATGTACTGTAGTGAGGAGTGAAAGTGCTTGGATAACGTTTTATATGAGCATCTGGGAGTGCTCGTATATTATGTTCGAGTCCCTGCTGGCTGCACAATTGCCTGTTTGTTAGGAAATCTCCACGTGTTCAGTCTAACAGCCACAAAACATGCAGCCGCAGGGACTCAAACATAATATACGAGCACTCCATGATGCTCTTATAATACCCGAACATGTTCAGATAAGACTTATCCGAGCATGTTCGCTCATCACTAATGTACTGGATAGCCGGAAAATACAAGTGTTGAGAAAAAAAAAAATCAGAAAAAAACCACCCTAATTTTATTTTACTTTTTTTTTTTTTATTTATTGCTTTATAGGGTAAAAATTACCTGGCTATAGGATTACGGTTATATCAAACATGCACAGTTTTTTTTTATTTAGTGGTGAGAAAAAAAAAAAAAAAAAAAAGAGAAAATTTTTATTGATACTGTTTTGGGTAGATATGATATTTTGATCACCACTTAAAACATATTTTTGCACTACTGCAGCGGCAAAAAAAAATCCCACAATCCTGGAGGTTCGATATTAATCAAATTGGATTAATTTGATAGTTTTAAAGTTAGTTCTTTCACAAACATTAAGCTCTATCATTTGTGTATTTTTTTTAAACTACTTACCGTAATTTTTAAAATGGAGGAAAAAGGGGTTGGCCTTTGTAGACTGACAAGACATGTTTGCCGGTCAGTGGCCATTTAGTAGCCTATCATTTAATGCTGTATGTTGTACAGTATAAATGGGCCTTTAGATACAAATCCCAAAATTCTAGCTTTCAAAAAGCTAGATCAATAGTCTAAATATAATATGAGGGATGTAGAAAGTAAAGATTCACGTCCTGATTCTGTGTGGGCATGTTAAATAATGAGAGAGTGTTAAAGGAGTATTCCCATCTCCAAAATCCTATCCCAATATGTAGTAGGTGCAATAATATTATTACTATTCATTAATAATAATAATATCAGCAAATACCTCCAATTAGAAAGGTAGTATACTATTTCTGATTCGCTAAGTCTCTTTCCTCATGTGCAGGTTTTGCAGGACCTAACGCGTCCATGGTTATGACTAGAGTTGAGCGAAACAGGTCGGTCAGATTCAAAAGTCGCCGACTTCCGCCAAACGAAACCTGACCATAGCGTGCAGTCGGCCATGCAACGTCGACCCCAGCGCCCAAGTCGGTATTCCCATAATGCTTGTAGGCGCCTTTTTTCAGCCAATGAGCAAGGACGTACACTGTGGGCAACGAGATGACATGTGCAGCGGTCACCACCATCTTTGAGAAGGGCATTGCAGTGATTGGCTTGCTTTGGGGGGCATTAGTGTCTATAAAAGCCCTGAGCGCCGACCTCCATTTTACTTCTGCCGATATTAACAGTAGGGAGAGGTTGCTGACGCTGTTTATCAGTAGGGAGAGAGTTAGGGCTGGAAAGAGAAGTTCTTCTGTGCTTGTGCTGATAGCAATTGTGCTGTACAGTTAAGAGTATGCCACACTAAGCGAGATCGCTAACGAGATCACTAAAACGTCACTATTTAGCGATCTCGTTAGCGACCTCGTTGTGTGTGGCATGTAGCAACGATGTGGCCCCTGCTGTGATGTCGCTGATCGTTCACTAGCGTTCTGGACCGTTTTTTGATCGTTGGCGTCCCGCTGGTGAGCCTATATCGCTGTGTTTGGCACCTTTTGCGAACGACGAGCGACCTAGTTTGTGACGCATATGACTGTTTTGCGTCACGGACTGGATCGCAATATCTGTAAGTTCTCTTTTGCGTCACAGAGAGGATCGCAGAAGTTGCAAAGCAGGCTAGCAGGACGCAGAGAGCAGGAGCGATGCTGGAAATTCCTATGAATCTGAAGCGCTCAGTACATGCTAATGACAAATCCTAACGACCGCCAAAGTCGTTAAAGAGATCGCTGACCGCTGATGAGTAGTTTATGAGATCTCCTGTTTGGCAGCTACTAGCGAACTAAAAGAAATCACACCAACGATCTCGTTAGCTTGCGTCGTTATCGAGATCGCTAACGAGATCGCTAAGTGTGGCAGTACCTTTAGTGTGCAGTGACAGGGGAGGATTTTTTTGTGTGCAGCAGCGCTGGTTATTAGGCTGCCTGATAGCTGTATTGCTGTGTGTACACTGCTGTGCAGACTGCTTTTTACACAGCACTAATACTTTTATTCTTTTTTTCTGTGCAGTTACCGACCGTTCATTTTTTCCCACACCGTATAGAGCTGTACGCTCCTCACATACTACCGTGTACCGGCAGGTATCACGGACAAATACATGTTGACTATCTGTGTGTGACTCCGGAAATATATACGGAGATTGCAATTTTCCCCTACACCGTATACAGTTGTATGCTTCTGAGACAGTAGCGTGTATTTGCTCTTTGTATTACGGTGAAATCCATACTGAGTGAGCGTCTGTTTGAATCCGGAAATACATACAGAGATTGCAATTTTCCCCTACACCGTATACAGCTGTACGCTTCTGAGACAGTACCGTATATCTGCTCTTTGTATTACGGTCAAATCCATACTGAGTGAGCGTCTGTTTGAATCCGGAAATACATACAGAGATTGCAATTTTCCCCTACACCGTATACAGCTGTACGCTTCTGAGACAGTACCGTATATCTGCTCTTTGTATTACGGTCAAATCCATACTGAGTGAGCGTCTGTTTGAATCCGGAAATACATACAGAGATTGCAATTTTCCCCTACACCGTATACAGCTGTACGCTTCTGAGACAGTACCGTATATCTGCTCTTTGTATTACGGTCAAATCCATACTGAGTGAGCGTCTGTGTGTGACTCCGGAAATACAGTACAGACCAAAAGTTTGGACACCTTATCATTTAAAGATTTTTCTGTATTTTCATGACTATGAAAATTGTAAATTCACACTGAAGGCATCAAAACTATGAATTAACACGTGTCTATTCAGTAGGACTATCAGCTGTGTATCCACCAGACTTCTGCACAACACAACTGATGGTCCCAACCCCATTTAAAAGGCCAGAAATACCACTTATTAAACCTGACAGGGCACACCCGTGAAGTGAAAACCATTTCCGGTGACTACCTCTTGAAGCTCATCAAGAGAATGCCAAGAGTGTGCAAAGCAGTCATCAAAGCAAAAGGTGGATACTTTGAAGAACCTAGAATATAAGACATATTTTCAGTTGTTTCACACTTTTTTGTTAAGTATATAATTCCACATGTGTTAATTCATAGATTTAATGCCTTCAGTGTGAATGTACAATTTTCATAGTCATGAAAATACAGAAAAAAATTTAAATGAGGTGTGTCCAAACTTTTGGTCTGTACTGTATATACGGAGAAGCAATTGTACCCTACACTGTATACAGGTGTCCGCTTCTGATACAGTACCGTATATCTGCTCTTTGTATTATGGTCAAATCCATACTGAGTGAGCGTCTGTGTGTGACTCCGGAAATATATATGGAGATTTAAATTTTCCCCTTCACCGTATACAGCTGTACGCTCCTCATACAGTACCATATATCTGATGTTTGTATTACGGTCAAATCCATACTGAGTGAGCGTCTGTGTGTGACTCCGGAAATATATATGGAGATTTAAATTTTCCCCTACACCGTATACAGCTGTACGCTCCTCATACAGCACCATATATCTGCTGGTATTTTTGGTACATTTTTCCAAACATGAGGAAGTATGGTGGAAGAGGCTGCGGACGTGGGCGGGGGGGGGGCAGCTGGGAATGATGGTGGTGGTGCATCTGCTGGTAGTGCCCTAAGCACATTAGCACCTAAGGCAGGAGGTGTTGAGCCTGCGTCACCGTCGGGCCCCAGAAGGCCTGGAAGGCTCCTTTTCTGGGAGTAGGTAAACCGCTTTTATAGCCGGAGCATCAGGAACAGGTTTTGGCTTACATTGCCGAAACAGCCTCCAGCTCTATCGCCTCATCTTCTGAAGTTTCAAAAGCTCCAAGCACTGAGTCATCAGTGCAGGCTCCTGGTAAGGAACGACACCTTTCCTTGTGTCCTTCACCCCCACCAAAAGTAAAGGATGCGGCAGGCCACACTTCAGATTACTCCCTGGAGCTCTTTTCACATACCATGCCTGAGTTATCAAGTGAAATCCTGAATTCTCCAGTCCAAGATGAATATGACATGGAGTGCACTGATGCATAGCCACTGCTAGATGATTCTGCTGGTACATTCACCCAGAGCACTGCATTGCCCTCGCAGTCTACTGAGCCAGAATCTGACCCTGATGAAACTCAGGTACCCCTTCCCGCATACTCTACCACCTTACACGGTGACAGAGGAAGGTGCAGATGAAATTGAAGAGGAGGTGATGGATGACGCAGTTGTTGACCCGGATTGGCATCCATTGGGGGAAGAGGGTGCCTCTGGCAATAGCTCAGAAGAGGAGGAGGATCCGCAGCAGGCATCGACATCGCAGCTGCGGTTATCTGGCAGGCCTGTAGCAGTCCAAAAATGTGTTAAAAAAACAAAGAGTGTTGCAGGACAGCTTGGCCAGACGGTCAAATTAGCACTGCGTACAAGCCCTGAAAATTTATTCCATAGTAGGAAGAGTGCAGTGTGGCACTTTTTTGACCAAAATCCTATTGACGAGGCAAAGGTTATCTGTAAGAAGTGCGGAAGGACCTTTAGCCGAGGGAGAAATCTCCGAAAATTGAATACCAGTTGCATGCTTAGACATTTAAACACCATGCACTTGCAAGCATGGACGGACTACAAAATCTCACTGGCTTTGAACGCCTACATTGCCAAACTGATCTCATTAGAGATGATGCCCTTCCGTTTGGTTGAAAGCGCAGCGTTCCGAGAGTTCATGGCCTACGCTGTCCCACGCTATGACCTACCCAGTCGGCACTTCTTTTCTAGAAAAGCCATCCCTGCCCTCCACCTGCATGTGAAAGACCGCATTGTCCATGCACTCAAACAATCAGTGAGTGGAAAGGTGCACCTCACAACAGAGGCATGGGCCAGTAGGCATGGCCAGGGCCGTTAAGTGTCCATCACTGCACACTGGGTTAATGTGGTGGATGCAGGGTCCACAGGGGACAACGGTGGTGAGACAGTGCTGCCTAGCCCATGGTATAAAGGGAACAGTTGGCTGTAGGCGTTCGACCCTCCTCCTCCTCTAGAAGAAAAAGCTCGTCGACAGAGCGCAGTCGCACGAGCACTCCATCCGCAGCTGCCACTGTTGCACACGAGGTGTCCCACTATCGAACAGCTAGTGGTAAGCGTCAGCACACTGTTTTAAAGATTATGTCTTTGGGCGACAACAGACACACCGCGGAGGTACTGGCCGACTACTTGCAGCGAGAAACTGAGTCATGGCTGGGAAGTCTACATCTTGAGCCAGGCAAGATAGTCAGTGATAACGGACGTAATTTTGTGGCGGCCATAGCCCTGGCAAAACTCAGACATATACCTTGCCTGGCTCACACCTTGAACCTGGTGGTGCAGTGCTTCATAAATAATTATCCAGAGTTAACAGCCCTGCTCCATAAGGTGCGAAGATTGTGCTCGCACATCCGTCGCTCGCCCGTAGACTCCAGTCGTATGCAAAGGCTGCAGCAATCGCTCCACCTCCCCAAGCACCGCCTAATCATAGACGTTGCAACAAGGTGGAACTCCACCATGCACATGGTTGAGAGGCTGAACAAACAGAGGCAGGTTGTAATGCATTTGTGGGAGGATACACGGGCAGGCAGTTTGAGGGCGGACATGGAGTTGTCAGGTGTGCAGTGGTCAAAGCTGAAAGACCTCTGTAAAGTCCTTCAGTGTTTTGAGGAATGCACACGGCTGGTAAGCGCAGACGACGCCATCATAAGCATGAGCATCCCACTTATGCGTCTGCTCATGCAAACTTTGACGCACATTAAGGATCAGGCATCTGCAGCGGAGGAGGAGGAGGGAAACCTTCATGACAGTCAGGCATTGTCTGCTCAGGGAACTGTCCTGGACGAGGTGGAGGAAGAAGAGGAATAGGAGGATGAGGGGGATGATTATTTTGGGGAGGATGATGCTTCTCAGGGGGCAAGAGAAAATGTTGGCATGCCAAGGTCAGGTACAGGGTTTGTGCGTGAATGGAGGGATGTGGATTTGGCAGAAAGTGCTCCTCCACCCACCACTGTCAGTGCATCACTCACACCTGGAACATTGGCCCACATGTATGATTATGTCTTGCGGATCCTAAAAAGGGACCGCCGCATTGCCATAATTATGAAGGATGACGACTACTGGTTGACCAGCATCCTCGATCCATGCTATAAAGGCAAATTACAGAACATCATGCCACAAGAAAATCTAGAGCTAATATTGTCGAACAAACAAGCAACTCTGGTAAACCGTTTGTTAGAGGCATTCCCAGCACACAGCAGCGGTGCAGGTTCTACAACGAGCCGTACTGGGCAACATGGAAGGTGTGTTCGTGGTGCACATAGCCGAAGAGGCGTTGGAGACAGGGGTTTCATGACCATGTTGTGGACTGATTTCTCGAGTACCGCTCACACGACTGTTAATACTGAATCGACTGCATCAGACAGGAGACAACAGTTGTCAACTATGGTTCAAAATTACCTCTCCTCCCCTATCGATGTTCTCCCTCACAGTTCATTCCCCTTTGACTACTGGGCCTGTGAACTGGACATCTGGCCTGAATTGGCACAATATGCCTTGCAGGAGCTCGCTTGCCCTGCTGGTAGTGTGCTATCAGAAAAAGTCTTCAGTGCTGCTGGATCAATCCTGACAGAAAGAAGGACCCGTCTGTCAACCCAAAATGTAGGTGATCTCGCCTTCATTAAAATGAACCATGCCTGGGTTTCAAAGGATTTTGTACCACCTTCCACTGATGACACACAGGGGGTCAGAAGTCAGCACGTGGGGGTGGCCCACTCGCCGTCAGAGACACCAGTATACTATGAGAGGTCCTGTGCCAGTTCCCAGCGCCCACGAGTGTGCCCCCCCTGCTTGCTCAGGGCCACAGCACTTGCAATACTTACCTCTCCCTGATCCACAGCTGTGAGGTCTTCCGTGTTTCCTGACAGTGACATTCAGGTAAGAGAGCACGATGATGTCACGTCTGTGCGCCCTCTGCCTGAATAGTCACAGTGCAGAGAGCTGGAAGATGGTGACGCTGAGGAATCCAGAGTAGAACAGTGCACAGCGAGGTATTTTTTTTTTTTTTAATTGTTGGAGCAATATATGGGGAGCATTATACACTGGAGAATTATATATGGGGCCCATCATACACTTGAGCATCATAGATAGGGCCCATTATACACTGGAGCATCATCCATGGGGCACATCATAAACTGGAGCATCACATGGAGCCCATTATATATGGAGCATTATATATAGGGACCATTATATTTGGAGCATTATATGGGGTTCATCATACACTGGAGCATCATATATGGGGCCCATCATATACTGGAGCATCATATGGGGTTCATTATTTATGGGGCATCATATAGGGCCCTTTATACAGTACAGACCAAAAGTTTGGACACACCTTCTCATTCAAAGATTTTTCTGTATTTTCATGACTATGAAAATTGTAGAATCACACTGAAGACATCAAAACTACGAATTACACATGTGGAATTATACATTACACTTTACAAAAAAGTGTGAAACAACTGAAAATATGTCTTATATTCTAGGTTCTTCAAAGTAGCCACCTTTTGCTTTGATTACTGCTTTGCACGCAGAAAAGGTGAACGGATGGACTCTACATGCCTGGTTCCCACCGTGAAGCATGGAGGAGGTGGTGTGATGGTGTGGGGGTGCTTTGCTGGTGACACTGTTGGGGATTTATTCAAAATTGAAGCGGTGAGCGGTCCAGCTCACCCCAAACCATCTCAATTGGGTTCAGATCTGGTGACTGTGGAGGCCAGGTCATCTGGCGTAGCACCCCAACACTCTCCTTCTTGGTCAAATAGCCCTTACACAGCCTGGAGGTGTGTTTGGGGTCATTGAACTGTTGAAAAATAAATGATGGTTTAACTAAATGCAAACCGGATGGAATAGCATGCTGCTGCAAGATGCTGTGGTAGCCATGCTGGTTCAGTATGCCTTCAATTTTGAATAAATCCCCAACAGTGTCACCAGCAAAGCACCCCCACATCATCACACCACCTCCTCCATGCTTCACAGTGGGAACCAGGCATGTAGAGTCCATCCGTTCACATTTTCTGCGTGCAAAGCAGTAATCAAAGCAAAAGGTGGCTACTTTGAAGAACCTAGAATATAAGACATATTTTCAGTTGTTTTACACTTTTTTGTAAAGTGTATTGTATAATTCCACATGTGTTAATTCATAGTTTTGATGCCTTCAGTGTGATTCTACAATTTTCATAGTCATGAAACTACAGAAAAATCTTTGAATGAGAAGGTGTGTCCAAACTTTTGGTCTGTACTGTATATGGAGCATCATATGGAGCACATACGGGGCCTATTCTGAATGGACCATCATATGGAGACCATTCTGTATGGAGCAATATATGGGGCCCATCATATACTGCATGGAGCAATATATGGGGCTCATTATTCTGTGTAGAGCAATATATGGGGCTCATTATTCTGTATGGCGCACTATGTGGTGGCCATAATACTGTATGGAGGACTATACTGTCTGTTTTTTGAGCTATTGTAGAATTTAAAATAGATATCAGTCATGTAATGTAAGAAGTGAAGTATTTGTCATTGTACTATACCTATATTTCTGTGCCGTATCGGAGCATCATGAATTGTGGTATGTGTTAAAGGGGCCCACTGAGACTCTTTGGCCCGGGGCCCACAAAAACCTGGAGCCAGCCCTGCCCCCCCCACAACTTTACCCAAATAACCCACAGTTCTCAATGCGTTACTATTATCATAAAGTTAATTAAGGTTAACAAGCTTAAGTAATAAGAATTGATATCGTTGGCATTGAAATGGGCACTGTAGGTGTGTTTACTGTCCTCCACTCCCTGCTGACTTTTATTCCCCATTGACTTGCATTGGGGGCGGATTTTCGACTCCGACCCGACCATTTCCGTTAGTCGGCCGACTTCTTTCCACTCGAAAAAAAAGGCAAAGTCGATCATCTCTAGTTATGACCACTAGCAGGTTACTGTCACTAGATCAGTGGTCATAACCATGGATACCTAAGGTTCTGCAATGCCTGCACATGAGGAAAGGGACATAGTGAATCAGAAAAACTAAACTATATTTCTAGCTGGAGGTATTTGCTAATAATATTATACCTACTAAATATTGGGATAGGATCTTTAAGCTGAATGTGCCTCAGAAAGAAAGATCCCGACCTCTTACCATAATCTCCCGGTGAACAACCTCTAGTGATGCCATAGATTAAACAATAGGGACAAAATCTATGCATTTTAACCTAAGACTAAATCAATCAGATTTCTCCTGAGATTCTTGCCTGCTTTTCAGTTCCTTATGTTTACCTACCTTTTGCGCAAAATCTGGAGGGAGAGTCTTGGCACCAGTCAATCTTTTGACTAAAAAAGCTTTCCAATTAGAGTACTTGTGTTGTATCGCTGTATAAAAAAATAGAAATAAAATAAATGACAAGACAAAAACAACAGCAATGTATTTCATTATTCTGGTGGGAAATCAGAAAAGCATTTCAAAGAGCAGGTGAAATCTCTGAAATGTGGTACTGTAATAAGGAAGGGAAAGAAGGTGATACTTGCAGTCAACTCTGTGAATCTAGCTCTGGGCATTATGATGGTCGATCGTGGCTACAGAGCCAATAACTGCATTCATGATTGCACTGTTCCAATCACCTAATTTTGCTGCAGCCTCTTAAAGGCTTCAGCAACCCTCAATTCCAGATGGCGCAATCATCGCTTCCAAGCCACATTGACCATAAGAACGGCTTGCACTGAATCCACAGGGTGACAGTAGAGCATCTGTTATTTTTTAATATTCCATGCATCAATGCAGGTCTATTCCAAGTCATAGCTATAATCCAGTATTTTCATCTTAACTTCCTAATGTACTGTAACTGGAGTCAATGTAAAAACAGCTCCTGTCTGAACAGCGGCTCAATCCTTTGTAGCACTCATGCCTTATACTCTTTAATTTAAAAAAAATTGCAGCCTGATCAAAGTTTTAGAGTCACCTGAACATAGGAAAGATGAGAATCTGTGTGCTTCTGGCATGGTACAGTGTTCATTAGCTCATATTTCAGCACATCTGTCCTGCACTTATTTCCTCTTTAATTGCTTTCCTCCTTATTTTCTCTACCCAGTCAGAAATTGTAGATGCTTGAACCGCTCGCCACATTATGGACATCTGGGTGTATCCCACTGTCCTTCCTGCTGCTATCTCTAACATTAAGAGAAGAGAGTGCACAGAGAAAGGTCAGAACTGAGCCAAAGCTTTAATGGATTTGTCGCACCCTTGAAAAAGAGGCAGGTAGTTAAAGGACTTACAGACACTCCACAGCAGCAATATATCAAAAATTGTTTCAAGAGGTTCTCTGGTTCTGGAAAATGCCCGTTACCTGGCAGCAGGTTTTTTTTTTTTTAAAAAAACACAACACACATTTCTTTACTCAACCTCCCCAGGTCCAGCACTGAGTCTTCGCCACTGCTCCTAGTGTCAGGACTGCAGCTCATAACTGAGCTCAGAAGTTCTTGAGGTCACCTCTGGCAGAGCTGTTGAGCGCGGTTATTGGCTGATGTGGAGCCTCAGTATCAGACCCAGAGAGGGTAAAGTACAGTTTGGTCTTCAAAACAAACTTCAGCCTAGAAGAGGTTTTCTCTATATCTCTATTAAAAAAACAACAACCGATTTTGAAAATAGCCTATCTTTGTGTTTAGGAATGAAGGTGTACACACCCTTTACCCCAGGAGATAAAGTATTTAAATAGACATCTATTTATATAATTGCTCTGTAATGTTTTCATTTCCTGTTCTGTCCAGATGTCACCGTATCCCAGAATTCCAAGCGGAGGAAGTTCACCGACCGCCATATTGGAACACCCAAGTGATGGGTGTCTCAATATGGAAACTGCTGCTGATAACAACCTATTGCGCGATACCACACCGTTGCATCACACACACACTCTATACGCCGTACACACACTCATACCGCCTCTTGCGTGGTACCAACAATGGAACACCGTCGCACAACACACACACTCTATACGCCGTACACAATCATACTGCCTCTTGCGTGGTACCAACAGCGGAACACCGTCGCACAACACACACACTCTATACGCCGTACACACTCATACTGCCTCTTGCGTGGTACCAACAGCGGAACACCGTCGCACAACACACACACTCTATACGCCGTACACACTCATACTGCCTCTTGCGTGGTACCAACAGCGGAACACCGTCGCACAACACACACACTCTATACGCCGTACACACTCATACTGCCTCTTGCGCGGCACCACCAGCAGAACACCATCGCAGCACACACACTCTATACGCCGTACGCACCACACACACACACTCTATACGCCGTACACACTCATACTGCCTCTTGCGTGGTACCAACAGTGGAACACCGCCGCACTGCGCCTGTGCGAATTCCGCATAGGCGCAGTGAATTATTCGGCTGATCCCTGTGGCAGATGCACGTATCTACAGACATAAGAAGGGGTTTTCCCACCAACGAAAGTTCATTTTAAAAATTGTCTGTCTGACCGTGTATGGAGCATACCACATCTCCTGGGGAGGAAGCAAAATACAATACTTACATTACAGCAGGAGATCACAGTGGATTACTTCTGTGAGGTAAAATATTTCACTGACTGTTTTTAAACAATATTTTACCTCACAAAATGTATCCTCTGTGATCTCCTGCTGTAATGTCAGTATTGTTTTTTGCTTCCTCCCCTGCCCAGGAGCTGTGGTATGTTCTGTACACGGTCAGACACAGAGGTGAGAGAGACAGAGCACAGTGGGTAGACCGCTCAAATGGGACAGCACATGAGGGGAGAACACAGCACAGGAAGGAGAGAGACAGCAGACAAGGGGGATAGCACATGGGGTAGACAGGTCAAAGAAGAGCACAGATGGGAGAAGTCAGCACATGGGGAAAGAGAGAGTGGATAGGTGGGTGAGCACCGCTGCAAAGCCTGCCCCCATCATGACATTACCACCATTAGAAGGAATGGATCACAGTGAATAAGGGGGGCTTGCAGAGCTCAGATGGACTGTAGACGCTCAGCAAGGGCTAGCCACGTCCCTGATCCCGGGGATGCAGGGAAGGAGAGGTTATCAAGGTACATGCTGTTACTAGAAGCCAGGAGAAAGCCATACCCCTGATCTGTGACACTGAGCAGCAGATCCACCGTCCCATTTAATAGCAGGTACTGTCAGGGCTAGAAGAAACACTGTGGACGTTACCTTTATCGTTTATGAAGTCATGTCCATTTCCAGTTTCTTACCTCCCCAGTGTGCTTTTTTAAATCAGATTTGTCAACAAAAGCACAATATCATGAGGTTGGTATATGTACATGTCAGAATGTGTGCATAATGCTATGGGAAAGTTTTCCTGCCTAATATTAAAATGAGAATTTTAATGCTTGTAGTAGACAGCCAGGTTGATGCAGATACTCAAACATTGGTATTAAAATTAAGAATACCTATTAAATAACATACAGCCATTTGGACAAAGATGTACAAATTACACGTACTTTGGGGAGGGACAAGGGGCTTTCCACTGCTTGCACACCAACCCACTGGATGGACATCACTACTGCAGATATTGCACCAGAAGTCCAGGCTGGCATCATTTTCAAAGCCTTCATACCTCAGCAAGGCATTGTAACCTGAAAACGGAAAAAAAAAAAAAACAGACGTAAAATATACATGAAAACAGGATTTTGGCACTTACCGTAAAATCTGTTTCTCGGAGCGCTCATTGGGGGACACAGAGACCATGGGTGTATGCTGCTGCCACTAGGAGGCAGAAACTATGCATATGCAAAAAGGTTGGCTTCTCCTCTGCAGAGTACGGTTTCCTGGCTTGGATCATGGTGCGAATGTCACGCGGTCTTATGATATGTGTACGATGTCAGTAAACTATTCTTAAAAGAACAACACTCTATACAACATATAGATTAGCAACATCAGCATGTAAATATAGAATAGATTTACCTGACACGATATCCGTTGAACTCAGGGTTAATCTTGAGGACTTGATACACTGTCACAGGAAAGAGGAGGACCGGGGGTCTAACCTGACCCTAAACTGGGGTCCTAACTAATCCCTCACCTTGGAGGTACTGATAATGGTTCAGAGGTCCAAGTCTCCAGCCTAACCCTGTCTCCTATCAGTCCCTGAACCCTGTAATCAGTCCTAAGAAGGATTCTGATTACCACCAAAGGGATATGGGCTGATCTCTGCTAAATACACAGATTAGACATATAAGACAGACTGGAGAAAACACAGACTTGCATACACACTCAAACACAGAAGGAACATAAATGATCTGGGATATTAAACTCTAAGCAAGGTGAGCTTAAAACAACTAAGGAGCTCTTTAACTTAAGTCTATACAGATACAATCCTATCTGTGGTCTGCATGAAGAATTTCACTGGCAACTCCCAACACAGACAACCAGAGATTTAAAGGAAACCAATCAACAAATAATTAATTGCAGACGGGAGAAAACTGCACCCAGTCCCAGAACTGAGCACAGACAGAATTAACTCCCTAACTGCCAAACACAAAGAAACAGCAACTCAGCTGTGAGAAGTCAGAATGTGCAACCGCGACGATCTTCGTGGCGATGCACACATGACAGCGAATCACCCGATCTGAGAACCCGGACTCACTCAGCACCGCGATTTCAACAGCCACGCCGTCAAATTGAGCGACCGAGAACCCAGGTGGCAGAACAGACCCTGTGACAGAAGATCTGGCCTGTCTGGGAGTCTCCAGGGGGCGTCCGCCAGGAGATTGACAATGTCTGCGAACCAGGACCTCCTGGGCCAATCTGGGGCGATCAGAATGACCGGCACCCCTTCCACCTTGATCTTCTTCAGCAATCTGGGAAGGGGGGGGAAGCGGCGGGAATACGTATGGGAGCGGGAACTGTGACCAAGGAATGGCCAGAGCGTCTACGTCCAATGCCAGAGGATCACGGGACCTGGAGACGAACAGCGGAACTTTCCTGTTGAGCCGGGACGCCATGAGGTCCACATCCGGGGTCCCCCATCGAAGGCAGATCTGATGGAAGACGTCCGGATGCAGGGACCATTCTCCTGCCGCGAGACCCTCGCGGCTGAGGAAGTCGGCGGCCCAGTTGTCCACGCCGGGGATATGCACCACGGATATTGCCGGAACCGTCGCCTCCGCCCAAAGGAGGATCTTGGATACTTCGGCCATTGCCAGAGAACTTCTGGTCCCTCCCTGGTGATTGACGTACGCCACAGCCGTGGCATTGTCCGTCTGAATTCTGACTGGCAGGCCCTTGAGAAGCGATTCCCAGTGACGGAGAGAGAGAAAGATGGCCCTGATTTCGAGGATGTTGATCGGTAGGGAAGATTCCTGTGCCGACCAACAACCCTGAGCCGTCAGGTGCCGAAAAACTGCCCCCCAGCCCAGAAGGCTTGCATCCGTCGTTATGATCTGCCAGTGGACTGGCAGGATGGACCGGCCCTGGAGGATGAGGGGGGATGACAGCCACCAGTTGAGAGACTGCTTGACCCTGAGAGGGAGACGAAGCGGACGATCCAACGATCTGACGGACCTGTCCCACTGAGACAGAATAGCCCGCTGAAGAGGTCTCAAGTGGAACTGAGCAAAGGGAATTGCCTCTGAGGCCGCAACCATTCTGCCCAGCACCCTCATTGCTGACCGGAAGGAAGGAAGCTGAGGGCCCTGCAGAGACCGAACACCCTGCTGGAGGATTGCTCTCTTTTGCCCAAGAAGATCAGGCGCTGAGAGGGAACAAGGCAGGACTTCTTACTGTTGATGATCCATCCGAACCGGGCCAGGGTGTCGAGAACGATGGACAGGCTTTCTTGAGCCTGGGGGAGGGACGGAGCCTTGATGAGAATGTCGTCGAGGTAAGGAATGAGAACCAGTCCTCGAATCCTCAAGGTGGCCATCAATGCCGCCATGATTTTGGTGAAGACCCTGGGAGCGTTTGCGAGGCCGAAGGGCAGGGCGAAAAACTGAAAATGGTTCTGCCGAACTGCGAAACGCAGGAACCTCTGATGGGCTGGGCAAATTGGGACGTGGAGGTAGGCGTCTTGGATGTGTATGGAACACAGAAATTCCTGTGATTCCATTGACGAAATTACTGAACGAAGAGACTCCATCCTGAAGTGACGCAGGCGAACCCTCCTGTTCAGTAACTTGAGGTCCAGGATGGGACGAACCTTGCCGCCTTTCTTCGGCACAACAAACAGGTTTGAATAAAAACCTGTGAAACGTTCTCGCTCTGGAACAGGGACGATAACTCCAGCACTGAGAAGGGAATCGATGGATGCAAAGAAACCCGATACCAGAGAAGGATCCCTTGGGGGGCGGGATTCGTAGAACCGATCTCTTGGGCGGGAAGTGAACTCTATTTTGTATCCTGAGGATACAACCTCCCTGACCCAAGCGTCCTCCACCAAGTCGAGCTACACGTCCCTGAACAGCAGGAGACGACCGCCGAGCTTGGGAGGAACGCTGGGCTCCGGGGACGAGTCATGCCGAGGAAGATCTACCAGGTCTTGGTTGGTGGATCTACCCTGGGAGTTATTGGAACGCCAGGAGGGGGTGGGCCAAAAGGAAGCCTTCCTCTTAACCTGGCGATTCTGCGGCCTACGTTGACTTGAGGAATCCTCTGACACCGGAAAACGGCGAAAAGGCCGAAAAGAGCAGAACTGCCTTCTTTGGGTCTGTGAGGCTTTGACTGAGGGAGGAGGGAGCTCGTGCCCCCCGTTGCATCCTTAATGATCTGATCCAACCTGTCTCCGAACAGATGTTCTCCCTGAAAAGCGAGACCTGTGAGCGACTTTTTTGACGAAAGATCAGCCTGCCATGCTTTGAGCCAGATGTTCCTCCGGATGGCCACGATATTGCTGGAAGCCTGCGCCGCGCAGGAAGCTGCATCCAGGGAGGCAGAAACTACATATTGCCCAGCCTGGGAGATTTGGTCTGCGAGCTCCGCCAGCTCTCTGGAAGGTGCTCTGGCCAAGATGCCCTTACGGAGCTGTTTGGATCATCTGGCTATAGCCTTTGAGACCCAAGTAGATGCAAAGGCCGGGCATAGGGCAGAAGCGGCCGCCTCAAAGGCTGACTTTGCCAGTGATTCTAGAATCCTATCGTTGGTGTCTTTTAGGAAAGCAGCGCTAGCCAGAGGAAGGACCGTGTTGGTGGACAGTCTGGAGACTGGTGGGTCCACTGAAGGAGAAATCGTTCAATTAGTTGTAAGCTCCGGGGAAAAAGGGTATAGTATGCCGAGGCGCTTCCCTCTTTGAAAGCGCCTGGTCGGATTCTCCCTCTCCCTCTTGAGTATGTCCGTGAACTCAGTGTGAGGGGCAAAAACCTTGGAAGGTGGTTTGGACCGTCTGAACGAAACCGCCTGTTTCTGCGGATTCCATAGAGGTATCCTTGATGCCTAAGGTCTGATTGACAGCCACAATCAGACTCTGCACCATATCCGTTATGCCGGAGCCCTGATCTGAATCCAGGTCCGACTCATCCTCCGAAAGCGCGTCCGGAGACGCCTCGCCTGATTCCGGGGAGGAGGGCGCTAGGGAGGGATAAAGCCAAGCAGGGTCTTCTGGAGAGATGGAGCAAGAGGACCTAGAACGGTGTTCCAGTCTGGGTCTCTTACGGCTTGGGTTGGACGGACCGGAAAGGGAGTCTTGAGACCCGCTGGCGACTGCGGGTGCTGAAAGGGGCAATCTGTCCAAAGCGGATACTAGGGTCTGTGATGCCCTGGCGAGGTCCGCTACAGATTGCGACAGAGACGCTGCCCACTGGGGGGGTAGGGGTCTCAGAATCACCCGGATCAGAAGAGGGTGACCTGAAGGGAGTCTGCCATTACAAGACGAGCACACAAAGTATCTAACCAGAGTGGAGGAGGAAGAGGAAGATGGAGGACGAGCAGGCTCTCCCTTATGCTTAGGCATGGTTGAGCAATCCCACTAACCGGTGCCAGAAGGTTGGGGGACAGAGAAGGGCAGAGGAGAGTGTCAGCTCTGCAGGACAGAGCTTACTCACGGAGCCTGTGTGCTGCCGAGGTGTTCCTCCTGAAAGTAGCCGATGAGATGCTGTGTCAGGAGCGATCAGAGGCTGCGGAGGTAGCTGAGGAACCGCTTGCTGCGACCTAGTGAACGCAGGAGCGGACAGCGTCGGGCGCAGGGCCTGGAGAGCACAATATGGCGGCAACAGCAGCCCTCAGGAACGCTGAGAGCGGTGGGCGGAGCAAGGACGGGCAGGAGAAAAAGCCCGCCCGGAAGTCTGAATGGCGGGGGCTAAGCCGGCGCAGGAGTAGGCCCGGAATGAAGCCGGGACCTAAATTTAAGCCTGCAGCCGTCGGAGAAGGGGGGG
>JARQOD010000003.1:241164144-241369789 GCA_033576555.1 Oophaga sylvatica
AGGGAAAAGGACACTGAGGTCCCCAGCAAGAAGCCAGCTTGGGTTGATGAAGATGATGAGGCTGAGGAAAGGTACGCTGGTAAATGGGAATATGATCTTGTAATAACCCCTCGAAGACCAGGCACAAGTAATGTTTTTGCTTCTTTATATTTGTACCTGTTTTTTATTACTGTAAGATTTTGGTATCTGTCTGAATGGTAGCACATTGGCTTGTGTAGTTATATTACAGGGTGATTCACGTTCAACTTTACCCGGAATAATTGCTGTACAGTAGGCCATACTGAAATTTGGACTGTACAAACGTTGGTTCAGGAGAAGTGAGAGTGCAGTGAACTTCAGCTATGAGGAACATCCTCTCGCTGAGTGGTGTCGCTCCGCCAGTCGTTTCTATTACGACTTGCTGCACGCGCTTCTGCTCGGCGTAGTTTGTGTGGTGCTTGCATTTCACTCCTGCCAAATTTTTTCATTTGCTAACAATTCACAGATACCGTTTGGAGGTGCGTGTTTTCATTGTGAAAACTTATTGGAAAACTGAGTCTTTTAATAAGTGAGGGCATGTTATTTTGAAGGATAAGTTATACATTTTAATTGCATTTTTTTTTTTTTAAATGTATGCATATGTATTGTCTATTACTAATTTGGGGAGGGGGTAAATCCAGTAATGTTTTTGTGCTTTGTTTTCACAGCGTTGGTATAATTCATGTGACACTATGATCTTTGGATCAGTATGACTATGGCGGTGTCTAATTTGCACAGATGTGCAGTCTAAAAACACTTCTAAAATCATGTATTTTTTTTTTCCTGACAGCATTAAGTTTGTATTGGCACCATGGCGGGGTTGGAATCAAATTGTTTTATTCGTTTTTTTTCTTTATAATATTGTGCAGTCAAAATTAAAAGCCTTCCATCCAACTAATGTAACTTTACCTTGCATTTTTATGTTCATTTGCAATTCTCTTGTATTGCATTGTACTATGCCTGCCAGTGGTTTACTGACACAGGACCAAACGAGTTAACATCCAAGGCAGACATGGGGTATTGCTAGGCTTCTGAAGGCAACCTATTGCCACCCAGTGATTGTACTGTTACGTTTCTGTATCTTCTGTATGTAAATGTATACGGAATGGTGTAGTAAATGGGTTTGATGATGAGGCCATTTCTTTGGATGTAAATTGGCTGTGACCATCTTCATACTTTGTACTTGCAGCATTAAAATGACCCATCGCTATAGGAAACATGTGATGAAAAGCAAAGCTGAGACCACTCTGGAGAAGGAGAAGCTTCAAGTCAGACTGCAGCAAGAGTAGGTAGTTAATGTGTATACTTGTGCCTGCGGATTGAGCGTAATGGCTCTCTCCCCTCTCAGTGGGTGGTAGACAATCAGGAGGGGCGCTGCTACAAGACTTTTGGGATTCCTTAATTGCACCACTCATTTCTGTATCTGCATGTAAAATGTTATTTCAGTGAATGTGTGTAATCTCATTTTCATATTTTCTTCTTAAATCCATATGCTAGATTTGAGAAAGCAATGGGTGGGGTGCCAGCTTGGGCTTCCAGAGATCCAAAGAAAAGACTTTCTAAAGAAGGTGAGCATATAATAACTAAGCCTGTACTTTTCCTTAATACGCCATCGTTGCCACCCCTAGAACCTTGGGAAGGAAATTTAGCATTACATACCTGAAAGTGCAGCGAACGGCATCTGAAGAAAGAAGACAGTGAGAAGGCGCATGGCTGGCAGCATTCAGACAGTACTGGAAAACGAGGAAGGCACCAATATGCGAATGCCGAGGCATAACAATGCACAAAAGCCTCCTTACCTGCAGATTAAGTTACTTTCTCAGGCGCTGTCCCACTAACAGGTGCAGTGCTAGTATGGTTAACATATGGGCCAAGTCCCATACAGCCCTCTATAGCCCATTTAAAATGAATTTTGTGGGGTGGCAGACTCCCTTTAATGTAACGCCTTTGTTGTATAGGGGCCTGTGCCTTTTATGGTGGCCAATGAGATTCCTTTGTCATGGTGGTACTACATTTAGTAACTCTGTGCCAACCCATCTAGACATACTATTAGACCGCTACAATCAGTCTTGTACCCCAGAAAATGTAGAGGTTGGAGTGAAAAGGGTTAATTACTTATCTTCATAAAGGATTCCTCACTGTTGGGTTATGTGCACGTGTTTAGTATTTGCAGATGTTTCTACTGCAAAAAACAGAGTTTACATGAAAAAGACTGCAAAACATGTGCCCGTTTTTGATGCAATTACTTGTTTTTTTTTCCTGTTCATTTGAATGGGTGAAAAACACTGCAAAGACGCTGAAGGAAATGAGATGCTGCGGATTTAACGGAAAAAAAAAAACACTTTGAAGGTTCAAATCTGAAAGTATGAGCCACGTGCACATGAGATTTCAGAAATCTAATTCACTTTGCTGGTACTGTAAAACATTACAGTTTTTTTTCCGTGGCAAAAGTGCAACATGTAAATAAGCCCTTCAAGTAGTGAAAAAATGGGATTTCATAAACAGTGGTTCGATTTAAGAAGGTGACTAGTTTCCTTATACAGTTTAATGTACAGAGTCGTTACATTTAAGAGGACCTGTCATTTCCATGATGTGACTGGTTTAGCAGTCTTCCTGTAAGAAAAAGCTATCACCTATCCACAGGATTGATAATGGCTGACAGATCGGGGGGGATCCAGTCACTGAGTTCCCCACGACTGCCACAACAGGGCCTTCTTTTATCTATTTGAACAGAGTGGGATTCGAGTATGCACACTACCTCTCCTTTCATTCTGAGACACTAACGACTTTCCATACGGAAAGAGTGCCTTGCTGTAAAACTTTTGATCATGGTTGTGCCACGTTCAGTCTACAAGAATGCCAAGCGAGCGTAGTCCAGGTGAGGTGGTCACTACAATTTCAGAAAGTAGTACAATCACTGTTGCACATTTGACCATTCCCAAATTCATTGAGAGGACTCGCATACATTTTATGTATATTTTATAGCACCTCCTTTTTTGTAGATGATGACGATGATGATGAAGAAGACAATGAAGAAAACTGTTAAGTAAAACAGGAAATTTGCTTGCAAAATCAACGTACCTCCCAAAGGGCATTTTACAGGTAAGAATCATGATTCCCTGGTAGTCTGTACTTTCTAGTTGTCGGAGGGACACATGATAGGTTTCTGTAGCTATTAGGATTTAGTCTGCAATGTAATGAATGGGAAAAAGCTGCCCCACCAGTCTGCTAATTCTAGAGGGAAGGGAGGTTAAACTCTCCCAAAGAGCTATGGATTTATTGTTTGAGCATCCTTTCTTGTGGGTAGATGGACCCATCTGTATTCCAGTACTTGTACTATCAAATAAACCTGCATTACTAACTCATAATATTATAACATCTAGTGAAAACCCTTCTTCCAATAAGTTGGGGCACTGTGTAAAACATAAAGAAAAAAAGAATGCAACAATTTGGAAAACTTATAGCCATATTTTATTCACAACAGCACAAAGAACACAGATCAGAAGGTGAAAGATAATGTTTTCAAATGAAATGGAATAATGTCTAACTTTCGTCTTCTGATCTGTGTTCTGTTGCGAATAAAATATGGCTATAAGATTTCCAAATCATTGTATTCTTGACATGTCACTCAGCGTCCCAACTTTTTTGAAACTGGGATTGTAGCGCGTGCCACAATCTTAGTCACTAGCAGTCTAATCCCTGGGGTCCCTGTTAAAAACGAGTGTAGGATGCGTGGTCCCTGTAGCACACTACCGGCCGCCCACAGTAGGTGGCCAGCAGCAGTGGGGTTCTGTGAATTTCAGAGGGTCTGTGAGGGTTGCTGCTGTAAACGCTCATTGATGGTAAATTATGGCACATCACTGCAGTGCGCCATTCCTTATCGGAGGAATACCTAGTAATTACAGTGTGCCTAAACACGAAGACCTGTAAGATAAGTGCCCTTCTTGCATGACAAGCACATAGAAGTATAAGCACTACAAATCAACATAGTAACTTCTGTAATGAATCTTTTCTTTATTTTGTAGATAAAAAATTGCTTGAATGGCAATTACGAGAGGCCGTCTAACACTCCGCTCACTACCGTTCAGTTCCACCCCATGGCTCAAGTTCTTATGACTGCAGGCCATGATCGTTCAATATCGTTATTTCAGGTTTGTTTTATTTTTTAATGTTTGCCCAACAATTTCCGTAGCTTTCATAGGAAACAATAGAGAGAAATATCCATCCCGTTACCTTCCATAGGGTGGGATCTCCATTCCTTATAGAGATGGGGATATCCTGCAGTTATGCTATAAAAGTAAAAGATGAGCATAATCGTTTAAACTTGACTTCCAGCCTAGCTATTGTGGCATGATTTTACCATTAAATTAGAGCGGTCACTTGCTACCGCAGTCAGGATTGTTTTGCACATGATTCTGTCGCAGTTTGACCACAGTTATGACCATTCTATTTTTTTTTAATGGGCAACCAGCACAGATTTTTATGTACTGGCGAATAAAAAAAAAAAAATGTTCCATGTGGGTTACAGATTTTGAAATGAATAAGCAGTCGATATTTAAAAATACATTTAAATGTGTGTATAATTAGTTTAACTGATATTCTGTTTCCAGCAAATAAAACATATCCCTTTTTTTTTTTTTTTGCAATGTTCTGCCTATAGGTTGATGGCAAATTAAATCCAAAGATACAGAGCGTCTATTTAGACAAATTTCCTGTTTTTAAAGCCCAGTTCAGTGCTGATGGAGAACAGGTGATCGCCACTGGAATGTGGCATACAATATTTTATGCTTACGACATGATGAGTGGAACCATTATTCCATTTACCAGGATAAGAGGTGGGTGTAAAACTCGTGTTAAAGGTAATCAATGCATATTAAATAAAATCTTAGTAATTTATCAGATTTTTAATCAAATTCTCTTACCATTGTCTCTGCTACTTCTCTACACGCCTGTGCATCTGATCGGGAGCAGACTATAAGCAAACCCTGTGTGTAGTCTCATCCTTCTAGTCACCATGTATCTGCCCCTACTTCTTGACAACATACATTTGTTGGGTACCAAGTATGACTAGGCAGTTAAAGGACCAAGACAACTTCATAATTTTTTTTTTGCAATCCTGTTTCTTGATGGCTACAATAGTTGTGTAGTGTGACGTGGTAGGTATAAATCGCCTTAAAGGGAGTCTGTCACCCCATTTTTCGTATATAAGCTGAAGCCACCGCCATCAGGGGCTTATCTACAGCATTCTGTAATGCTGTAGATAAGCCCCCAATGTAACCTGAAAGATAAGAAAAACGGTACGCTACTGCCCGGGCGCCAGGCATGATTTTCTAGGCGCCACTGGCGACCTGGCGCCCGGGTTTGTCGAACCCTGCACTAGACTGACTCAATGAAAGCAGATATTAAACAATTATTGCAAGATATGTGTATACAATATAGTGTGTATTTATATGTGTGTGTGTGGTATATGTGTGTATATATATATATATATATATATATATATATATATATATATATATATATATATATATATATAATATATATATATATATATATATTTCTCCTTCTCATTGGGGGACACAGACCATGGGTGTTATGCTGCTGCCACCAGAGGCTCACACTAAGTAATACAAAGAAAGTTAGCTCCTCCTCTGCAGTATACACCCTCATGTTGGCTCCCAGAGAACCAGTTCTTGCTTAGTGTCCGTAGGAGGCATACGGATCTGGACTTCAGACCAAAAACTTTATCTTATTTTTACATTTTTACTTTTTCCTCGGATGAAGGGGCGACTGATCCTTTCAAGACTCCGATCTCCCCGAACCATCAACAGGCAAGCACGGGGAGTGTTGCGTCCCCGTATCCTCTGCTGTGACGTAGGATGCCATGCCTGGACTGATTTTTAGGGGTGAGGGGTCCCTTAATGTGCATCGATCTCCCCACACCCATATCGGACGAGCACGTGGAGTGTCGCCTCCATGTATCCTCTTCCGCAGCCAGGCCTAATGCCGGACAATCGGCCCTGTCCCATCCTAGAGGATTTAACCCCTTGGATGTACAGCTGCCCCCTTTTTGGCGTCCGAGCAGCCCCCACTGCACCACCACTGTTAAAACGGATGGTACAAGGAGGCGGACGGTCCCTCTCCACTTCCCTTTTAAAGGGATGGTGGATTGAGGGTTACCCCATTATCCCTGCACCGTCCAAGACTAGCAGGAGGACCTGCAACATAGCTGGCTTACCTGCCACCCGGCAGCTTCTCCGGGTGAGTGCCGGGGCTGGAGGGCTCTATACAGGTGGGCTGGGGCGGCGCTGGCATAAAAGGGCTCATCCTGCAGCAGGGCGCACGCATCCGACCCTTCTTGCGTTGGCCGGCGCTAAAATATTTAGTCCCCCAGCTTTGGCCTTCATTAGGCAACAGCACAAACCCCGCCCGCACTATGAGGCGCAGCGGCGGCTTCGCCCACTTTCCTGGTGCTTCTCGCACAGAATGAGAAGTGCCTCTGGTATTCTCGGCGGCCATTTTGCTCCCCTCCACGACTGCCTCACGAGCTGGCATCCGGAAGCGGCTGCGGCATATGACCCAGTGGCATTCAGCGCTGAGGACAGCGCTAATCCAACGCGGACTCAAGATCCAGGTAAGGAGGAGCTGCTCCCGCCCCTATCCCCGCAGTACCTCTGGCAGAGAAATGAAGTGAGGGCAAAAGAAAAAAAAAAAAGTACACTTTTGCCCCAGTGACTGCGTCTCTTCAGCTGGTTTTCTTTACGCAGAGATCTCCATGTAACTGCAGGGGTGCCGCCATGTAAACTGTCACAGCACCAGTCTCGTTAATAAGGCTTTACAAGCTGCAGTCGCTTAAAATACTGTTCTGTCTGCTGTGGTTAGAGTACTTCCTGGTCTTAAAGTCACATGACCAGTCTAGAGTCCCCAATTACAGTCTTCTCTCTCCGCAATCCACCTTGCACTTCTCGCCCACTGCGAGAGCGTTTTCGTTGATTCGCGGCGGCCATCTTGGACTCAGGTGATGGGCAAGCGGTTCTGGTGCCACTCAAGTCCCACAAGCCGTCATACTATAGCATACAGCGTTTTTCCCCGAAGAGGAAAACGACTGTCCTCGGGCACAGCACCTGGGTAAGTGTTGTACTAACACATTACCCTCAGGCTTCCCCTTTTTAGACAAAGTGCTCTGCTGCACAACTTTGCAGAGCTACGCTGCCTTACAGCTGCGCTGGTATATACCTCTAGCATTCCCTGCAGTGTACAGACTACTCCGCTCCGTGACACCTGTGATCCCAAACGCGACTTGTGACCCCTAATGCGCTCAGGAGCCCTCCACTGTCACAGAGTCCAGTGTACCTAGTCCCCTTAAGTGGTCTCCGTCACTGTCGCAATTCATGGCCTCTCTGGCCAAAGCGATTGAATCCCTCTGTAGATTGGGCAGCTCCCATGACTGAGGTAGTTGGATCCTTTCCTACAATGAAGTCATCGGCTAGCAGGGGCCACAAGCATTCTATAAACATGCAGGCGCCTAGAAAACGGATCCGTATTACGTCTACTGAGCTATCATGTGCCTTGGCATCCCCGAGCAACCCTTCTCTCGCTCTCTCTCTCACCAGAGGTATGTAGCGAACTTGATTCTGAGTACAATTCGGAGGTTTACAGGATTTGGTTTTGACAGTTTCCCTGAAACCGGTGGATTCACTTATTGAGGCCGTCAACCAATCTCTGTAGGTTGACAAGAACTCCGGCTCTGCTCCGTATCATGCAGTGTCCTTCAAAACGACTAAACTCCCTCATAGTACATTTGCATTCACCCGACGGGAGTGTCCGGATAAGCGATTCACTCGACAGAAACCTGAACCGTGGTATTCTTTTTCAGGCAACAGGCGTGCACGTGGAGTGTCGCCTCCATGTATTCTCTCCTGCAACGTGGGATGCCATGCCTGGTCTGGTTTTCAGATCAAAAATCCTTTCATTTTTCATCGGATGACAGGGGCGACAGATCCTTGCAAGGTTCCTATCTCCCAAAACCAACAACAGACGAGCATGCGGAGTGTCGCCTCCACGTATCCTCTCCTGCGACATGGGATGCCATGCTTGGGCTGATTTTTTGGGGCGACGGGTCCCTTAAAGGGCACGATCTTCCCACACCATCAACAGACGAGCATACAGAGTGTTGCCTCTATGTATCCTCCTCTGCAGCCACAGGCCAATGCCGGACAACTAGCCCTGTCCACCTGGGGCTTGAACTCCGTGGATGTACGGAGGACTGTACCTCTTCATCTCCATGTTAAGGGGATGGTGGATCGAGGGTTCATCACCTTAACTCTGCACCTTCCAAAGACAGCAGCGACAGCAAGAGACGGTTTATCCTGACCTTTTGGATTCAACTGCGCATTCCACCACCCGGCAGTGTCTCTGGGCACGTGCAAAAGAAAAAAAAAAAAAGGATCTGAAGGAAGTTTGGGCCGAAACTCCAGTAGTAGACCCTCCTGTATCCCAACTGGGAACAATAACCTTCCCTCGGATGCATGATAACTAGCCAATCAATTCTCTTGAGCGGGAGACTATGGGTCCACGCCTCTTTGGCTGCGACTACTTATGCGGCGCTGTCAGCAGCAAATGCCATTACAATCAGAAGGGCATTATGGCTCAGAGAATGGATAGCGGACAATGCGTCCAAAACAGTCTCCAACATCTCTCCCTTACCAGAGTGGTTGGTTATTCGGTGAGAAGTTGGAACCAATACAGGCTGGCCCACTACTTCCTCCCAATCAGGATGTTTCCCATGCAGGAACAAAGGACCGATCCTGGACCTCAAATTTCTAGCAAGTTTATTAAGGTCCGGCTTTTCTGGATGGAATTCCTCTGTTTGCTTATTGCCTCAACGGGAAAAGGTGAAGTTTCTGACATCCATCGTCATTCGGGATGCTTAAGTCCACATTCCAATTTTTTTCCCCTCACCAAAGATTTCGGCGCTTTGCCATTCGCGAACAGCATTTTCAGTTCACGGCTTTTCCCTTCGTCCTTGCTACCACTCCCATAGTGTTCACAAGGGTCATGGCAGCTGTCATGTCCATCTTGCACTCTCGGGGTGTCGTCGTCCTGTCCTATCTGGACGATTTTCTAGTCAAGGGGACCATACTTCCACAACTGCGCTGAGTCTGTATGTATACCCGGTCTCGTCTGGGCAGGCTGTTAAGCCTAAGCAAGTCTTCCCCATTTCCAGCCCAGGAGTTATCCTTTTTAAGGATGTTCCTGGACACCTCCAGAGGTTTGATACTTCTCCATCGAGACAAGGCCTTTATCCTCCAGCAGGGAGCTCGCGCACTGAGTCCCTCGTCCCCTCATTCCATCCGGGTTGCTATGAGGGTTCTGGGAAAAATGGTGGCGGCAATGGAAGCAGTCCCCTTCGCTCCGCTTGTCTCTGTGGGTCAGACTGGCTCTGTCAGTGGACTTGAACTCCTCCCTCAACTAGGGCAGATCCTTTATTCCGGTCTAATGTTAGTAGTGTCTACCGATGGCCAGTCTTCACCACACTACTCAAGGCCGCCGGCCAACTCTGGCTCCCAGACTCCCGATCAACGTTCTGGAGATCTGAGCGATATGACTAGCCCTACAGCAGTTCCACTCTCTTCTGGCGTGTACCCCCCATCCGAATTCCGATGATCTCGGCAAGGCTCATCCCAGGAGTAGGAAACTGGGCTGCAGACTTCCTCAGCCATCAGGGTCTCGCCTCAGGTGAGTGGGCACTTCATCCATAAGTCTTCCAACATATCTGTTTTCGCTAGGGCACTCGGATGTAGATCTGATGGCGTCCAGACTGAACGCCGAAGTACTTGAGTTCTGACCCAGGCGGGACTCTCACAACAAGTTGTGAGCGACTAGTGCTGTAAGGCCGCCTCAGCATACATCTTGCTTGGGGCAGGGATCATGGATACCTCTCCCATTTTTCCTTCAAAACAATCTGGATTCAGGCCTGGCGCTCAGTTCGCTGAAAATCCAGATTTTGGTCTTATAGCAACAAATCTACAAGTAAGGCCTTTCACGCAGGGAGTATCTCATGTGGTACTTCCCTATCGCATACCGCTAGATTTTTGGGACCTTAACTGGTCCTGGGGGTCTTACAGGAGAATCCTTTTGATCCGGACTGACCTTACGGTCATGGAAGGTCGCACTTTTTTCCTCTGCGGTCACGTCATTCAGGCGACTTATTGGAGGTCCCGCTCTGTCTTTTCAGACACCTTTCCTTATTTCCATCAAGGCCGTTCTCGCCCCTTGTTGCCAAGGTGGTATCGTACTTCAACAAAGCGGAACGGGTTCTCCATACTCTGGATGAAGTGAGAGCTCTCAGAAGGTACGTATCGAGGACGGCATCCTTCCGAAGGCTTCCTGATGGTGACAGGAAGGGTTTAGCCGCTTTATCGTCTAGGATCGTCAGGTGGATTCGTTCCACCTTCCGGGAGTCCTTCTGCGTCAGAGCTCAGCCTATCCCAGCGGGGATTGTGGCACTCCTACTCGGTCGATAGGGGTTTCTTGGGCCATTAGGCACCAGGTGTCGGCACAGCAGGCCGGCAAGACTGCAGTTTCGTCCAGTCCGCACACATTCTTGAAGCACTATAATATTCACATCCAGACTTACGCAGATGTGAGCCTTGGCAGGCGGACTCTACAGTCCTCGGTAGTGCACTTTTAGGCAGTGGTTCTGGGCCTGATCTGTTATGTTGTCCCCACCCAGGGACTGCTTTGGGACGTCCCATGGTGTGTGTGTCTCCCAATGAGGCGAAGGAGAAATAGGGATTTTTGTGTACTCACGGTAAAATCCTTTTCTCCAAGCCAATCATTGGCAGACACAGCACCCACACTATTAATGGCTTCGTGCTTGTCCTGTAAACTGACATGTTATACTCTATGTTGTTATTGATCTCCTACTGCTTTTGCACTGAACTGGTTCTCTGGGAGCTAGCATGAGGGTGTATGCTGCAGAGGAGGGGCTAACTTTCTTTTGTATTACTTAGTGTCAGCCTCCTGGTTGCAGCAGCATAACACCCATGGTCTGTGTCCCCCAATGACTGGCTCGGAGAAAAGGATTTTGCGGACATACATACGGTCAAAATTGTTGGTACCCTTCGTTTAATGACAGGAAAACCCACAATGGTCACAGAAATAACTTTTTGTCACAGAATCTGACAAAAGTAATAAATCTATGAAAATGAACAAATGAAAGTCAGACATTGCTGTTCAACCATGCTTCCACAGAATTAAAAAAAAAATAAAACTCATGAAATAGGCCTGGACAGAAATGATGGTACCCCTGAAACTAATGTTACAAAAGGGACATGTTAAATCAAAGGTGTGTCCACTAATTAGCATCACAGGTGTCTACAATCTTGGAATCAGTGAGTGGGCCTGTATAGAGGGCTACAGATACTCACTGTGCTGTTTGGTGATATGGTGTGTATCACACTCAACATGGACCAGAGGAAGTGAAGGAAAAGTTGTCTCAGGAGATTAGAAAGAAAATTATAGACAAACATGTTAAAGGTAAAAGTTGTAAGACCATCTCCAAGCAGCTAGATGTACTTGTGACTACAGTTGCACATATTATTCACTAATTTAAGCTCCATGGGACTGTAGCCAACCTCCCTGAACGTGGCCGCAGGAGGAAAATTGATGACAAATCAAAAAGTCGGATAATGTGAATGGTAACAAAAGATCCCAGAAAAACTTTTAAACAGATTAAAGGTGAACTTCAAGCTCAAGGACCATAAGTGTCGGATCGCACCATCCGTCATTGTGTGAGCCAAATGGACTTCATGGGAGATGACCAAGGAGGACACCATTGTTGAAAAAAAAATCATAAAAAGCTAGTTTGGAATTTGCCAAACCACATGTTGACACGCTACAAAGCTTCTGGGAGAATGTCATATGGACAGATGAGACAAAAATGGAACTTTTTGGCAAGGCAAATCAGCTCTGTTCACAGATGGAAAAATTAGGCATATCAAGAAAAGAACACTGTCCCTACTGTGAAACATGGAGGAGGCTCTGTTATGTTCTGGGGCTGCTTTGCTGCATCTGGCACAGGTGTCTATAATAATCTGTGCAGAGTACAATGAAATCTCAAGACTACCAAGGGATTCTAGAGAGAAATGTGCTGCCCAGTGTCAGAAAGCATTGTCTCAGTCGCAGGTCATGGGTCTTGCAACAGGATAATGATCCAAAACACACAGCTGAAAACTTTGGACTATTCTGAAGTGGCCATCTATGAGCCCTGACCTAAATCCTATTGACCTTCTTTGGAAAGAGCTGAAACATGCCGTCTGGAAAAGGCAACCTTCAAACACGAGACAACTGGAGCAGTTTGCTCTTGAAAAGTGGTTCAAAATACCTGTCGAGAGGTGCAGAAGTCTCATTGACAGTTACAGGAATTGCTTGATTGAAGTGATTACCTCAAAAGGTTGTGCAACAAAATATTTAAGGGAATCTGTCACCCTATTTTAGCCATATCAGCTAAAGATATGACTGAATAGTGCGTCCCATAAGCAAGCTATCGGTATGTAGCTTACATACAGATACCCCCGTTTTGATAGCAAAATACCTTTGTAAAATTGGTATTCTTTTCTGTAAATCAGGGCGGTCCGGAGGGCAGCACTTTTCTCTCTCCCCCACCCACCCCCCGCTCCTTTGTATCTCTTGCGTATGGCCGTCTGTGAATCTCACAGATGGCATTCTGCTTCCCGCGAATGCGCTTTTCAAATCACCCCCCCCCCCCCCCGCGCATGCGCAGTGTGCTTTGCCCAACAGTGGGAAAAGCATAAATCATTACAGCGCATGCGCAACTCTTTCCTTGCCCTGGAAATGACTTCTTTCCTTGGACGACTTCCGGGCAAGGAAAGTGAGTGACAATAGTTGCGCATGCGCTGTAATGATTTTATGCTTTTGCCCACTGTTGGGCAAAGCACACTGCGCATGCGCGGGGGGAATTTGAAAAGCCGAATCGCGGGAAGCAGAACGTCGTCTGTGCGATTCACAGACGGCCATACGCAAGAGATGCAGAGGGGGAGGAGAGAAAACGCCGCCCTCCGGACCGGACCGCCCTGATTTACTGAAAAGAATCCCAACTTTACAAAGGTATTTTGCTATCAAAACGGGGTATCTGGATATAAGCTACATATCTATAGCTTGCTTATGGATATGGCTTAAATGGGGTGACAGATTCCCTTTAAGTTAAGGGTACCATCATTTCTGTCCAGGCCTATTTCGTGAGTCTTAGTTTTTTTTTAAATTCTGTGGAAGCATGGTTAAAACGCAATGTCTGACTTTCATTTGTTCATTTTCATAGATTTTTTTAGTTATTACTTTTGTCAGATTCAAGTTATTTCTGTGATCATTGTTGCTTTTTCTGTCATTAAACGAGGGTACCAACAATTTTTACCGTGCCTATAGTGTGTAAATATGTATGAATTTTTTATTTTTACTACTTTAATATATTCCTATTTCAGGCTTGGAGGAAAAGAACATAAAAAAGTTTGAAGTGTCTCCAGATGGATCATTGCTTTTACTCGGAGGTTCCTCTGGATATTTACATATGCTTTCTATGAAGGTAACATTTTAATCCAAAACAAATTAAAAATACTCTTCTTGTTGGGCCTAGTTATTCACTAATTCTATGAGCAAAATGTTTAAAATAAAAAATAACCCAGTAGCCTGATTGCGTTCCAAACAGTGAGGCTTGCATTGCCAGTGAGGCACCAGCTAGTTGTTGGCGAGGCAGTGACAACATGGTGCGGTGACTGCATTATTCTCTAGTTAAATATTTGACTCATTCTGTACTTATTGTAATGTTATACTGGAATCAAGAGACAGAGGAACAAAATTAGATATTTTAATTTTGTCATGGACGATGATGAGTCCAGGCATTAGTCTGCCTGAGGAGGCAAAATTTGAGACGCCCAGACTAATTTGAAATCTATGATTTTAAAGGGATGTTAAATTTATGAAATTCTTTTTTTTTTTTTTACCCCTTTCTGACATTAAACGTACTATCCCATCCATGGTACCTGAGCCCGTATGACCATGGACGGGATAGTACATCCCTTGCGATCGGACTCACAGGGGGAGTGCGGCCGATCGCGGCCAGGTGTCAGCTGATTCTCACAGCTGACACGTAAGTGCCAGGAGCGGTCACAGACCGCTCCCGGCACTTTAAACCCCCGGCACACTACAATCAAATATGATCGCAGCGTTCCGGTGGCATAGGGAAGCATCGCGCAGGAGGGGGCTCACTGCGTGCTTCCCTGAGACCCTCAGAACAACGCAATGTGATTGTGTTGTTCCCAGGGCCTCCTCCCTGCAGGCCCCCGGATCCAAGATGGATGCGGGGTACTGCAGGTAGGTGGCTTGTCAGTGCCTGCTGATCGCTGATCTGATACAGTGCTCTGCATAGTGTCAGATCAGCGATCTGACATGATACAGTAATGTCCCCCCCTGGGACAATGTAAAATGTGTGTATGTATATATCTATAATAGATATAATATATATATATATATATATATATATATATATATATATATATAATAATATATAATATATATATATATATATATATATATATGTATAAAGGATTTAAAAAAAAAAAAAAAAAAATTCCCCAATAAACACATAATGTAAATTTAAAAAAAAACAATAAAAGTACACTTTAGTATCGCCACGTCCGTAACGACCTGCCCTATAAAACTCTCCCACTAGTTAACCACTTTAGTGAACCCCTTAAAAAAAAAAAAAGGCAAAAAAACAATGCCTTATCATACCACCGAACAAAAAGTGAAGTGGAATAACTCGATCAAAAAGACGGATATAAATAAACATGGTACCGCTGAAAACGTCATCTTGTCCAGCAAGAAACGAGCCGCCATACAGCGTCATCCGCAAAAAAAAAGTTACAGCTCTCAGAATAAAGCGATGCAAAAATAATTTTCTCCTTCGCCTCATTGGGAGACACAGACCATGGGTGTTATGCTGCTGCCACGAGAAGGACACTAATCTAATACACAAAGAAATTGGCTCCTCCTCTTCAGTATACACCCTCTGCTGGCTCTAGCCTGAACCAGTTCTTGCTTAGTATCTTTAGGAGGCACCTAGTGACTAGGGTCTGACTTCAGACCCAGACTTTATCTTATTTTTACTTTTTATCTTTTTTTTTTTCATGGATTCGACGGGCGACGGGGCCTTTCAAGGTCCCGATCTCCCAAAAACATCAACAGGCGGGAACGCGGAGTGTCTTCTCCCCATACCCCCTCCTGCAACTTCTACGGCCTGGGCTCCCATCAGTGCGATGGATTCCTTTAATGGGTCCATTCTCCCCCCACCATCAACGGATGGGAGCGTGAGATGTCGCCCTAACGTACCCCCTTTCAGAGCCAGGCCCGCAGCCGGACACATTTGCTTTACTCCAGCGGAAGCTCCTTTGAGGCATTTCTGTGGACCACTACTATCAGAAAGCGGATGGTGCCAGGAATCTAAGGAGCCCTCTCCACCTTCCTATCAAATGGTTGGTGGATTGAGGATGGATGGCGTGCAGCGCTCCCGACTCTGCTACATTCCGGCAACGTGAGTACAGCCACTGGTTGGCACGGGGAATATTTCCCCCCCCCCCCCCCCCTGGAGTTCCTGGACAGAAAAACCGCCTGGCGCTGGTAGCTTACCCTCTCCACCTCCCAATCAAAGGGATGGCGGATTGAGGAGTCACAACTGCATGTGCAGTGAGTACTTGGCCCCAGTACATCAGCGGGCCCACTGCAGCAACGGGGGCCTGACTCAGCACCGCTACCGCGGCCCGCCCTAGCATCGCCGAGGCCTGTCCTGGATCCAGACACTGCCGCGGCCCTCTCATAATAACATCATAGGAGCCGCCGCCGCGGCCTTCCCAAGCAGCCGCTGCCTTTCTCAAGAGCCGCTGCCGCGACCTCATCACAGGAGCCTCCGCTGCGGCTTCCTCAAAGGAGCTGCCGCCGCGGTCTTAATCATTGGCGTTCCTGCGCCGCTACGGCCCCACACTGTCTCCGTCGCGGCTGTCCAGCATGGGCCACAGCTTCCTCTGACTTCCGCGCCTGCCCTCTAATTTAGTCCCCGGCTTTTGGCCCTGGTAGGCCTCAGTTCCACCTTCCCGGGTAGCTCCGCCCATGGCTTTTTTGGCGCTCTCCACTGTTCTGGCGCTTCTCGTTGGAAACGAGAAGCGTCAACTCAGTCCCGGCCGACATTTCTCTTTACGCCGCATCTTCTGAAAAAAAAAAAAAGCTACTCCGGCATCTGACAGACCCCGGACAGGGTACATACAGCCTTCCTTTCCTGATGGGCAGGACCCTGGTTAAGCTTGCACTGCGCTTAACCCCTTCCCTGCAGCAGTCTATCTGACGCTCCATGCAAACCTCTCCACCTCCCTATCAAAGGGATGGTGGATTGAGAAGATAATCGGTGCGGATGGCGAGTGTTTATCAACTCCTGTGTCTCCAGGCTCTATTATCATCCGAGGCTCCATGCGGCGTCCGTGCGGCCCCACTATGTCACCACTGCCCAAAACTGGATGGTGACTGGAGGCTAACAGAACCTCTCCACCCCCCTGTCAAGGTATGGTGGACTGAGGAGATAATCAGTGCAGATGGCGAGTGGTTTGCAATCTCCTGTGACCTTTGTTACTCCTCTGTCACCGCTACGCGGTCTGGCGGCACGGACATATGACCTTGGAGCACTGAGTCATAGATCGCACGCTTACGCCTAGCGTACTGCGTGTAATGCCCCACTGCCGTGAAGTCTCCCCACTGCAATCTGTGCAGTCTCCATCTTCTCACAGGAGCCCAACGAATTGGCAATGCCTCCGGCTTCAGTTTACCTTACGAGGAAGGCCCCTCTGCCCTTCGAGTCTTCAGACGGGCTGACAGCAACAAAGAATGCCCAATTTTCTAGCTAAAGTCTTAATAACGCATGTTCCGTTTCCAGCTCCCCCGTCACTGGGGATTGCAGCAAACATGACTCAGGATATGAGTCTCATGTGGCCGTATATCCGGATTCGCCAGACTACCAGGAATCCTTAGATGCCCTCATCGAACCGGTTAATAGAGCTCTGAGAGCCGTACAATGTCAAAAATTAGTCTTGACCTCACTGAGATCTTCAAAGGGACCAAACGTCTTCACAGGGTGTTTCTTTTACGAATCTCCCTGAGTTTCTGACATACGTCAGAGATATAGCAGTTGCCGGACAAATGATTCTCTGGGCTAAAGCCTTTTAATCACGGTACCCTTTTTGTCCACACTCTAAAAGAGAGTGGACGGAGTATCCAACAATGGATCCTATCTTGCGACTCGTTTACTAACTGTCTTTGACTGACGGCTTGTCTCTTACAATCCCCACTGACCGTCCAATTGGCCCGCGGTCAGTCTTTTGAGGTTTCTGGGGCAACTCTCTTCCCTTCCCTCGCCGTCACCTAGGTGGCCAGAGCCATGGTGGTTTGGACCAGGGCCCTAGCCAAGAACAGTCAAAACAATAGCTTGCCTCACTAGGTAGTCTGGATTCCCAAATAGCCTGGGCCGGGGATTATGGGTACAGGCATCCCTGGATACAGCAGACGGTGATACTCTTATAGCTCCAACGCCATCACCATCAGCAGAGCCCTATGGCTCCGAGAGTGGCGAGCAAATTCCGCTTTAAAGAAATCTTCAACGCAGAGGTCCAAACTCAAGGGTACCCCTTCCCACAAGTTTCTCTGCTCAGTGACTCACTGCAGTATCTGAAAATCTCGGACAGGTTAGGCATCCGTCTTCTCCTGTTTTATCGGGTCTGGCTGGTGGGTCGGAAATCTAGTGGTTTCCAGATACGGACATAGAATTCCTGTTCCCCTCGCTAACTCGTTTCCTCCGGTCCCGTTTTTTAAGGACAAAAGGAACAAGCGGCCCCACCTTTTTAGGCCATTCTTGTACTCCGCATCTATGGAACCGTTGTCACGGTCCCACACACAGACAGGTTCAAACGGTCTCACCTACAGTTATATGAAAAAGTTTGGGCACCCCTATTAATCTTAAGCTTAATGTTTTATAAAAATTTGTGTTTTGCAACAGCTATTTCAGTTTGATATATCTAATAACTATTGGACACAGTAATGTTTCTGCCTTGAAATGAGATTTATTGTACTAGCAGAACATGTGCAATCTGCATTCAAACAAAATTTAACAGGTGCATAAGTATGGCCATCCTTATCATTTTCTTGTTTTAAATACTCCTACCTACTTTTTACTGACTTACTAAAGCACTTTTTTTGGTTTTGTAGCTCACTGAGCTTTGAACTTCATAGCCAGGTGTATGCAATCATGAGAAAAGCTACTTAAAGTGGCCACTTGCAAGTTGTTCTCCTGTTTGAATCTCCTCTGAAGAGTGGCATCATGGTTCCTCAAAACAACTGTCAAATGATCTGAAAACAAAGATTATTCAACATAGTTGTTCAGGGGAAGGATACAAAAAGATGTCTCAGAGATTTAACCTGTCAGTTTCCACTGTGAGAAACCTATTAAGGAAATGGAAGAACACAGGGACAGTTCTTGTTAAGGTCAGAAGTGGCAGGCCAAGAAAAACATCAGAAAGGCAGAGAAGAAGAATGGTGAGATCAGTCAAGGACAATCCTCAGACCACCTCCAGAGAGCTGCAGCATCAACTTGCTGCAGATGGTGTCACTGTTGCATCGGTCAACTATACAATGCACTTTGCACAAGGAGAACCTGTATGGGAGAGTGATGCGAAAGAAGCCGTTTCTGCAAGCACGCCATAAACAGTCGGCTGAGGTATGCAAAAGCACATTTGGAGAAGCCGATTTCTTTTTGGAAGAAGGTCCTGTGGACTGATGAAACCAAGATTGAGTTGTTTGGTCAAACAAAAAGGCGTTATGCATGGCGTCAAAAAAAAACCACAGCATTCCAAGAAAAACACTTGCTACCCACAGTAAAATTTGGTGGAGGTTCCATCATGCTTTGGGGCTGTGTGGCCAATGCCGGCACCGGGAATCTTGTTAAAGTTGAGGGACGCATGGATTCCACTCAGTATCAGCAGATTCTTGACAGTAATGTTCAAGAATCAGTGACAAAGTTGAAGTTACGCAGGGGCTGTCCCCTTTTCCTGCAGTCTGGAACGCAGGTCTAAATAAAAAAAAAATGGTGCAGACAATCCATCAGTACCATTCCCTCGACTACATCTCCGTCCTCTGTGGCAGATCAAGCGGTCTCTGAGGTAGTGGACGTTGTTGTCCTTATTGATTCAGATAAAGTACTTTCTTCCTGATCCCGCGCGGGTTTGACCACTGACGCCAGTCTCCTAGGTTGGAGAGTGCTCTCCCGCCTCCACACTGTCCAGGGACGCTTGCTCTTTGAGAATCAGGTCTCCTGATCAATTTTCTTCAGATCCGGGCAATCAGATTAGTCATCCAGCATTTCTGCTTGCTTCTCGATGGTTATTCCCTCCGGATCCAATCATTTTTTTCAAGAGCCCATTTCCTGCCAGGACTCGAGAGGGCTGGGCATTGAACGCCACAAGTAGCATTCACCGTTAATGTCCAGAAATTTACTCTCAGGCGTATTTACCCTCATATTTGAGAAAGCTTTTTTGCCTTGGTGTTTTTAACAACCGCGTTTGTTTCCCACTTGTTTGCCATTTCGTCCATATTGGAGTTCCTCCAAGAGGTTTCCATTCAAGCCTGGCACTGTCCTCTCTCAGTGCTATCCATCCTGTTTTCAAAGAATCCTTCCAAATCGCAGGTTAAGATCTTCTTACAGGGAGTGCCGCACCTTAATTCCTCCCTACAAGTGGCCTTCGGAGCCTTGGGGTTTTTGATCTGATCTCAGGTGCTTTACAAGTGGCCTTCTTCAAACTCCTGTAAAATGTTCCTATCACTCTTCCTTCTTGGAAAGCTGTCTTTCTCGTTGCTGTAACAAACATCACGTGGATTTCGCAATTGACGACTTTGCCTTGCAAACCTCCATTCTTGTCTTTCAACACGGGAAGGTGGTGTTAGCGACTTCTCTGGCCTTCTTGCCTAATGTTGTTCTTCCTTTCCTCTCAATAAGAACATAGTCTTGCCCTCGTTCTGTCCACCTCCGGTTCATCGTACTGGAAAGGCTTTCCACACTTTGGATTCGGAGAGAGCACTCAAGAGATACACTTCCGGAACAGCGCCTTTCTCCAAATCGGATTCCCTCTCTGTTTCCAGAGCGACACAGAAAAGGCCTACCTGCCTAAAAAAAAAAAACTACAGTAGCCTGATATATCTGCTCTCCAATTTAAGAAGCTTTCCGAGTCTGAGGTCTCCTATCCCTCCGAACCTCAGAGTAAACTCCAGTACTTCAGTGGAGGCGTCCTGGGTCGTACGGCCCCGGACGTCGATACAGCAAGGTTGCAGGGCTGCAACTTGGTCCAGTCTTCTCACGTTAGTTAAACTTTACAGCATTCATCCTTAAGCCTTTTCAGAGGCTGCCCTTGGCAGATAAATTCTGCATTCGACAGAGGCGCATCTGTAGACCAGATTATTCGTGGTGTATATTAAGGTTTCAGCTGCCGTGCTGTTTCCCACCCATGGACTGCTTTAGAACGTCCCATGGTCTGTGTCTCCCAATGAGGCGAAGGAGAAACAGGGATTTTTTGTTTACTCACCGTAAAATCCTTTTCTCCGAGACGCTCATTGGGAGACACAGCACCCACCCTTTTAGTCTAACGACTTCTGCTTATCTCTCTTATTCGATGTGGTGATCATTAATATTATGTGAATAATCGTACCTTGATATGATGTTGATCTTCTCCTACTGCTTTTGCACCGAACTGGTTCAGGCTAGAGCCAGCAGAGGGTGTATACTGCGGAGAAGGAGCCAATTTCTTTGTGTATTAGCTTAGTATCCTCCTAGTGGCAGCAGCATAACACCCATGGTGTCTCCCCCAATGAGCGTCTTGGAGAAAAGGATTTTACCGTGAGTACACAAAAATCCCTGTATTTTTTTATATAGTTTTTATTGTATAAAAGTGCCAAAACATAAAAAAATATATAAATGAGGTATCACTGTAATCGTACTGCTTTATCAATTTTACCACATGCGGAACAGTATAAACGCTCCCCCAAAAGAAACTTATGAATTGCTATTTTTTATTTTTCATTCTGCCTCCCAAAAATCGGAATAAAAAGCGATCAAAAAATGTCATGTGCCCAAAAATGGTACCAATAAAAGTCAACTCGTCCAGCAAAAAACAAGACCGCACATGAGTCTGTGGGCCAAAATGTGGAAAATGTATAGCTCTCAAAATGTGGTGATGCAAAAACTATTTTTTGCAATAAAAAGCATCTTTTAGTGTGTGACAGCTGCCAAACATAAAAACCTGCTATAAATAGTAAACCCCCCTTTACCACCCACTTAGTTAGGGAAAAATAATAAATTTAAAAAAAAATGTATTTTATTTCCATATTCTAGTTGGGGTTGGGATTAGGGGTGTGTTGGGGTTAGAGTTAGATTTGGAGGGTTACCACTATTTAGGCACATCAAGGGCTCTCCAAACCCATGGCGTCCGATCTCAATTCCAGCCAATTTTGGTATGAAAATGTCAAATCGCGCTCCTTCCCTTCCGAGCTCTGCCGTGCGCCCAAACAGTGGTTCCACACCCCCACATATGGGGTATCAGCGTACTCAGGACAAATTGGACAAAAACTTTTGGGGTCCAATTTCTCCTTTACCCTTGTGAAAATAAAATATGGGGACCAAAATCATGTTTGTGGAAAAAATGATTTTTTTTTTTCACGGCTCTACGTTATAAACTTATGTGAAGCACGTGGGGGTTCTAAGTGCTCACCACACATCTAGATAAGTTCCTTAGGGGGTCTAGTTTCCAAAATAGTGTCAGTTGTGGGGGGTTTCCAGTGTTTAGGCACATCAGGTGCTCTCCAAACGTGACATGGCGTCCAATCTCCATTCCAGACAATTTTGGTTTGAAAAAGTCAAATGGCGCTCCTTCCCTTCCGAGCTTTGCCGTGTGCACAAACAGTGGTTTTCCCCCACATATGGGATATCGGCGTACTCAGGAGAAATTGCACAACAACTTTTTCTGTATCGCTTCATTGGGGGACACAGAGACCATGGGTGTATGCTGCTGCCACTAGGAGGCTGACACTATGCATATGCAAAAAAGGTTGGCTCCTCCTCTGCAGTTTACACCCCACCGACTGGCACCAAGCTAATCAGTTTTAGCGTAGTGTCAGTAGGAGGTGGACACAGGTCTCTGGAGACCCATATCTACCTAATGTGCGTCGTTCCTTTTCAGGTTTTCCGGAGGGATACAGTGTGAACAGTCACTACTGTACTCCCACACAGAGACTGAGTACGGCGTGTACTGCCACCCCGTATCCTCATATGTCTGTTCTTTGGCAGGACCCGCAGATCCCTAACACGGATGTGTGTTTAGGCGACCAGGACAAAGCAAAGATCCGGGCCTGCCTCTGTCTCCCACCTTCTCGCCCACCAGAGCCTGTCGGTTGGAGAGACACGGATGTCCCACATCTGACTTCTAGATGTCCGATCTTCATTCGAGGTATTGTCCTTTTCCCTCCAATAGGACAGAAGAAATAAGAAAAGAGGAATGCGTCCTCCCCCATATGGATAGTGGGGTGATATCTTTCTGGGAGCCCTTGGCTTCTTACCTCTCCCAGGGCGCTCTTTGTAAGGTCCTCCCGAGGTTCCCTTGGCACCGCTGCTCTTTCTCTGCAGGGGCTGTCACACTCCCCTCCGCGGGGATCTGTAGCCCTTGCGTTTTCAGGAGGGGACCTTCTGTCCCGGGGCCACAGTGCGCCCTAATGACCAATCGTGCGGCCGCAGGGGGTTGTTTTCGGGCGTTTTTCAGCGCTCTGCGCCGTTCCCCCCCCCCCCCCCCCCCACCTGCCAACGGCCTCAGTTTCTAATTGAGCCCCGCCTTCATTCCGGGCCTACTTCCGGCGCCGGCTCCGCCCCTTGTCCCATTCTTCCAGGTGGGCTTTTCTCCCGCCCGTCTCACCTCACTGCGCAGTCAGAGGCCCTGCCCACCTCCCTCTGCTCCCCGGCGCCCTGTAGCCGCCCTGTATGCGGCTCTGCACGGCGTTTCGCGCCGCCCACTGATGAGAGCGGGAACCCTGAGCAGCAGCGCGCGCTTTTTTCACATCCGGACGCCATCTTCAGGGAACGAGAATCCTCCCAGCAGGACACTTCTCCTACAGCCTGCTTGGATCGCTCACTCCTGGAGACCAGCTTCAGGAACCGTGAGTTGCTCTGCCCCGCAGAGCTGACACTCTCCTCTGTCTCCTGTGTGTCCCCTAACCTTCTGGCATCAGTTAGTGGGACTCTCACAGAGTTAGATTTTAGAGAACAAGTTTCATTAAATATATTACAGAATTTATCATCAGAATCGAATGAGTCATCTAGTTCAAGAATTTCTGTGTCTCAGTTTAAAATAAAAAATCCATCATTTTATCCAATTCAATCTAGATCTGAAAATATGGATACATTTCAAGAAATAGTTGAAAGGGAGTTAAGAAAATTGCATAATAATGTAAAAAGCCAAAATGGATATAAATACAAACCAAATTTGTCTTATAATCACAAAACAGCCTTGGAGGAGTTGAGAAATATGTCTGAAATTATCATTAAAATGTCAGACAAAGTTGGAGTGGTTGTTGTGATGAATAAAAATGATTATTACGATAAAATGATGGAACTTTTACAAGACAAAGACACTTATGAAAAATTAGATAGTAATCCATCTATCAAATTTAAATCTGAAGCTGATAATATCATCAAGGAGGGTCTCACTTTAGGAGTGATAACTAAGAAGCAAGCAGAATATTTAGAAGTCTCACATCCGATCCTTCCAATTATGCATGGGTTACCGAAAATTCACAAGGAGAATAAAATCCCTCCGATGAGACCAATTGTTTCGGGCATCGGTTCAGCTAATGAACACTTGGGAGAATGAGTGGACTCTCTGCTACAACCCCTGGTGCGCAGGACTCCTGGCTTCATCAAAGATTCGAAAGACGTCCTTAAAATGTTTTCAAATAGAGTCTGGAGCAGTAGTTTTACGTGGCTCTGCTGTGACGTTATTTCTTTGTACACCTGCATTCCACATCATATTGCAATGACAGCGCTTCAGTTTCACTTACAGAGGTTCAGTCAGTATTCTAATGATTTAATTAATTTTCTTTTGCAGGTTACTTTTTTTCTTCTTACTCATAATTTTTTCACTTTTGATAATCAATTTTTTTTGCAACGCACTGGAGTAGCGATGGGTGCCAAATTTTCACCATCGTTGGCTAATCTTGTTATGGTCTTTTGGGAGTCTAATTACATTTTTTCTGCTGAAAATCCTTTTTGCGACTCTTTGGTCTGGTATGGCAGATACATCGACGACATCCTAATCATTTGGGGTGGTGATGTATCTGCCATACCGAAATTTATTGATTACATTGAAAATAATAATTTCAATATCCGTTTCACGAATAGACATCATTCCAGTCTAATGTCATTTTTGGATTTGGATTTATGTGGAATTGAGGGACAAAATGTTTGTACTAAAACACAATATTAAACCATTTGGGGGTAATACCATCTTACATGCCGGCAGTAGTCATCCTAAACATACGATCAAATCCATTCCTCTGGGCGAGTATATCAGAATTAAGAGAAATTGTAGCTCACAGACTAATTTGGAGGAACAGTTTAAAATGGTAGATGACAAATTGATTAATAGAAATTATCCACGTTGGATGATAAATAGAGCTCGGCGAATTGTAATCCAAAAGGAACGTGACAATCTCATCAACTCTGATGGTGAAGCTTTACGATCGCTCAATAGCGATCCATTTTGCGATCGTTCTTTTGTTAGTCTGCAGTTTAGCCCACAATTTGGAGAAATAAAAAAGATTATCAACAAGTTTCTACCGATCTTATATGAAGATGACACTTTATGTGAAATTTTACAACCAGGTGTTAATATTATAGCCAGAAAGGCTCCATCCATAGGCAATAGGGTTTCCCCCAGTATGTTTCATGCTCATATTAAAAATGACACATGGTTAAAATTTAAGGGCTTTTTCAAATGTGGCGCAAATAATTGTAGGACATGCAGACATGCTTTAGTCACCAAATCCTTTAGTAACAATAACCAATCTGTTAGTTATGATATCAAACAGTATATTAACTGCAATTCAACACATGTGGTCTATAAAATCAATTGTGTTTCCTGTAGCCTGTCATACGTGGGGTGTACAACTAGAAAATTAAAAACAAGGATTTCGGAGCATTTATCTGACATTGGAAATACTTACTAATCTAAATCGAAATGTATCGGCGGCTTCCAAACATTTTATTCTTTCTCACGATCGCAATACTACGTCCTTCCAGGTTAGCGCCATAGAAAGAGTCACTAAATCAGTGCGAGGTGGGGATGTCGCCAGACATCTGCTGACTAGGGAAGCTTTTTGGATCTTTTCCTTAAACACGAGGTATCCTAATGGATTAAACAAAAGGAATGAGTTGATGTATCATAACTATTGATTGTGATCTCTTGCCATATTGTGTTTGTTTTTTTTTAACGCTTATTTTTCGTAATTTTAATGATGTTATTGCACTGTCTTAAAAGGACCTTCTGACTATTTATAATCGCAATTTACCTTCCAGGACCTTTAGTTTATCATGTGATTGTCAATTTGAATTTCATTGGTCCGTGGGTTATATATAGGTCTGCATGTTTCACATATGTATAGCAGCCTTGATGAAGATCGTCTGATCGAAACGCGTTGCTGTATGCGGCTTCCTTCATGGAGCATTTACCACTCTGTATTTTATACCAAATGGATGAATAAAATTTTGAAATTTTAAGGAGCTGGAACACCCTCTTTTTTTCTTGGACTTTCCTGGACGTTTGTCAGACGTCGTTCCGTGCACCTGCCGTGGTAGTTGGTGAGCTGGTTTGCTTTCTTCTTTTGGACTCTCACCATGCCTAAACATAAGGGAGAGCCTGCTCGCCCCCACCTTCCTCTACCACTGTGGTCAGGCACTTTGTGTGTAATTCCTGTAATAGCAGACTCCCTTCAGGTCCGTCGTCTCCCCTCTGCCAGGCCTGCAGCGACCCCACGGTACCCACCCAGGAATCCCCTTCGGCCCCGGGCGGTTCTGAGCCTCCTACCCCGGAGTGGGCGGCTTCTCTATCACAATCTGTGGCGGACCTCACCAGGGTGTCACAGACCCTAGTGTCCGTTTTGGACAGATTGCCCATTTCAACACCCGCGGCCGCCAGCGAGCCACAAGACTCGCAGCCCGGTCCTTCCAACCCAGGCCGTAAGAGACCCAGACTGGAGCACCGTTCTAGGTCCTCTTCCCGCTCCGCCTCACCAGACGACCTTTCACGGCGTGATCCCTCTTTAGCGTTCTCCTATCCGGAGTCAGGCGTAGCTTCTTCGGACGCACTCTCGGAAGATGAGTCGGACCTGGATTCAGAACAGCCCTCCAACATGATTGATACGCTGCAGAGCCTGATTGTGGCAGTCAATCAGACCCTAGGCATCAAGGATACCGCTACGGAATCCGCAGACCAGGCGGTTTCGTTTAGACGGTCCAAACCCCCTTCCAAGGTCTTTGCACCACATACTGAGTTCTTGGAGATACTCAAGAAGGAGAGGGAGAATCCAGCCAGGCGGTTTCAAAGAGGGAAGCGCCTTGGCATCCTATATCCTTTTCCCTCGGACCTTACCACTAACTGGACGATGTCCCCTACAGTGGACCCGCCGGTCCGCAGACTGTCCACCAATACAGTCCTCCCAATTGCTTCTGCAGCTTCCCCTCAAGGATGCCAACGATAGGATTATAGAATCGCTGGCAAAATCATCCTTCGAAGCAGCCGCTTCCGCTTTATGCCCGGGTTTCGCCGCTACTTGGGTCTCAAAGGCCATAGCCAGATGGTCAAAACAACTCTGCAAGGGCATCATGGCTGGAGCCCCTCAGAAAGACCTGGCGGAGCTTGCGGACCAAATTTCACATGCCGGTCAATATTTGGTATCGGCCTCCCTGGATGCTGCGTCCTGCGCTGCTCAGGCATCTAGCAATTCGGTAGCCATCCGAAGAAACATTTGGCTCAAAGCATGGCAAGCTGATCTTTCCTCAAAAAAGTCGCTCACAGGCCTCCCCTTCCAAGGAGACCGTCTGTTCGGCTCTCGGTTGGATCAGATCATCAAAGATGCAATGGGAGGCACTAGTTCCTGCTCCCTCAGTCCAAGCCTCGCAGACCCGTGCAAAGGCGACAGTTTCGCTCCTTTCGGCCCTTTCACCATTTCCAGACATCAGAGGATTCCTCCGGTCAGCAAAGGCTGCAAAATCGCCAGGTCAATAAGAGACCTTCCTTCAGGCCCACTCCTTCCTGGCGGTCCCATAACTCCCAAGGTAGATCCGCCAGACCAAGACCGGGCAGATCTTCCTCGGCATGACTCGGGCCCAGCGTTCCTCCCAAGCTCGGCGGTCGTCTCCTGCTGTTCAGGGACGTTTGGCTCGACTTGGTGGAGGACGCTTGGGTCAGGGAGGTTGTATCCTCTGGATGCAAAATAGAGTTCACTTCCCGCCCAAGAGATTGCTTCTTCGAATCCCGCCCCCCAAGGGATCCTTCTCTGGTATCGGGTTTCTTTGCATCCATCGATTCCCTTCTCAGTGCTGGAGTTATCGTCCCCGTTCCATAGCAAGAACGCTTCACAGGTTTTTATTCAAACCTGTTTGTTGTGCCAAAGAAGGGCTGCACGGTTCGTCCCATCCTGGACCTCAAGTTGCTGAACAGGACGGTTCGCCTGCGTCACTTCAGGATGGAGTCTCTTCGTTCAGTAATCTCGTCCATGGACTCACAGGAATTTGTGTTCCCTAGACATCCAAGACGCCTACCTCCACGTCCCAATTTGTTCAGCTCATCAGAGGTTCTTGCGTTTCGCGGTTCAGCAGAACCATTTTCAGTTTGTCGCCCCGCCCTTCGGCCTTGCAACCGCTCCCAAGGTCTTCACCAAGATCATGTCAGCATTGATGGCCATTTTGAGGATTCGAGGACTGGTTCTCATTCCTTACCTCGACAACATTCTCATCAAGGCCCCGTCCCTCCCCCAGGCCCAAGAAAGCCTGTCCATCGTTCTCGACACCCTGGCCCGGTTCGGGTGGATCGTCAACAGGAAAAAGTCCTGCCTTGTTCCCTCTCAGCGCCTGATCTTGGGTATGCTGTTCGATACCCGACAGGCGAAGGTCTTTCTCCCCAAGGAGAAAAGAGCAATCCTCCAGCAGGGAGTTCGGTTTCTGCAGGGCCCTCAGCTTCCTTCCTTCCGGTCAGCGATGAGGGTGCTGGGCAGAATGGTTGCGGCCTCAGAGGCAATTCCCTTTGCTCAGTTCCACTTGAGACCTCTTCAGCGGGCTATCCTGTCTCAGTGGGACAGGTCCGTTGGATCGTCCGCTTCGTCTCCCTCTCAGGGTCAAGCAGTCTCTCAACTGGTGGCTGTCATCCCCCCTCATCCTTCAGGGCTGGTCTTTCCTGCCAGTCCACTGGCATGTCATAACGACGGATGCAAGCCTTCTGGGCTGGGGGGCAGTTTTTCGACACCTGACGGTTTAGGGTCGTTGGTCGGCACAGGAATCTTCCCTACCGATCAACATCCTTGAAATCAGGGCCATTTTTCTCTCTCTCCGTCACTGGGAATCGCTTCTCAGGAGCCTGCCAGTCAGAATTCAGACGGACAATGCCACGGCTGTGACTTACGTCAATCTCCAGGGAGGCACCAGAAGTTCCCTGGCAATGGCCGAAGTATCCAGGATCCTCCTTTGGGCGGAGGCGACAGTTCCGGCAATATCCGCGGTGCATATCCCCGGCGTGGACAACTGGGCGAGGGTCTCGCGGCAGGAGAATGGTCCCTGCATCCGGACGTCTTCCTTCAAATCTGCCTTCGATGGGGGACCCCGGATGTGGACCTCATGGCGTCCCGGCTCAACAGGAAGGTTCCGCTGTTTGTCTCCAGGTCCCGCGACCCTCTCGTGTTGGATGTCGATGCTCTGGTCATTCCCTGGTCGCAGTTCGCTCTCCCCTACCTATTCCTGCCGCTTCCCCTTCTTCCCAGATTGCTGAAGAAGATCAAGGCGGAAGGGGTGCCGGTCATTCTGATCGCCCCAGATTGGCCCAGGAGGTCTTGGTTTGCAGACATTATCAATCTCCTGGCAGACGCCCCCTGGAGACTCCCAGACAGGCCAGATCTTCTATCACAGGGTCCGATCTGCCACCCGGGTTCTCGGTCGCTCAATTTGACGGTGTGGCTGTTGAGACCGCGGTACTGAGAGCGTCCGGGTTTTCCGATCGGGTAATTCGCACCATGATCCAAGCCAGAAAACCGTCATCTTCCAGGGTCTACTATCGAACCTGGAAGGCCTATTTTCGCTGGTGTGAGTCCAACGTCATCCCGCCAATGAAGTTGTCGCTCCCAGCCGTCTTGGCTTTCCTCCAAGCGGGACTGGACTCTGGTCTCTCTCTAGCTACTCTAAAAGGGCAGCCCTTTCTGTCCTCTTTCAGAAATCCTTGGCATCTCGTGCTCAAGTCAAGACTTTCCTTCAGGGAGTGGCGCATGCGGCTCCCCCATACCGGAATCCTGTGGACCCTTGGGACCTCAATCTCTTTTTGGAGGTTATGAGGTGTGCTCCCTTTGAACCTCTCAGAGAGGTTCCCCTGTCTGTTTTGTCCTGGAAGGTGGCCTTTCTCGTAGCGATCACTTCCATCAGGCGAGTTTCAGAATTAGCGGCTCTGTCTTGTCGCCCCCCTTTCCTGGTCCTCCACCAGGATAAGGTAGTGTTGCGGCCTCCGCCTTCCTTTCTTCCCTAGGTGGTATCCACTTGAACGAGGATATTGTCCTGCCTTCCTTCTGTCCGACTCCGACTCATTCTTTGGAGCACTCGCTGAACAAGCTAGACCTGGTACTGGCAGTGAGGATCTATCTGGATAGGACTGCTTCCTTCAGGAAGTCGGATCTCCTATTCGTCATTCCAGACGGAGCGCGGAGAGGCCTTCCGGCCTCCAAAGCTACGATTGCGCGTTGGATTAGGACTGCAATATTGGAGGCTTACTGGGTTAAGAACAGAGTGCCCCCCCTGGGGTTAAGGCTCACTCCACCCGGGCAGTAGGCGCCTCCTGGGCGGTTCACCATTGGGCTTCGGCCCTACAACTTTGCAAAGCGGCAATATTTTACAAGGTCCACACCTATGCTTCGGCGGACACCAGCCTAGACAGAAGGATCTTGCAGGCGGCATTGGGGACTTTGCCGACCTGAATGGAGTCTCATGCCTTTTTTCTCCTACCCAGGGACTGCTTTGGGACTTCCCATGGTCTTTGTGTCCCCAATGAAGCGATAGAGAAAACAGGATTTTGGTACTTACCGTAAAATCTGTTTCTCGGAGCACTCATTGGGGGATACTGCACTCTGCCATATGTTTACAACTCTTGTTCTTTCTTTCGATTGTTATTGTTATGATGAGTTGTCTGTTTGTGGTTTGGTTCTGTCACGTTCTTCTCCTACTGCTTTCTCACTAACGGATTAGCTTGGTGCCAGTCGGTGGGGTGTATACTGCAGAGAAGGAGCCAACCTTTTTTGCATATGCATAGCCTCCTAGTGGCAGCAGCATACACCCATGGTCTTTGTGTCCCCCAATGAGCGCTCCGAGAAACAGATTTTACAGTACCAAAATCCTGTTATCTGTCAATTTTCTCCTTGTACCCTTGTGAAAACCAAAAAAATTGTTCGTAAAAGATCATTTTTGTGACTAAAAAGTTAAATGTTAATTTTTTCCTTCCACATTCCAAAAATTTCTGTGAAGCGCCTGAAGGGTTAATAAACTTCTTGAATGTGGTTTTGAGTACCATGAGGGGTGCAGTTTTTAGTATGGTGTCACTTTGGGTATTTTCTGCCATATAGAACCCTCAAAGTGACTTCAAATTTGAGGTGGTCCCTTAAAAAAAAGAATGGTTTTGTAGATTTTGTCGTAATAATGAGAAATCGCTGGTCAACTTTTAACCCTTATAACTTCCTAACAGAGAAAAGTTTCCAAAATTGTGCTGATGTAAAGTAGACTTGTGGGAAATGTTATTTATTAACTAGTTTGTGTGACATATTTGTCTGTTTTAAGGGCATACAAATTCAAAGTTTGAAAATTGCAAAAAATTTTAAGTTTTCGCCATATTTCCGTTTTTTTTCTTCATAAAAATACCCAAGTTATATCAAAGAAATTTTACCACTGTCATGAAGTACAATATGTCACGAGAAAGCATTCTCAGAATCGCCAAGATCCGTTGAAGCATTCCAGAGTTATAACCTCCTAAAGGGACAGTGGTCAGAATTGTAATAATTGGCCCGGTCATTAACGTGCAAGCAACCCTCGGGCTAAAGGGGTTAAATGCTTTATTAGGAATTCTTAATTGAGTTCCCCTTCCCCATTCACAAAGTGAATTTCTTGGTGTAGGGACCTGAAATATACATATACCGGACAGATTATTACAATCAATGGGCTATGTCGAATTCTTCATTTTACGTGTGTCCCCATTTCCCTTCATGTTAAAGGGACTCTGGTCACGCCATGGAACAGCGGGACTTTGTTCAAACTATCATTTAAGTACACCTTGCCACCTGCTTGTTTTCTCTCTATCTCCTCTCCCACCTTCTTATTTGATTGACAGCTCTGGCTTCATAAAGCCAGAAAAGGTAGGAGCTAGATTGAAACCAAGCAGGTGGGAAGGTGCATATAAATGATAGGCTATAAAGCGCCGAACGCCTGTCTTTGGTGTGAAGAGTCATGTGCTAACAGTCCGTTTAAATGGGTGCTTACTGGTGATGTCAGCCATGGAACAACCTGCTATCCACTTACCTTAGAGGAACCATTTTTTTATGTGATTAACCACTGGACTGCTTTAAAAAAAATAGCTAACCATTATCTTGATATGTCTGTTAGTAATTACATAATACATTTTTGAGACTCTTTTCTTAGAATTGTGTTGTGTGATTCCTCTGTTTTTTTCCCCCTGGAAATTTCAGAATAAATTGACAAGGTTTTTTTATTCACCTTGTTAAAAGGTTCTTTTCCATATAGTCAGCACTGATTGTGCAGCGTCAGTCTGTGTATGAACATACCCCAAATCGATGCACCCAGATGTGAATGTATTCATACATTTCTAGGTGGATTAGATGACTAGCCCAGAATTCTCATTTTTGTAAATTTGTCATAAATGGTGACATTATTCAAGAATACTTCAGCTTTCAAGTACTGTTTTTTCCAAGTGGTTGCTGTTTGTTTTTTTACATATCCTAGGCAAATAAAATGGGTCCTTGCCTAGAATCAACATGACTATGGAGAGTACTTGTAAAGCAATGATGATTTCACAAGCTGTTCTCCAAAGATGGACAGATCCTTTGCTCTGTTGATTACTGCATATACAGTATGCTAACAGGTCATTTTTATTTTTTTCATTAGACCAAAGAGCTTATTGGAAGCATGAAGATGAACGCAGAGTATGTTCAAGCTGTATTTTCTTCAGACAGCAATAAAATCTTCTCAAATTGCGGTAAAGGATTTGTAAATACAATTAGTTTTTTTTTTTTAGTTTTTTTTTATTGCTTAAATGGGTTCTCCAAGAATGTGATAAAATGGTTTGCACCACATAATTCAAACAGCAGCCTGTCCTAGTTGTGTGTCAAGACGAGTTGCAGCAATATGAAGAAACACTGCTCCTGAGAGCTGGGTCTCAACTGTCAGAGGGGCTGTATCATAAGTACACATACCACTGAGCTGCCAGAGAAGGGCTATTACAGAAGGAGAAATAAATCCTCTCCTTGGCTGACTGAGCAGAAATTATTTTTTTTTTCTACAGCCTCTGACCTGCATGTCCAGTCAGCTGAGATAAAGCATTATTTCTTCTGATAGAACAGTCCTTCTGCTAAAATTACAGATGCATGAGTGCTTATGATAAAGCTCCTCTGTCAGTTGACACATGTCTCGAGAGCGGTGTGACTCTATCTTGTCCTGTCACTTGACAAGGTCGAGCTGCCATTTGAATTGCATGATGGGGACAATTTTTTTTAAAGGTGCTCTCCAAGAATGCAATAAAAGTGCTGAAATGACATTAAAGGTTTATGCAGCCATGCTTCATTTCATACTGCCTATCTGTTGTGCAGTCTGACAGGTTCCCTTCAAAGTAAATTTACACAAACTCCTATAATCTAATGTGTTGAGAGTTTATCTAGTCCCATCTCCTAGATCCTATACTAGTATGTAGTAGGTGTAATGATAATAGCAAATACCTCCAGTTAGAAATGTAGTATAGTTTTTCTGATTCACTAGGTCTTTCCTCATGTGCAGGCATTGCAGGACCTTAGGTATCCATGGTTACAACCGTTAGCAACTAGCTAACTGTGACTACATCAGTGGTCGTAACCATGGATACCTATGATGAGGAAAGAGACATAGCGAATCTGAAAAACTATGCTACATTTCTAATTGGAGGTATTTGCTAATATTTATTATTGCACCTACTACATGTTGGAATAGTATCTTGGAGATGGGAATACCTTTTTAACGTCACTCAGTAAAGCTGCTAATAGATCATTAGTCATTGCCCCAACAGTGACTCCTGAGACTAAATGGGCCTCAAATCCCTTCATTTTAGCAGTACCATTACTGTCTCTGATATCATTGATGTATCAAATCATACATTAAGAATTTGTTACATCAAAGGACATATACACCTCTTTTTTGTGCTTTCAATGCAAAAAAAAGTATATAAATAACCCCTATCTAGTCTTATCATCAATTGAAATCCAGGATTTCTCCCGTTTTGCTTCCTTAGCAAATGTTATGAAGACCAGTCCAGAATCCTACAGCAATGCGAAGGCTAAAAGATAGTTCTGTGTATGTGGCTTTCCTCTATTCCTTCAGCATATCCATGTGCAAACCCCAGAGTAACCTCCTTAGTCATCTTGTGTTGTTACAGACCTCTTTGTATGTATAAATTATGTGATCGGCCGTCCACCTCACTGCTGTACCTGCTTTACTTTCTTTAGATGAAGGTCATGTGTACGTGTGGGATGTAAAAAGCAGGAGGTGTCTGAACAAGTTTATTGATGATGGCTGCTTATGTGGGACCTCTCTAGCTGTATCTAAAAATGGCCAATACGTGTCTTGTGGGTAAGTGTACTGCTGGCAAACGCTTGTATGGCGTATTAACCTTTCATGCTTGATTCATACCATGTCTTTGTATTCTGCTGAAAGGTACTATATTATTTCATAGTTTTAAGGTTAAAAGTAGATATAAATCCATCAAGTTAAACCTTTAGTCTAACATGTTGATCCAGAGGACAGCACAAACCCTATGAGGAAGATACTAAGTGACCCCATATTAGGGGAAAAATTCCTTCTCGACTAGACATAATGCAGTCTGAATAGTCTCCTGACTCAACGTCCCATCACAGAATCCAGGACCTTCTTGTACTCTTTTAGTGAATAACGTTTGCTCTGCCGTCACCATTAGTCTACGGCCCCGTTGGCACATGCGTCCGGACCACATTTTGCTGGTGATTTCGGACTTATGACCCAATGTGGACACCAAACGGAATGTGTAAGCACCCTTAGGCTATGTGCACACGTAGCGTTTTTTAAGCGTTTTTGCCGCATTTTTACGCAGCGTAATCGCTTAACCACTTTCCTCCATCTGATGTACTATTTGTCCATGTGCCCTGGGACTTAATTCCCAAGGACAGAAATAGTACGTCATATGCGATCAGCTGCGCTCCCGGGTGTCAGCTGAATTATCACAGCTGACACCCGGCACTATGTGCCAGGAGCGTTCACGGACCGCTCCCGGCACATAAACCCCCGGCATACTGCGATAAAAGATGATCACAGTGTTCTGGTTGTACAGGGAAGCATCACGCAGGGAGGGGGCTCCCTGCGTGCTACCCTGAGACCCTCAGAACAGCACTATGTGATCGCGCTGAGAGCAGGCGCTGAGAAAGCCTCCAGCAGTGCCTGTCAGATCACCGATCTGACACTGTGCTGTGCACAGTGTCAGATCGGCGATCTGATATTATACAGTGATGTCCCACCCTGGGACAAAGTAAAAAATTTAAAAAAATAAAAATAACGTGTAAAAAAAAAAATTCCTAAATAAAGAAAAAAAAAATATTCCTCAATAAATTCATTTCTTCATGTAAATAAAAAAAAAAAAAAACAATAAAAGTACACATATTTAGTATTGCCACGTCCGTGACGACCCGCCATATAAACCTGTCCCATTAGTTAACCCCCTTAGTGAACTCCTTAAAAAAAAAAAACAATGCTTTATCATCATACCGCCGAACAAAACGTGGAATAACACGCGATCAAAAAGACTGATATAAATAAACATGGTACCGCTGAAAACGTCATCTTGTCCCACAAAAAACGAGCCGCCATACAGCATCATCAGTGAAAAAATAAGTTATAGCTTGCAGAATAAAGCGATGCAAAAAAACAGGATTTTGGTTGCTTACCGTAAAATCTGTTTCTCTGAGCCTTCATTGGGGGACACAGGAAACCATGGGTGTATGCTGCTGCCACTAGGAGGCTGACACTATACACAAAAAAAGTTAGCTCCTCCTCCGCAGTGTACACCCCTCCGACAGGAACTAGGGAACTCATTCAGTGAGAAAGCAGTAGGAGAAGCAATCTGTAAAGGCACTGCCACACTTAGCGATCGCACCATCGATCACGACAACGACTCGACCTGGCGAGATCGCTGGTGCGATCGCTATGTGATCGCTAGTTAGATTCCAAACACAACTCATCAGCGATCTGTATAACGACCTCTGCGGTTGTTGGGAAAACCTAGTCCCACCTGCGACGCTGGTGAAGTCGTTCATAAAGGGTGTCACACTCAGCGATTCAGGCTCACCAGCGGGACACCAACGACCAAAAAACGGCTCAGAACGTTCATAAGCGATCAGCGACATCTCAGGGGCCACATCGCTGCTACATGTCACACACAGCTAAGTCGCTAACGAGATTGCTACTGCGTCATAAATGGTGACGCAGTAGCGATCTCGTTAGCGATCTCGCTTAGCGTGGCATACCCTTAAGAGACAGAAACCACAGAAAAAACCCAAACTGTAACAATATAATACAGTAAACACAGCTGTTCGATTTGGGAGGGTGCTGTGTCCCCCAATGAAGGCTCCGAGAAACAGATTTTACGGTAAGCAACCAAAATCCTGTTTTCTCTCGCCTTAATTGGGGGACACAGGAAACCATGGGACGTCCTAAAGCAGTACCCAAGGGGAGGGAACAGCAGATAAGTTTACCCAGGTCGGAGAACTGACCTCCGTAACCTGCGAGGACTTACAAGTTAAGCCAGTATCCGCCGAAGCAATACATGGACTCTGAAGAAGCAACTTGACAGACGAAAGGAAGATCCTTCCCTATGAAGACATTTTCGATCTAATATGTCCTGGCCGCATTGAAGCGGGAGAAGAATGTAGTGTGTGGATCCACTTACCTAAGTATGAGACATCACACAGCCAAAGATACAAATCCTGCTCAAGGAAGAAATCGTGTTATCCCCAAACTCTTCATTGAATTCATGCCTGGAGCAGCGTTCCGCACTGGTTGATGCGTGCGGAGAGTGAGATCCAATTCTGTCCAAGGTGGGAAAAACCTGATGCTGCCACCCTCGGAAATAAAATCAGAGAGCTGATCAAGGCTTTATTCGGTGTCTGCAAGAAAGAAGAGTTAAGTACCGACAAATAGATAGGGAGCTCTGGTATTGAGGTATCTCAAAGTCCCTTAGGACAGAATAGTGAAGGGTCATGAGTTATGGTTTACCTATGGGTGCTGACTCAATAAAGCCAGCCACAACGTATAAACAGTCAATGGTAACCTATTTATGAAAGGAGTAACGCACTGGGCAACGAAGAGAGCCTGAGGAGCACTGTAAACTGACCTACGGATAGATAGTGCAAGGCCCGAATAAACGGATGGTGATGACAGACCCCTGGTGAGCAACCTGTAACCAGGGCCCAGTGCGTGGCCGAAGAAAAAAGGTGGAACTATCTGGTACCGGATACCAGCATGTCTGACCTACCTGAAAAGTGGTAGGCTGAAACCGAGATCCACCGTATGGTATGGAACTCCTTCCCTGTGGTATGTGGTAATGTTCTGTTAATAGACCGCAGATGTTACTGATCATGGAAAACAGGCAGCCGAAGGTACCTGTAACTAACCTGAGAGCCGGATGAAACCGCTGGTGCAGCCAACCAGAAGTATGAATACTGGGTGCCTCTCACTGAGAGGTGATCGAAGGGAGCCTAGGCAGATGTGCAAAGGACCCTGAGGTACGAGAAAGAGGGTTCCTGACTCACCTGCTAGGACAGAAGAGCAGGACCGATGCAGCACTTGAGCACATCTGAACCACTGGAAAAAAAACTGCGTGTATCGATGGTCGGTAGATGACACCAGTAAATCCTGGATAGCGGCTAGAATACTGCTGCCATAGGGAGCGGAGAACATGAAGGAGAATGCTTCTGACTCACCTGATACAGTACGGAATACCAGTACCACAGCAGAAGTCCACTCAAGACCCATCTGATCCACTGACAATACGACAGTATCAAAAGCTCTACCGTAGCTGATAGCTACGATTGGCTCTCAGCATCCTGCGACTACATTAGCGTGGAGAGAACCCTGGAGAAGGGTCTGGGAGAGAGCCAATTCTGTGTTGCGGTCCAGGTCGGGATACCTGACGGCATTTGGTATAATAAAGGTCTTACCTGTAGAAGCCGCACTACTGGGCGGTGCGCAGAAACCTGGAAACCGGATAGAGTACTGCTGCGATTGGCTCTCGGTATCCTGCGACTACAATCGTGCAGAGAGAACCCTGGAGACGGGTACGGGAGAGAGCCGATTCTGTGTTGTGGTGTAGGTCTGGACACCTGACGGCATTAGGTATAACGGACTTACTTGTGGTAAACCTCCCCACGAAAACTGGTCAGACCTCATCTGGAATAAGGATTATCTTTATTCTCATTTGCACACAGAAAGCCCAGAAGCAATGGGATGAAACTGAATGGAAGGAAACACAGATTAGATATTAGAAAAAAAACTTTTTGACAGTTAAGGTACTGTCACACTAGGCAATATCGCTTAAGCGACACCGATTTTAAGACGCCCTTTATGAACGGCGATCAACCTCGTTGGTGGCTTGTATGTCAGCGGCGCAGGCAGACTAGGTTTACTTTTATGAGATCTTCCTGTTTGGAAGCTAACTAGCGACCATATGGCGATGTACAAAAACGATCTCTGCCAGGTCGTGTCGTTGTCGTGATCGCGGTGCGATCACTTAGTGTCAGTCCCCTTAGAGTGATCGAGTGGAACAGGCCCCACGAGATGTGGCGAGCTCCCTCCCAACGGAAGTCCCCAGACAGAGGCTGGACACACATCTGTCTGGGATGATATAGTGAATCCTGCTTTCAGCAGGGGGTTGGACCAGGTGACCCAGGAGGTCCCTTCCAACTCTACCATTCTATGATTCTAGATATAACCCGTACAGTCATTTGTCCTGACGGAAGAACAGTAGACTTGGAATCAAAGGGAGAATAAACTCTGCTCCCTGTTGTGCACCTGGTTTAAGACCCTTGGGCCTGCGATTGGTGGTCAGCTTCTTTGTCCACTGAGCCACAGCACACCTGCCTTAGAAAACCCTCTCACTGTAGAGTATCTCCATGAACTCAGATGCGAGGCAAAGACCTTGGAAGGTGGTCTGGACCGACTAAACGAAACCGCCTGATCTGCAGATTCCGTAGCGGTATCTTTGATGCCTAAGGTCTGATTGACTGCAACAATCAGGCTCTGCACCATATCCGTCCAGCTGGAGGCCTGCTCTGAAAACAGGTTCGCCTCATTTTCCGAATGCGCGTCCGAAGACGCCTCGCCTGATCCCTTTGGGGAGAGGATCTAGAACGGTGCTCCAGCCTAGATTTCTTACGGCCTGGATTGGACGGACCGGAATGGGAGACTTGTGGTCCGTTGGCAAGTACGGGTGCTGAAAAGGGCAACCTGTCTAATACGGAACTAGGGTCTGAGACACCCAGGTGAGGTCCGCCACAGATTGTGACCGAGACATAGCCCACTCGGGGGTAGGGGTCTCCGAATCACCTTGGGCCGAAAGGGGCTCCTGAGTGGGAACCGAAGGGAGGTGTGCATGGTGAGCAGTCCCACTAAATGGTGCCAGAAGGATTGGTGACCAACCAGAGACAGAGGAGAGTGTTAGCTCTGCGGTGCAGAGCTACTCACAGAATCCTGTGTGCTGCTGCCCCGAGACTATCGCAGAGTCTGTCCACGAGCCGAAGATGTGCTCCCAGCTCACGCTTTCTGAACGCTGCATGGCAGAGGAGGGGAGAGGACCATGGGCGCAGACAGCAAAACTAGGCCCAAGTGAAGCCGGGGCCTCGGGTAGGACCTGCGGCCGTCGGTGGAAGGGGGGAGCTAAGCGCCGTTATTTAGACAATATATGGCTGCTGCTCCAGCCTACTGTGACGCAGGGAGAGGTGGGCGGAGCCAAAAGCAGCGCTGGGAGGAAGGACGGGCGGGAGAAAAGCCCGCCCGGAAGCCAGAGTGAAGGGGCCAGAGCCGGCTAAAAAACTAGGCCCGAGGTGAAGCCGGGGCCTAGATTAGAAATCGCGGCCGCCGATGGAGGGGGGGGCGGCGCAGAATCGACCCGATTGCCTCCCAGAGCCCCCACAAGGGCTGAAATATAAAGTGGCCCCACAAGAATCGTGTATCGATGCGATCCGGCGCCTGGAGCCCCCAAAGAAGGCAAGGAGGCCCCAAAGAGGGAGAAGCCTGGGGCCTATAAAGGCCTGCCTTAGATCCCCCAGGTGAGCCGAAAGGGAGCTGAGAAGGGGTCCCCTGTGATCACTAACTTTTGCCCCCCTTCTTTGTCCTTGATTTTATTTTTATTTATTTTTTTTTAAATAAATAATTCTTCTTTTCCTAAATCTTCTTTTCTTCTGTCTTCTCTTGTGTGGGGGGGGGAAGAGGGATACATACCTTTAATGAGTGTCGGACGTCCGTCATCCGCTGTGGAACGTCCGTGTCTCCTTCACCGACAGGCTCTGGTGGGCGAGTGGGTGGGAGACGGAGGCAGGCCTGGGTCATCTTTCCTTTTTCCGATCACCTGAACACCCGTCCGTGTCAGGGATCCATCAGGGGTCCTGCCGAGAACAAACATATGAGGATACGGGGTGGCAGTACACGCCGTACTCATAGTCTCTGGGTGGGAGTACAGTAGTGACCGTTCACACTGTATCCCTCTGGAAAAAACCTGAAAAGGAACGACGCACAATAGGTAGATATGGGTCTCCAGAGAGACCCGTGTCCACCTCCTACTGACACTAAGCTAAACTGAGTTCCCTAGTTCTTGTGAAGGGGTGTACACTGCGGAGGAGGAGCTAACTTTTTTTCTGCATAGTGTCAGCCTCCTAGTGGCAGCAGCATACACCCATGGTTTCCTGTGTCCCCCAATTAAGGCGATAGAGAATAATTATTTTTTATATATAATCGTTTTATTGTATAAAAGTGCCAAAACATAAAAAAAATTTATATAAATGAGGTATCGCTGTAATCGTACTGACCCGAAGAATTAAACTACTTTATCAGTTTCACCACACACGGATCGATATAAACGCCCCCCCCCCCCCCCAAAAAAAAAAAAAAAAAAAAAGAAATTAATGAATTGCTGGTTTTCGTTCATTCTGCCTCCCAGAAATCGTAATAAAAAGCGATCAAAAAATGTCATTTGCAGAAAAATACTACCAATAAAAACGTCTACTCGTCCCGCAAACAATAAGACCTCGCATGACTCTATGGGCTAAAATAAGAAAAAATTATAGCTCTCAAAATGTGATGATGCAAAAACTATTTTTTGCAATAAAAAGCGTCTTTTAGCGTGTGACAGCCAAACATAAAAACCCACTATAAATAGTAAATCAAACCCCCCTTTATCACCCTCTTAGTTAGGGAAAAATAATAAAATTAAAAAAAATGTATTTATTTCCATTTTCCCATTAGGGTTAGAGTTGGGGCTAAAGTTAGTGTTAGGGTTGGGATTAGGGTTAGGGGTGTGTTAGGGTTAGGTTTGTGGTTAGGGTTATGATTAGGGTTGGGATTAGGGTTAGGGGTGTGTTGGGGTTAGGGTTGGAGTTAGAATTGGGGGGTTTCCACTGTTTAGGCACATCAGGTGCTCTCCAAACGTGACATGGCGTCTGATCTCAATTCCAGCCAATTCGGCGTTGAAAAAGTCAAATGGTGCTCCTTCCCTTCTGAGCTCTGCCATGCGCCCAAACAGTACTTTACACCCATATATGGGGTATCAGCGTACTCAGAAAAAAATTCAGAATAACTCTTGGGGTCCAATTTCTTCAGTTACCCTTGGGAAAATAAAAGTTGGGGCGAAAATATCATTTTTGTGGAAAAAAAAAAAGGATTTTTTATTTTTATGGCTCTACGTTATAAACTTCTGTGAAGCACTTGGGGGTTCAAAGTTCTCACCACACATCTAGATAAGTTCCTTCGGGGGTCTAGTTTCCAAGTTGGGGTCACTTGTGGGGGGTTTACACTGCTTGGGCACATCAGGAGCTCTCCAAACGCGACATGACGCCCGCAGACCATTCCATCAAAGTCTGCATTACTAATCGTCACTACTTCTATTTCGAGCCCCAACGTGTGCCAATACAGTAGTTTTCTCCCACATATGGGTATCAGCGTACTCAGGAAAAATTGCACAATAACTTTTGGGTCCAATATCTTCCGTTACCCTTGGGAAAATAAAAAATTGGAGATCATTGTTGTGGGAAAAAAATGTATTTTCATGCACGGGCATTATAAACTTGTGTGAAGCACTTAGGGGTTCAAAGTGCTCACCACAGATCTAGATCAGTTCCTTAGGGGGTCTAGTTTCCAAGTTGGGGTCACTTGTGGGGGTTTCCACTGCTTGGGCACATCAGCGGCTCTGCAAATTGAACATGACACCCATGAAAGTCTGCATTCCAAAATGTTATTACTTCCTTTCCGAGCCCTGCCCTGCTCCCAAACAGTATTCCCCCCCCCCCCCCCCCCCACATATGGGGTATCAGCGTACTCAGGACAAATTGGACAAGTTTTGGGGTCTAATTTCCTTGGGAAAAATCAAAAATTGGGGACTAAAAAATCATTTTTGTGGAAATTTTTTTTTCTTTGCATTATAAACTTTAGTGAAACACTTGGGGGTTGAACGTGCTCACAACAGATCTAGATAAGTTTCTTAGGGGGTTTAGTTACCAAAATGGTGTCACTTGTGGGGGTTTTTCACTGTTTAGGCACATCAGGGGCTCTCCAAACGTGACATGGCGTCCAGCCTATTCTGCGTTGAAAAAGTCAAACTGCGCTCCTTCCCTTCCGAGCTCTGCCATGCACCCAAGCAGTGGTTTACCCCCACATATTGGGTATCAGGACAAATTGCACAATAACTTTTGAGGTCTTGTTACCCTTGGGAAAATAAAAATTGGGGTGAAAAGATCATTTTTGTGGAAAAATTATTTTTTTTTAATTTTACGGCTCTACGTTATAAACTTCTGTGAAGCACTTGGGGGTTCAAAGTGCTCACCACAGATTTAGTTAAGTTCCTTAGGGGGTCTAGTTTCTGAAATGGGGTCACTTGTGGGGGATTCCCACTGTTTAGGCACATCAGGGGCTATCCAAATGCGACATGGTGTCCAATCTCTATTCCAGCCAATTTTGGTTTGAAAAAGTCAAATGGCGCTCCTTCCCTTCCGAGCTCTGCCGTGTGCCCAAACAGTGGTTCCCCCCCAACACATAGGGTATCAGCGTACTCCGGACAAATTGGACAACTTTTATGGTCCAATTTCTCCTGTTACCCTTGGGAAAATAAAAAAAAAATGGTAACTTAAATGTCATTTTTGTGGGAAAAAATAGGATTTTTTATTTTCATGCCCTGCATTATAAACTTGTGTGAAGCACTTGGGGGTTCAAAGTGCTCACCATAGATCTAGCTAGGTTCCTTAGGGGGTCTAGTTTCCTAAATGGTGTCACTTGTGGGGAGTTTCCACTGTTTAGGCACATCAGGGGCTCTCCATACGCGACATGGCGTCCAATCTCAATCCCAGCCAATTTTGGTTTGAATTAGTCAAACAGCGCTTCTTCCAAGCCCTGCCGTGCTCCCAGACAGTGGTTTACCCCCACATATGGGGTATCGGCGTACTCAGGAGAAATTGCACAACAACTTTTTCTGTCCATTTTCTCCTTTTACCCTTTTTAAAATAAAAAAATTGTTTGTAAAAGATCATTTTTGTGACTAAAAGTTAAATGTTCATTTTTTCCTTCCAAGTTGCTTCAGCTCCTGTGAAGCACCTGAAGGGTTAATAAACTTCATGAATGTGGTTTTGAGTACTTTGAGGGGTGCAGTTTTTAGAATGGTGTCACTTTTGGGTATTTTCTGCCATATGGACCCCTCAAAGTGACTTCAAATGTGAGGTGGTCCCTAAAAAAAAAAGTTTTTTTATATTTTGTTGTAAAAATGAGAAATCGCTGGTCAACTTTTAACCCTTGTAACTTCGTAACAAAAAAAATTTTAGTTGCAAAATTGTGCTGATGTAAAGTAGACATGTGGGAAATGTTATTTAGTAACTATTTTGTGTGACATATTTCCTGTTTTAAGGGAATAAAAATTCAAAGTTTGAAAATGTCAAAACTTTCCAAATTTTTTGCCATATTTCCATTTTTTTCATAAATAACTGCAAGTTATATCAAAGAAATTTTACCACTATTATGAAGTACAATATTTCACAGAGAAAACAGTCTCAAAATCGCTAAGATCCGTTGAAGCGTTCCAGAGTTATAGCCTCATAAAGAGACATTGGTCAGAATTGTAAAAATTGGCCCGGTCATTAACGTGCAAACCACCTTTGGGGGTTAAGGGGTTAAACGGGTACAAAACGCATCCCATGCAATCCTATGGGATTACGCATTGCTGTGCACATGCGTATTTTTGTGGCGCGTAATCGCTTTGCGTAAAAATAAGCAGCATGTCCATTCTTTAGGCGTAATCGCGACGATTCCGCCGCCATAGGATTGCATTGAAACGTTCACTTTACGCATGTGGCTATGCCCACCATGCATGAAGTGAGCGCTTCATGTGCGTTTGGTACCCAGGGCCTGGAGGAGAGGAGACTCTCCTCCAGGCCCTGGGTACCATATTCCTGTAAAAAATAGAATTAAAATTTGATATTCTCACCTTCCGGCGGCCCCCGGAGTCTTCCCGGTCCTCAGCAACGCTGCCAGCATCTTCCGTTCCCAGGGATGCATTGCAAGAATCACCCCAGATGATGTAGCGGTGGAGTGACCGCGACGTCGCAAAGGTCATTCTCGCAATGCATCCCTGGAAACGGAACTTGCCGGCAGCGTCGCTGAGGAGCGGGAAGACTCCGGGGGCTGCCGGAAGGTGAGAATATCAATATTTTAAATTTTTTTTATTTTTTACATTACTTATTAGTAAAAAGGTGGTCTCACTTGTCAGCACTATGCGTGACAGGTGTGACCAACCTGTCAATCAGTTTTTCCAAGCGATGCTGCAGATCGCTTGGAAAACGCTAGCATTCTGCAAGCTAAAAACGCATGCAAAATGCTTGTGTTTTGCGGGAAAACGCATACTAATTACATATGCTTTTTACCCGCGGCAGGGAGTTGCGCAAATTCTCCGCAAAATTACGGCGCATTTGCGCAACATGTGCACATAGCCTTACTGTCAGGATTCCCTGCGCAATGGTGACTTGTCGCCAGCCTGGCCACTCCTAAGCTGAATTTGGGATCCCTGACGGTAAGGAAATTAGCATATTTCCTATCTATGGCCAGAGGGCACTGACATGGACTGGGGAGCCGCAAAGTGATCTGCACATCAATATGTATCTTTTTCTTTTTATGGAGTCTAATCTACTGATATACCAAGTGGCCACATCACACAATATTCAGGCTTCTTTTTGCATCACATTAACCCTCTTAAATCCAGTGGCATCAGGATAAAATTAGATAGGTTTACAATAACAAAATATTTTTTCGTGCTTTGTATCCTATACTGTGAATGCAGTCACAGCAGATTAGTGTCTTGCTCATGAGAAAATGAGCTGCATTACTCCACAGCAACCTAAACATAGATGTGCTATAGACACAGATGGTTTCATTGGTCTTTTATGTGATGATTACACTGTGTAATCTTGAATTAAGCCTTATTTGATTGTACTGCAGAGTCCGGCTTGATCCACAATACTCTATATAATTTTTCAGGGCATCCTCTGTTGCTAAACGATCTTTTCATAAAGTATAGCTGTATTTGTTACATTTTTTCCCATAGGGTTATAAAGAGTATTTCTTTATCGCTTCATTGGGGGACACAGGTTACTATGGGGTGTATGGTGCTGTCACTAGGAGGCTGACACTATGCAAATTTGGCAAAAACTGACTCCTCCCCAGCAGTATACACCCACCGACAGGCACAGAGCAACTCAGTTTTTGCTTAGTGTCTGTAGGAGGCGGACCTGGATCTAACACCAGATCCGCAGTCTTTATTCCCATACAGGTTTTTTTGTGTTTTATTAACGCTTTCCCTTTGTTTTCCAGATTCATTTCTTCGGGTAACAGGGTGCAGATCACTCACCCTGTCCTACCCACACTTTAGCGACTGAGAGAGCAGCGTGCGAATAATCCACACTGCCCACTCTCAGACCCGCTAGCAGGACTTGGTCCTCTGTCACCCTCACGGGTGCTTCAGAGGATCCCGGGCGACTAGTCCTTGCTTCGCCCCTCCTCACCCCTCTCCCAGGAGAGGGCTGAGAGGAAGACGGCGGCCACCAGCTGTGGCCTTTCCCCCGACTAAAGGGGTCGATGCCGTCTTCTGCACCGTCAGGAGACGGTGCGGGAAGGAGGATCATCAACAGGACCCTCTACACCCACGAGGGATCCTGACATCCTCGGCTCCAGCATCGAACACCGGACAGCAGACAGAGGTACCCCCCCCCCAGCCCAACCTGACCCAACGCCACCGCTGCGCGATCACTCCGGGACCCACCAGAGGGGGACAGGGTAGACAGCCCCCGATAACCACGGGCGCAGGGCCACGCATTTGCCCCACGCTAGTTCGCGCTACAACAGGGCGCCGCCATCTTGGCCCTCCCTCGCCTCATTGTTCTCGGCCAGACCACTCCCCTTCCTGTGACGCGCAGGGCTTCCCCGGCTGACGCCCTGACGTCAGACGCCGGCCCGACACGCCCCCCCCCCACGGAGTAACACCTCAGCGTCGCGTCCTCAGCGCTAGGAGGGCGGTCCTGCCAGCGCCGGCTCCACCCCACAGGAAGCCAAACTCATCGCCCGTAAGGCGAGCCAACCAGGGACAAGCGTTCCCCGCCCCCCTGGCCGGACACACCTCCTTCCGGCGCTTCCTGCACACCACGTGGACGCTGCAACAGCCTCCAGACTCTGCACGCGTCCACAGCGCCGCACAGGAGGATCCGTCCCGGCTTCACCCGCCCGCCGGCCTCAGGGGGACACAGCAACCGCAGCTCCCACCGCGATCGCTGGGTACCGGTAAGCGGGGCACTGGTAGGCTCTGCACCCGGCAGACCCTACCAAAACCCCAGGCAGCCCCCACTCAGCAGTATAGCCCACAGCGCTAGGCCTTAATCGCACAGCAGCTGACAATAGCGCACGCTTTACCAGGGCCTACCTATGCTCAACCCCGCTGCACACGCTCAGACCCCCACGGTGACCCACTACGCTTGTGCCCTTTGTAAGAAAAAGTGGGCCTCAGGCCAAGCGTCCCCCCTCTGCTCGTCCTGCGTCCCTACCACCACCATGTCTGCCCATCAGGATGCCACCAACGCTCGGGAGGAGAGCGCCCACACGCCCTCGGAGTGGGCCGTCGCCATGTCTCAGTCCTTCTCGGACTGGACAAAAATATCGCAGTCCCTCATACAGTTCCTGGAGCGTATGCCACAGCCCTCTGTCGCCACCAGTGCTACGAACGCCACCTACGGCGATTCGCCTGCACCGGACCACGACCCTCACAGAGGCAGAGCAAGGAACAGAACCAGAAAGCGGGTTCGTGCTAGTTCCCCGTCCAGCTCACCGGGCCCATCAGCGGCCCCCAGCCCGCCCAGAGCTACCCGGTCTCCCTCCCCGGAGACAGACACCGGGTCGGACGTAACATCCCAGGCAGGGTCTGACTCCGAGGACGATCAGCCCTCAGGGACACGGGACATGGTTGATAGCCTCATCTCGGCTATCGTACAAACCCTCGAAATTAAGGAGGACGAGGCAGTCACCCAGGACGACCCCGTCATATTCAAAAAAGTCAAACGACCCTCAAGCGTTTTCCCCAATCACAAGGAGTTCGAGGCTACTACAGCCCGACACTGGGATAACCCCGGAAAGCGCTTCCCGGGAAGGAGACGGCTAGACGTCCTATACCCTTTCAGCTCTGATCTGGTAACCAAATGGTCCGAGCCCCCAAGGTGGACCCACCTATCTCCCGCCTGTCCTCCCATACGGTTCTGTCCATCCCGGACGCCGCGGCCCTCAAGGACGCCACAGACAGACAGATTGAAGCCCTGACAAAGTCCGCCTTTGAGGCATCAGGCGCATCACTCTGCCCCAACTTCGCCTCCACATGGGTGGCCAAGGCCGTATCGGCCTGGGCAAAGATTCTCAAGCGGGGCGTCGCGTCGGAGGCCCCAAAAGAAGACCTCTACGACCTAGCAGACCAGATCGTTAAAGCAGGCAAATACCTCCTTAACGCTTCCTTGGATGCTGCCGCCTGCTCCGCAAGGGCAAACAGCAACATCACCGCAATCCGCCGGGTCCTTTGGCTAAGGGCGTGGAACGCGGATCCAGCGTCAAAAAAGTCCCTAACTAGCCTGCCCTTCCAGGGCTCTATGCTCTTCGGGTCCAGACTGGACCAGATCATCTCCGACACCACAGGGGGCAAGGGTACCTCCCTACCCCAATCCAGAACAAAACGGCCCTACAATAGGAAGGGAACACAGCCCTTTCGCCCCTTCCGTACTTTCACGGCCCCAGGCGGCTCCACCCAACAGGATCGACCCCCTTTCCACGGAGACAGAAGGAAACCTTCCTTCAAGTCCACCCCCCACTGGAAAAACAAGAGCCGCCCCCCTAAGCCAACCAATAACAGGAACCAAAGATTCACCCCTAAATGACGGATCACCCCCACCTGGAAACCCTTCCAGGGTGGGGGGAAGACTCCTTCGGTTCAAGGACACCTGGCTCTCAGTCGTCGACGACGCCTGGGTAAGGGAGATCATCACGTCCGGATACAAAATAGAGTTTTCCTCCCGCCCAAAGAGACGCTTCTGCGGCTCCCACCCACCAAAACAACCATCACATCGCCCAGGGTTTCTCCGCGCAGTCGCCTCACTGCTGGAAGCGGAAGTGATCGTCCCCGTTCCGCGGCACGAACGATTCTCCGGGTTCTACTCGAACCTCTTCGTAGTCCCGAAAAAAGACGGGTCACTTCGCCCGATCCTAGACCTCAAACGGTTGAACCGCCATCTTCGGACCCGCCACTTCAAAATGGAGTCCTTGCGCTCGGTAATTACCTCCATGGAGCCGGAGGAATTCCTTTGCTCCGTGGACATACAGGATGCTTATCTACACATTCCGGTCTGCATCCAACACCAAAGGTACCTCCGCTTTGCGGTGCAGGAACACCATTACCAGTTCACAGCCCTTCCGTTCGGCCTGGCCTCCGCCCCCAGAGTCTTCACAAAGGTCATGGCGGCGGTCATGGCCATCCTTCGGTCCAAGGGGATTCTCATAATCCCCTACCTCGACGTTCTCCTAATCAAAGGTCCGTCTCGCCAGGACTGCAATCAAAGCCTTCAGATCACCCTGAGCACCCTGTCCCGCCTCGGGTGGCTCATCAACCGGGAAAAATCCACCCTGATTCCAACCCAACGCATTCTCTTCCTGGGCATGGAAATCGACACCGTTCAGGCGCGAGTCTTTCTCCCGGAGGAGAAATACTACTCTATCAGACAGGGGATCAAAGCCCTAAGACGACCGGAGCCCTTTCCACTTCGTTTCGGCCTCAGAGTCCTGGGGAAGATGGTCGCCTCCATGGAGGCAGTACCATACGCGCAGTTCCACACACGTCCCCTCCAGCTTGCCCTTCTGTCATCATGGGACAAGAATCCAGCGTCCCTAGACCGCCCAGTGATCCTGCCGCCCAAAGTAAAACAGTCCCTAACTTGGTGGACACTGGCCTCCTCCATTCTACGCGGAAGGTCATTTCTGCCTCTCCGGTGGCAGGTCATCACCACCGACGCCAGCCTGCAGGGCTGGGGCGCGGTCTATCAGCATTTCACAGCACAGGGCCGCTGGGAGACACACGAGGCCCTCCTGCCGATAAACCTCCTGGAGATCAGGGCAATCTTCCTGGCCCTACTCCACTGGCAGCCCCTCCTCAAAGGCAAACCAGTCCGCCTCCAGTCGGACAACGCCACGGCCGTGGCATACATAAATCATCAAGGAGGGACTCGCAGCAAACAGATCATGACCGAGGTAGGGAAGATCCTACATTGGGCGGAACACCACGTCCCTGCCATCTCCGCCGTACACATTCCCGGAGTGGACAACTGGGAAGCCGACTTCCTCAGTCGCCAGGAACTGGCAGCCGGCGAGTGGTCACTCAACCCGGCCGTCTTCAACCAAATCTGCCAGAGGTGGGGCGTCCCAGACGTCGATCTAATGGCATCTCGGTCAAACCACAAGGTCCCCCAGTACGTGGCCAGATCCCGGGACCCGATGGCCCTCGGCTGCGATGCACTCGTCATCCCATGGGCCCAGTTCGAGATGCCTTACCTCTTCCCACCCCTCCCCCTGCTTCCACGGGTCATAAAGAAGATAAAGGCGGAAGGAGTCCCTGTCCTGCTCGTAGCCCCAGATTGGCCACGTCGGGCCTGGTATGCGGAGCTGATAAACATGCTCTGGACGTACCCTGGAGACTCCCAAACTGCCCGCACCTCCTCTCACAGGGACCTCTCTTCCACCCGAATTCTCAGTCGCTCACTTTAACGGCATGGCCGTTGAAGCCGCAGTCCTGAAGAGCGCAGGCTTCTCGGAAAGGGTCATCCAAACTATGATAAGGGCCAGAAAACCAGCGTCTTCCCGCATTTATCACAGGTGCTGGAAGGCTTTCTTCCGCTGGTGCGAGAAGAGTGCTGAAGCTCTCTTCCGTTGCGAGAGACAAACCCCTTACCCATACCTTCCCTGCCTTCCGTCCTCGCCTTTCTGCAGTCGGGACTGGACTCCGGCCTTTCCCTCAGTACCCTAAAGGGTCAGGTTTCAGCCCTATCCGTGCTTTTCCAGTCCGAACTGGCCTCCTCGCCCCAGGTGAAGACCTTCCTGCAGGGGGTCGCTCACCTAGCGCCCCCCTACCGCCCTCCGATTGATCCCTGGGATCTCAACCTGGTCCTGAGCGCTCTACAGCGTACCCCCTTTGAGCCGATCAAAGACATCCCTCTCACTCTACTCTCGTGGAAGGTAGCCTTCCTGGTCTCCATCACCTCTCTCAGAAGGGTGTCCGAATTGGCGGCCCTGTCCTGCCGCCCCCCCTTTCTGATCCTGCATCAGGATAAGGTGGTCCTCCGACCCGTCCCCTCCTTCCTTCCGAAGGTAGTCTCGGCCTTTCACATCAACGAGGACATCGTCCTCCCGTCACTGTGCCCCTCACCAGCTCATCCCTTAGAAAGATCCCTCCACAAGCTTGACCTGGTCAGGGCGATCCGAATTTACCTTTCTAGAACCACCACCTTTCGTCAGGCGGATTCCCTGTTCATCCTCCATGAGGGCCGTCGCAAGGGGCTCGCAGCTTCAAAATCCACCATCGCCCGGTGGGTTCGTTCAGCGATCCACGAGGCATACCGATCCCAGAACAAACAAACCCCTCCCGGAGTGAGGGCGCACTCTACCCGGGCGGTGGGAGCCTCATGGGCCATTCGTCACCAGGCTTCGGCGGCGCAAATCTGTAAAGCTGCAACCTGGTCTTCCCTCCACACCTTCGTGAAGTTCTACAAAGTTAATACCCACGCCTCGGCGGACGCAGGCTTGGGTAGAAAGATACTACAGGCGGCGGTTTCCCACCGACCGACCTAAGTTTCTCTCTCTCTCTAATATACCTAGAATCCCCACCCTTGGGACTGCTTTTGGACGTCCCATAGTAACCTGTGTCCCCCAATGAAGCGATAAAGAAAGAAGGATTTTTGGTACTTACCGTAAAATCTCTTTCTTGGAGTCTTCATTGGGGGACACAGCACCCTCCCCTAAATCCGTACCACATTAGACCTCAGACCGTTGCCTTGGGGTTGGCACATAGGCCGTGCCTCCGGTCACCATAGGTACTCCTACTACTACTGCTTTTGCACCAACTGAGTTGCTCTGTGCCTGTCGGTGGGTGTATACTGCTGGGGAGGAGTCAGTTTTTGCCAAATTTGCATAGTGTCAGCCTCCTAGTGACAGCACCATACACCCCATAGTAACCTGTGTCCCCCAATGAAGACTCCAAGAAAGAGATTTTACGGTAAGTACCAAAAATCCTTCTTTTGTCATCTACCAAGTGAAGTTATATTGTTTGCAAACTAAAAATGTGGTTTTCTTTAATTATACACCTGTGATGTGTCCATTGTTCTTCAACTAATACGTTTTTTTTTTGTTTTTCTTCCTTCCCTCTAATCTTGGGGATAAAATCATAGCCTTTTGACAGATTGCAAAAATGTTTTTGTAAAAATAAGACTGCTCACATTTATACTGTGCTCTACGCTGAGCACTTGCATATTAGATTCTGAGTAAATCCCTGAAAAATCACATTCAGACAGAGCCATACAGGACAGTGGGGCGGACTATCCCTTTGGACTCTCCTTGGACTGTTTAGTTGGTGTCCTCCTAGGTGGGCACAAAAGCGTGTCCAGTCTGTATTGTTAATAATGCAGAATACTTTTTATCTACAGACTCACAATCTTTTCATTTTGTATGAAACATACAGTACAGTAGTTTTCAAGATTAATTTTGTTGTGCCTAATTTCACCAGCTGTAGAAAATAGTCCTGTAAGTAGGAAAATACAGCTCAACTTTCTTCGATCCGCACTTTGGTAACCTTGTTGTAATTGTCATGTTTCAGCTCCGAATCTGGTGTTGTGAATGTGTACGGATTTGATGACTGTCTGCAGAGCTCGGCCCCGAAACCTCTTAAGTCTGTAATGAACTTAGTAACAGCAGCCTCTACACAAGTATTTAATCCATGTACAGAAATTTTGGCAGTTGCCTCCAACAACACATCTGATGCTGTTAAACTGGTAAGGGCGGTCATTATTTTATTATTTTTTTTTATCTGTGTGTTTCATTTCTTTGCAAAATTAGTTCTTGGGAATATAGAGGTAGTCTGCATAGCTGATACCTTCACACCAAGGCATCATCCTGCACACCTTTATGGGGTGTGGGTAACCTAAATTGCCTCCAGAGACTGCTGATATTAGGTCTCGGCACCGCCGCTGTTGAAGTCAGGTAGACTTCATTCATGTCTGCCTTGTAAACCTTTTATACTCCGCAAAAAACAATGACTGGGTTGCAAAGTATATGGGCATCTTAGAATACGTTCATTTTGTCTCCTATTCCTTTAAACTAATATAAGATTTGCCCAGTTTGTTTCTGGAAGCTAACCTGTTGTGAGAGCTTCCCTCTGTCTGCAGCGGCAATCTTGGCCACCAGCCTTCTCTAAGCCCACCTGAAAATTGCTGCCAAACAATCTTCTATGCAGTGTACTGTTCATTCACTTATAGGTTTAGCATTTTCTTAACACCCAGTGCCACAATAAACACATAATGACAACTGGGAAATAAAGATAAATTGCTGCAATGTGTTTCAGTAGATATGATGGTGTTACAGAGGTTAAAGGGGTTGTCACATTTAGTAAATCCATGTCTAAGTACGCCTTTATTGAATTGTGTGATGCCAAGTCTGTCATCCATTTAGCTTTAGGGCAAGAGCATTTTAATAGATTATTTGACTTTAATATCTAATCCTTAAAAGGGGTTTAGAGGACTATTTTTTCTTTCTTATGGGCCTAAGAATTTAGGTAGTTGTTAACTACCTGCCTGTTGTGCCCAACACAGATCACTTCTGGTTCAAAATGGTCAGAGACCTTTCCTGCAGGCCATTCTGCTGCTTCCGGTGACATCACCTTGACAGAGCAGCTGTTTCCCATCTGCTCTGCTCTGTTGACATGGCTGCTGATGTAATGCTGATTGACAGCCTGTTCCCTGCTGCATAAACTGTTGGGATCCAGCGGTCAATCAGCATGACGTTGGCAGTCATGCCCCATCAAAGATCTGTTCTGTTGACATGAGGAATCAGAATTGCCAGTCATTACTTTGAGCTGGTGTTGGACAGGCAAGTAGTTATTAACTCTCCGTTCTTAGCTAAATAGAGAAAAATTTAATTGTTCCAGAAAACCCCTTTTAAAGGGAATCTGTCACCCCATTTTGGCCCTATGAGATAGGGCCACCGACATCGAGGTCTTATCTACAGCATTCTGTAATGCTGTAGATAAGCCCCCGATGCTACCTGAAAGTGAAGAAAAACGAGTTATAAAATACTCACCCAGGGGCGTTCTGGGGGCGGTCGGGTCCGGAGGGAGTCGCGGTCCGGTCCGGGGCCTCTCATCTTGTAGCGAAGCCGGCCTCTTCTTTACGTCCCGTCGCGGCTCCTGCGCAGGCGCACTGCTCTGCTCTAGTGAGGGCAGAGCAGAGTACTGCAGTGCGCAGGCGTTTGGAAAGGTCAGAGAGGTCCGGCGCCTGCGCACTACAGTACTCTGCTCTGCCCTCACCAGGGCAGAGCAGTGCGCCTGCGCAGGAGCCGCGACGGGACCGAAAGAAGAGGCCGGCTTCGCTACAAGATGGGAGGCCCCGGACCGGACCGCGACTCCCTCCGGACCCAACCACCCCCGGAACGCCCCTGGGTGAGTATAATATAAACTAGTTTTTCTTCACTTTCAGGTAGCATCGGGGGCTTATCTACAGCATTACAGAATGCTGTAGATAAGCTCCTGATGGCGGTGGCCCTATCTCATAGGGCAAAAATGGGGTGACAGATTCCCTTTAAAATAAAATTTTTGATTGAAAATGTATTTTTCATTCATGCTTTTCCTTCAATCAGTGGTATTGAGCAGACTGGAGTGTCCATGGTCACAACCCATTCATTGCTTATTCTGGCTAAGCACACTACATATGAGTTTCACTGTACCTGGTAGCGCAGCTCAGCCCATGCAGGTAAACAAAGCTGCGCTGCAGTGCAAGGCACAGCCTTGTATTTCAGGTGTTGTAGCTTCTGGGAATCTGTCAGCAGGATTTAACACCTCAAACTATATGTGCACGTAGCCTTTTCAAAGCCAGGTCCAGTAATACTTTTACATGGTCAATCCATTCCACCGTTACTGAGAAATCATTATTTTAATTGAGATGCAAATTAGCAGAAGTCCTATGGTAGATCTGAAGCCTCCGTCGCTCCAGTTCTATTCCTCTCCCAGCTCTGTCTCCTGCTAGACTGGCTGCTTTTATGCTGTGTGACTTCAGGCAAAATGAAGTCGTCGGTCAGACAGGAGGACAGATTCTCTTCAAGAAACCAATTAAAAATCACCATGGCCCCTTTTATTATTTTAATACAGATTGGGCTCCAAGGGAAGGATTCCCATTGATTCTATGTTATCCTAAATATAGATTATCGATTTTAAAGACCCTTTAAACATTTTTTGTGATGCTAAAATACTTCATTTTATATTTTTATCATTAGGTTCATATACCTTCATTTACTGTTTTTTCAAACTTTCCCGTACAAGTGAGAAAGAAAATAATCCACTTTCCCCGAGCAATGGATTTCTCCCCTCATAGTGGCTTCTTTTCCATAGGAAACAACAAAGGTGAAGCCTTACTGTACAGGTAAGAAGTCGTAAGTCACAAGACAAATGTGGCCCGCCTAAACCTAGCAATGCTATAAACAGGAAAGATATAACTTCTTGTTCTTTTTCATAGGTTAAAACATTACTCTGATTTCTAATTGGGAAGAATGAATGGTAAGAACTGCACTGTTGTATTCTGCATTTCTTTTTTTTCAATAGTGGCCTTTCCGAAACTCATTTTTTTCAGATTAATTAGGGTGCAGGAAAACAGATTCTCCCCAATGTACAGTAGTTGTGGCAGGATTATACTTTTTATTTCTGTTAACTGGTTGCCCCTTTAATGGACTCATTATTCACAGGGTAGCTGCTAAGTATCTGATTGCTGGTGTCTTCATGCCCTCGCGCGCTCAATGATCACAAAACAGATCCCAACTTGAAAAAAAATGTTCTTGTTATAAAAACTTCTTACATCGGACCTCCACAATATTATGCAGGTGTTTTAGTATTGGGGTCCATCTGTATAATACTTAGCGTTTTAATTTTGTGTACAATAGAGACATCTAGTGGTCATTATTCATTAATGCAGATCAACTAGACAAGATAGTGAACGACTCAGACCTGGAATCTAAATTCTGCCACTATACTAAAAAGATCTCTGAATCTTTTACTACATGTATTTTCAATCTCAGTAGCTGATGGATCACCTGTTTTTTTTTTTTTTTGCAGGTTTATTGAAAAGCAGAAGAGGACCATTCTTTCATAAACCCGATGTTCACACTTCAATATCTCACACAATGTTTTTACATTGGGTTATAATCCAGTTGCCCCCTTTATGAAGAGAATACCTTTTGTATCGTATTGTCAGTGTTCTTTTCTCTCCAAAATAAATATTTTTCGTTTGTAATTTTTATCTTCTTGATATTTCTACAGTGTTTATATGTATTTATAAAATAGATATTTTGAAGGAACTTTGCAGGGAAATTGTTCCAAACATTTTGCAGAACTAACCATACATCTTCTATGGATGTAGGCTTCTGCAAATCCATCTGTCTCTGTTATCACCCACAGACACAATGATGCTGACATCGGGATTATCATTACTTCCAGGACTCTGTGTGGACTAGTATCTTCAGTGTAAAAAAGAACAAAGTTCTAAAATGAAAATCAAAGATCTGCTGCTGGCAGCTTCCTTTGCAGTTGCCGACCAATGATGTCCCAGATGTGTTCGATGGGAGACAAGTCCAGAGAGATGCTGCAGGTCATAGTAGCACATTTATGCCGATCCATGGCAGCTACTCACACTATCATTTATTAATAGATCCTGTAAGATTAAGCAAATTCCTCACTGTCTATAAACCTACAAACAATGGGCAAAAGCCACAGAGCGCTCTGTAAGGTCAAGGAGTGGTGCAGTCTAGCAAAATATACAACTAATAAACCTACAAAAAAGGTACTGCACACACTATGTAATTGTTTTATTCATAATTACAAATATAAAACAGAATTAAAAAGCAGAGCAGATCATGTGAATACCAAGAAAGAAGAAATTGGTGTATATATCACGCCAGAAAAATCAATGAGACTGTAGGATCACTGATGATTCAAAGTAGCAAACACAGCCAAATAATGTTTCTTCATCGCTTCATTGGGGGACACAGGTAACCATGGGTGTATGCTGCTGTTGCTAGGAGGCTGACACTATGCAAAAAAAGGAAAAAATTGGCTCCTCCCCTGGCAGTATACACCCACCGACAGGCACTAAGTACCTCAGTTTGTGCTTAGTGTCTGTAGGAGGCGGACCTGGATCTCCCCAGATCCGCAACTAATCTTTTTCCTTTTCAGGTTTTGTTGTGTTTTATTAATCTTTTCTCTTTGTTTTTCAGATACGACCATCAGTGAATCAGAGTGTAATTTCTCACCCTGCCTTCCCATCATGCGGCTGAGCGAGCAATGTGGTGTCGCCCACATCGCAACTCTCAGGCCCGCAGGCAGGACCCTATCCCCTGTCACCCTCACAGGTGCTCCAGGGTTGATACCGGTGGTGGTCCTTGCCATTTCCCTCCTCACCCCTCTCCTCTGAGAGGGCTGAGAGGAAGGTGGTCACTGACCTTTCCCTGAAGGGGTCGAGGCCGTCTTCTACACTGTCCAGGATTCAGTGTTGGAAGAAGGATACGTCTCCAGCGACCCTCTTCACCCAAGGGCTCCTGAGCGATCCTCATCCTCCTCACAACGTGGAGCTGGGCAGCTCAGGTAAGAAAAGCTGTGCGACCTGGCTCCCCACTCACATCGCGGCTAGACGCTGATGCGTGTGAAGGAAGCCGCAGAGCTGCCACAGCATCCTAGCATCGCAGGGGTATTTGAATTTCGCGCTCCCTATGCGTGCAGCTTCACATTAGGCGCTCTTTTACTCCCGGGATGATGTCGCCCCTATCACGCCGTTGGCCTCCACTCCCTGCGCTTGTGCGCTCCGACCTCGCCGGCCCCTCTCTACCGTCGCACTGTCGGGCCGCGGGAGCGTTGTTTCTTTGCCGGGCACGTCGCTGCCTGGCACTTTCACTTCCTTTTTCCCTTCTCGGCGGGCTCTCCTTGTCACGCCCCCCTCCCTCCTGTCCTGCGCGCGTTCTCTTGGCGCCCTTTCCAGTCTAATCAGGCACCATTTTTCATTTGTAGGCACGCCCCCTGTTGTGAATGGGTTTGAGATGAGTTCTGAGCAGAGGCTCCCTCTGGTGGTTACAAGCGGTACTAGTGAGGATTGTGAGGACTGGGAATCAGGTGTTACTGATTGGTCTTATATAAGGGAGTCATTTTCCCATCAGGGTTGCCGGTGATCAATTGTTCTGGTCTGAATCCTTCTTTCCAGTTTCCCTTGTAGCCTGCTGTGTCGTGTCTGCATCTCCTGCTATCAGATAAGACAATTTCTTATTTTGTGTTTTTGCTATATTTTTGCATTTTGTCCTGCACTTCTGTGGGGGCCTTCTGGGTCCCCTCCGGGGGCTTTTGCCCTCTCAGTTTAGTCCAGCCACTGTGTTTTGTACTTTTGCTTTTTCCAGTTTTTTTTCAGTGGCTGCTGTTTTGATTTTTTTACACCAGAGAACTAATTTAGGTGGTAGAGGTCGTGTGATCTCAGGTGATTTTGAAATTAGTAGAGTTGGTGTTTTTTCAGGGTTTTCTGAGATTGCAGTAAGTACCCTTCCTGTCCTTTTCTATTTAGATAGTTTGGGCCCCAGCGTTTGCTCATACTATTTTCTTTCTGTGTCAGTATTTCCTCTTGTCTAACCGCCATTACATGTTTGGGGGCTTTCTTTATCTTTGGGGTTCTGCTCCGGGGCAGATAGCTTTCCTATTTCTATCTTTAGGTGTAGTTAGTTTCTCAGGCTGTGACGAGGCGTCTAGGACCAACGTAGGAACGCTCCACGGCTGCCTCTAGTTGCGGTGGTTAGTCAGGGTACTGCAATCTCATAGATTCCAACTGCTCTGGTGTATTTCCTTTTTTACCTGCACTCCTCAGCTACCGTAACATAACAGCCCCCGTCCTATTACAGCACCGCTTGCTTCGCACAGCTCCTCCTCCGGCCCTTCCCCTTTGGCGAGCAGCCTATTAGCTACCGCAGTCAGACTCCCTCCTCCCACATCACGAGGGTCTCTGCGTGCCTCCATCTTGGAAAGCAGCACAGCATCCCTGACACGCGCTGCCCTGCTTTGGACGGACTCTCAGCCGGGGGACACAGCTAACTTCGCCTGCTGCAGTTCGCTGTACCGGGTAGGCTCTGCCCGCATCCCTCTGTATTCCACGTGCCCTATCTAGCACTCCTCCGCAGTATTTTCTATCGCTATAGCGCAACAGGCTCTACCTATGTCCAACCCTGCAGGTGCCTCTTACCCTAAGCCCACTGTGACCCACTACGCCTGCGCACGTTGCAGAGAAAAAGTGGACATCAGGCCAGTCGTCGCCCTTCTGCCCGTCCTGCAGTCCTTCCACCATGTCTGCCCTGCAGGAGCACTCCGACTCCCGGGAGGAGAGCACTCCCCCTCCCCCCCGAGTGGCCGTTACCATGTCTCAGTCGGTCGCAGACCTGACTAAGGTATCCCAGTCCCTGGTCCAGGTCCTTGAACGCATTCCACAGCTCTCCATAGCCACCAGTGCTCCGAACGTCTCCCATGGCGATTCGCATGCACCTGACCTCGACCTTCAAAGGGACAGACCTGTGAGAGGCTCTGGAAAAAGGACCCTGTCTGGCTCCTCGTCCAGCTCCCTGGGCCCCTCCGCAGCATCCAAGCTGCTTTCCTCTTCCCATTTCCCTCTTCGGAGGAGGACCGTGGGTCGGACATAGACTTCCAGTCATGGTCAGACTCTGATTCGGACCAGACCTCCAAGATGCAGGTCATGGTTGATAGCCTCATCTCTGCTTTCTCTCAAACACTTAAACTAAAAGAGGACGAGTCTCCTGCCCAGGATTCCTCTGTCTCACTTAAACGTGTTAAACGTCCCTCACACACCTTTCCAAACCACAAGGAGTTTGAATCTACTCTGTCTAAACACTGGGAACATCCCGAAAAGCGTTTCCCAGGCAGGAAGCACTTAGACGTTCTCCATCCCTTTAACCCCGATCTCAGCAAATGAGCAGAGTCCCCTAAGGTTGATCTGCCTGTTTCTCGTCTTTCTTCGAAGACGGTCCTGTCCTTGCCGGATGGCGCGTCTCTTGAAGACGCTACAGACAGGCAGATCCAGTCTGGCCAAATCTGCTTTTGAGGCAGCTGGCGCTTCCCTTTGTCCCAGTTTCTCTTCCACCTGGGTGGCAAAAGCCATCTATGCCTGGTCTAAGATGCTTCGCAGGGGCATCTTGGCTTCAGCTTCCCCAGACGAGTTTTCTGAGTTGGCAGACCAAATTGGTCATGCCGGCAAATACATTCTGGCTGCTTCCTTGGACTCGGCAGGTTGTTCCGCTAGAGCAAGCAGCAACATCATGGCTATTCGCCGCATCCTTTGGTTGAAGGCGTGGAGCGCGGATACTACTTCCAAAAGATCTCTCACCAACCTAGCCTTCCAGGGCTCTAGGCTCTTTGGCGATAGGCTGGACCAGATAATTTTGGACGCTACTGGGGGCAAGAGCACCTCTCTCCCTCAATCCAGGCCTAAGCGTCCTTTTTAGCAGGAAGGGCTCTCGGCCCTTTAGGTCTTTTCGTCCCTTCACTGTCTCAGAATCCTCTTCACAGCAAGAGCGTCCCTCTGCTTCACGAGAACGGAGAAAACCTTTCAAACCCTCTCACTGGAAACCAAAAGGCCGTTCCTCCAAGCCCTCTGGGTCCCGATCTAACAGGTTTCGTTCCAAGTGACGGGTCACCCCTACCTGGAAGGCTTTCCAGGGTGGGAGGCAGACATCTTTCCTTCAAGGACGCGTGGCTGTCTGTGGTCAGCGATGCCTGGTTCAGGGAGATCGTTGCCTCCGGTTACAAGATAGAGTTTTCCTCTCTCCCGGAAAGGCGCTTCTGTCTTTCTCGCCCTCCAAGGCAGCCGTCCCAAGCCCCCAGGTTTTCTCCAGGCCGTCTCTTCCCTTCTGGCCGCCGGAGTGGTCATTCCCGTTCCTCCAGACAAACTTTTTTTGGGTTTCTACTCAAATCTTTTCTTAGTCCCGAAAAAATACTGTTCTCTCGCCCTATCCTGGACCTCAAACTGCTAAATCGGCACGTTCGGATCCGCCACTTCAGGATGGAGTCCTTACGCTCAGTGATCGCTGCGATGGAGCCGGGGCAATTCCTCTGCTCTGTAGACATTCAGGATGCATACCTTCACATCCCTATTTGTCTGCAGCACCAGCATTTCCTTCTGTTTGCGATCCAGGATGATCACTTCCAATTCACGGCCCTCCCCTTCGGTCTGGCCTCTGCTCCCAGGGTCTTCACAAAGGTAATGGCGACGGTCATGGCCATTCTTCGCTCCAGGGGGATTCTCATAATCCCTTACCTGGACGATTTGTTAATCAAGGGCGCATCCCGCCGAGACTGCTCGGAGTCTTCAAATCACTTTGGACACCCTGACACGTCTGGGCTGGATCAACCGGGAGAAGTCCTCCCTAACTCCTCAGCATCTGACCTTTCTGGGCATGGAATTCGACACATATTTGTCCCGGGTGTTCCTCCCGAGGGACAAGTTCTCAGCTCTCTGCAAGGGAGTCCGATTCCTAAGGTGCCCAGTTCCCCTTCCTCTTCGATCCTGCATGAGGGTCCTGGGGAAGATGGTAGCCTCCATGGAAGCCGTGCCCTTCGGTCAGTTCCACACTCGCCCTCTTCAACTGGTCCTCCTGGAACAAAGCCTCTGCCACCCTAGACCGTCCTGTTCGTCTGCCTCTCCAAGTGAGGCAGTCCCTGACCTGGTGGACTCTCTTCCTCAGTCCTGCAAGGTCCTTCCTTCCCCTTCGGTGGCAGGTCGTCACCACCGACTCAAGTCTCCTCGGGTGGGGAGCGGTTTTCCTCCGGCACACAACGCAAGGCTGCTGGAACGCCCAGGAAGCCCTTCTTCTCATCAATCTCCTAGAGATCAAGGCAATCTTCCTTGCCCTCCGCTGGCAGTCTCTCCTGGCAGGCAAGCCTTTTCACATTCAGTTAGACAACACCACGGCCGTGGGGTGCATAAACCATCAGGGTGGGACCTGCAGCAAACAAGTGATGGCGGAAACGGCAAAAATTCTGCTTTGGGCGGAACGTCACGTTCCGGCTCTATCAGCCGTTCATATTCTGGGGGTCGAAAATTGGTAGCCAATTTTCTCAGTTGCCAGGGCATAGCATCAGGCGAGTGGTCCCTCCATCCCTCAGTCTTCAATCAAATTTGTCAGCGTTGGGGCTCTCCGGACGTCGATCTCATGGCGATATATAATATAATCTCGGCACACACCATATGATTTAGTGATGGTGATTTTTAATGAAATTCAAAAGCCAGTACATACAGACGTTTCGGTCTGAAACAAGAACTTCCTCAATGTACAGTAACTGGCATTAATAGACCAGGTGATAATTGTGTGAAAATCACAGATATAGCTCTAAGTGCGCTGCAGACTGTTGTCGTTTGGATGAGCTAAGGAGGTACAGCGGCTGCGACGCGGTATACCACCGCTTGTCATGGAGCGCTCAGCCGCTGTACCTCCTTAGCTCATCCAAACGACAACAGTCTGCAGCGCACTTCTTAGAGCTATATCTGTGATTTTCAATCAATTATCACCTGGTCTATTAATGCCAGTTACTGTACATTGAGGAAGTTCTTGTTTCAGACCGAAACGTCTGTATGTACTGGCTTTTGAATTTCATTAAAAATCACCATCACTAAATCATATGGTGTGTGCCGAGATTATATTATATATCACTATACGGATTGGGATCCTTCTCTGGCACCACTTTTTTCCACAGTAGTGCCAAAGATATTATCTACACGTCGATCTCATGGCGTCTCGGATGAACCACAATGTTCCTCGGTTTGTGGCCCGGTCCCGGGACCCTCTGGCCATTGACTACGACACCTTGGTGATTCCGTGGTCTCAGTATCAGCTTCCTTACCTGTTTCCTTCACTTCCCTTACTCCCAAGGGTCGTGAAGAAAATAAAAGCGGAAGGGATCCCGGTTATCCTGGTAGCGCCAGACTGGCCAAGGCGCCCTTGGTATGCGGAACTGGTAAACATGCTCGCGGACTCTCCTTGGAGGCTTCCAGACCGTCCGGATCTCCTCTCGCAAGGCCCTCTCTTCCACCAGAGTTTTCAGTCTAACGGCATGGCCGTTGAGGCCGCTGTCCTAAGGGAGTCGAGATTCTCTCACCGGGTCATCCAGACCATGATCAGAGCCAGAAAACCAGCTTCCCGCATTTACTACAGGTACTGGAAGGCCTTCTTTAGATGGTGTGAGGGAAAACGACTGATTTCCTATGTCTTTTTCCCTTCCTTCTCTTCTTGCTTTCCTTCAATTAGGACTTGATTCGGGTCTTTTCCTCAGTACCTTAAAGGGTCTGGTCTCCGCCCTGTCCATCCTTTTCCAGAGGGATCTGTCTTCCTTGCCTCAAGTAAAGACCTTCCACCAGGGAGTTGCCCATCTGGCTCCCCCTTATCGTTCCCCTTTGGACCCTGGGATCTTAATCTGGTCCTGAGCTCTCTCCAGTCTGCGCCCTTTGAGCCTCTTCAGGACATCTCCTTTTCCTTCCTTTCTTGGAAGGTGGCCTTCCTGAGCGCAGTCACGTCAATTAGGAGGGTCTCTGAGTTGGCGGCCTTTTCCTGTCGTTCCTGATTCTTCATCAGGACAAGGTAGTTCTCAGACCCGTTCCTTCACAAGGTGGTATCCTCCTTCCACATTAATGAGGTAAGAGCCATCCGGGTCTATCTTTCTAGGACTGCCCCTCTTCGTCAATCCGATTCTTTGTCATCTCTGAAGGTCGCCGGAAAGGTCTCCCGGCCTCGAAGGCCATGATCGCTCGTTGGATTCGTTCTGCGATACTGGAGGCGTACCGCGTTCAGGAGAAACGGCCCCCTCCGCTAGTGAGAGCCCACTCCACTCTGGCTGTCAGAGCTTCTTGGGCAGTTCGGCACCAAGCTTCGGCACTTCAGATCTGCAAGGCTGCGACTTGGTCGTCCTTGCACACTTTTGCGAGGTTCAACAGGGTTCTTACCCCGGCCTCGTCCGATGCAGGCTTACGTAGGAAGGTTCTGCAGGCGGCGGTGGATCACCGACCGACCTAGGTTGCCTACGTTATTTCCCACCCTTGGGACTGCTTTTGGACGTCCCATGGTTACCCGTGTCCGCCAATGAAGCGATAAAGAGGGATTTTCTGGTACTGTAAAATCTTTCTTGGAGCCTTCATTGGGGGACTCAGCACCCCCCCTGTTTATTAGTTGTACCATGTTAGGCTTAAGAGCCTCTTGTTGGCTTGGTACATATATTTGAGTTCCTGTTACTGCTCCTACTGCTTATTTGCACCAACTGAGGTACTAAAGGTACTGCCACACTAAACAATCCCGCTAGCGATCACGATAACGACGCATACTAATGCGATCGCTAGCGGGATTGTTTCTATATCGCTAAGTGCGGCCACATTTAGCGATATAGTTAACGGCGCTATCGCCGTTAGCGATCTTCTTAACGACTTTAGCGGTACAAAAGTACCGCTAAATCGCTAAGAAAAGGTGCCACACTAGCGATATATACTTACCCAGCGGGAGCGCCGACGAGAAAATAGGGTCCGGAACGATTCCAGCGACGAGCGAGATCACAGCAGGAAGCTCGTCGCTGGCAGATGCCGCACTGAACAACATCGCTAACGGGATCGCTAAATAGTGACGTTTTTTAGCGATCCCGTTAGCGATATTGTTCAGTGTGGCATACCCTTTAGTGCCTGTCGGTGGGTGTATACTGCTGGGGGAGGAGCCAATTTTTTCCTTTTTTGCATAGTGTCAGCCTCCTAGCAACAGCAGCATACAAACATGGTTACCTGTGTCCCCCAATGAAGGCTCCAAGAAAGAAATTTTACGGTGAGTAACAAAGTCCCTCTTTTGTGGCTTTTTTTTGTTTGCACTCCATTACTGTCTTTTTTTTTAAAATCTATTTTAACCCCTTAAGGGTATGCCACACTAAACGAGATCGCTAAAACGTCACTATTTAGCGATCTCGTTAGCGACCTCGTTGTGTGTGGCATGTAGCAACGATGTGGCCCCTGCTGTGATGTCGCTGATCGTTCACTAGCGTTCTGGACCGTTTTTTGATCGTTGGCGTCCCGCTGGTGAGCCTATATCGCTGTGTTTGGCACCTTTTGCGAACGACAAGCGACCTCGTTTGTGACGCATATGACAGCAGCGCAGGCGGTACTAGGGTTATTAGCGTCACGGAGTGGATCGCATTATCTGTAAGTTCTCTTTTGCGTCACAGAGAGGATCGCAGAAGTTGCAAAGCAGGCTAGCAGGACGCAGAGAGCAGGAGCGATGCTGGAAATTCCTATGAATCAGAAGCGCTCAGTACATGCTAATATCCTAACGACCGCCAAAGTCGTTAAAGAGATCGCTGACCGCTGATGAGTCGTTTATGAGATCTCTTGTTTGGCAGCTACTAGCGACCTAAAAGAGATCACACCAACGATCTCGTTATGTTTGCGTCGTTATCGTGATCGCTAACGAGATCGCTAAGTGTGGCAGTACCTTTAGTGACGGAGCCAATTTGGTACTTAATGATGATGCCAATCTACAATTCTGACCACTGTCACTTTGAAGTTATAGCTCTGGAACACTTCAACGTATCCCACTGATTCTGAGAGAGTTTTTTTCATGACATATTGTACTTCATGTTAGTGGTACAATTTATTCGATATAACTTGCGTTTATGAAAAAAAAAAAAACTGAACTTTTGGCAAAAATTTAGAAAATTTTGCAATTTTCAAACTTAATTTTTGCACACTTAAGTCAGAGTGGTGCCACACAAAATAGTTACTAAATAACATTTCCCACATGTCTGCTTTACATCAGTACAATTTTGGAAACATTTTTTTTTTTTTGTTAGAACATTATAATGGTTAAAATTTGACCAGAGATTTCTCATTTTTCCAACAAAATTTACAAAACAGGTTGTTTTTTTTAGCGACCACCTCACAATTGAAGTGAGTTTGGGGGTCAATATAATTGAAAATACCCAAAAGTGACACCATACTAAAAACTACACCCCTCAAGGTGCGCAAAACCACATTCATGAAGTTTATTAACCCTTCAGGTGCTTCACGTGAACTATAGCAGTGTGGAAGGAAAAAATGGACATTTTACTTTTTCACAAAAAATTTACTTTGGAACCAAACTTTTATTTTCATAAGGGTATCAGGAGAAAATAGGCCACAAAATTTGTTGCGCAATTTCTCCAGAGTACGCTGATATCCCATATGTGAGGAAAAGCCACTGTTTGGATGCACGGCAGAGCTCAGAAGGGAGGGAGCACCGTTTGACTTTTTGAAAGAAAAATTGGCTGGAATCAATGGCAGGCACTATGTTGGGTTTGGAGACCCCCCTGATGTACCTAAACAGTGGAACCCCCCCACTTCTAACTCCAACCTTAACCCAAAACACCCCCTTAACCCTAACACCCCCCCAATCCTAACCCCAACCACAAACCTAATCCCAACCCTAGCCCCACCCCACTTTAGCCCAACTCTAACCCTAATGGAAATAAATACACTTATTTTATTATGTTTTAACTAACTAAGGGGGTTTGATTTACTATTTATAGTTGGTTTTTATGTTTGGCTAGGATCTATCACAGTGATCAAAATGAACCAATAGAAAAAATTTCCTATTTTTGCTGGGTGCTGGCCGGCAGATTTCGACAGGCGCACTGCGCATGCTCCCACCATTTTCTCACAGAAGAAGACGCCGGGGACTTCACGGGGGGGGGGTGTTGCAGGGACACCAGAGGTATCGGGGGACCCTATTTCTCTTTCCTCTGTTGTGCGATTACATCAGAGGAGCGATAAATTAAATGGAAAATCTGACTTTTTTTTTTTTTGTAGCCATTATACCATTAATAACGGTGAACACGGGTAGTAAAAACCGACCCGAATCATGTTCTCTGGGGTCTCATCTACCCCAGTAGCCGAGACCCTGGAGAAATTCCAACTCTGGGGGGACGCTATACACGTATTTCTCAGCGCCGTTAACCCCTTTCTGACATCGAACGTACTATCCCGTCCAGGTGACCCGGGCCCGTATAACCGTAGACTGTATAGTACTTCATACGCAATCAGCCTCGCTCAGGTGGGGAGCTCAGCTGATCGCGGCCGGGTGTCAGCTGATTATCACAGCTGACACCCGGCACTACGTGCCAGGGGCGGTCACGGACCGCTCCCGTCACTTTAACCCCCGGCACACAGCTATCAAACATGATTGCAGTGTTCCAGCGGCATAGGGAAGCATCGGGCAGGGAGGGGGCTCCCTGCATGCTTTCCTGAGACCCTCAACAACGCGATGTTATCGCGCTGTTCCGAATGCCTCCTCCCTGGAGGCCCCTGAATCCAAGATGGCCAAAATGAAAATGAAAGCATTGATTGTGCAAGAATGGACTGCTATCAGTCAGGATTTGGTCCAGAAGTTGATTGAGAGCATGCCAGGGAGAATTGCAGAGGTCCTGAAGAAGAAGGGTCAACACTGCAAATATTGACTTGCTGCATTAACTCATTCTAACTGTCAATATAAGCTTTTGTTACTCATATGTTTGCAATTATATTTCTGTCTGTGATAAAAACATCTGTCAAACACACATAAAAACCAGAGGGCAGCTGATCATGTGAAAATATAATATTTGTGTCATTCTCAAAACTTTTGGCCATGACTGTAAATAAACATGGTACCGCTGAAAACATCTTGTCCCGCAAAAAGCGAGCCGCCATGCAGCTTCATCAGCGGAAAAAAAAAAGTTGTAGCTTGCAGAATAAAGCGATGCAAAAATAATTATTTTTTATATAAAATTGTTTTTATTGTATAAAAGCGCCAAACAATAGTAACGGATCTACCAATCATAAATATTGTATAATCAGCAGGGTAGAAGTACAGATTAAAATTAACCTTTATTATATTCCTTTTTAAAAAAAGAACAGACGGTTCTCATATATCAAATGATTAAAAAACACACAATCATACACCTATAACCACCTATAATCACCACTCTATTTTGCGAAAATCCAAAAAACGTGTGAGGAATATTGATCTCAACAATTCCTAGTCAAAGAAACGCGTCGGGAGTTATTCAGCTTTCCTTGCCACATAAATTTCACCATCTCAGGAGTAATGTATGGTAATGCCTAAAGGACCTTCCCCCATCTGATGACAAGTGGTGGATACGATTAAGTGGTGAGATCGTTCCTTTTACCTATACTAAGGATGATATGTGAATTTCTGATTAGGTGCAATTGATTAGTAATATCTGCACTACTAGTTTTGCAACTGTTATAAACGTCTTTTGTGCTGTCTCTGCACATTATAAATGTTTAATTTATCTGACATAGGAAATTGTGTCCAGATGATGTCAGAAATGGTCTTTTGGATTTAATTCGACCATTTATTAAGCCGGGACTGCAAATATCTTAGTATATTTTGATTTGCTATCCTACATCTTACCCGTGAAAATATCTTGACTAGGAATTGTTGAGATCAATATTCCTCACACGTTTTTTGGATTTTCACAAAATAGAGTGGTGATTATAGGTGGTTATAGGTGTATGATTTGTGTGTTTTTTAATCATTTGATATATGAGAACCGTCGGTTCTTTTTTAAAAAAGGAATATAATAAAGGTTAATTTTAATCTGTACTTCTACCCTGCTGATTATACTATAAAAGCGCCAAAACATAAAAAAAATGATATAAATGAGGTATCACTGTTTTCGTACTGACCCGGCGAATAAAACTGCCTTATCAATTTTACCACACGTGGAACGGTATGAATAACCCCCTCCAAAATAAATTCATGAATTGCTTGTTTTTGTTCATTCTGCCTCCCAAAAATTGTAATAAAAAGCGATCAAAACCTGTCATGTGCCCGAAAACGTCAACTCGTCCTGCAAAAAAATAAAACCTCACATAACTCCGTGGGCCAAAATATGGAAAAATTATAGCTCTCAAAATATGATGCAAAAACTGTTTTGCAATATAAAGCGTCTTTTAGCGTGTGACAGCTGCCAAAGATAAAAACCCACTATAAATGGTAAATCAAACCCCCCTTAGTTAGGGAAAAATAATAAAATTTAAAAAAAATGTATTTCCATTTTCCCGCTGAGGTTAGGTTTAGGGTTGTGATTAGGGTCAGGGTTAGGAGTGTGTTGGCATTAGAGTTGGAGTTAGAATTGGGGGGTTTCCACTGTTTAGGCACATCAGGGGCTCTCCAAACGCAACATGGCGTCCGATCTCCATTCCAGCCAATTTTGCGTTGAAAAAGTCAAACGGCGCTCCCCTTCAGTGCTCTGCCATGTGCCGAAACAGTGGTTCCCCCCCACATATGGGGTATCAGCGTACTCAGGACAAATTGCACAATAACTTGTGGTCAATTTCTCCTGTTACCCTTGGGAAAATAAAAAAAAATTGGACCTCAAATAACTTTTTTTCACAAAAAAATGTTTGTTTTTTTTTAAACATTCAAAAAATTCCTGTGAAGCACCTGAAGGGTTAATAAACTTATTGAATGTGATTTTGAGCACCTTGAGGGGTGCAGTTTTTAGAATGGTATCACTTTTGGGTATTTTCTATCATATAGAACCCTCAAAGTGACTTCAAATGTGATGTGGTTCCCCCCCAAAAATGGTGTAAAAATGAGAAATCGCTGGTTAACTTTTAACCCTTATAACTTCCTAACAAAAAAAATTTTGGTTCCAAAATTGTGCTGATGTAAATTAGACATGTGGGAAATGTTACTCATTAAGTATTTTGTGTGCCATATTTCTGTGATTTAAGGGCATGAAAATTCAAAGTTGAAAAATTGCTAAATTTTTGCCAAATTTCAGTTTTTTTTTCAGAAATGAACGCAAGTTATATCAAAGAAATTTTACCACTAACATGAAGTACAATATGTCACGAGAAAGCAATGTCAGAATCACTGGGATCCATGGAAGTGTTCCAGAGTTACTACCTCATAAAGAAACAGTGGTCAGAATTGTAAAAAATTGGCCTGGTCATTAACGTGTAAACCGTCCTTGGGGTTAAAGCGGTTAAAAAGCGTATCGGCGATCGTTAAAGGGAATCTGTCACCCTAAATTGGCGGGATATTTAAATGATGGCAGTCAGGTCAGATGGGCGGTGTTTTGGGTACTTGCCTTAACATGTTGTTCACCGCTGTCTCCATTATTTCTGGGAATTGTAGTCGTTGCCCTCCATATAACGCGCCTGCGCATTGCAATCTTGAATTGCGCACGTGCAGTATGCTTTTCCCGCAGATTGCAATGCGCAGGCGCGTTATATGGAGGGCAACGACTACAATTCCCAGAAATAATGGAGACAGCGGCGAACAACATGTTAAGGCAAGTACCCAAAACACCGCCGATCTGACCTGACTGCCATCATTTAAATATCCCGCCAATTTAGGGTGACAGATTCCCTTTAAGAGGTTAAATGTGCTCATCTGTATTGTTGTTTTTTCCTTTTTGGGCAAAGTTTAGCAATTTCAGTAGTTTTTTGCCTGATTCATTGCGACTATTTAAAAAGTCACAAAATATGTTGCAAACTCACTCGATTTTCACACACACCCAGTTTATTTTTGAGTACGTCAGTGTTTTGGAGCAGTTTTTGCAACAAAAAGTCATGAAAACACAAACGCTTCAAGACAGAAAAAGATAATAGTACTTTGTTTTGAAGAATTTGGCACCAAAAGCATCAAGTAATAAGACAAGGCTAAAAGAGAAAAGGACTTAAAAAAAAAAATCCACATTGTTGAATCGGTGCCATAGTGCCTCTAAAGTCGTGTGGAGATTGATACAAGAAAGAGGAGAAACCAAAATTCCTCGCATACATAAGCCCAATGTGTGTTTTTGCCATTGCTTCATCAGGGTGCGGATGCCATGTACGTGGGTTTTTTGTAAGTAACTGATTAGCCAATGAGAATACTGTTACACAAGACTGGCATGTCTGGACACGTGTGGAGCAGGGATAACATCTATCACTTGTGACTAGAGTTCTGACCAGATTTCCGCCCACAGGTCCTTGAAATGCTGCATAATTATGGATGTAAAATCAGTAGCACTAGCAATGCAGGGAAAAAAAAATATAATTATAGCTATTTATGGACCCCGTTGGATGATCATTGAGACTCAATAAAGCCAGGACTATGACATGTTTATGTACACAGACATTAAATTGTAAATGACCACAGGTTTTAATGGGGAAAAAGTGGATAAACCACTAAAAAAAGCTTAAAGGGGTATTCCCATTGCCAAGATCCTATCCCAATATGTAGTAGGTATAATAATAATATTAGCAAATACCTCCAATTAGAAATGTATAGTTTTCTCTGACTATCACATACCTCCCAACCGTCCCGAATTGAGCGGGACAGTCCCGATTCTGACTGTCCCACCCGCTGTCCCGGTTGGGACACTATGTGTCCCGCAGTGAGAGAATCCACCACGCCCTCATGCATCCTCCCAGCTCTCCACTTCAGCTTCTTACAGCAGAGCAATGACGTTGCTGTGCTGTCCTCTTATGTGCGAGCAGGACCTGTGATGAGGTCACAGGAGGGGAGGAGTTGTGTCACATGGTCAGGCTCATCAGTGTATGCAGGTCTCTGCTGTGCTGGTTGTCATGGTGCTGGATGAGGGTAAGTTTGTGTGCGGGATCAGGAGGGGTTTACAGTGTGGATGTAGCAGAGCTGTTTGTGTGTGAGGTGTACGGAGCGGAGCCGTGTGTGTGCGAGGTGTACGGAGCGGAGCCGTATGTGTGCGAGGTGTATGGAGCGGAGCCGTGTGTGTGCGCGAGGTGTATGGAGCGGATCCATGTGTGCGCAGGAGGTGTATGGAGCGGATCCGTGTGTGTGCGCGCGAGGTGTACGGAGTGGAGCCGTGTGTGTGCGAGGTGTATGGAGCAGAGCCGTGTGTACGAGGTGTACAGAGCGGAGCCGTGTGTGTGTACGAGGTGATGTAGCAGTGCTGTGTGTGTACGGGACGTACGAAACGGAGTGCTGTGTGTACGGAGCTGAGCCGCTCAGCTCCGTACACTTCGTACACACAGGGCTCCGTGCTTGAGCCGTGTGTGTACGGGGTGTACGGAGTGGAAACGCGTGTGTATGGAGCGGAGCTGTGTGTGTACGAGGTGTATGGAGCGGAGCCATGTGTGTACGAGGTGGATGTAGCAGTGCTGTGTGTGTATGGGGTGTATGAAGCGGAGCCCTGTGTGTACGAAGTGTACGGAGATGAGCCATGTGTGCGCGAGGTGTACAGAGCGGAACCGCATGTGTACGAGGTTTACGGAGTGAAGCCGTGTGTGTACTGAGTGGAGCCGTGTGTGCGCGAGGTGTACGAAGCGGAAGCGTGTGTGTATGAGCCATACAAAGCGATACCGTGTGTGTATGAGGTGTGCAGAGTCGTGCGTGTACAAGTTGTATGGTGGGGAGCATTCATACCTCCCAACCGTCCCAGATCCAGCAGGACAGTCCAGATTTTGAGATTCTGCCCCACTGTCCCGGCTGGGAGCTTACTTTTCCCATGGACACAGAAGTACACGGCGGAGCTCCGAGGAGCACTTTAAAATTCGCATTTGACGTTCCACCGGAAGTGACGTGCTAGAAGCTGACCGGAAATGAGGTAATTTCGGGAGGAGATTGTGATGGAACCATGGAAGCACTTCAGGGAATGCTTCAGATCCATCACTGTGTCCTCCTCCGACAGCGCGGACAGCGGGATCGCCTTAGACTCGGGGATGTCGGCCATGTGAGCGGATCATGATATGTCCTGCATCAGGAGGCTCAGGTGGGCACTACAATGGGAGCCGAGCTGCTATAGTATCTTTATAGAATCTTTATTTCTCCCTCTGTTTCTTTCTCTCTCTCTGTTGTTTCTTTCTCTCTCTGTTCTTTCTTTCCCCTTTTTTCTTTCCCCTCTTTCTTTTTTTCTCTCTCTGTTCTTTTTTACTGTCCACTCTTTCTCTGGTTTCTTTCTTTCTCTCTCTGTTCTTTATTTCTCCTCGTTCTTTCTTTCTCTTTTTTCCCTTCTTTCTCTCTAATCTGTCATTCTCTCTCTGTTCTTTTTCTCTCTGTTCTTACTTTTTCTCTCTGTTCGTTCTTTCTTTCTCTGTTCGTTCTTTCCCCTCTTTCTTTATTTCTCTCTCTGTTCTCTTTCTTTCCCCTCTTTCTTTCTCTCTGTTCTTTCTTTCTCTTTGTTCTTTCTTTCCCATCTTTCTATCTCTTTATTCCTTCCCCCCTTTCTTCTTTCTTTTTCTTTCTCTCTCTGTTCTTTCTTTACCCTCTTCTTTTTTTCTCTCTCTGTTCTTTTGTTCTGTCCCCTCTTTCTCTCTGTTTCTTTCTCTCTCTCCATTTTTCTTTCTTTCTTTCTCTGTTCTTTCTTTACCATCTTTCTTTCTTTCCCCTCTTTCTTTCTCTCTGCTCTTCTGTCCCATCTTTCTTCTCTCTCTGTTCTTTCTTCCGCTCTTTCTTTTTTTCCTCTCTCTCTGTTTATTCTTCTTTCCCCTCTTTTTTTTTTCTCTCTCTGTTCTTTTTACTGTCCACTCTTTCTCTGTTTCTTTCTTTCTCTGTTCTTTATTTCTCCTCGTTCTTTCTTTCTCTTTTTTCCCTTCTTTCTCTCTAATCTGTCATTCTCTCTCTGTTCTTTCTTTCTCTCTGTTCTTACTTTTTCTCTCTGTTCGTTCTTTCTTTCTCTGTTCGTTCTTTCCCTCTTTCTTTATTTCTCTCTCTGTTCTCTTTCTTTCCCCTCTTTCTTTCTCTCTGTTCTTTCTTTCTCTTTGTTCTTTCTTCCATCTTTCTATCTCTTTATTCCTTCCCCCTTTCTTTCTTTCTTTTTCTTTCTCTCTCTGTTCTTTCTTTACCCTCTTTCTTTTTTTCTCCTCGTTCTTTTTGTTCTGTCCCCTCTTTCTCTCTGTTTCTTTCTCTCTCTCCATTTTTCTTTTCTTTCTTCCTGTTCTTTCTTACCATCTTTCTTTCTTTCTCTCTGTTCTTCTTTCCCATCTTTTTCTTTCCCCTCTTCTTCTCTCTGCTCTTTCTGTCCCATCTTTCTTTCTCTCTCTGTTCTTTCTTCCGCTCTTTTTTTTTTCCTCTTCTCTCTGTTTATTTTCTTTCCCCTCTTTCTTTCTTTCTTCTTTCTTTCTTTCCCCTCTTTCTTTCTTTCTTTCCCTCTTTCTTTCTTTCTTTCCCCTCTTTCTTTCTTTCTTTCTTCTTTCTTTCTTTCTTTCTTTCCCCTCTTCTTTCTTTCTTCTTTCTTTCTTCTTTCTTTCTTTCTTTCTTTCTTTCCCTCTTCTTTTTTCTTTCTTTCTTTCTTTCTTTCTTCTTCTTTCTTTCTTTCTCTTCTTTCTTTCTTCTTTCTTTCTTTCTTTCTCCCTCTTTCTTTCTTTCTTTCTTTCTTTCTTTCTTTCTTCTCTTTTCTTTCTTTCTTTCCCCTCTTTCTTTCTTTCTTTCTTTCCCCTCTTTCCTTTCTTTCTTTCTTTCTTTCTTTCCCCTCTTTCTTTCTTTCTTTCCTTTCTTTCTTTCTCCTCTCTTTCTTTCTTTCTTTCTTTTCCCCTCTTTCTTTCTTTCTTTCTTTCCCTCTTTCTTTCTTTCTTTCTTTTCCCTTTCTTTCTTTCCCTCTTCTCTTTCTTTCTTTCTTTCCCCTCTTCTTTCTTTCTTTCTTTCCCCTCTTTCTATCTTTCTTTCTTTCTTTCTTCCCCTCTTTCTTTCTTTCTTTCTTTCCCCCTCTTTCTTTCTTTCTTTCTTCTTTCCCTCTTTCTTTCTTTCTTTCTTTCCTTTTCTTTTCTTTCTTTCTTTCTTTCTTTTTTCTTTCTTTCTTCTTTCTTTCTTTCTTTCTTTTTCTTTCTTTCTTTCTTTCTTTTCTTTCTTTCTTTCTTTCTTTCTTTCTTTCCCTCTTTCTTTCCCCTCTTTCTTTCTTTCTTTCTTTCCCTCTCTTTCTTTCTTTCTTTCTTTCCCCTCTTTCTATCTTTCTTTCTTTCCCCTTTCTTTCTCTCTCCCTCTCTGGTCTTTCTTTCCCCTCTTTTTTTCTCTCTCTCTGTTCTTTTTTTCTGTCCCCTCTTTCTTTTTTTCTGTCCCCTCTTTCTTTCTCTCTGTTCTTTCTTTCTTTCCCCTTTCTTTCTCTGTTTTTTTTCTTTCTCTCTCTCTGTTCTTTTTCTTTTCCTCAGTACCAGTCAGTGTGCCCACAGTACCAGCCTCTGTACCCATAATGCCAGCCACTGATCCCATAATGCCAACCACTGTGCCCTCAGTACCAGTCAGTGTGATCAGCAGTGCAAAATGGGTGTGGTTGGGGCGTGGACATGGGTGTGATTAGTTGTGAAATGGGTGTGGTCGGGGTGTGGCCTAAAATTAGCCTTTGTCCCTCTTTCCTGTCTTCAAAAGTTGGGAGGTATGCTCTATCATGCTCATGTGCAGAAATTGCAGGACCTTAGGTACACATGGTTCTGATGAGCGAACGAAATCGGCTGACTAGCTGCAAAAGTCGAAGATCCGACAGAAAGTCGAACCGACCCCAATGCAAGTAAATGGGGAAGAAAAGTCGGCAGGGAGCGGAGGACAGCAAACACACCTACAGTGCCCATTTCAATGCCAATTACACCAATTCTTATTACTTAAGCTTGTCAACCTTAATTTACTTTATAATAATAGTAACTCATTGAAAACTGGGGGTTATTTGGCTAAAGTTGTGGGGGGGCAGGGCTGGCTCCAGGTTTTCGTGGACCTGGGCGAAAGAGTCTCAGTGGGCCCCTTTAACACATACCACAATTCATGATTCTCCGATACGGCAGAGAAATATAGGTATAGTACAATGACAAATACTTCACTTCTTACATGACATGACTGATATCTATTGTAAATTCTACAATAGCTCAAAACCTGGACAGTATAGTCCTCCATACAGTATTATGGCCACTACATAGTGCGCTAATACAGAATAATGAGCCCCATATATGATGCTCCATACAGAATAATGGGCCCAATATAATGCTTCATACAGTATAATGAGCCACATATATTGCTCCATACAAAATAATGAGCCCCATATATTGCTCCATACATAATTGGTCCTATATAATGTTCCATACAGTATATGATGAGCTCCACATAATGCTCCAGTATTTGATGGTCCCCATATAATGTGCCATACAGTATAGCACAGTTCCCATAGAGTATAATGAGCACCACATATTGCTCCATACAGTATAACGAGTCGCATATAAAGCTCCATACAGTATATGATGGGCCACATATATTGCTCCATACAGAATGGGCTCCATATAATGCTCCATACAGAACAGGCCCCATATGTGGTCCATGTGATGCTCCATAAATAATGAACCCCATATGATGCTCTAGTATATGATGGGCCCCATATATGATGCTCCAGTGTATGATGAGCCCCATATAATGCTCCAAATATAATGGTCCCCATATATAATGCTCCATATATAATACGTGTAATGGGCCCTATCTATGATGCTCAAGTGTATGATGGGCCCCATATATAATTCTCCAGTGTATAATGCTCCCCATATATTGCTCCAAACATTAAAAAATGAAATACCTCTCCTCGCTGGTCACTGCTCTACTCTGGACTCCTCAGCGTCGCCATCTTCCAGCTCTCTGCACTGTGACTGTTCAGGCAGAGCGCGCACAGACGTGACATCATCGCGCTCTCTGACCTGAATGTCACTGTCAGGAAACGCGGAAGACGTCACAGCCGTGGAGCAGGGAGAGGTAAGTATTGCAAGTGCTGGGGCCCTGAGCAAGCAGGGGGGGGCCCACTCGTGGACGTTGGCACTGGCACAGGGCCCCTCATAGTACGCCGGTGTCTCTGATGGCGAGTGGGCCCCCCACCTGCTCAGGGCCCAGGCACTTGCCCGGGTGTGCCAGGTGCTGACGCCGGCCCTGGGGGGGAACAGCCCAGTTAGGGAGGTGGAAAATCTGGCATATGTTGAGGTGTAGGCTGGACGTTCAGCAGCCGCAAATGGAGGAATTGGAGAAGTCGGAGGAAGAGGAGGACAAAGCAAGCCATTTTGCTGGCAACCTATGTGTCATCAGGGGAAGGTGGTACAAAATCCTTTGAAACCCAGGCATGGTTCATTTTAATGAAGGTTAGATCAACATTTTGGGTCAACAGCCGGGTCCTTCTTTCTGTCAGGATTGATCCAGCATCACTGAATACTCTTTCTGATAGCACACTACCAGCAGGGCAAGCGAGTTCCTGTAAGGCATATTGTGCTAATTCAGGCCAGGTGTCCAGTTTACAGGCCCAGTAGTCAAAGGGGAATGAACTGTGAGGGAGAACATCGACAGGGGAGGAGAGGTAATTTTGAACCATAGTTGATAACTTCTGTCTCCTGTCTGTTGCAATCGATTCAGTATTAACAGTCGTGGGAGCGGTACTCGAGAAATCAGTCCACAACATGGTCATGAAACCTGTCTCCAACGCCACTTTGTCTGTGTGCACCACGAAAACATCTTCCATGTTGCCCAGTACGGCTCGTGGTAGAACCTGCACCGCTGCTGTGTGCTGGGAATGCCTCTATCAAACGGTTTACCAGAGTTGCTTGTTTGTTCGCCAATATTAGCTCTAGGTTCTCCTGTGGCATGATGTTCTGTAATTTGCCTTTATAGCGTGGATCGAGGATGCTGGCCAACCAGTAGTCATCATTCTTCATAATTTTGGCAATGCGGGGGTCCCTTTTTAGAATCCGCAAGACATAATCACACATGTGGGCCAATGTTCCAGGTGTCAATGATGCACTGCCAGTGGTAGGTGGAGGAGCACTTTCTGCGAAATCCACATCCCACCAGTCACGCACAAACCCTGTACCTTGGCAAGCCAACATTTTCTCCTGCCATCAAGGCTTCCCTCCTCCTCCTCCTCCGCTGCAGACGCCTGATCCTTAATGTGCGTCAAAGTTTGCATGAGCAGACGCATAAGTGGGATGCTCTTGCTTATGATGGTGTCGTCTGCGCTTACCAGCCATGTGCATTCCTCAAAACACTGAAGGACGTTACAGAGGTCTTTCAGGTTTGACCACTGCACACCCGACAACTCGATGTCTGCCCTCAAACTGCCTGCCCGTGTATCCTCCCACAAATGCATTACAGCCTGCCTCTGTTCGCACAGCCTCTCAACCATGTGCATGGTGGAGTTCCACCTTGTTGCAACGTCTATGATTAGGCTGTGCTTAGGGAGGTGGAGCGATCTCTGCAGCCTCTGCATACGACTGGAGGTTACGGGCGAGCGACGGATGTGCGAGCACAGTCTTCGCACCTTATGGAGCAGGGCTGGTAACTCCGGATAATTATTTATGAAGCACTGCACCACCAGGTTCAAGGTGTGAGCCAGGCAAGGTATGTGTCTGAGTTTTGCCAGGGCTATGGCTGCCACAAAATTAAGTCCGTTATCACTGACTACCTTGCCTGGCTCAAGATGTAGACTGCCCAGCCATGACTCAGTTTCTCGCTGCAAGTAGTCGGCCAGCACCTCCGCGGTGTTTCTGTTGTCGCCCAAAGACATCATCTTTAAAACAGCATGCTGACGCTTACCACTAGCTGTTCGATAGTGGGACACCTCGTGTGCAACACTGGCAGCTGCGGATGGAGTGCTCGTGCGACTGCGCTCTGTCGACGAGCTTTCGCTTCTGGAGGAGCAGGAGGAGGAGGGTCGAACGCCTACAGCCAACTGTTGCCTATACCGTGGGCTAGGCAGCACTGTCCCACCACCGCTGTCCCCTGTGGACCCTGCATCCACCACATTAACCCAGTGATGGACACGTAACGGCAATGGCCATGCCTACTGGCCCATGCATCTGTTGTGAGGTGCACCTTGCCACTCACTGATTGTTTGAGTGCATGGACAATGCGGTCTTTCACATGCAGGTGGAGGACAGGGATGGCTTTTCTAGAAAAGAAGTGCCGACTGTGTAGGTCATAGAGTGGGACAGCGTTGGCCATGAGCTCTCGGAACGCTGCACTTTCAACCAAACGGAAGGGCATCATCTCTAATGAGATCAGTTTGGCAATGTATGTGTTCAAAGCCAGTGTACGTGGATAAGAGGATGAGTACTTTCTTGTCCTACTCAGAGTGTCTGCTAGGGTGAGCTGGACTTGAGAGCTGCATATGGGGGAACTAGCGGTGGACATGGTGGACTGAGAGAGGGATGGTGATGGTGGTGGTGGTGGTGATGGCCTACATTCAGTCTTTCATTGGAAAAACATCATGATTCCCTGACTGCTTGGGCCTTGCGACGACACCTCAACATTTCTTGCTGGTGGTGTGCTAACCGGTGGGCTTACAGTGAGGGAAGCGATGTAGCGTTGCTGGCTACCTTCAGTCGGAGCAGGTGCACATGTGCTACCTACGGTTTTGTAGTCCGTACACGCTTGCAAGTGCATGGTGTTTAAATGTCTAAGCATGCAACTGGCATTCAAATTTCGGAGATTTTTCACTCGGCTAAAGGTCCTTCCGCACTTCCTACAGATAACCTTTGCCTCATCAATAGGATTTTGGTAAAAAAAGTGCCACACTGCACTCTTCCTACTATGGGATAAATTTTCAGGGCTTGCACGCTGTGCTAATTTGACCGTCTGGCCAAGCTGTCCTGCAACTATTTTTGTTTTTTTAACATGTTTTTGGACTGCTACGGGCCTGCCAGATAACCGCAGCTGCGATGTCGATGCCTGCGATGTCGATCCTCCTCCTCTTTTGAGCTATTGCCAGCGGCACCCTCTTCCCCCAATGGATGCCAATCCGGGTCAACAACTGGGTCATCCATCACGTCCTCTTCAATTTCATCTGCACCTTACTCTGTGTCACTGTGTAAGGTGGTATAGTATGCAGGAAGGGGCACCTGAGTTTCATCAGGGTCAGAATCTGACTCAGTAGACTGCGAGGGCAATGCAGTGCTCTGGGTGAATGTACCAGCAGAATCATATAGCAGTGGCTGTGCATCAGTGCACTCCATGTCATATTCATCTTGGACTGGGGAATTCAGTATTTGACTTGATAACCCAGGCATGGTATGTGAAAAGAGATCCATGGAGTAATCAGAAATGTGGCCTGCCGCATCCTTCACTTTTGGTGGGGATGAAGGACACAAGGAAAGGTGTTCCTGACCAGGAGCCTGCACTGACGACTCAGTGCTTGCAGTTTTTGAAACATCAGAAGAGGAGGCGTTAGAGCTGGAGGCTGTTTCAGCAATGTAAGCCAAAACCTGTTCCTGATGCTCCGGCTTTAAAAGCGGCTTAACTACTCCCAGAAAAGGGAGCCTTCCAGGCCTTCTGGAGCCAGACGATGATGCAGGCTCAACTCCTCCTGCCTTAGGTGCTATTGTGCTATTGCCACTACCAGCAGATGCACCACCACCACCATCAGTGCCAGCTGGCCCCCCCGCCCACGTCCATGGCCTCTTCCACCATACTTCCTCATGTTTGGGAAAATGTACCAAAAATACCAGCAGATATGTTACTGTATGAGGAGCATACAGCTGTATACGGTGTAGGGAAAAATTAAAATCTCCGTATATATTTCCAGAGTCACACACAGACGCTCACTCAGTATGGATTTCACTGTAATACAAACAGCAGATATACGGTACTGTATCAGAAGCGGACAACGGTACACGGTGTAGGGGAAAATTTAAATCTCCGTATTTATTTCCGGAGTCACACACAGACGCTCTCTCAGTATGGATTTGACCGTAATACAAACAGCAGATATATGGTACTGTATCAGAAGCAAACAGCTGTATACGGTGAAGGGGAAAATTTAAATCCCCGTATATATTTCCGGAGTCACACACAGATGCTCACTCAGTATAGATTTGACCGTAATACAAAAGGCAGAAAAACGGTACTGTATCAGAAGCGGACAGCTATATACGGTGTAGGGAAAAATTTAAATCTCTGTATATATTTCCTTGAGTCACACACAGATAGTCAGCATGTATTTGTCGGTAATACCAGCCGGTACACGGTAGTGTGTGAGGAGCGTACAGCTCTATACGGTGTGGGAAAAAATGAACGGTCGGTAACTGTACAGAAAAAAAGAATAAAAGTATTAGTGCTGTGTAAAAAGCAGTCTGTACAGCAGTGTACACACAGCAATACAGCTATCAGGCAGCCTAATACCCAGCGCTGCTGCACACAAGAAAATCCTCCCCTGTCACTGGCCACTAACTGTACAGCACAATCGCTATCAGCACAAGCACATAAGAACTTCTCTTTCCAGCCCTAACTCTTTCCCTACTGATAAACAGCGTCAGCAACCTCTCCCTACTGTTAAGATCGGCAGAAGTAAAATGGAGGTCGGCGGTCAGGGCTTCTATAGACACTATGACGCTCCCCAAAGCAAGCCAGTCACTGCAATGCCCTTCTCTAAGATGGTGGTGGACGCTGCCCATGTCATCTCGCTGCCCACAGTGTACGTCCTTGCTCATTGACTGAAAAAAGGCGCCTGCATGCATTCTGGGAAATCCGACTTTGGCGCTTGTTTTGCCGACCGCATGGCCGACTTCACGCTTTGGCGAAAGTCGGCGACTTATGAATCTGACCGACCTGTTTCGCTCAACTCTATTAGTAATCAGTCTAAAAAAATGCTGAGAAACTCAGCAATAGAGCCTGAAGTCTCAACACATGCCAATGTTAATTGTCAACCATAGATCCGGTTTCGTCTCTCACTGTTTAAATAACAATTTACATGGGTTTTGTACAAATATCCTAAAATGTCAAATTGCTTCTATTTTGAACAAATGTCTGCTGAGCATTGAGTTATTTCTGTAGAGGTATTTTACAATCCTAACTAGTGATGAGCGAGCATGCTCGCCACTACTCGGTGCTCACCCAAGCATCTGACTGTTAGTGATGGGTCGGCGCTCGCTGATTATTTCCGAGGTTGGTCAGCGGGAGCTCGGGTCCCCAAGCTGTATGTTTGGCGCTCTTTAGAGAGCCAATGAACATGCAGGGATTGTCTGCCACACACTGTAATGCTGCAGCCATGTTGGTTGTGGCATTACAGTAATTGGCTGGCCACACAGCATCATAAGGTCTATATCAGACCTGGTACCGCCATGCTCGTCACAGTCTGCTCCGAACTCAGGCAGTGTAGGGAGAGTTGTTGCTGAGCTAGGGAGAGATTTGCTTGCTTCATACAAGCAAAGGAAAGTGTAAAAACAGTAAGTGTGTAATAGTGTTCCAAATATAATCCACATATCCATCTCTACAAACAATCCTTCTGAGGACTAATAAAGTAGGATAGATATCAGTGCTAGGCAGGCAGTGTATGTGGCAGATTGCAGTGCATATAGCAAGAGGGTCCATTGAAGTTCTGTCTGTTGCTGCTGCTATAACAGATATTTGTAGACATAGCCCTAGGATTTTTTTGGATCTTAATCCTGATTATTTGCTGAAAAAGCAATCCAGAGAACACTGGTTTTTCTGCTCCATTTGCTTGTTGGCACTGCAGAATACAGCCAGATCCTTTCCATATTACCGCGTAAAAATCCAGTTATTTTAAGCGGGTTTGTCGGTCACACGGATCATATCTCAGTGCGCTGAAAATTCTGTCATTTCTAGCCTATTGTTAAATTTTGTAGCAGTGCTGAAGCCAAGTTATTGACACCAGCTTGCTGAAGAAAAAAATAGTTACCTATAGGCCAGCTATTTTAAACAAGGGTTTGGCCATCACACGGATCACATCTTGGTGCCCTTAAAATTCTGCCATTTCTGGCTTGTTAAATTTTGTTGCATGCAGTCTCTTAGCCAAGTTATTGACACCAGTTTACTGAAAAAAAATAATTACCTACAGGCCTGCTAAGTTAAACAGGGTTTTGTCTGTCATGCGGATCACATATAAGTTTGCTCCAAATTCAGCCATTTGTAGTGAACATCGAAAATATTGTCCTTCATTTAAAATGGGCAAGGCGCGTAGCAAGGGACGGGGAACTGGACGTTTTGGTGCAAGCAGAGACAAAGGCCGAGGCCGTGGGCAAGCTGAAATTGTGCCACAAGAAACACCCACATCTTCTTGCCCGACCTTCCTGTCCCAATTACTAGGCAGCAGCACACCACTATTGAATCCAGAGCAGTGTCAAAAGGTTGTTGGATAGCGGATAATGATTCCAGTCAGTTTGCCACCACCACCCTGTCTTCCACACGGTTAAGTCTCAGTAGCCGTGATTCTGGACCACATATTCCTCACCCTGATCCTCCTTCCTCCTGCCTTGCAGTGTGCCTGGAGACAACTGATCTCACACTTGGACACTCCAAAGAGTTGTTCACTTTTCCATTTATAGATTCGGGCCTCTCGCCTGGTCCACTAGAAGTGGGGCAAGAGGAGATCGCATGTAGTGATGTCAAAATATTTGAGCAGCCATGGTCACACGAAGGCGATGGTGGGAACGTGTCCCAAGAGGTGGACGATGATGAGACACAATTGCCATAAAGTCAGAAGGAGGACCAGGGTGCAGTAACTGACCCAACCTGGCAGGAGGACATGCAGAGCGAGGACAGCAGCACACAGGGGGAGGGAGGTGTATCACCCTAACAGGTAGGAAAAAAGTAGTGTGGTGGCCGCATACAGAAGGTGGGCAACCATTCCCCATAACACCAACACGATGGAAGTTGCCAGTGCAACTGTTAGGTCTTCCCGAGTCTGGTTGTTTTTTAAAGACTCTGCCGATAACCCAAAAAAGGCCATTTGCACCACCTGCCAGGCCAGCATCAACAGGGGTAGCAAAACTACCATCCTAACCACCACCAGCATGATCAGGCACATGGCAGCAAAGCACCTGACTTTGTTGGCTGAACCCCCGGGTCCAGGAACAGTGCGGGTGACACCACTGCTTCTTCCGCTTTTGTGTGTGCAAGCCAATCCATGGTGCAAGCGAAGATGCCTCCAGCCCTGAAACTGTCATTGCACACACTCAACTAGCACCATCATCAAGCAGATCCTTGTCCCAGTGCAGCGTTCAGTTGTCCATACCCCAGTCCTTGGAACGCAAGTGCAAATATGCAGTCGATACCCCTCAGGCCACGCTACTAAATTCACACATTTCGCGACTGATTGTGCTTGAAATGTTGCCTTTTAGGCTCGAGGAGACAGAAGATTTCCACAGTCTGATGACGGGGGCCATCCCTCTGTACTCGGTCCCCGGCAGCCAATATTTCTTCTGATGTGCCGTCCCCGCATTACACAAGCACGTTGTAAGGATCCCGGATGTTCCATGGAGCCTGTTTTGCCCTTGTCCAAGATGGAGTCGGGTACTTCGCCCTGTCCTGGAACTTCCTGTCTGTCCTATTATTTAAATCCAGGTCGGGAGTTCCTTCTTGCCTGAGTATTTTGTTGCTGTGTGCTTCTGAGCTTCCTCCTGGCTTGCCTCTGGAGTTCCTGCTGCTGCTCGTTACTCTGTGCTCTACCTCACCTCTTCCAGCTGCTTTCAGTCTTCTTAGCTGCTTCTGGATCCTGACTGGAGTTACATACAGTCCAGACTTCTGAGACTTTTTCTGTTGCTGCTGCTGTGCGGGACTTGAGCAGGACTTCTCAGTCCAAAAAGTCCATTTAAGGACCTTCTCCCTGTCATACTCCACCCATGTATTTCTGGACTTCCATGAAAGGTGTCATCTCCTCTATCTGCATAGTTCTAGACTTCCAGGTATAAGTGCCGGTCGCACTCTTGCTGCATACTACTGCTGGACTTTGACGTATGAGTGCCAATCGCACTCTTGCTGCATATTACTGCTGGACTTGCTTGTATTAGCATTCGTGCCCTCTACTAAGTTTCCTGACCATTTCTGTTTTGTGCTGTGCACTTTGTTAAAATTGCAGGAAAGTCTCTGTTAGTTTATGTTTACTTCTTGGTTTGTAAAATACATTTATTTGTCTCAGCTTTGATCTCAGACTCGTTTTATCCCACGCAATCAGATTCCATAATACCCACATAATTGTTACACACGTGTACCACAACATTAGCTGTGCCCTCAACAATGCAGTTACTAGGAAAGTCCACCTAATCATGGACAGGTGGACAAGTGCTTGTGGGCAGGGACGGTACATCTCGCTGATGGCATACTGGGTTAACATAGTGGGAGCCGGGACCCAGTCAGACCTTTGGATGGAACACGTCCTCTAGACACCGAGGATTGCGGGCCCTAGATCAATCAGGGTTGCCCCCATAGTCTACAGCTCCTGCACCTCATCCTCCTCCTCCTCTTCAGCCTCCATCTCTGAAATGACCACATCAGTCACAAGCTGGAAGCACTGCAGCGCTGCCTCAGCCAAGTGGCAACAGGCTGTGCTGAAGCTAATATGCTTAGGTGACAAATCGCACAATGCTGAAAAGTTGTGGACAGCTCTGAAAGAGCAGGCAGACCTGTGGCTGAAACCGCTAAACCTACAGCCAAGCATGGTCGTATGTGAGACTATGGCTGGAACCTGGTGGCGGCTCTGAGGCAATGTGAGCTCATACACATACCATGCCTAGCCCATGTGCTTAACCTCATGGTTCAGCGGTTTCTCAAAACCTACCCAGAGCTGCCGGATCTGTTTGTCAAAGTACGCCGCCTGTGTGCCCATTTTAGAAAGTCAGCTACAGCTTCCGCTGCTCTTTCTGTGCTTCAGCAGCGTTTGCAGCTTCCGGCTCACAGACTGGTGTGTGATGTCCCCACTCTACACTGCAGATGTTGGGAAGGATTTGTGAACAGAAGAGGGCAGTTGTTGGCTACCAACATCAACAAGGCTGTCGGTATTCAGTTCAGACTCCACATATAAGACCTCAGGAGTGTCAGTGTCAGTGGATGTCAGACATATGTACCATCCTCCAAAACTTTGAGGACTCCAACAAGAGGGTGAGCGGCGATGACACCATATTTAGCGTCACCATCTCACTTCTCTGTCTTCTGAAACTCTCTCTGCTCACAAAGAGGATGCATTGCATGCGGAGCATGATGAGATGGAGCAAGAAACAATACAGGGTGATTACACACAGCCCAGCCTCATCTCATCCCAACGTGGATTGGGTGACAATGAGGAAGAGGAGGAGGAAGAACAGGAGCTAGTTTCATGCGCTATAGATGGTACTACCTGCACATCTGTCATACCGTCTGTTCAGCGTGGATGGCCTGAAACAGGGATGAGGAGAGCATGGTCAGTCGTCCTCTTGATGAGGTCACGGAAGTCTTGCCTGTTAGCAGTCTGGCACTCTGTCACGACGTATAACAGATATATTCAAAGATAGCAACCTATATCTAATGTGACATCATTCTAAATATCATATAATAGAGAAAATCAACATGTATACATAGTATCTGCCAGCAATGTCTTACCTGACATAATATCCTATGTATTGTGGGTCAATACTGTGTACGTGTCACGCTGTCACTGGATAGAGGTGGACCGGGGTCTATGCTGACCCTGAACTGGGGTCCTGACTAGTCCCTCTACCTGGAGGTACTGTTAATGGTACAGAGGTCCAGGCCGCCAGCGTAACCCTGTCTCCTGTAGATCCCTGACACTGTAATCTAGTCCTGAGAAGGACCCTGATTACCACCACAGGGAATGGGCAGGTCACAGCTTACACACAGTCTTAGACAAACGAGACAGACAAGGGGTAAAGAAAACACAGCCTCGCATACCACACTTCCACTACAGAGGAACACAAAAGGTTAAGGAGATAAACAATAAGCAAGGAGAGGAAAAACCACAACAGGCACTCTTAGCTTAAGTCTTCTCAGAAACGATCCGCTCTGCTGGTCTGAATGAATGCTTTCACCGGCAACTTCCCCCGCAGACCAGCAGGTATAAGAAGGAAGCTAATTAACAAGACATCAAACGCAGCTGGGCGAGGCTGGTCAGCCCAGCACCGAGAGAGAAAGGATTAACTCCCTCAGTGCCGAAAAACACCCAGCACCAGAAACTCAGCTGTGCGAAGTCAGGGTGTGCAATCGCGACGATCTCCGCCGCGACACACCCGTGACAGTACCCCCCCTTCTACAAGGGGCCTCTGGACCCTCAGGGCCTGGCCTATCTGGGTGAGTAGTGTGGAAGGCCCGAACCAAACGGTCTGCGTTAATATCCGACGCAGAAACCCACATCCTCTCCTCAGGACCATACCCCCTCCAATGAACAAGGTACTGAAGGGACCGGCGATTCAGACGTGAGTCAATGATCTTCGATACCTGAAACTCCAAATTACCATTGACCACCACTGGAGGAGGAGGTAGAGGTGACGGTATAACTGGTGCCACGTACCTCTTAAGCAACGATTTGTGGAACACATTGTGGATTTTAAATGTAGGAGGGAGGTCAAGACGGAAAGCCACCGGATTAACTATTGAACTGATCCTGTATGGCCCGATGAATCTGGGACCGAGTTTCCAGGAGGGAACCTTAAGTTTTATATTCTTGGTAGACAACCATACCAGATCGTTCACACTTAGGTCCGGACCAGACACTCTCCTCCTATCAGCCATACGTTTGTATCGGTTCCCCATAGTGCTCAGATTATTAAGCACACCTTTCCACACTGAAGCAAGTGACGACGAAAATCGTTCCTCCTCAGGAACCCCAGAAGAGCCCCCCCCATTGAAAGTACAAAACTGGGGGTGAAAACCATATGCCTCAAAAAACGGGGACTTACCAGTGGACTCGCTCCGCCTATTGTTAAGAGCGAACTCTGCCAGAGGCAAGAAAGAAGACCAGTCCTCCTGGTTCTCTGAGACAAAACACCGGAGATATGTCTCTAAGCTCTGATTCAGTGCTCTGTCTGACCATTGGTCTGCGGATGAAAAGCCGAAGAAAATGACAACTGCATCCCCCTACGAGAACAAAATGCCTTCCAGAATTTGGACACAAACTGAGACCCCCGATCCGACACCACATCGGAAGGCAACCCGTGAAGTCTCACAATCTCCCCAATGAACACCTGCGCCAGAGTTTTAGCATTAGGAAGAGCAGGAAGAGCAATAAAATGTGCCATTCTGCTGAACCTGTCAACTACAACTAGTATGACAGTTTTACCTGAAGACGGAGGAAGGTCCGTAATGAAGTCCATAGACAGATGGGTCCATGGACGCTCCGGGATTTTCAACGGTAAAAGGGCCCCAGACGGACGGGTATGTGGGGTCTTAGAGCGCGCACATACCCCACAGGACGCGACAAAAGATACCACCTCTTTATTTAGGTTAGGCCACCAAAACCGGCGAGAAACGAGATCTACAGTTGCTTTACTCCCTGGGTGTCCTGCCAAAGCAGAATTATGATGTGCCTCGATAACCTTTTGTCTTAACTGATCTGGAACAAACAGTTTCCCTGGAGGTCCTACAGGGGCGTCCCCCTGAGCCTCCAATACCTCCTCCTCAAGCTCAGAGCATACAGCCGACACCACAACTCCCTCCTGAAGAATAGGAACCGGGTCATCCGTCTTCCCGGCCCCCGGGAAACTACGAGATAAGGCATCAGCCTTTACATTTTTTGACCCAGGACGATATGTGACGACAAAATTAAACCTGGTAAAAAACAACGACCATCTAGCTTGTCTGGAATTCAGACGTTTAGCAGACTCTAAATACAGCAGGTTCTTGTGATCAGTAATGACGGTGACCGGGTGGACTGCCCCCTCCAAAAAGTGACGCCACTCTTCAAAAGCCAACTTAATGGCCAAGAGTTCCCTATTGCGACATCATAATTCCTCTCGGCGGACGACAATTTTTTAGAGAAGAAAGCGCACGGATGCCATTTACCAGGGGACGGACCTTGAGATAATACCGCACCCACTCCTACGTCAGATGCGTCTACCTCCACAATGAACGGTTGTGATGCATCAGGTTGGATGAGTATGGGTGCTGAAGCAAAACATTTTTTCAAGGAGGAAAATGCTTGACAAGCTTTGTCAGACCACCTAGAAAAATCCGTCCCTTTCTTTGTCATGTCAGTGAGAGGTTTGACAACAGATGAGAAATTACGAATAAATTTCCGGTAGTAGTTAGCAAACCCCAGGAAACGCTGCAGTGCTTTAAGATCCTCTGGCCGATCCCATTCAAGCACAGCCTTCACTTTCCCAGGGTCCATACGGAAACGGAGGCTGACACCAAGAATCCTAAAAACTGAAGTTCTTGTACAGCGAATACACACTTCTCCCATTTGGCGTACAGTTTATTATCTCGCAAGATCTGCAACACTTGTCTCACATGCTCCTGATGAGACACAAGATCCGGCGAGTAAATTAAGATGTCATCTAGATAAATGACAACAAACTGTCCCACTAGGTGGCGAAAAATGTCATTAACAAAATGTTGAAACACCGCCGGGGCAGTAGTCAGACCGAAAGGCATGACAAGGTTCTCATAATGTCCCTCCGGAGTGTTAAACGCCGTCTTCCACTCATCCCCCTCCTTTATCCTAATCAGATTATACGCCCCCCTGAGATCCAACTTAGAGAACCATTTGGCGCCCACAATCTGATTGAAGAGATCAGGAATAAGTGGGAGCGGATACGGATCTCGGACCGTAATCCGATTAAGCTCACGGAAATCCAGGCAAGGGCGTAGGCCTCCATCTTTTTTCTTCACAAAGAAGAACCCCGCGGCCACTGGGGAAGATGAAGGTCTAATATGCCCCTTGGCCAGACTTTCCGAAATGTAATCCTTCATAGCTTGCCTCTCAGGACCAGAAAGGTTATACAACCTAGATTTTGGTAACTTAGCATCAGGAAGCAATTTTATAGCACAGTCATATGCGCGATGAGGAGGTAATTCTTGACACCCTTCCTCTGAAAACACATCCTCAAAGTCCTCCAGAAAAGGAGGTAAGGTTCTAGGCACGACCGTACCGATGACCGTGTTCATGCAGTTACTATTGCAAAATTCACCCCACTGGCTTATCTCTCTGGATTGCCAATTAATAACTGGGTTATGTTTAGTTAACCAAGGAAGTCCCAACACAATAGGAGTGGGAAGGCCCTCCAACACATAACAAGACAATAGTTCTTTATGTATTGTCCCCACTCGAAGGTCTATGTTATGCACGGCTTGCACAAAGCTACCTTGACCGAGAGGCCTGGCGTCAATAGAGAATATAGGGATAGGTTTGGCCAATACACTCAGTTGCATACCTTGCACCTGGGCAAACCGAGCGTCCACCAGATTAGCCCGGCCCCACTATCCAGAAGAACAGAAATCCTCTCAGTTCTCGTTCCTACCACCACCTCCGCTGGTACGAGAAACTGAGACGGACTTGGGGACGAAATACATACTCCCAGATTGTCGTCCACCACACAACCTGGGATTAATAGTTTTCCGGCGACTTCTTGCTCAGTACAGTACGGGATGGACACCCCTCAATAAAATGTCCCTCTCTCCCGCAGAAGAAACACCTTCTTGTTTTGCGGCGCACCGCCGATCCCTTACCTCGAAATGATGTCCCTCCCAACTGCATAGGTTCCTCGGAACAAACCAGGGGGACCTCAATATTAGGGACTTTAGAAGGAGGCGGAGTCATCACAGGGGGCGGAGTTACCCCACACCTCTCCCGAAGCCGTCTATCAATGCGAATAGCAAGAGCCATAGCGGCCTCCAGTGACGGGGGAGAATCATACTGAGCCAACACATCTTTTAATTTGTCAGATAAACCTTGACAAAACTGGCTCTTAAGAGCCGGGTCATTCCACTGAGTATCCGTGGCCCACCTACGGAACTCTGAAGAAAATTCCTCCGCCGGACGATCTCCCTGCTGTATCCTACGTAACTTCATTTCAGCAAGGGAGACCCGATCCGGGTCCATTACAGACCAGGGTTAAAAAATCGGTCCACTGACTGGAGAGCCGGGGAGCCCGGGGGGAGAGAGAACGCCCAGGATTGAGGGTCCCCTTGTAAGAGTGAGATGACAATTCCCACCCTCTGATCCTCACTCCCCGACGACTGCGGCCACAGCCGAAAATACAATTTACATGCTTCCCGGAAAGTAAAAAACTTGTCCCGCCCACCAGTGAACCTGTCCGGGAGAGCTACTTTAGGTTCAAATCTGGTTTGCTCCTGGGGGTACAAAACCTGGATTTAACATCCGTCAGCTCCATGGACAAACTCCGCAACTGCTGAGCTAAATGGGCTACTGGATCCATGGTGGCTGGTGAGAATCTTTAAGGGGCCGGTGAAAATGTCACGACGTATAACAGATATATTCAAAGATAGCAACCTATATCTAATGTGACATCATTCTAAATATCATATAATAGAGAAAATCAACATGTATACATAGTATCTGCCAGCAATGTCTTACCTGACATAATATCCTATGTATCGTGGGTCAATACTGTGTACGTGTCACGCTGTCACTGGATAGAGGTGGACCAGGGTCTATGCTGACCCTGAACTGGGGTCCTGACTAGTCCCTCTACCTGGAGGTACTGTTAATGGTACAGAGGTCCAGGCCGCCAGCGTAACCCTGTCTCCTGTAGATCCCTGACACTGTAATCTAGTCCTGAGAAGGACCCTGATTACCACCACAGGGAATGGGCAGGTCACAGCTTACACACAGTCTTAGACAAACGAGACAGACAAGGGGTAAAGAAAACACAGCCTCGCATACCACACTTCCACTACAGAGGAACACAAAAGGTTAAGGAGATAAACAATAAGCAAGGAGAGGAAAAACCACAACAGGCACTCTTAGGCCTCTTTCACACATCCGGCGGGCGCCTGGCGGCGCCCCCGGCATTTTGCCGCAGCGCCGCATATGAAAAGCTTTCACACTTCCGGCGCCCAAAATGCGTTTTTTTGCCGGATGGTTTCTGATGCTTGGAGAGATAAGAAACCATCCGGCAAAAACAAAAAACGTTACATGCAGAGTTTTTTTCCGGACGCCGCAATGTACATTTGCGCCGCATCCGGACAAAACCGCATGCAACGCATTGACATGCGGCGCCATCCGGCGCTAATGCATGTCAATGCGAAAAAAGCCGCATGCGGCGCATCAGATTTTCAGATGCGGCGCTGCGGGAAAATGCCGGGGGCGCCGCAAGGCGCCCGCCGGATGTGTGAAAGAGGCCTTAGCTTAAGTCTTCTCAGAAACGATCCGCTCTGCTGGTCTGAATGAATGCTTTCACCGGCAACTTCCCCCGCAGACCAGCAGGTATAAGAAGGAAGCTAATTAACAAAACATCAAACGCAGCTGGGCGAGGCTGGTCAGCCCAGCACCGAGAGAGAAAGGATTAACTCCCTCAGTGCCGAAAAACACCCAGCACCAGAAACTCAGCTGTGTGAAGTCAGGGTGTCAATCGCGACGATCTCCGCCGCGACACACCCGTGACACACTCATGGCTGAGTTTATGTTACTCTGCCTTGACCGGTTGGTGACATTTCTGGACCCACGCTAGAAGAAGAACTTTCTATCTCTTTTTCCCGAGGTGGACAGGACTACTAAAATGGGGCAGTACCAGAAGGCCCTTGTTACAGAATTATTAAAAAAAATTCCCATCTGAAAACGCTGGCTGCAGAGGTCACAGTTCTTTGGACAACCAAGGAGTACAGGTGACAGAGACACAACTCCAATCCAGCAGAAGCAGGGGAACATTGTCAAAGTTCTGGGAGAGTTTTCTCAGACCCTCCCATTGCACAAGCCCTGAGCGCGGGATACTCTCACAAGGAGTGCAAAGTATGGAAGATGCTGAGGGATTAACTTGCTGACCGTACCAACATCCTCCGTGATTCCTCTGTGCCTTATAATTATTGGGTATCCAAGCTGGACACGTGGCATGAACTGGCTCTCTATGCCTTTAGAGGTCCTGGCCTGCCCTGCTGCTAGAGTTTTATCAGAGCAGGTTTTTAGTGCCGCTGGTGGAATTATAACTGATAAGCGCATCCGCCTGTAAACTGAAAATGCTGACAGGCTGACTCTTATAAAAATGAACAAGGGCTGGATTGGGCCAGACTTCTCTACACCACCGAATGATAGCAGCGTAACATGAACTCAAATTCAGTGTCTTTTTTTGGGAGGTCTATTCCCATGCACCTCTAAACACCCACACATGGGTATACGCTTCCTGATTTTGGCTATTTGCTGTTGTGCTCCTCATCCTCTTCATCCACCACCGCTATATCACCAGGGTGACCGTGGTCCGTGATGCAACACCACATAATTTTTTTAAAGGGTGTTTATGATGCCCGTAACAAAATTTTTTATACAGTATGTTCATGTATACCCCCCAGGGGTAAATGTTTGTCAGCCCATACACTTAGTGCATGGGCATTACACATATAGGAGACCTGCATGGGAACATTTTGTTATGAGGCCCTCCGCCAAGTCTCTACCAATGGGCATTGTAATGCCTCCAATTTTTTGGCAGTCCTTGCATTCACTGCATAGATAAACACTTTTGGAGACCCGCTCCTTTCTAACGGGAACATTTTGTTATGAGGCCCTCCTCCACATCTCTACCAATGGTCATTGTAGTGCGTCCAAATTTTTGGCAGTCCTTGCATTCACTGCATAGACAAACACTATGGGAGACCCGCTCCTTTCTAATGGGAACATTTTGTTATGAGGCCCTCTTACATGTCTCTACCAATAGGCATTGTAGTGCCTCCAAATTTTTGGCAGTCCTTGCATTCACTGTATAGACAAACACTATGGGAGACCCACTGCATTCTAACAGGAACATTTTGTTATGAGGCCCTCCTTCTCTTCTCTACCAAGGGGCATTGTATTGCCTCCAATTTTTTGGCAGCTCTTGCATTCACTGCATAAGTATACAATATGGGAGTACCAACTTCCTAATAATGGGAACATTGCTTTCAGGAGGCCCTCATGTACGTCTCTTCAAAGGGTTATTGGGGTGCGTCCAAATTTGGGGCAGGTCTTGCATTCACTGCATAGGCAAACAGTATGGGAGTACCAACTTCCTAATAATGGGAACATTGCTTTCAGGAGGCCCTCCTGTAGATCTGTTCAAAGGGGTATTGGGGTGCGTCTGTAAGCAGGTGAGGGAGTGCAGTAACACAGGGATTGCCGAACAAAGCTGTATAACAATGCTATTTCATTTTTAACAAGAAGGATGGCAATGGTCTCCTCGCAGGCACCTAATAAACAAGGGAAGTAAATGGGTTAACACAACAGTCTGGTATTGAAACGGCGCTTATTGTAGTCTTCTCTGGTCCTCATCCACATACAGTCTGATGGTAGCTGGAGCACCAGCAACAGCCGGCATTGTGTCAGATGAATTCCAACAAATCACGGTCCAGGTTCTGGCGGCAACGGGCGGTCACTGGTTTTGTCCACTGAACCCCTAGTCCATAAATCTGTGCAGCCAAAGTGGTGAGTGCTGCAGGAGTCTCTGTCTCACACATGTGCTGCTGTGCGTCTATCAGCAATGGGGAACGCACCTCAGGGTCCTGCCACTGGCACCCGCTCCTCTGCTCGAGCACTGCACTCTGCTTGGCCGTGCGCGTGACGCTCTGATCACTCACTGGCTCGCTGACGCATTCGCCTAAGCTCTGCCGGGGCACGTCTCTGCGCTGCCTTTGTCGCTGCAGAGCGCTCCGCACACCTCTCTCTGCTCTCACTGCCGGCGGGAAACTAAGACCTCTTTCCGGCGCTTCCTACTCCCTGCCCAGCTTATCCACACCCCCTTTCCCCAGATCAAGGGACTTGTCTGGTTCCCCATTCTTCCCCCCCTGCAACACTGAACGCAGCTTGGACAGTTCTGGACCAGGCATGACGCAGGTACCCGCAGCCCGTTCTTCCTCCTTACACATCTAAATTTGGCGCAGGCCTTGCATTCACTGCATAGGCAAACAGTATGGGAGTACCAAGTTTCTAATAATGGGAACTTTGATTTCAGGAGGCCCTTCTGTATGTCTCTTCAAAAGGGTATTGGGGTGCGTTCAAATTTTGGGCAGCCCTGCCACTCACTGCATACGTAACAGTATAGGAGACCCACTGTTTAATAATGGGAACAACAAAGCATAGCCAGCTGATGGCTCTCTAAGAATAGTGAGGGCTCTATAAAAATAGGCTTTGTGACTTTCAGAGTCCCTCCTTCATAAATGAAACAGGATGAGTCTGATGATGTGTCACACACCATATGGCCAGAAAAGGTTGTAAAATATTAAAATGAACTGTATAAGTAAACAATACAAGTGAACAATAAATAACAAAGATGAAAATAACGTGCAAAAAGCTGGCTGTCATGTGAATAAATGACAGTAAATAAGTAATAATGGTGTACTATAGTACTTGTGGAGGCAACTACCAGAAAAAATGAGAGTAAATATCCAGAAAGTAAGACATCAATGGATAAATGGCTAGTAGTGCAGTAGTAGTAACATGTGGAGCCACCAGGGGTAATAAATGTACTTGCAGTCTCTTAGATGGTGTGTAAAATAGTCACTGTGGCTGTATACAATAACCGGAGGCACATAAAAAAGTAATTATGGCAGTCAGACGGTAAAGTAGTGCTTAATCCTTAGTAACTAAACGGTACTTATCTGAGAAAAAAAGGGGGGGTGTGTTGACGGAGTCGGAGTCCAGGGGGTCTTCACAGCACAGCGTAGGTAACCAGAGAGCGGCCCCGGCCGGTGGCACGCTTGTAGTACCTAAAAGGCCTGAGTGCTGCAGATGACGATGTGAAGAAACTCGCCTGCAATGGCGTCGGTGGAGCTCAATACTTCGGGTCACGTGTCCCGAACGGTCACGTGGTGCCCAGAGAAAAAAATTACGGTGTCCTGGAAGAGTCAAACTTCAATCCAACGCGTTTCGGAATCAGTCGGATTCCTTCCTCAGGGATGGCTCTTCCTGGCAGCATGCGTCCGTTATATACCTTCTTGGTGAGTCTGTTTCCATGGCAATCATTCAGTCAAAAGCAAATAATTCAATATCATTATTTAGACCTCTAGGCTTTATAGTGTCTAGTTGAAAAATACATCGCGTTTCTTCTCTAGACATTTTTTTAATAAAATCGCCTTTTCTCCAGTCCTTTTTAACCTTTACAATACCTGCAACTTCGACATCCTTCAATGATCCATTATGGACCTTGTTAAAATGTCTGGATAGAGGATGATCATCAAGGCGATTTTTGATATTGCGAAGATGTTCCCCAATACGTTTACATAGGGGACGTATAGTGCGACCAATGTAGATTTTCTGACATGGACATTTTATCGCATATATTACTCCAGTGGTTTTACAGTTGATAAAATCCCTGATAGGAAATTCCATGTTATTCCAGGTCATAATGGAGTTTTGTTTTTTTAATTTCAGTGTTTTGCACATTTTACATTTTTTGCATGGATGGAAGCCTATAGTTGTAGTTTTAAAGGGACCGGTCAGTTGGTGAGTGGTCCTGGATTGTTCTGGGTTGCGAACAGTAGGTGCAATTATATTGCCAATATTTTTGGCTTTTCTGAAGATAAATCTAGGTTGTGGGGTAATTTTGTCCCCAATTATTTTATCTTCCTTTAGTAACTTCCAATGTTTTTTCACTATGCGCTTAAAGACGTGTACATTGGAATTGTACTGGGTGATTAAGGGAACTGAAATAGTACTGGAATTGTCTAAATTTTGTGTGATATCACAATGATACTGATCTTGAAGTAACTCTTCTCTGGGTATATTTTTTACATTGTTTTTAATATTTAATAAATGATCTTTATTATACCCTTTGCTTAAAAATTTGGTAATCAGTGTATCAGCTTCCTTGCTATAATTAGATATACTTGAGCAATTACGGTGTAGCCTTAAAAATTGGCTGCGTGGGATGTTTAAAAGCCATCTAGGTAGATGGCAGCTGTCCATTGCAATATAGCTGTTTGAATCTGTTGGTTTCGTATACGTCCTGGTTTGAACAGACCCCTCTTGAACAAATATGTCTAAATCTAAAAAATGTATATTTTCCTTACTAGTTGTAGCGTTAAAACAAAGATAAAAATCATTTTTATTAATATCATTTAAAAACAGGTTCAGAGACTCCTCGTCCCCCTTCCAAATAAAAAACACATCATCAATAAAACGTAGCCATAGGGCCAGGTCCGCGCGCAGCCTACCATCCCCATAGATGTGGAGGTCTTCCCATGTGCCCACATATAGATTGGCATAGCTGGGCACGAACCTGGTTCCCATGGCTGTACCCCACTGCTGGGTATAGTAGTGATTTCCATGTTGGAAAGAATTGTGTGTCAATATAAAAAAGGCGCATTCTTTAATAAACTCAATAGATTCCTTTGGAATAGTTTCTGATTTGGTTAGGAAATATTCCATGGCTTCAATGCCTTTGTCATGTTTAATGACTGTGTACAAGGATGTGATATCCAATGTGCCCAAAATGAAGTCACTGCTCCACTGGAAATTGTCTAAAATCTGAAGGATATGTTTACTGTCCTTTAGATAAGATGGAAGATTTGGAACTAATTTTTGTAAATAGCAATCCACATAATGTGATAGGTTAGATGTTAAATTTCCTATTCCTGAAATAATGGGACGGCCTGGTGGATTCTGCAAGTCCTTGTGTATTTTTGGAAGATGATAAAATACAGCTATTCTTGGATGGGGAGTATTGATATAGTCAAATTCTTGCTTACTTAGTATTCTATTATTGAGGCCTTTGTTTATCAATTGTCTTAATTCTAAGGTAAAGTCAGTGGTGGAATCTTCTGAGGACTTTTTATAGGTTTTTGTATCGCTAAGGATACGTTGGCTCTCTTCTTCATATCGTGAATGGTCCATAATAACAATGCTGCCCCCCTTATCCGCTGGACGGATAATGATTTCTTTCTTATGTTGAAGTGTAATAATAGCCTTACTTTCTTGTTTAGTAAGGTTGTATTTATATTTAGAGCATTTTTTTTCACTTATTTTCTTGATATCATGAATGACATTATTTTGAAATGATTTAAACGCTTCTGAGTACTCATTAACTGGATGGAACTTAGATTTGGCCTTTAGGCCTGTAGAGTTAGGTATTGCCTCATTATCTAATGATATGTTTTCAATACTTTCCAGCATTTTTTTCTTGAAGAAATATTTTTTTTAGGGCCAGTTTTCGCATGAATTGTTTGATGCCAATAAAGGCCTCAAATTTATTGAGTTTTGCTGCTGGAGCGAATTTCAGTCCTTTTCTCAATAAAGATTCTTCATTAGGTTTTAATGGGTATTTACTAAGGTTGAAGATTTTTTGTGAATCTATTGCTACTTCTTTTGATTTTTTTGATTTTTTCTTTTTTTGGGAGAGTTTCCCTCCTCTGCAACCCCTCTGACGTTTTTTCTTTGGCTCAACTGAAAAAACGGGTTTATGGTTCTACTAGTAGTAGGTAATTGTATGTTTTCAGTAGTCGCCTGTGTATTTTCAGTAGTCACTTGTGTGCTAGTGACAAATTCTTCAGTTTGTGTACTGATTGTGTTGCTTGATCCAGAAGTGATCCCTTCATACTCAGTTTCAGTAAATCTCAGAATGTCGTATCTGTTCTGGGTAAGAATTGGAGTAACGTTACTTCCAAGATTCGTGTTATTCATTTGATTGCCTTTAAAATTGGTGGAGGCGACAGGTGAAATAGTACAGTGATTTTGTGTGTCGATATTCCTTATTGGGGTAGTATTGTTTTGAGTAGGGCGTGGGGGTGTGTTTACTCCTACAGATTCTGGATATATAGAAAAAACATCTTCTGATGAGATAATGGACAGACTGCTACCCACAGTCTCATCTACAGTTTCAAATCCTTCAGTCTCCCTTGGAGGTCTAAAATCTTGACTGGGGATGGCGTCCCGCCCAAATTTTCTTTTTTTCTTAGCAATAATTTCTTTTTCTTTATTATTAATGCGATTTTTTATATTGTTGGATAAATTTCTAATTTCAGGGTGATTAATAAAAGGGTTGATTTCTTTAAATAGTTGTGAAATAACAATTTTATTAGAAACCAGTTGTTTTTTCCTCTTATTAATAATGAAGGAAACAGCCTGCTTAGAGAGTTCCTTTAATAAAATGTCCCATTCTTTTAATGTAGAGGGATCTCCTATATCACCCCCCCTTTTTTTCTCAGATAAGTACCGTTTAGTTACTAAGGATTAAGCACTACTTTACCGTCTGACTGCCATAATTACTTTTTTATGTGCCTCCGGTTATTGTATACAGCCACAGTGACTATTTTACACACCATCTAAGAGACTGCAAGTACATTTATTACCCCTGGTGGCTCCACATGTTACTACTACTGCACTACTAGCCATTTATCCATTGATGTCTTACTTTCTGGATATTTACTCTAATTTTTTCTGGTAGTTGCCTGTATGCAGAACCAAAGCCACGTCTCCACAAGTACTATAGTACACCATTATTACTTATTTACTGTCATTTATTCACATGACAGCCAGCTTTTTGCACGTTATTTTCATCTTTGTTATTTATTGTTCACTTGTATTGTTTACTTATACAGTTCGTTTTTAGATTAGATTCTTTAAAGTGTACTTTTCTTTTAGTTTGTTGACTTTCTACTAATCAAAAAAGGCGCATTCACACTTGGAGGATTCTGCACTCCCCATATTATCTGCACCATATTCATCTGAAGGTAAGGGTACCTCAGTGGTGCTGTTATATTCCAACAAAAGCGCGAGTATATTTTAATATTCCATTTTTTTCCTATATGCCTATCCTGTAGTAGTAGGCCCATTTTCTACTTGCTGCGTGTTGGTTATATATATGCACTAGCGCCGCTATACACACATCTTCGTTTTTAAGGGATATATGTATATTTTTTATATTCATATATACTACATTTTTTAGCTGGCGGCTGTGCACACACCATTCTGAATATACCCAAACCTCATCATGAGCTCACTATGGGAAGATAGGAAAGATAGGATTAATTTCATTCAAACCTTTTTTAACATGGGTCCAAAAGAACCAATTAATAATTATAATGAATTCAATCTTAACACTGCAAAGAAATCATTAAGACACCTGGAACAACTATTACTAAAAGAGATGAGGGATTTATGGGAAGTGGTCACCTTGGAAAGATACCTCACCTACGATTGCATTCCAAAGGGTCTCCTTATACAAAAAACCTTGTCAGGTGATATAGGAGATCCCTCTACATTAAAAGAATGGGACATTTTATTAAAGGAACTCTCTAAGCAGGCTGTTTCCTTCATTATTAATAAGAGGAAAAAACAACTGGTCTCTAATAAAATTGTTATTTCACAACTATTTAAAGAAATCAACCCTTTTATTAATCACCCTGAAATTAGAAATTTATCCAACAATATAAAAAATCGCATTAATAATAAAGAAAAAGAAATTATTGCTAAGAAAAAAAGAAAATTTGGGCGGGACGCCATCCCCAGTCAAGATTTTAGACCTCCAAGGGAGACTGAAGGATTTGAAACTGTAGATGAGACTGTGGGTAGCAGTCTGTCCATTATCTCATCAGAAGATGTTTTTTCTATATATCCAGAATCTGTAGGAGTAAACACACCCCACGCCCTACTCAAAACAATACTACCCCAATAAGGAATATCGACACACAAAATCACTGTACTATTTCACCTGTCGCCTCCACCAATTTTAAAGGCAATCAAATGAATAACACGAATCTTGGAAGTAACGTTACTCCAATTCTTACCCAGAACAGATACGACATTCTGAGATTTACTGAAACTGAGTATGAAGGGATCACTTCTGGATCAAGCAACACAATCAGTACACAAACTGAAGAATTTGTCACTAACACACAAGTGACTACTGAAAATACACAGGCGACTACTGAAAACATACAATTACCTACTACTAGTAGAACCATAAACCCGTTTTTAGCAGTTGAGCCAAAGAAAAAACGTCAGAGGGGTTGCAGAGGAGGGAAACTCTCCCAAAAAAAGAAAAAAATCAAAAAAATCAAAAGAAGTAGCAATAGATTCACAAAAAATCTTCAACCTTAGTAAATACCCATTAAAACCTAATGAAGAATCTTTATTGAGAAAAGGACTGAAATTCGCTCCAGCAGCAAAACTCAATAAATTTGAGGCCTTTATTGGCATCAAACAATTCATGCGAAAACTGGCCCTAAAAAAAATATTTCTTCAAGAAAAAAATGCTGGAAAGTATTGAAAACATATCATTAGATAATGAGGCAATACCTAACTCTACAGGCCTAAAGGCCAAATCTAAGTTCCATCCAGTTAATGAGTACTCAGAAGCGTTTAAATCATTTCAAAATAATGTCATTCATGATATCAAGAAAATAAGTGAAAAAAATATGCTCTAAATATAAATACAACCTTACTAAACAAGAAAGTAAGGCTATTATTACACTTCAACATAAGAAAGAAATCATTATCCGTCCAGCGGATAAGGGGGGCAGCATTGTTATTATGGACCATTCACGATATGAAGAAGAGAGCCAACGTATCCTTAGCGATACAAAAACCTATAAAAAGTCCTCAGAAGATTCCACCACTGACTTTACCTTAGAATTAAGACAATTGATAAACAAAGGCCTCAATAATAGAATACTAAGTAAGCAAGAATTTGACTATATCAATACTCCCCATCCAAGAATAGCTGTATTTTATCATCTTCCAAAAATACACAAGGACTTGCAGAATCCACCAGGCCGTCCCATTATTTCAGGAATAGGAAATTTAACATCTAACCTATCACATTATGTGGATTGCTATTTACAAAAATTAGTTCCAAATCTTCCATCTTATCTAAAGGACAGTAAACATATCCTTCAGATTTTAGACAATTTCCAGTGGAGCAGTGACTTCATTTTGGGCACATTGGATATCACATCCTTGTACACAGTCATTAAACATGACAAAGGCATTGAAGCCATGGAATATTTCCTAACCAAATCAGAAACTATTCCAAAGGAATCTATTGAGTTTATTAAAGAATGCGCCTTTTTTATATTGACACACAATTCTTTCCAACATGGAAATCACTACTATACCCAGCAGTGGGGTACAGCCATGGGAACCAGGTTCGCGCCCAGCTATGCCAATCTATATGTGGGCACATGGGAAGACCTCCACATCTATGGGGATGGTAGGCTGCGCGCGGACCTGGCCCTATGGCTACGTTTTATTGATGATGTGTTTTTTATTTGGAAGGGGGACGAGGAGTCTCTGAACCTGTTTTTAAATGATATTAATAAAAATGATTTTTATCTTTGTTTTAACGCTACAACTAGTAAGGAAAATATACATTTTTTAGATTTAGACATATTTGTTCAAGAGGGGTCTGTTCAAACCAGGACGTATACGAAACCAACAGATTCAAACAGCTATATTGCAATGGACAGCTGCCATCTACCTAGATGGCTTTTAAACATCCCACGCAGCCAATTTTTAAGGCTACACCGTAATTGCTCAAGTATATCTAATTATAGCAAGGAAGCTGATACACTGATTACCAAATTTTTAAGCAAAGGGTATAATAAAGATCATTTATTAAATATTAAAAACAATGTAAAAAATATACCCAGAGAAGAGTTACTTCAAGATCAGTATCATTGTGATATCACACAAAATTTAGACAATTCCAGTACTATTTCAGTTCCCTTAATCACCCAGTACAATTCCAATGTACACGTCTTTAAGCGCATAGTGAAAAAACATTGGAAGTTACTAAAGGAAGATAAAATAATTGGGGACAAAATTACCCCACAACCTAGATTTATCTTCAGAAAAGCCAAAAATATTGGCAATATAATTGCACCTACTGTTCGCAACCCAGAACAATCCAGGACCACTCACCAACTGACCGGTCCCTTTAAAACTACAACTATAGGCTTCCATCCATGCAAAAAATGTAAAATGTGCAAAACACTGAAATTAAAAAAATAAAACTCCATTATGACCTGGAATAACATGGAATTTCCTATCAGGGATTTTATCAACTGTAAAACCACTGGAGTAATATATGCGATAAAATGTCCATGTCAGAAAATCTACAATGGTCGCACTATACGTCCCCTATGTAAACGTATTGGGGAACATCTTCGCAATATCAAAAATCGCCTTGATGATCATCCTCTATCCAGACATTTTAACAAGGTCCATAATGGATCATTGAAGGATGTCGAAGTTGCAGGTATTGTAAAGGTTAAAAAGGACTGGAGAAAAGGCGATTTTATTAAAAAAATGTCTAGAGAAGAAACGCGATGTATTTTTCAACTAGACACTATAAAGCCTAGAGGTCTAAATAATGATATTGAATTATTTGCTTTTGACTGAATGATTGCCATGGAAACAGACTCACCAAGAAGGTATATAACGGACGCATGCTGCCAGGAAGAGCCATCCCTGAGGAAGGAATCCGACTGATTCCGAAACGTGTTGGATTGAAGTTTGACTCTTCCAGGACACCGTAATTTTTTTCTCTGGGCACCACGTGACCGTTCGGGACACGTGACCCGAAGTATTGAGCTCCACCGACGCCATTGCAGGTGAGTTTCTTCACATCGTCATCTGCAGCACTCAGGCCTTTTAGGTACTACAAGCGTGCCACCGGCCGGGGCCGCTCTCTGGTTACCTACGCTGTGCTGTGAAGACCCCCTGGACTCCGACTCCGTCAACACACCCCCCTTTTTTTCTCAGATAAGTACCGTTTAGTTACTAAGGATTAAGCACTACTTTACCATCTGACTGCCATAATTACTTTTTTATGTGCCTCCGGTTATTGTATACAGCCACAGTGACTATTTTACACACCATCTAAGAGACTGCAAGTACATTTATTACCCCTGGTGGCTCCACATGTTACTACTACTGCACTACTAGCCATTTATCCATTGATGTCTTACTTTCTGGATATTTACTCTCATTTTTTCTGGTAGTTGCCTGTATGCAGAACCAAAGCCACGTCTCCACAAGTACTATAGTACACCATTATTACTTATTTACTGTCATTTATTCACATGACAGCCAGCTTTTTGCACGTTATTTTCATCTTTGTTATTTATTGTTCACTTGTATTGTTTACTTATACAGTTCGTTTTTAGATTAGATTCTTTAAAGTGTACTTTTCTTTTAGTTTGTTGACTTTCTACTAATCAAAAAAGGCGCATTCACACTTGGAGGATTCTGCACTCCCCATATTATCTGCACCATATTCATCTGAAGGTAAGGGTACCTCAGTGGTGCTGTTATATTCCAACAAAAGCGCGAGTATATTTTTAATATTCCATTTTTTTCCTATATGCCTATCCTGTAGTAGTAGGCCCATTTTCTACTTGCTGCGTGTTGGTTATATATATGCACTAGCGCCGCTATACACACATCTTCGTAAAATATTAAAATGACATTTCCCAGTGAATGCATTTGTCTTGGTTGAAAGTAATGCTAAAGTTGAAAAACGCATCAAAAACGCTACGTGTGAACATAGCTCAAGGTGAGAAGGAGCATTTTTATTTTGGTTATTTATTTTGCCTTATGTACAAATCATTACCCTGGAAAGGATGTTCCTTAACATATTTCCCAGGAAAATCCATTTTGGTTTCGCTTTTTTATGTTTTATTGTGAGTCTGTAAAAATGGTGCAAGACTTTGAAAACATTGTTCACAGCTGTGACGTGAGAGTCAGAAATGCTTCCAGGGGCCTTCCCCATGCTGTTCCCAGGGAGGGGGACTGCGGCAAAAATGCTTGAGTTTCCCATAGACTTACATTGGGCTCGTTGCTCAAGTCAAGCACCCAAGGATTCCAATTTGTTTGACCCGAGCAACGAGCACCCGAGCATTTTAGTGCTTGCCCATCACTAATCCTAACCATTAAAAGGAGTTGTATAAGTTTGTGCTTTTCAGTCCCCACTTACTACACTAAGACCATGGCACAACAAATAACATATCTTGACCAAACGGTCATATATAGTAATAATCCTTAAGCCTGACTACAGCTTTCAGACGATGGCCACACAGGCCTTTCTATCATGTACTAATCTCACTTAATGCGGAAACTGGTCCATCAAGCTAAAAGACACAGACCTCTTTGGGATGTCAACTATTCATAGGCCACAAGGGATAGTGTTAGGCTAAGTTCGCACAAGGCGTTTTTGCTGCGTTGTTTTCCTGCAGCAAAATTTGCACTCTTGACAGAAAAGAAGCAGCGTCAAAAACACATGGTGCGTTTTGCAGGATCCCAAAGTTTAGCTTTGCTTCTGGATCGCCCACCAGGGCAGTGGGGTACTCGGTACCGGGCCGCTTCTTAAAGGGGAAGTGTAACAGAGGCAGTGACCCGGTCCGTGGCCCTGGACATCCAATATAAGGGGAATATTTACAAGAGATAATAGAGTTTGTAATAAAGTGTTCGTGATGCCACCTGTGGTTTCTGATCAGAGGTGACCAGCGCTGCAGTGCAGATCCTCTGGGACTGGTGGTGATGCAGCAGAGTTGGTAAAGCTCCCCACAGGTGGAGTTATGACCCAGGGCAGACGTAATGTAAGGTAGATAGTAAAGATGTAGTATTTAGCAAGGGATTTAGCAGTGTTGAGTGGGTGTTGCAGGAAGAACTTGAGAAGACACAGTCAGATGCAGTTTCCAAAGCTTTACTCACAGTTCTACAGGCAGAGCGTCCAGGGCACTGGTTACAGATGGTGCTGGAGTCGGTCAGCCTGAAAGAAATTTGGGAATCTCCTACTCAGGTGGGATGTGAGGCCTCCTTTCTAGCGCTATTCTCTGAGGTACTTGCTGTTGTAAACACTGTTCAAGTTCCTCTCTCTCTGTTACTTAAGTAGAACTTCATTTGCATGTCAGACAGCTGTAGCATGCTTCAGGGATCGCTCCTATCTGGCGTCTCTGGCTCACACGTGCTGCTGTGTAGTCAAGTATCAGTTGAGGCAGAGAACCTGCTGTCTTCTGCCCTCTGGATTCTGCTGCTGGGGTTTTAGTTACCCACTCAGCCTCAGACTCCGGGGTCTCAGAACTAGGGGTGAGCTCGGCTATAGCTCCTGTCCCCCAGCTTGTCTCCACACGTCCTTCCTCAACTCTCCTCAGACACTAACTAACTCCTCCCCAGCCAGAATGTTCCAGAAAAGCTTCCCTGAAATCAGGTGTTAGAGCTCCCCCTTCAGGTCTGGAGTAGGAAAAGTGTCGTATGCTGTGTGTTACCTGTTAAGGGAGCCTTCCTTGCTTTCAGGCATGACATCACTCGCACATAGAGGGAGGCAAGGTCACTGTGGCAACCAAACTCCTGGGGTGTTACATTCCCCCCTAGTACAATTCAGTACTCCTGGACTGAGGAAATATAAAAGAGAACATAATATAACTATTTACAAGAATTTTAAAACAGATATAAATTTATTGTGAAGTCTTGAAATGGGGTGTCCTTTTCACCTTAACAAAGTACAATATGAGGGACCCATCTCAAACCCTCAATGTAGGCCTTGGGCGGGCTACAAGGCATGGCTGGTCTCCCTTTTGGACCACATCTTCGGCCACGCCAGACGGTTTTTGTTCTGTAGCCATTAGTGCTAATTATTTACAAGCATTGTCCTGGTCACTACGAGTCCAGTGACCCAATTGTCCAAATAATTAAGGAAATAAAAATACTCAAAAGTTCATACAGTAGTCTCTGTAGGCACATATGCTTAATAGTTGCAGTTGTAAACATTTTTAACTTATTTACAATACTAGTACAGTAGCATTTTAGTTTTTATACCTGGCTGGGATCTGACCTCTAGTACTACGGGTTGATTTACGCAGTACAGGTGTCTGTACTGTGGGTCTGACAGATTCACCGCTAGTAGGGGGCAGATTTTCGCGTTCCACTGCAGATGTGGCTTCTGTCACTTGAACTTGCGGATCTTCAGGCTGACCTTGAATCGCTTCTCTTTCTGGCACTACCAGCTGGGGAAAGGTTAAGACGGGCACGACTTTGGCTTGGTTTACTCTTGTCCAATTTGAAGGGAACTCACCAAGTACAGTGCGGATCTTTTCTTTTTCTTCTTTTTCCACTTACTGAGCAATGTCTTTGTCTTTAATCCTTTCCTTTAGTTTGTCAGGGCATGGTTTCAGATGATCCCTTAACCCTGCTGCGGAGTTTTCTCTTCCATCCTTGCTGATAATGCACACCTTGGTATTGTCAAAGTTGGAAGGCATGATGGTATATGGTTCAGCTTCCCACTGATCATCAAGTTTGTGTAGCCGTCTTTTTCTTGTGAGCACCTTTTCTCCAGGCAACAAGGGAACTGCAGGCATGTGCTGATTGATTGCTTCTGTCTTGCTTGAAACAAACTCTTCTCTACGCATTCTTGCACTTTGCGGTATTGCTGCTGCCGCTCTGTATCCCAGTCTGCATCTGGTGACGTTACTTCAGGTGTCAGGACTCCCATGTCCAAGTCAATGGGCAACTTGCCAGGTTTTGCTCTCATCAAGTAGGCTGGAGTACAGTTTTTAGAATTCACCGGAATGTGGTTGTAGAGATCTACCGGATCTGGCAACTTTTCTGGCCAAAAGTTTCTCTCTTCCAAGGGCAAGGTCTTCAAGAGGTCAATTACCCCTTGGTTCATTTTCTCACACATGCCATTTGTCTGTGGATGGTACGGCGTTGTCCTGATCTTCTTGCAGCCGTACATGTTACAGAACTCCTGGAACACTTCTGCTTCAAAGGCTGGGCCTTGGTTGGTAAGCACTCGTTCAGGATAACCGTACGGTCGACAAAAGTGTTGCTGAAATGCTTTGGCCACTGTCTTTGCTGTTTGGTCCTTCACAGGCACGACTACCAGGAACCCTGAGTAATGGTCAACGATGAGGAGGGCATAGACATAGCCTGAACGACTTGGGGTCAGCTTCACGTGGTCCAAGGCTACCAATTCAAGTGGCTAGTGATTATTGGTTGCAACGAGGCTCGCCGACTGTTACGATTCTTACTGCGCAAGTTGCATGGCCCACATTCCTGGCACCAATCTTCAATGGCCTTTCTCATGCCAACCCAGTAGAATCTCTCACGAAGTAGGACCTCCAACTTCTTCCATCCGAAGTGTCCTGCTCCATTGTGGTACGCTTCCAGGACCATTGACGCCTCTTGCCTCGGGACTACCACCTGCCAGACCAGTTTGTGAGTTTCAGGCATTGACACTCCTCTGACACAGCTTTCCCTCGTAGATGAACAGCCTGTCATTTTCCTTCCACAACTTTTGGGTCTCTTGTGGGGCATCTGGGCCGGGACGCGAGTCACCTTGCGTCAGTAGCTCCTTTACCAGGTGGACTGCTGGGTCGCTATCCTGCATCTCTGCCCACTCATGGTGAGGCAATGGGTTTAAAGTGGCCTCTTTCATGATGTAGCACTTGTTTTTCACCCCTGGGGGGTGCGTTGGGTAACTCGATCTCTTCGAGTGCTTCTAGATCTTCTCCCCCATCTGGTAAGTTGGGCATTCTGGACAGCGCATCAGCATTCGCATTCTTATGTCCCACTCTGTACTTGATTGTGAACTCGTAGTTGGACAACCGGGCCATCCATCGCTGTTCCAGCGCACCTAGCTTTGCGGTTTCCAAGTGAGTCAGCGGATTGTTGTCCGTGAAGATGGTAAACTTTGCCGCAGCTAGGTAGTGTTTGAACCGCTCGGTCACAGCCCAGACGATTGCGAGGAACTCCAGCTTGAAGGAGCTGTAGTTGTCAGGGTTCCTATCGGTGGAACGAAGTTTCCTTCTGGCGTAGGAGATCACTCTTTCTCTGCCTTTCTGTATCTGCGACAGTACTGCTCCTAGTCCCACATTGCTGGCATCAATATAGAGGATGAATGGTTGGTCATAGTCTGGTTAGGCCAGAACTTCATCCCCCGTAAGAGCCAACTTTAACGGAGTGAAGGATCTTTCCAGTTCGTCATTACAATCAAATGTAGAACTCTTCTTCTTGGCCTTCTTGGGCTGGCCCATGAGAAGGTTTTGCAGTGGTGCGGCTATTTCAGTAAAGCCCTTGATGAACCTTCGTTAGTAGCCTACCAACCTGAGGAACTGGCGTATTTCATGGATGTTGCTGGGACTCTGCTAGTCCTTGATAACAGTGACTTTGTCAGGGTCTGGTGCCACACCTTCCGGGCTTACTTCGTGGCTTAGGTACTGCACCTTGGGCTTCAGGAGGTGGCATTTGGATGGTTTCACTTTCGGGCCAAATTTGGACAGGGCTTCGAACACCTTGGCCAGGTGACATCATGTAGGTATAACAGAACTGTCTCGAAGTTCATGTGTCCGAGGCAGCACTCCATCAATCTCTGGAATGTTCCTGGCGCGCTGCAAAGCCCGAACGGCATGTATTTGAACTCTGAGAGGCCCATTGGTGTTGCAAAGGCGGTCTTCTCTTTGTCTGCCTCTGCCACAGGAACCTGAGAATACCCACTAGTGAGATCTAAGGTAGAGAAATAGTTAGTGGTTCTCAGTGCAACTAGCGATTCCTCTATCCGAGGTAACTGATAGGCGTCTTTGTGGGTAATGCTGTTTTCTGTACTCAACACACATCATCATTGTACCATCTTTCTTTCTAACGAGGACTAGCAGAGCTGCCCAGAGGCTACAACTGTCTCTGATCACCCCAGCCTCCTTCATCTCTCGTAACATACTCTTGGCACATTGGTAGTGATTTGGGGGTACAGGCTGGTACCTTTCTTTAATGGGCAGATGATTTCCAGTGGGGATATGATGTTGGACCCCTTTTACCTGCCCAAAGTCTAAAGGGTGTTTTCTGAATACCCGTTCAAACTCTTGGACTACTCGGTAAACCTCATTCTTTTGGTGTGGAAGGGTGGATACAGTGCCTACGTGCAGCTGCTGACACCAATCCTCCAGCTGTTTTGCAGAGCCATTGTCCTCCGCCTGGTCGGACGAGACCAAGGGTTCTGCTGTCTGAATTGCGTTATTATTGACAGTGAACAGCTAAGCAACTGTGGCATACTGAGGTAGTTTGGCCTCCTCCTCCCCACAATTTAAGATGCGTACCTGCACCCTCCCCTTGTGGACATCGACTACCCCTCTGGCTGTCAGAACAGTGGGCCTACTATCAGAGTACACTGGTTCTACCAGGGCTTGGTAATCTCTTCCCCTGAGGCCTATGACTGCCCGACACCAAATTAACATTTCACTCCTTGGAGGTATTGCAATGGGGAAAGCATCACTCACTCTGACACTGCCGACTTCTCCGCCAGATAGCTCTACCTGCTGTCTTTGCATCAGGGCCTTAATCTCCTTTTGCAGGACCCGTTGTTCACTGGAACCAGCAGTTTCGGCTACCTGTTGCAACAAAACAATAACCTTGGCAAGACAATTTTCTATCACATTAGTACCTAAGATCATCATTGTGTTACATTCTCGTCGATCAATGTCTACAATTATCATACCTTGGGCCTTTAATTCTACTCGCCCCACCTTAATGGTCATCTCCTTATACCACTTCTGTGGTAAAGGCTGACCATTGCTGGCGACTATTGTCAGCTCAACATCTGGGCTGCGAGTAAGATCAGAGTCAGCCCAGTACCCTTTGTAAAGAATATATGGCATAGTCGTCACCTGAGAGCCGGTGTCCAGTAAAGCGTTTATTGGGATACTATCAATTACAACTGGGAGGACCGGTCGTCCTCCGACGTATTTCGCTCGCCAGTTCTGTGGGCCTGGTCCTCTTACTCCTGGGGGTTGGCCCTCTGCCCCAGGGGTCGCTCGTTTAAATAGAAGAATCTTGCGAAGTGCCCCGCTTTGCTGCAGCGGCAGCAAATGGTCGTCAGTCCTGATCGTAGTGATCGTTGTCTCTCCCTCTGATCGGTGGGATCCTCTTCCGCCATCGCCACGGGAAGTCATCTGGACTGGAGGCCAGCTCTATCTTCTCCTTTGGGGGCACTTGCAAGGACTGCACGGTTTTGGCTAGTGCAGCCACACTTTTGGTCAGCTCCTGGACCTGAAGACTTAGTTCTGCAGATGGATCATTATCCAGGGTCTTTGCGTCGTCCTCAGCGGGGGCCTGAGAGAAGGTAATTGCTAGACACCTAGGGGGCGCTGGACGGCTGACATTTGGTTCGTGTAACACCCGGATAGCCCTGTAAGTCTGCAAAGCTCAGGTCAGGGTTTTGTAAGGCCATGATGCGCAGCTGTGACCTGTGGGTGCTGGACAGGATTTCCTCAATAAACTGCTCCTTTAACAATCTGTCTCCATCCTGCACACTGTCTGGGTCAATCTGCTTGATGGCCCGCAGTGTATACTATCCTGCACCCTTTGCACTCAAAGAACCTCATTTTTATTTCTGCTGCAGTGCGGGTGTCAAAGGTGCTCTTTAGCTTAGCCAGAATTTGCTTAACAGTCTCTTTATCAGTGTCCTGCCAGGACTTTACTTCTCTTTGAGCTGCTCCAGTTAACAGTGCAATGAAAATGCTTACTTTTTGGCTTTCATACAGAGAGTACACATCAAATAAACTGCACAGTCTCTCTTTGAAATTGCTCAGGGTATACGGCTCCCCTGAGTATTGTGGTAGCCAGGCCGCTCCCGGTATATATGGCATTAATAGCGGCATTATAGGAACTGCAGCAGTGGTCGCCAGATCTTGCTGCGCACTGGGGGCTGTGGCTGCGCCGGCCGCTGGATCTTGCGGTGCTATGGGCGCTGCGGCGGCGTCCGCCGCTGTATCTTCTCCTGCGGTAGACATTCTCTTCCCACCCTAAACTTAGCCAGTCTCTGTGTTTCCACTGACTTACCAGGCTGGGGCTCCATCGGCGGGGTGAGCTATGCGCGCCGGGATTCCAGGTCTCAGCTCCCTGTGCTCTGCCAGCTGCCGTCCCCGCTCGCAGTCCTTTTCTTTTCGTGCTCTCTCCCTGGCTTCTCCCACGACAGCACGCCCCTTCTTCTCCTGCGCGCCTCGTGGTGAAAATATGGTGATAATTGTACCAAAACTTTAGCAAAGTCTCTGGCACAATAAACAGTTCTAAAATAGGCACTCAGAACCCGGTGATAATGGGCTTTGATTATCCTGTTCGTGACGCCAAGTTGGATCGCCCGCCAGGGCAGTGGGGTACTCGGTACTGGGCCGCTTCTTAAAGGGGAAGTGTCACAGTGGCAGTGACCCGGTCCGTGGCCCTGGATATCCTATAAAAGGGGAATATTTACAAGGGATAATAGAATTTGTAACAAAATGTTCTTGACGCCACTTGTGATTTCTGATCAAAGGTGACCAGCGCTGCAGTGCAGATCCTCTGGGACTGGTGGTGATGCAGCAGAGTTGGTAAAGCTCCCCGCAGGTGGAGCTATGTCCCAGGGCAGACGTAATGTAAGGTAGATGGTAAACATGTAATATTTAGCAAGGGATGTAGCAGTGTTGAGTGGGTGTTGCAGGAAGAACTTGAGAAGACACAGTCAGATGCAGTTTCCAAAGCTTTACTCACAGTTCTGCAGGCAGAGCGTCCAGGGCACTGGTTACAGATGATGCTGGAGTAGGTCAGCCTGAAAGCAATTTGGGAATCTCCTTTTCAGGTGGGATGTAAGGCCTCCTTTCTAGCGTTATTCTCTGAGGTACTTGCTGTTGTAAACTCTGTTCAAGTTCCTCTCTCTCTGTTACTTAAGTGGAACTTCACTCGCATGTCAGACAGCTGTAGCATGCTTCAGGGATCGCTCCTATCTGGCATCTCTGGCTCACATGTGCTGCTGTGTAGTCGAGTATAAGTTGAGGCAGAGAACCTGCTGTCTTCTGCTGCTGGGGCTTTAGTTACCCACTCAGCCTCAGACTCCGGGGTCCAGTTTCTGGCTCTCAGAACTAGGGGTGAGCTTGGCTATAGCTGTCCCCCAGCTTGTCTCCTAACTCTCCTCAGACACTAACTCCTCCCCAGCCAGAATGTTCCAGAGAAGCTTCCCTGAAATCAGGTGTTAGAGCTCCCCCTTCTGGACTGGAGTAGGAAAAGTGTCGTATGCTGTGTGTTACCTGTTAGGCCTCTTTCACACATCCGTCTTTCTGTATCAGGCATGATCCGTCCTATGCCTGAAGGGACGGATCCGGCGCTGAAACAAATAAACTGATGCAACGGATCCGTTTTTTTGCTGGATCCGACCTGAACTTTTGAACCCATAAAAAGAGGGTTTCTGATGGCCGGAGACACTGGAAAATGTAGTAGTAGTAGTGGTAGTGGTAGTGGTAGTAGTAGTCCTCGATTTCCAGAATCTGGATCAGACTTTTGCTGGATTGCACAAAAGTCTGATCCGGTTCCATTGAATTCTATTGTTTGCGGTCGCCTGATGCGCCGTTTCAGGCACATCAGGCAGCTCCGGCGAAAAAAAAAACAAAAACGTTACATGCTGCGTTGTGTCCGGCTGCCGGAATGTACATTTCCGCCGGATCCGGACAAAAACGGATACAACGCACTGACATCAGGCGCCATCCGGCGCTAATGAAAGTCAATGCAAAAAAAAAACGCATCCGGCATTACATTTCGCCGGATGCGGTTGGATAAAAAAATGCCGGAGGGCGCCGTCAGGTGCACAATGGATGTGTGAAAGAGGCCTTAAGGGGAGCCTTCCTTGCTTTCAGGCATGGCATCACTCCCCCCTGGATGGAGGCAAGGTCACTGTGGAAACCGAACTCCTGGGGTGCCACACTTCCACCACAGAAGCATGATCACAGTTCACCAATACAAGACATATGTTCATGAAAAAATACACATACAAATGTAACAGCTGAGGGAGGTGAATTGGTCTGGAATAATTTACCTGAGACACTGGCAGTTTATTGAGTTTGTAGTACACTGTTTAACTTTCACACTCTGGTCTGCCATTGAGTTGCTCAGGCATTGTTCAGTCTCACAGCTCAGTCAAGGGTATGCCACACTAAACAACATCGCTAACGGGATCGCTAAAAAACGTCACTATTTAGCGATCCCGTTAGCGATGTTGTTGTGTGCGGCATCTGCCAGCGACGAGCTTCCTGCTGTGATCTCGCTCGTCGCTGGAATCGTTCCGGACCCTATTCTGATCGTCGGCGCTCCCGCTGGGTAAGTATATATCGCTGAGTGTGGCACCTTTTTTAGCGATTTAGCGGTACTTTTGTACCGCTAAAGTCGTTAAGGAGATCGCTAACCGCGATAGCGTCCTAACGACATCGCTAAATAAAGCCGCTACTAGCGATATAGAAACAATCCCGCTAGCGATCGCAATTAGTATGCGTCGTTATCGTTATCGCTAGCGGGATAGTTTAGTGTGGCAGTACCTTCAGCCACAGGCATTGTTCAATTTCACACCTTTATTGGCCAATGTTGGCCAATTTTGTACACATCACTAATTTAATTAAACTGTACTAATCCCAACTGACATCTCAGGTGACCAAGACAAGATGGGAAACCTGGAAAAATCACAAAAATAAATGAGTTTCATATACTGCTGTACTTGTTTTTTAATTAGTCATTGCTTTCAATGTTACGCTGAAAGTAACATGCTCTATGTCCAAAAAACTATGCAAAGCACAAAATGCTGATGACAAAAAAAACAATGTGTGTGCATGAGATTTCTGAAATTTCATAGGCTTTGCTGGTACTGTAAAACACAGCTGAAAATTAGCATTAAAAAACTGCAAAAACGCCTAGTGTGAACTTAGCCATCTCTACCATTTAAAGCACCACTCCAGCATTTTATTTTTTATTGCAGTTCTGGAGTGGTGGAACTAATAGAAGTTCTCTGCTCCCAGTATCATACTTCCCAGTTGCTGTCTTTATCTGTTATCCGCGCAGCTCTGATTGGTCTCCAGCACAATGTGACCTGCTGGATCACTCCAGTGTTTGCTGGGCGAGCTGGAAGTAGAAACATAATGTGTCTATGAGAGCCAGAACGAGGCTTTCGTAGTCTTACATTGAGATCTTGTGACCACTAACTCTGACTTCTGGTCAGTAGGAAGTTGCAGTCACAAGATGGCAGCGCGGCGACAGCGGAAGATGGCAGCTGATGAGAATGAGATTAGGGTCAGGGAACTTAGATTAGTTGCACCACTCCAGCTCCGAATTAAAAAGAAAAAAAAACGCAGTAGAGGTGTTATAAAACATCAGTTACTTATTTGGATCAGTGAAATATATGTGTCTGCCCAATTTACTGCCAGCAATAATGGCCAAAACCCATTTAGGCTGGCTTCATTTCAATTTAATTTGACGTACGGTATCCTTATTTTTGATGCTTGTTTATGTGCTAGTTGTACATTTTTTGTAGCTGCTTTTAGTTGTATTCACCTAAGGGCACCTCACTGCATTGTGATTTATTAAGGCAATGTTTGCTCACGTTTGCTTGCATTTTTGCTACCAATGTAGCCTGACCCATGCCTTTTGCCTCACAATGCCTTTTGCTTATAAAATACACCCTTGTAAAGCCTTTTCTGTATAATTAATGCCTTGTAAAGGAGCGTGGTACACTGCACACAACCGTTCAGCTGCCACCTCATCTGTGTGCAATTCTACTGACGCACAGACTGAATGATAGGGATGCGAATGGATGTTCTTAGCATTCTGCACCTTAGCAACCTCTCCACATAATATTGTGCCTTGTCCGTATCCTTCTGGAATGGTAGCACCTACATCACTAGATGGCATTGTTGTTTAAAAAATTATCTAGCTAACATTGTCTCTATACAAGGTTTCTCACTTGGTATCTACAAAGAAGGACGCATTATGTTTTTAATGGCACTTTGAAGTTCTTGGCTGCAGAATAAAGAAAATACAAAACCCACTTCATGATTTGAATCTAGGTAAAAAAAAAGAATTGTATGATATCCATCTGCTTAATGTTGTGTAGTCCACCTTTAGCAGTTAAACAACTGTTACCGCTTGGACCATGAAGTATATAAAGCTCTCTGAAGGCCCTGTAAAATCTGTCACGTTAAAAACTGATTTTTTTAAAAGGGATGACCACTACTTCGATAAGCCCTTCGTAAATGCTTATAGTCACCTCAAACACATGTGCCATTCTAGCAATGTCGGAGCCAGGTGTCACAGCTTTTGCTTGGCATTGTTATATCAGCGGTCACAGTTTGGGCTGCTCATGAAACATAACAATGTTATGCGAGAGCTGGGACACCTAGCTCCAATATGAGTATAAACTTTCCTTATTTTACCCTGTAAATATGGACATTTCAGAGGGAGCTGACCCAGTAGTAGATAATCCCTTTAGGTTCTCTGAGTTGCTGGGTATGATTTTCATGGATCAAAATTTGCAGAACATTTCATAAGATCTGAAGAATTTGGAGGCCAAGTCAACACCTTGAACTCTTAATAATACTCCTCAAAATTTTCTTAAGCAATTTTAACCATATGGCAGGGTCCATTATCCTGCTGAAAGAGGCAAGAGGAATACCATTAACATGAAAAATTGTATGTGATCTGCAGCAATGTATAGGTTCAGTGCATATAAAATGTCTACACACCCGTTAAAATATCAGATTTTTGTGATGTAAAAATATATAAAGAAGAATCATTGTAGAACTTTTTCCACTTTACTGTCACCTATAATTTGTACAATTCCACTGAAAAATACACTGAAATCATTTTGGGTGGAAAAAGAAAAAGAACTACAATAATGTGGTTGCATAAATATGCACACTCATAAACTGATACTTTGTTGAAGCACCCTCTGAAATTATGACAGTATTCTGTCTTTTTGGATAGGAGTCTATCAGCATGGCACATCTAGAATTGGCAATCTTTGCTCACTTTTCTTTGCAGTAACGCTCCAATTTTGTCACATTGCAAGTGCATCTCCTGTGTACAGCACCCTCTTCAGGTCAAACCACAGAGTTCAATTGGATTCATATCTGGGCTCTAGCTGTCTCATTTCAAAACTTCAATCTTCTTCTGGCAATTCTCTTCATGATTTAGAGGTATGCTTAGGGTTGTTATTGTGTTGTAAGGGGAAATACCTATTCATCTTCAAATTTTTATTGCAAAATTTACAGATATTTGGAACCATTCATAATTTCCTCCACCATGACTAATGCCCCAGTTTAATCTCCTGAAAAACAGCCCCAAAGCATAAAGCAGCCTCCACCATGCTTCACTGTGGGTATGGTATTCTTTTGGTGATGTGCAGTATTGGTTTAGTGCTAAACATACCTTTTGGAATTATGGTCAAAAAGTGTAACTTGTTCTCATCAGACCACAACACATTTTCCCACTTGCTTTTGGAAGACTTGATGTAGGTTTTGGCAAAACACAGCCAGTCTTGAAGGTTTTTCTTTATAAGAGAAGGTTTAAACCATACTCTGAAGGCCAAACATATGAAGAATATGGGTGATTGTTGTCACATGCAGTACACAACCAATACTTGCCAGAAATTCCTGAATGACCTAATGTTGTTGTAGGCCTCTTGCCAATATTCTTCTTGTGTTTTTGAGGAACATTCAGTTCTAGTTAATCTCACTAGTTAGTGCCAAATTTAAGACACTTCTTGATGAGCGTCATCTCAGTGTACCATGATATACCTAGTGCTTTGAAAAAATTTTTTTTACCCTTTTCCTGACTGATAACTTGATCCCTTTGCTGTGTTGTAAGCTGTTTACAGACCATGGCATTTGCTGAAATATGCAAATAAGAAAATTTCAGGAAAATCCTACTAGAACAACTAAACTTTATATGGAATTAAGCAGAATCACTGTAAATGATGGCAGCTGTGTACTGACTACCATTTAAAATGAGTCTACACATGATTGGCTAATTCTGAACACAAACACATCACTAATTATAAGGCTATGTGCACACGTTGAGGATTGTTAGCGGTTTTGCCACGTTTTTTTGCAAAAATGCTTACCCAACGCAACTCATTATATTCTATGGGATTCCGCAATGCTGTGCACATGCTGCCTGTTTTTCCACGGTGGAATCGCATCACGGAAAAATACGCAGCATGCTCATTCTTTTTGCGGAATCGTGGCGATTCCGCCGCCATAGGAATGCATTGAACCGCTTACTTTCCGCTTGTGGCTATGCCCACCATGCGCAAAGTAAGCGGTTCATGTGCGGATGGTACCCAGGGTCTGGAGGAGAGGAGACTCTCCTCCAGGCCCTGTATACCATATCCCTGTTAAAATAATAATTAAAATTAAAAAAAATGATATTCTCACTTTCCGGAGGCTCCCGCAGCTTTCCCGCTCCTCAGCGACGCTCCCGGCAACTCCCGTTCCCAGTAATGCATTGCGACAATGACCCCAGATGACGTAGCGGTCTCGCGTGATGCTATGTCATCTGGGGTCATTGTTGCTATGCATCCTTGGGAACGGGATTGACCGGGAGTGTCGCTGAGGAGCGGGAAAGCTGCCGGGGACGCCGGAAGGTGAGAATATCACGATTTATTATTTTTTAAATTATTTTTAACATTAGATCTTTTTACTATTGATGCGGCATAGGCAGCATCAATAGTAAAAAGTTGATCACACTTGTCAAACAGTATGTGTGACTCGTGTGACCAACCTGTCAATCAGTTTTCCAAGCGATGCTACAGATCGCTTGGAAAACGCTAGCATTCTGCAAGCTAATTACGCTTGCAAAACGCTAGTTTCTGGCGGGAATACGCATACCAATAAAAATGAAATTTCCGCGGCAATTCCGCAACGTGTGCACATAGCCTAATTGTTCTTTTATTTCCTTGATTTCAGTTTGTTTTTCAGTAGATTTGTCCTGATTAATTATGGGTACATTAAAGCTGGAAAAAGTTCTTCTTGGTATGATTTTTCTTATTTGACAAAAAAATGACATTAACAGGATTGTTTAGACTTTGTGTTCTGATGCTTTTCTATCATACAGTTGTGCTCAAAAGTTTACATACCCTGGCAGAATTTTTGCCTTCTTGGCCTTTTTTCAGAGAATGTGAATGATAACACCAAAACTTTTTCTTCACTCATGGTTAACCCCTTTATTCCATCGGATGTAATATTCCGTCCATGTGACCCTGGACCTCATTCCCATGGACGGAATAGTACGTCCAGGGCGATCAGCTGCGCTCCCGTGGGAAGCGCAGCTAATCGCCGCCGGGTGTCAGCTGATTATCACAGCTGACACCCTGGTCTGTGTGTCAGGAGCGGTCACGAACCGCTCCCGGCACATTATCCCCTGGCACACCGTGATCAAACATGATCGCGGTGTACCAGGGGCACAGGGGAGCATCGCGCAGGGGGGGGCTATCTGCACGCTCCCCTGAGACCCTCAGAACAGCGCGATGTGTCGCGCTGTTCCGAGGGACTCTCCTCCCTCCAAGGACCCGGATCCAAGATGGCCGCTGGGTCCTGCAGGGAGGCGGCTTCCTCAGTGCCTGCTGAGAGCAGGCACTGAGAAGCCTGCAGCACTGCCAGAGCGATCGCTGGTATGACAGAGTGCTGTGCACACTGTCACACCAGTGATCTCACCCTACACAGTGATGTCCCACCCTGGGACAAAGTATAAAAGTTAAAAAAATAAAAATAAAAAGTGTAAAAAAAAATTCCAAAAAAAAAAATAAATAAATATATTCCCCAATAAATTCATTTATTCCTGTAAATAAAAAAAAACAAAACAATAACAGTACACATATTTGGTATCACCGCGTCCGTAACGACCCCCCTATAAAACTGTCCCACTAGTTAACCCCTTTAGTGCACCCCTTAAAAAAAAAAAAACATAGCAAAAAAATCAATGCTTTATCATCATAACGCCGAACAAAAAGTGGAATAACACGCGATCAAAAAGACCGATATAAATAAACATAGTACCGCTGAAAACATCACCTTGTACCGCAAAAAATGAGCCACCACACAGCATAATCAGCGAAAAAATTAAAAAGTTATAGCTCGCAGAATAAAGCGATGCAAAAATAATAATTTTTTATATAAAATTGTTTTTATTCTATAAAAGCACCAAAACATAAAAAAAAAAATGATATAAATGAGGTATCACCGTAATCGTACTGACCCAAAGAATAAAACTGCTTTATCAATTTTACCACACGCGGAACGGTATAAACGCCTCCTCCAAAAGAAATTCATGAATTGCTGATTTTTGTTCATTCTAACCTCCCAAAAATCGAAATAAAAAGCGTTCAAAAAATGTCACGTGCTCAAAAATGGTACCAATAAAAACGTCAACTCGTACCGCAAAAAATAAGACCTCACATGACTCTGTGGGCCAAAATATGCAAAAATTATAGCTCTCAAAATGTGGTGATGCAAAAACTATTTTTTGCAATAAAAAGCGTCTTTTAGCGTGACAGCTGCCAATCATAAAAACCCGCTATAAATAGTAAATCAAACCCCCCTTTATCACCCCCTTAGTTAGGGAAAAATAATAAAATTAAAAAAATGTATTTATTTCCATTTTCCCATTAGGGTTAGGGTTAGGGTTGCGGCTAAAGTTAGGGTTAGGGTTGGCGCTAAAATTAGGATTAGGGTTAGGATTAGGGTTAGGGGTGTGTTAGGGTTAGGTTTGTGGTTAGGGTTGGGACTAGGGTTAGGAGTGTGTTGGGGATAGGGTTGGAGTTAGAATTGGGGGTTTCTGCTGTTTAGGCACATCAGGGGCTCTCCAAATGTGACATAACGTCTGATCTCAATTCCCGCAAATTCTGCGTTGAAAAAGTCAAAAGGTGCTCCTTCATTTCTGAGCTTTGCCATGCGCCCAAACAGTAGTTTACCCCCACATATGGGGTATCAGTGTACTCTGGACCCCAGGAGTTATTGTGCAATTTGTCCTATTCTGTTACCCTTGGGAAAATAAAAAACTGGGGGCGAAAATATCATTTTTGCAAAAAAAAAAAAATGATTTTTTTGTTTTTACGGCTGTACGTTATAAACTTCTGTGAAGCACTTGGGGCTTCATAGCGCTCACCACACATCTAGATAAGTTCCTTGTGGGGTATATTTTCCAAAATGGAGTCACTTGTGGGGGTTTCCACTGTTTAGGCGCATTAGGGGCTCTCCAAATGCAACATGACGCCCCTAGACCATTCCATCAAAGTCTGCAATCCAAAACGTCACTACTTCCCTTCCGAGCCCCAATGTGTACCCATACAGTAGTTTTCTCCCACATATTGCGTATCAGCGTACTCAGGACAAATTGGACATCAACTTTTGGGGTCCAATTCCTCCTGTTACCCTTGTGAAAATAAAATATTGGTGGCGAAAAAAATCATTTTTGTAAAAAAAAAAAGGATTTTTTATTTTTACGGCTGTACATTCTAAACTTCTGTGAAGCACTTTGGGGTTCAAAGTGCTTACCACACATCTAGATAAGTTCCTTGTGGGGTCTATTTTGCAAAATGGGGTCACTTGTGGGGGGTTTCCACTGTTTAGGCGCATCAGGGGCTCTCCAAATGCGACATGACGCCCCCAGACCATTCCATCAAAGTCTGCAATCCAAAACGTCACTACTTTCCTTCCGAGCCCCAATGTGTACCCATACAGTAGTTTTCTCCCACATATTGGGTATCAGCGTACTCAGGACAAATTGGAAAACAACTTTTGGGGTACAATTTCTCCTGTTACCCTTGTGAAAATAAAATATTGTGGGCGAAAAAATCATTTTTGTGAAAAAAAAAGGATTTTTTATTTTTACGGCTGTACATTATAAACTTCTGTGAAGCACTTTGGGGTTCAAAGTGCTCACCACACATCTAGATATGTTCCTTGTGGGGTCTATTTTCCAAAATGGGGTCACTTGTGGGGGGTTTCCACTGTTTAGGCGCATCAGGGGCTCTCCAAATGCGACATGACACCCCCAGACCATTCCATCAAAGTCTGCAATCCAAAACGTCACTACTTCCCTTCCGAGCCCCAAGGTGTGCCCATACAGTAGTTTTCTCCCACATATTGGGTATTAGCGTACTCAGGACAAATTGGACAACAACTTTTGGGGTCCAATTTCTCCTGTTACCCTTGTGAAAATAAAATATTGGGGGCGAAAAAATCATTTTAGTAAAAAAAAAAAAAGATTTTTTATTTTACAGCTGTATGTTATAAACTTCTGTGAAGCACTTCGGGGTTCAAAGTGCTCACCACACATCTAGATAAGTTCCTTGTGGGGTCTAGTTTCCAAAATGGTGTAATTTGTCGGGGGTTTCCACTGTTTAGGCAGATCAGGAGCTCTCCAAACATGACATGGCATCCAGCCAATTCTGCGTTGAAAAAGTCAAACGGCGCTCCTTCCCTTCCAAACTCTGCCATGCACCCAAACAGTGGTTTACCCCAACATATGGGGTGTCAGCGTACTCAGGACAAATTGCACAATAACTTTTGGAGTCTTGTTACCCTTGGGAAAATAAAAATTGGGGTGAAAAGGTCATTTTTGTGGAAAAAATATGATATTTTAATTTTACGGCTCTACGTTATAAACTTGTGTGAAGCACTTGGGGGTTCAAATTGCTCACCAAAGATCTAGATAAGTTCCTTATGGGGTCTAGTTTCCCAAATGGGGTCACTTGTGGGGGGTTTCCACTGTTTAGGCACATCAGTGGCTCTCCAAATGCAACATGGTGTCCAATCTCTTTTCCAGCCAATTTTGGTTGGAAAAAGTCAAATGGTGCTCCTTCCATTCCAAGCTCTGCCGTGTGCCCAAACTGTGGTTCCCCCCCACATATGGGGTATCAGCGTACTCAGGACAAATTGTACAACAACTTTTGTGGTCCAATTTCTCCTGTTACCCTTGGGAAAATAAAAAATTAGTGACTAAAATTATTTTTTGTGGGAAAAAAATAGGATTTTTTATTTTCATGCCCGGGCATTATAAACTTGTGTGAAGCACTTGGGGGTTCAAAGTGCTCACCAAAGATCTAGATAAGTTCCTTAGGGGTCTAGTTTCCAAAATGGGGTCACTTGTGGTGGGTTTCCACTGTTTAGGCTCATCTGGGGCACTGCAAACGGAACATGACCCCCATCAACATCTGCATTCCAAAACGTTACTACTTTCTTTCCAAGCCCTGCTGTGCACCCAAACAGTTCCCCCCTACATATGGGGTATCAGCGTACTCAGGACAAATTGGACAACAACTTTTGGGGTCAAATTTCCTTGGGAAAAATCAAAAATTTGGGACTAAAAAATCATTTTTGTGGAAAATGTTTTTTTTTTTTTCACACCCAGGCATTATAAACTTTTGTGAAACACTTGGGGGTTCAAAGTGCTCACAACAGATCTAGATAAGTTCCTTAGGGGGTCTAGTTTCCAAAATGGTGTCACTTGTGGGGGGTTTCCACTGTTTAGGCACATCAGGGGCTCTCCAAACGCGACATGGCGTCCAATCTCAATTCTAGCCAATTTTAGTTTGAAAAAGTCAAACGGCGCTCCTTCCCTTACGAGCTCTGCCGTGTGCCCAAACAGTGGTTTCCCCCCACATATGGGGTATTGGCGTACTCAGGAGAAATTGCACAAAAACTTTATCTGTCCATTTTCTCCTTTTACCCTCGTGAAAATAAAAAAAAGTTTGTAAAAGATCATTTTTGTGGCTAAAAAGTTAAATATTCATTTTTTCCTTCCACGTTGCTTCAGCTCCTGTGAAGCACCTGAAGGGTTAATAAAATTCTTGAATGTGGTTTTGAGTACCTTGAGGGGTGCAGTTTTTAGAATGGTGTCACTTTTGGGTATTTTCTGCTATATAGACCCCTCAAAGTGACTTCAAATATGAGGTGGTCCCTAAAAAAAATGGCTTTGTAAATTTTGTTGTAAAAATGAGAAATCGCTGGTCAACTTTTAACCCTTATAATTTCCTAACAAAAAAAATGTTGGTTCCAAAATTGTGCTGATGTAAAGTAGACATGTGGGAAATGTTATTTCTTAACTATTTTGTGTGACAAATTTCTCTGTTTTAAGGGAATAAAAATTCAAAGTTTGAAAATTGCAAAATTTTTGCCATATTTGCATTTTTTTCAAAAATAAACGCAAGTTATATCGAAGAAATTTTACCACTATCATGAAGTACAATATGTCACGAGAAAACTGTCTCAGAATCGCGAAGATCCGTTGAAGCGTTCCATAGTTATAACCTCATAAAGAGACAGTGGTCAGAATTGTAAAAATTGGCGCGGTCATTAACATGCAACCCACCCTTGGGGGTGAAGGGGTTAATGGTTGAGTGAAGCCATTTATTGTCAAACTTCGGTGTTTTCTCTTTTTAAATCATATTGACAACCCATAACATCTAAATGACCCTGATCAAAAGTTCACACCTCCCATTTCTTAATACCATGTATTGCCCCTCTAACATCAACGACTGCTTGAAGTCTTTTGTGGTAGTTGTGGATGATGTTCTTTATTTTCTCAGACGGTAAAGCTGTCCACTCTTCTTGGCAAAAAGCTTCCAGTTCCTGTAAATTCCTGGGCTGTCTAGCATGAACTGTGTGCTTGAGATCTCTCCAGAGTGGCTCAATGATATTGAGGTCAGGAGACTGAGATAGCCACTCCAGAACCTTCACTTTGTTTTGCTGTAGCCAATGACAGGTTATCTTGACCTTGTGTTTTGGATTGTTGTCATGTTGGAACGTCCAAGGAAGTCCCATTCACAGCGTCCGGGCTGATGATTGGCAATTTGCCTCCAGTATTTGCTGATAATATGCTGCATTAATCTTTCCTTCAACTTTGACCAAGCATCCTGTGCCTTTGTAGCTCATACATCCCCAAAACATCAGCGATCCACCTCCGTGATTTACAGTAGGAATGGTGATCCTTTCATCATAGGCCTTGTTGACCTCTCTCCAAATGTAACATTTATGGTTGTGGCCAAAAAGTTAAATTTTGGTCTCATCACTACAAATTACTTTGTTCCAGAAGTTTTGAGGCTTGTCTCTGTGCTGTTTTGCATATTGTAGGGAAGATACTTTGTGGCATTTGCACAGTAAGGGCTTTGTTCTGGCGACTCGACCATACAGACCATTTTTCTTCAAGTGCCTCCTTATTGTGCATTTTGAAACAGCCACACTGCTAGTTTTCAGAGAATCCAGTATTTCAGCTGATGTTATTTGTGGGTCTTTCTGTGCATCCCAAACCATTTTCCTGGCATTTGTGGCTGAAATTTTTGTTGGTCTACCTGACCGTGGTTTTGCTTTTACAGAGCCCTGATTTTCCATTTGTTAATCACAGTTTGAACGCTTCTGACTGGCATTATAATTTCCTTGGATATCTTTTTGTATCCCTTTCCTGTTTTATACAGTTCAACTACCTTTTCCAATAGATCCGCTGTCAATTCTTTTGCTTTCCCCATGACTCACAATCCAGAAATGTCAGTGGCTGGATGAAAGATGCAAGAGACTGTCTGGATCACAGAAACTCACTCAGCTTTTATGCACACACACTGATTACAAGCAAACAGGTCACAGGTGAGGATGTTACCTTTGTAGCCATTCAAACCAATTTGAGTCAACTTCTGTGCATGTTATCAGGCCAAAATCACCAGGGTATGTGAACTTTTGATCACGGTTATTTGGATGTTTGTGCTGTCATTATGATTTAAAAAGAGAAAACACAGTAGTTTGACAATAAATGGCTTCACCCAACCACTAACCATAAATGGAGAAAAAGTTTTGTTGTTATCATTCATAGTCTCTGAAAAAAAAGCCAAGAAAGCAAAAACTCTGCCGGGGTATGTAAACTTTTGAGCACAACTGTATTTAACATTTACTTTTCAAGCAATTTCTGCTAGAGTAGCCTTTCGCTGAGATCAGACCACACGGGAGAGCCTTCCCTCTTCACAATTAAATGAGACTTGGATCATCATGACTTGTCCTTCCCTGGACCATTTTCAATAGGTACTAAGTACTAAGTGGTGAGAAATCCTACAATACATGCTAATTTGAAGATGCTTTGACACATTTGTCTAGCCATGACAATTTGGGTCTTATCTAATTTGCTTAGATCTTTACTATTGCCCATTTTCATGCTTCCAACATATCTACTTGAATATCCGATTGGTTACTTGATGCCTACAACACTCAACCACATGAGAGGTGCCATTTAATAAGAGCTTCAATGTTATTTACATCACTTGTTTCAATTTTATGGCTGATCGATGTGTATTGCTTTTCTAGTATTTAGCAGCACTGAATATGACTATTTTTTCTTTCTTCTCATGAACAGGAAACATCACAGTGTCCTATGAAGAACAACTTTTGACTGGGCATCACAGGAGTACTGAGATGGCAGTGAGGGGGGGGCTTTCAAAAGGCCTGCGGCTGCCATGGTGACCCATCCACACCCTGCGATTTCATCGTGGTGAGACCAATGGGGCACCCTTCATGGCCATTTATAGGGACTCTATCAGCACAGAATGACAAGGCCCCTGTGCTGACAGACCCTAATATCTTTATGTTATTCCCTCTCTTTCCCTCCATGTTATTGGTGGTTCAATGGTTAACACAGTATATGCAGCGGTAAGAATTTGTTTCAGCAGGATCATCAAGACCAAGAAGCGCGGATGGAAAGCTTACTGCAGCAGCTGATGAAATGTGTGGGCGAAGCCGACAGTGAGGAATGGATGAGAAGATACCTTGAATTTACAAACCCATCTTCGACAGCAGAAGAAGAGCAGAGAGCGGAGGCAGATGAAGAGGACGGGACCACAGCAACAACCGATGCAGAGGAGAGGATCCATAAGGTGAGCTATGAAAACCTGAAAAAGAAAAGAAGAATGTATACTCACCTCCTCCACTCATCAGCCAAAAGAAGTTCAGCGTCGGGAAGAAGTCGCCACCTACCTCGAGGTCAATGTCATTGAGATGCAGGGCCGGACTGGCTATCTGGCAATTCTGGCAAATGCCAGAAGGGCCTGTCTGTTCCTGGCCGCCTTGTCTGCTACTTTGTTAACAGAATTTTTGTTCTCAAGACTCCCATACTGTTAAGAGTTGTGACGGAGCATAAAGTCACTGACTCCGTCACTTACCACAGCAGACCACAGGTATCATTAGACATATTGGTCTTGTGGTAAATCTTGCTTTCCTCCATCCAGGGTAATATTAGTAAAATATCCCATTTGGTGCTTGGGGACTGGGACAGCATGGGCCTGTGTGATTTCAAATGCCAGGGCTGAATTTCACCTGTTGAGATGCGACCATCCCCGAGGCAGCGAGATCATCAGAGAAGACGAGACGCCTGCCATGATACCTATGGATAGGCAGTGCCTGTGCATGCCCTGTATATGGCTTTTGAACACCGAAAATGACAAGTTACCAGGCCCAAGCGAGGAAGCAGAGTCGAGTAGTGAGAAAATCTTTCTTTCCCTGTCTTTCTCTGATAGCAATGATACCTTAGGTCAGATGGCGGTATTAATTAGACAGTTAGTACAGGACGTGTTAGAATACCCAGATGTGAGGGCTAATGTTACGAATATTGGACTTCCTTTAAATCAGGTCAGTAATCTCACTTTGTTGGCAGGGGTATCTGAATCTCGTTTGAAAGAAGCTTTGACATGCGAGATCTCGCAGTTAGGCTTTCACCTTAATGCCTCAGTTAAAGAACGCATATGGAATAAAGAATGTATTCACTTATACACTTTATTACCGTCATGGAAAGATCAGCTATTTAAAGGTGATCAGAAAGAGAAGAAGAGTGAAGGAATGACAGAAAGCGTACTGCCCCTAGCTAGGTCTTTTAACAATTGGCTTCAGGCTTTCTGCGTTTTCTTGAGGAAAAGTTGCCTGATAATTGAGGCATACTGCAACTTTGGCGGTATGATGTAGTTTGTTGATGATCAATCTTTTAGACAAAACTAGCTGTACACCCGTCTGTGAAGTGGGGTGTTAATGATGTTGGCCCATAGCTCAACCTAATGTTACCCCAGAGAAATTTTACCAGGCAACCAACCTCCGGGCATATTAGTAACAAGGGAAATATACTTTGCATTTAATGAGTCATCTTGCAAATGGATGATTAACTACCATTTTCGACATGAGTGCTCCTTTTGAGTGGGTTCCCATCCTATGTCCAAATATTTTTAAATGTCTTCCCAACAGCATCCTAGCACCAAAAAGCTACTTTTTAAAAGAGTAGACTTTGGTGAAACTGAAAAAAATGGTGCTTTGGCTTGAGCTATTCCCAGATCGGGAGAAACCTGAGCTAATTTTTAAAGGCTTCAGCAATGTTTTTTATGTGCCTGAGTTCAGAGGTCAGGGCTGCTGTTGGATTAAGAGCTTAGCTTCCGCTATGGTTCATAAAAATGTTGCCAGCGAAAAGATTGCTAGAGTTAGAATTAGAATATCTGCAATGTTCAGCACCCTTCCATTTCAAAATTTGAGGTTGTCTCATCTAGGTATTGTCCCTAAAAAAGATCCTGGTTCTTTCAGGATTATACACTACCTCTCTTATCTGAGGGGAGCATCTTTGAATGATGAAGAGGATAACAATAAAGTATCAGTTAAATATGTGTCCTTTGACCAAGCAGCTGAGATTATATGGGAGAGGCGCCTAAAGCAGATATGAAATCAGCCTTCAGATTGCTTCTAGTCAATCCTAGTGGATTCAATTCCCTAGGTTTCCAGTTCGACCAAATATATTAGTTTTATAGAAATTTACCCACGGGTTTCTCCTTTTCCTGTTACTATTTTGAAGCCTTCTCGTATTTTCTTCAATGAGTACTAAAGTACGAATCAAAAGACGGAGGGGTACTGCACTACCTCGACGATTTTATTTATAAGCGGGACTGATTCTGACTTTTGTGCAACGCTATTGTCTACTTTTAAGGATTTGATGGATCTGTTTGGTTTTCCTCTGGCTGAGGAAAAGACTGTTTCCCCTGTTGTAGTCTTGAATTTTTAGGTATTGTTATGGACTCTATTAGAATGGAATGTAGACTCCCAGCTGTGAGGATAAATATACTAAAATTGATGCTGGTAGACATGTTAGCAAAAGAAAATGCTACTTTGAAAGATTTCCAATCTTTGCTGGGTCTCCTAAATTTTGCTCTGAGTATAATCCCAATGGGTAGAACTAGAATGTTCTCGAGACTCCTACAGTATATGATGCAACTAGTGGAGTTCGCCTAGAACTCATATTAGACTGGCTAGTAACATGAATGAGGATTTAGTCATGTTGCTAGATTTTTTAAATAATTTTAATGGTCGCAATTGTTGGCTGCATGATTTTCTATCATCCGCTTCTCTGCAAATTTTTACAGATACTGCTGGAGCTCCGGTTATGGTGCTTTTTGTAGTGGTAATTGGTTGGCTGAATTATGACCTGAGTCATGGATCAGGAATAATGTAGTTAGGAATATTGTATTGTTGTAATTATTGCCAGTTCATGGACGGTAAAAATTTGTATTTATTTATTATGTGTTGCTTATATAGCGCCATCATATTTTGTCAAAGGAGATTTGTGGAGCTCTCCCGTGCTGCTGATTTATTGAAGACATCAATTCAACGCACTTCAAAGTGACAAGCACTACTTCTTCAGGTTGTGTCCTTAATTTATTACTGATATCCACAAAACCCCTTTGACACAGATATTCATTGGTTATTTTAGAACTCGAGGATCTGCAGCAACTGAACATTGCAACTAAAAACGCATCCTGCTATGGATCAGGTGAGCACAATGTGATGTGTGATATAAATACCTAAAATTTTTGGGTAAGACCCTATTTTGCTCTATTTTCTCCCCAGTGTTTTATTATATTATGTAGCGCTTTACAGGCATTATCATCACTGTCCCCATTGGGGCTCATGTTGGCAGCGGATTACCCACGATACTCTCCAAGCGTTTGACAACAGAACTTGTTTTTTCAGGAACAATATATGATAAGCTTAATAGATCAGGAATAAGTCATTTGTGTGTCTCTATCTGTGCCGCGTCTACAGCAGGCTGCTTCATCTTCCATACACAGACACAGGAAAAACAGGAAATACAGTCACATGCTCTCCCTGTGTGAGCCTCTGGGAGTTTTTTTTTGTTCTAACTTTATGAACAGCATACAAATCTAGCAACTAAACACTCATAGACAGGAATAGAGTTGTTGCACCAAACATATTCCAACACCACCACTCAAAAACTACTTATCCTGTTAGTCCCATTGCGGTTCTGAAGTCCGTAAACTTGGCTCTTGATAATGGCTTTCTCATACCATCAGCTATCACCTTGTCAGACTCGCAATAAACAAACTCGAGTACACCACGTTCCAGTCTCTTTGGCACGCCTTGCTTACACGTCGGCAGAGAATTCCGACTGTGGCTCTGATATCTGGACGAGTTGTGGTTGTTATGTACAAAAGCGCCCCCACTGCTTCTCTGTAACTCTCATTGCTTCTTCTCCTTCCAACTTTAAGTAGGACAGAAGAAGAATTACCGGAGAACAAAAAAGTAAAAAAAAGTATCTCAAAAAATATCAAATTTATTAGTATACAAAAAGTACAGATATCAATAAAATTACAGCATTGTGCATATATATTGAATAATTGTATTTTCCTGGATATCAAGATCCAGGTGGACCATAATTTGTTTTTACAAACTGATGTATTCAGAAAACCCACATCAACAAATTCATTATTACATGCTAAGTCTAGCCATCCGAGCAGCACTATCAGAGCCATCCCTGTTGGCCAATTCCTCAGGATGAGGCGGATCTGCTCCATGAAATCTAAATTTCAATCACAGGCTGCAGATTTACGCCATAGATTTCAAGCAAGAGGATACTCAAACAGATGCATAAAGGCTGGATATGATAGAGCCAGAAAATGCGTTAGAGATGATTTGTTATGCCCCAAAATTAAAAACAACATCAAAGATGATAAAATTCGCTATATATCTACTTACAATGGTGAATGGTCGACCATGCGTAATTGCATTCAAAAACATTGGGATGTATTAAAAACAGATCCTATTCTTGCTAAATTTCTCCCTGATCGTCCACTCATGACGTCTAGGCGCAGTAGAAATCTTGGTGACATTCTGATGAGCAGCCATTATACTCCCACTCCTAATAGGATGATTAATCCCTTTGGTTCCTCAGGGCCACCAAGTGGATGTTTCCCCTGTGGTAAGTGTATTGCCTGTGGCAATATCAGCCGCTCTTCCACTTTTGAGTCTGTGGATGGTCACAAAAGGTTTAATATTAAACGACATATCACATGCAATACTACCTAGGTTATCTACTATGCCACTTGCACATGTCCAAAAATTTATATTGGTCTGACATCCAGACGTCTTGGTACAAGAACGCGAGAACACGTTCGTGATATATTGGCAGCTAAAACTGAAAACGATGTCTCACAACTGAAGACTCTGCCAAGGCATTTTTCCCATTTTCATAAATGTGACCCTAAAGATCTTAGAGTTCGTGGTATTGAACATGTGCAATGTGGCATTCGTGGTGGGAACATACACCGCTTGTTGGCGCAAAGGGAATGCAAGTGGATTTTCACCTTGGGAACAATGGTCCCGGGAGGATTAAATGAGGCCATGGGATATTCTTCCTTTCTGTGAATTGGGTCTCTGATGGGTGTATCCCCCTCTCCAGATGTTTTACTTTCTCCTACAGTTGTCTTTTGTTGTTTTATTCTTGTTTTAGGTCTCTTTTTAATTTGTTTTTATTTTTGCAGCTATGTTCATATTGTATATCATGATCATTATGGAAATTCATCGGTCTTTGGCACATGGATGCTTTATGTCCTGGTCATAATCATTATAACAGATGAAGATAATTACTCATCTATTTCTTGGAATATTTAGGACGGTCATGAGTAGTGTTGAGCATTCCGATACCGCAAGTATCGGGTATCGGCCGATATTCGCGTTATCGGAATTCCGATACTTAATTCCGATACTTTTTCAATATCGTATACCGGAATCGGAAGTTCCCATAATTCTTTGAGAGGCAATGTGATGTTAGTCAGCCAATGATGAATCTTATGAAGTGTGGGCACATCCTGTAATGCTGCGGTCATCTTAACTAATGGCATGGCTGTGATTGGCTGCTGAAATGATGTCAGAATGCACTATAAAAGGCGCCGCAGCCATTTTAGCGTCACTGTGCTGTGAACTCAGTTAGGGACAGAACGCTGCTGTGCTGACTCTGAGGGACAGTTAGATATTGCGATTTTGTGTACTACTGTGCTTGAGGCAGGCTAGTTTACCAACAGGTCCTGCCCACATCCTTCTTCCTAGTGAGGATTCAACATCATCAGCCGGCGTTCCTGATCTGGCCACGGAGGCCAGAGATCACCGGCTTTCATCAACGGATGTAAGTTTCGTCTGCGGGCCATAGGAGGCTGAAGTCGGACTTTCTACTGCAAGTGACCCATCGGGGTTGTCAGCAGGCCAGAGGAGGCTGAAATTGGACTTTCTATTGCAAGTGACCCATCGGGGTTGTCAGGTAAAACCTGTGCAAACAGGACTATTTTCTCCACAGTGCACCACTAATACTCATTCATCTGAGCTGTCACCGGCGGGACAGTGTCAATTTCTTCTGACCTTTCTGCATAAAAGGTTTTTTAGGATTTCTGCAGCGTTTTTCTGCTCCATCGTTAAAAGAGGACCTCTTTTACTTTTTCAGGGTTTGTCCATATTAATACCCATATGAATAAATACCTTATGCGTATTATGACTATTTAGTCCTTTGGTTTGGGGTTTACTACATAATAGACTACAGGCTTTTCTCATCACCTTTTTCTCACGGGTCTTAGTGCAATATTTATTTATTACTGTATTATTACATCTGCATCTCAAACTGTTCTACAGAGTGCGTCTGAATTTATGTATTGTTTTCCATTTGACACATGCATATTCCTATTTTTCTACAGATCCTTTTGTGTCTTGTAGTTTTTATGTGCGCAAACTATTTTTATTTTCAATTATAGAGGGCCATGTTATTGACTTTGCATTGACGTGTAAAAGATTTATGTTGTGCCACTGGCTATATGTATTCTAAAGGTGTACCCAGTCTCAACAGATCATTAGTCTGATTGTTCTTTGATTCTCCTAAATGTGAATTTGTCTGATTTGGTGTCAAACTTGACTTTGTCCCTATTTTTGTTTTGCCATGTGACCCAATGATTATACAAATCTATATAGGGTTTGGCATCATCAAAAGTAACAGAATATTAGCATGCATGCATATTTAGGATATAAAAGAGAAGTATCTTGTTGTGCCAGAGTGTTCCTAACTCCTGAATGGATATAAAACAATATGGTCTACGGATCAGGTAAAATCGAGGGTCCGCATGTCTATATTTTATACAATTTGAGTGGGCAAGGGTGGGATTTAGAGATTAGCCCATTCATGAAAGTTTTGGGAGCTGAGAACCTTCAGGAGTTGTTAACCATGCTTTGAGGTCGATTGAATGCCATGTCACTCAGGCAGCCAATCACTGCTGTCAAGCGCAATGGAAAGCAACACACGGTTGGTCCTGTGGCCAGCAGCACAGGAGGGTAAGGGTAAAACATTAATATATTAGATTATGTTTTACTATTTGGAGCAAGTTTGAAGTTTTCTTTAAGGATTGGAAAACCACCTTCAGTTAGGAATCGGATCAATCAAACAGGGCACAATATGGAATAATGTGCGTTGTTATACACAGTAACTTACAAACGTGGTTCTCTCTGGCATCTATGTACATGGGCAAGTATTACTCTAATTTGGGTCTAATGTGTAGTTTATTGGGTGCAATACAGGCTCATTGTAGGACTGCAAACACACAATTTGGTTCTTTGCAGGTAGAATATGGTACTTTATGCAAAGTATATGGCTGTGTGCAGGCACAGAATCGCACTGTCCTATGAAAACAAACTATGGACTATTGTGGCATGGTATGGCGGTCTCTGGCCACTGTTTAGCATAATATAGTACTATATGGACATTGGACAACAACAACTTTTTAATGTGCTGGTATTGTTGTGGTTACAATTAAAGAAATATTCTCAATTTGTCTCTGGAGCAGGTCAGAGCTATGTTGCTCTTTACTTCTTTGTTTCTGATAGGATAGGCTGAGTTATAGTATTAGTAGAACTATAAAGTTCTGCTGTAACACATTCAGCTATTAGTGATTTGTTTTATAATGTACACTGCTATCACTGTATTTACGGTACATATAGAGATAATGGCACTTGAACAAGCACATAGCTCAGGATAGTCAGAGCTGTGATTAGGAGAACTGCTCTTGGAGAAGCTAGTGCTATAGATTGGTGATTTTGCAAGTAGAGATGGGCGAACCCGAACAGTAAAGTTCGGCATCCAGACCGAACACCTATGACCTATGACCTATGACCCGACATGAAATGACACTTGGTGTACATAGGGTTAACCATGTCTTTTCATGTCCTTTGCTATCTAATTTGCACAAACAATTAAATCAGACTATGTGTGCAAAATTTCACACCTGTAGGGGTTAATTAAAGGTGTAAATTCGTAGCAAAAAAGTCCGTTTTTTTTACAACGAATTTACACCTTTAATTAACCCCTACAGGTGTGAAATTTTGCACACATAGACTGATTTAATTGTTTGTGCAAATCAGATAGCAAAGGACATGAAAAGACATGGTTAACCCTATGTACACCAAGTGTCATTTCATGTCGGGTGCTTCTGTCTTTTCACTGAACCCGGCTTTACCCGGCAATTGAATCAGAGGATATTTTACTATGTAGAAGTGTATAAACTATACATATATGTATATATATATATGTCACAATGACATGTATATATATATATATGTATTCTATGTGTGTATATTTAGTGTTTACAAGGAAAGAATGGGGTTTTTTTAGTTGCGATATTTTGTTCCCATAGACTTACATGGGACTTCCGGTATCGGTATCGGGTATCGCCGATATTTTAGTGATATCGGCGATACCATTCCGATTCCGATACTTTAGGATATCGGAAAGTATCGCTCAACTCTAGTCATGAGAACAAAGGACATTGGCAAGGAAGAACTATGTATATGTATATATACATTTTCATTTTTTTGTTTTTATATTCTAATTATTTTTCACCATTTTTCATATTATCACTATGGCATATGGATTTATTATTATCTTATATCTTGTTTATGATATGGACATTTTGTTATAGATATTTTTATTGCATACTTACCATTTCCATATTATATGTAATGCCACATTTATCTTTGGTGCACTATTTTGGATATATTCGTTTTTATTGATGAAAAAATATTATATTATTTCATTTTTGTATTAATATATTAATATATCATTCATTATAATCAACATACTCTTTCTCACTTCCCATTCACGATCCTTCACTTTTTCACCCAATTTTCTTTATTTATTTATTATTTTTGTCAATTTTTATAATAATAATAATTTATTTTTATACAATTTTTCTTCCTTTGTACATGCCCTTTCCATTTTTTCATGAGCTGACCTCAGTGTGCGGTTTGGCGCCAGCCGCGCTCTCTTGGTGGCTTGTGGATATATGCAAGATGACATGATACTAGGACCTGCCAGTGGTAATACACCATGTGGCCACTAGTTCATTGGCCCATTTTGATCATGTGATCATTGTTTACTTGTATCAGTATCACTCTGTACCTAGGACCTGCGATATCATCGCGCATGCGCCGCAAGTACCATTCTATTGGCCACATCTGATCAGCTGATCGGAGTGGCCGGATATTTATAGGCGGCGATATGACAACTCTTAAACCACGCCCCCCCTTTGAGGAAGTGAGCGTCAGGCTCACGAAACGCACGTCAGGGTTCCTGGACACCTGTGGATATCATAACCTGCTCCTAAAATGGGTAAATCTTACCATGATCTGTCTATTTAAATGCACACTTACTTGTCTATTGTTACAACAGCGCTATAGGTAATTTTATATAGTTAGTTCATATAGTGATGGAAGCCCTTTGTGGACCTAATTAAGATTCTATGACGTTTATACATTGCGCTTTGTACATATGATATTGCATTAAGCAGGTACCCACAGGGTCCTTATAATTGAGTGGATCATCTCATCCAGAGTTATATATACAATTATTCAATATATATGCACAATGCTGTAATTTTATTGATATCTGTACTTTTTGTATACTAATAAATTTGATATTTTTTGAGATACTTTTTTTGACTTTTTTGTTCTCCGGTAATTCTTAAGCTAATTTTAAGTCAGTATCCTTTTGTTTGCTATTTTGGTTTTTTCTTATAATTTAAGTAGGACAGGTCCATTGGTGTTAACGCACCTTTGGCTTCTTACCATGTAAGGAAGGTGTCTAGCTGGGATACCTTTGTTTGGCCTTTCTGATCTCTTGACTGGAGGTTGACTTGGTTCTTCTGTGTCTTCCTTGGTGGCTTCAGAGCTTATCCACACTTCATTGTTTTTCTTTTCGGTGTCTGGGTTTGGTGATTGAGATTCTTGTTCTTGCTTCTTAGGTTGAGTAACTGGTGTAACTTCATGGAATTTGAGCGATGCAGAGTTTTCATCAATCACTACATCTCTGCTGATTGTTACAATGTTGGTCTCTGGGTGCAGGATTCTGTATCCCTTTTGAGTTTCGCTGTAGCCCACCAGGACTCCTTGCTTTGTGTGTAATTCCCACTTGCAAAGTTTTTCTTTGGGAACATACACAAACATTTTGCTTCCAAATATCCTGAGGTGCTTCAGGTTAGGTTTCTCGCAGATCCACAGCTCATATGAAGTTCTATTTGTGGCTTTACCTGACACTCTGTTTGGAAGATAGCAAGCTGTCATGATGGCTTCTCCCCAATATGTTGTTGATAGATTCGCATCTAACAACATACTTCTTCCACTTTCACAGAGAGTACAGTTCTTTCTGTCTGCAATGCCATTTTGGTCTGGGTTGTATAGAATGGTAGTCTGGAACACGATTCCATTCTTTTTCAAAATGGTTTGCACTTTACCACTTGTATATTCGGTTCCATTATCTGCACACAGGGCTATTGGCATTCTTTCAAATTTGTTAAACACTACAGCAAGATATTCTTCAAGTTTCTGTGGAACTTCATCCTTACTGTGAAGCAGGTAGGCGACTCTTTATCTGGAGTAGTTATCAATAAATGTGAGAAAACATATCTTCTTGCTAGGAGTTTGAACACTCATTGGACCGCATACATCTGTCTGTATCAGATCCAGTGGCTGTGCAGATCTAGTGGTGCTTGTTTTAGGAAAGAATTTTCTGGACATTTTCCCTTTAAGACAGCTGATGCACTTCATCATTTGACTACACTGGTTGATTTCAATACCATTTGCAAGTTGAGCTAGGTTCCTTACTGCTTCTGGGTCTCTGTGCCCAAGATGTCTGTGTCATACATGAATACAGTTCTTATGCAGATCTTGTCTAGCACTGTACACTCTTTTTTTTTTCATTTTAGCTGATTTTAAAGTTCATCTTGGATATTTCCCTCTGCAAGAGTGTGACCCTTTTTTGAGATGAAGCAGCTGTTATCTCTAAAAGTAACTACATTCCCCTTTTGCGTGAGCTTCTTTACTGACAGAAGATTGCTTTCAAGCTGGGAACATAGAGAACATTCTTTATTGGGATCTTTCTGCTTTGTGCTGAGGAAACTGGACAGGGGAGGTAGCAGTCTCCTACTCCTTCTGAAGTCATATAGTGACCATTAGCTAAGATGACCTTTTCTGACTTGCTTTCATTAAGGTCAGTGAAGAAATCCTTGTTATTTGTCATATGGCTGCTTGCACCAGAATCTATACACCATATATGATTTGCAAATGGGCCTGTACTGGCATTAAATGCAGCTTCAACACATGCAGAATCTTCCTTTATAGCTGTTTTAACCCTTTGATGACTTCTGCTTTTTAAGCTGACTCATTATTGCTTTCCAAATTCTGCAGTCTGCTTTAAGGTGGCCGGGCTTTTTACAGACAAAATATTCACGAGTTTCTCTTAGATTGCTCTTATATTTAGGGAAATTCTGTGTCTTTAATGCTGTTTCTGCTCTGGATTCATTACTGCTGCTTATATGCTGCGTTTTTTCTCTTGAATTCATCCACAAGTTAACATACTCTAGTGTCAGCTCATCATCTGGCCGTGCATCTAGTGCAATCAAAAGTGTGTCATAACTCTCTGGAAGACTACTTAATAGAAGTGCAGCAACATGAAAATCTTTAATTTCTTCTCTAATACCCCTGAGATGCTTCACAATCTCTAGAGTGTTTCTTATATAGTCCTGCATATTCTGTCCATCACTTAGCTTAGACTGATACAGCTTTCTCATGAGATAAAGCTTATTGCTGAGATTTGATGTTTCATGCACTTTCTGTAGCTCATCCCACATCTCCTTTGCAGTTGCACACTTACAGATATGCACAATCTGATTATCATCTATACTGAGGGAGATCATGCTTTGTGCTTTCTAATCCTTCTCTAGCCAATCATCTGGTAATGGATGAGGCTCTTGTTCCTGAGTATATTGTCACGTACCTTCTCTTATGAGCATCATGTTCAATTTCAATTTCCAGGACTGGTAGTTCTGGTTAGTGAGGCTTGGCACTGAGAACTTGACAGGATTGCTGCTAGGGAATCCCCACATGTATTCAAGCTGTCTAGCAGTCGCAAATCATGCAGCTTCGGCGACAAAAACTAAATCTCCGAGCACTCCCAAATACTCGGAGGACACCCGAGCATGCTCGGGAAAACCTGAGCAATGAGTATACTCGCTCATCACTAATAGAGATCTAACCTTTATGGAAAAAGTAAGAAAAAGAGACAACCGTTTATTAGAAAAATTTATGGCTATACTGCGTGGTTTTTCATACAGTCATACTGATCTTGAGGGTTTCACACCTGCTATTTACAGGGACGACTTAGTCCATTTGTCAGATATTGGAAATAACATTTTCAATCCTGTTTTACAGAATGTAATCGAAAATAGCTGTGGTGCTTTGGAGGGGGGTGACTCTTTGAGTCGTGACATTTGGAATAATCGCCCAGCTATTGCTGGGTGGATCAGGTCTATAATTCTTATATGGTTATTCATAGTGTTGTTTATATTTTTATTGTTTAATTGGTTACTTTATGGATATCTTTTAATTATGGTAACTCTTAATAAACATCACAGCCTATTTTTCACCAAATTTAGTAGTCCTAGTATATTCATTTATACTAATTTATGGGTCTTGTTCTACCATGACTTTTCAAACCAAGTACAGGTGATTGGTGCACCATGGCGAGGTCAAACATTTAAGTACACCTTACTATCTACTTGTTTTTTAACTATCATCACGTTTCTCTGGCTCTATGAAGTCAGAGCTGTCAATCAAAGAAGAAGGGAGTTGGGATTGAGGGTAAACAGGCAGTTGGAAAGGTGTATTTAAATGAGTGGCCACACCTGTGTGCACTGAGCAGCGGAACAATAGTCATTCTGTGCTGACAGAATCCCTTAAAGCACCACTGTGAAGGCACTGTCACACTTAGCGATCGCACCAGCGATCACGACAACGACACGACCTGGCGAGATCGCTGGTGCGATCGCTATGTGATCGCTAGTTAGATTCCAAACACAAAGATCTCAGCAGAGATCAGCGATCTGTATAACGACCTCTGCGGTCGTTGGGAAAACCTAGTCCCTCCTGCGACGCTGGTAAAGTCGTTCATAAAGGGTGTCACACTCAGCGATTCAGGCTCACCAGCGGGACACCAATGACCAAAAAACGGCTCAGAACGTTCATGAGCGATCAGCGACATCGCAGCGGGGGCCACATCGCTGCTACATGTCACACACAGCTGCGTCGCTCACGAGATCGCTACTGCGTCACAAAATCGGTGACGCATTAGCTATCTCGTTAGCGATCTCGCTTAGTGTGACAGTACCTTTAGATATTGACAATGGCATTAAAATGGTTATACAGCAGTGATCAGAGCTAGGTTTTGTCGCTACTAATAGAAGTATATGTCAGCATAATTACACAGTTGGCACCTTTCTCTTTTTTCTCCTCTTAATCACTGGAGACATCTCTCCCTACCCCAGCCCTCCTTCCACCAGTATTTTTAACTCTTATCCTGCAGCACATAGAAACCCTGTCAATCTTATAAACATTCATTGCTCACCTCTTTATGTCTCTTTTAATTTTGCTCTCTGGAACTCACGGTCAGCATGCAGCAAACTCCTCTAATCCCAGATTTCTTCCTTTCCAATTTCCTTGACCTTCTGGCTCTCACTGAAACCTGGATCCAGCAGTCTGCCACTACCGCTGTTCTATTGTATGGTGGGCTACAATTCTCACATATCCTCAGACCTAAGAACAGACAAGGTAGAGTTGTTTGTCTGATCCTTTCATCACAATGTGCTTTTCAGGTTATTCCCTTGGTGCCCTCACTTACGTTTCCTTCTTTTGAAGTCCACACCTCATTGATGATCTGCTCTCCCATCTGCCACTAATCTTCTTTCTCTATCTTCCTCCTTCGGCCTTTCACAGCTGACTAACTTTCTAACTAACATATGAAGATGGGAATTTGATGGACCTGATCTTCCCTCATCTCTGCTCAGTGCATGACTTTACTAACTGCCCTCTTCTGCTTTCTGACCACAACCTTCTTTCCTACTCTGTCTAGAACTGTCTCCAAATCCAGGACAACTCTACTTATCACACATACAGAAATCTATGGCCATCAATACCCAACAGCTTATGAACAATATACAGTCATTTTTAGCTCCCATCTCCTGTCCAGACTCAGCATTGTCACATTATAATAATACATTGCATACTGCCCTGGATGAAGCAGCACCAGCTACCTGCAGAAAAACCCGACACAGACAGCCACAACTCTGGCACATACGGCAAACACTTTTTGTCCAGTGCTGCTCAAGGTGTGGTCTGTGGAGAAAATCACTTTGAGCAGAAAACTTCTTCACTATAAGTTCATGCTCAAAACTTATAACTCTGCTCTCCATCTGACCAACAAGTCTACAGTCATGGCCAAAAGTTTTGAGAATGACACAAATATTATATTTTCACATGATCTGCTGCCCTCTGGTTTTTATGTGTGTTTGACAGATGTTTTTATCACAGACAGAAATATAATTGCAAACATATGAGTAACGAAAGCTTATATTGACAGTTAGAATGAGTTAATGCAGCAAGTCAATATTTTCAGTGTTGACCCTTCTTCTTCAGGACCTCTACAATTCTCCCTGGCATGCTCTCAATCAACTTCTGGACCAAATCCTGACTGATAGCAGTCCATTCTTGCACAATCAATGCTTTCATTTTGTCAGAATTTTTAGGTTTTTGTTTGTCCACCCGTCTCTTGATGATTGACCACAAGTTCTCAATTGGATTAAGATCTGGGGAGTTTCCAGGCCATGGACCCAAAATCTCTATGTTTTGTTCCCTGAGCCATTTAGTTATCACCTTTGCTTTATGGCAAGGTGCTCCATCATGCTGGAAAAGGCATTGTTGATCGCCAAACTGCTCTTGGAGGGTTGGGAGAAGTTGCTCTTGGATGACATTCTGGTACAATTCTTTATTCATGGCTGTGTTTTTAGGCAAGACTGTGAGAGAGCTGATTCCCTTGGCTGAGAAGCAACCCCACACATGAATGGTTTCAGGATGCTTAACAGTTGGCATGAGACAAGACTGGTGGTATCGCTCACCTTGTCTTCTCCGAATGAGGTGTTTCCTGATGTCCCAAACAATCGAAAAGGGGATTAATTAGAGAAAATAACTTTATCCCAGTCCTCAGCAGTCCACTGCCTGTACCTTTTGCAGAATATCAGTCTCTCCATGATGTTTTTTCTGGAGAGAAGTGGCTTCTTTGCTGCCCTCCTTGAGACCAGGCCTTGCTCCAAGAGTCTCCGCCTCACAGTGCGTGCAGATGCACTCACACCTGCCTGCTGCCATTCCTGAGCAAGCCCTGCACTGCTGGTAGCCCGATCCCGCAGCTGAAACACTTTTAAGAGACGGTCCTGGCGCTTGCTGGTCTTTCTTGGGCGCCCTGGAGCCTTTTTGGCAACAATGGAACCTCTCTCCTTGAAGTTCTTGATGATGCGATAGATTGTTGACTGAGGTGCAATCTTTCTAGCTGCGATACGCTTCCCTGTTAGGCCATTTTTGTGCTTTGCAATGATGACTGCACGTGTTTCTTTAGAGATAACCATGGTTAACAGAAGAGAAACAATGATGCCAAGCACCAGCCTCCTTTTAAAGTGTCCAGTGGTGTCATTCTTACTTAATCATGACAGATTGATCTCCAGCCATGTCCTCATCAACACCCACACCTGTGTTAATGGAGCAATCACTGAAAAGAGGTTAGCTGGTCCTTTTAAGGCAGGGTTGCAATGATGTTGAAATGTGTTTTGGGGAATAAAGTTCATTTTCTAGCCAAATATTGACTTTGCAAGTAATTGCTGTTAAGCTGATCACTCTTTATAACATTCTGGAGTATATGCAAATTGCCATTAGAAAAAGTGAAGCAGTAGACTTTGTAAAAATTAATATTTGTGTCATTCTCAAAACTTTTGGCCATGACTGTACTTTGCCGTGCTCATCACATCACTAGCCAACAATCCAAAACGACTCTTCAAAAACTTCCACTCCCTCATGGCCACTTATTTGCTACAGAAAATCAACCACATCCATCAGGACATTTTTGCACAATCCTCTCAGAGCCTGGATCCCCTCCCTCCCACATTTCAAGCTCACTTTCCATCTTTGAGCCTGTCACTGAAGAAGAAGTGAACAGGCTCCTTACTTTTTCTCACCATACAACCTTCACCAGTTACACTATTCCATGACATCTCCAGCAGTCCCTCTACCCAGCTGTCACTACCTGCCTAACTAAAATATTTAACCTCTCTCTTTCTTCTGGTATCTTTCTCTCTTCATTCAAACAGGCCATCATAACGCTGTCACACAAAAAAACATCCCTTGACCAGAATTGTGCGCGGCATCTGGAAACCCGATGTGTACCTTGGTTACCAGCTCCCCTGCAGCAGCGCGCTGGTATCCAACATACACATCGGGTTTCCAGGCGCCGCCCAGCGCCTGGAAACCCAATGTGTACCTTGGTTACTAGCTGATCGCTGGTCTCCTGCCTGCCACACGCAGCGATGCGTGCTGGCCAGCAGGAGACCAATGATCAAAAAAATGTCCAGGACATTCAGCGACGATCAGCGATACCCAGCAGGGGGGCTGATCATCGCTGAATGTCAAACACAGCGATATCGCTGGGGAGATCGCTGTTGCGTCACAAAACTAGTGACTCAGCAGCGATCTCGCTAGCGAGATCGCTGTGTGTGATGGGGGCTTAACCCTCTACAATCTGATTTCCACTCTTCACACTCTACTGAAACTGCCCTTACTAAAGTCTCTAATGACCTATTAAAAGCAAAATCCATTAGGCATTACTCCCTGCTGCTACTCCTGGATCTCTGCCACATTTGACACTATGGATCACCAGATCCTCCTCACCATGTTCAGCTCTATCAGCCTCAAGGACACTGCTCTCTTCTGATTCTCCTCCTACCTGTCATGGTTTACTGGGTTCTTGGATCAGGTAGTCGCGGGGTTAACTTGGTTGGCCTCTTTCTGGGTCCTGGGAGGCTTTTTATAGCCTCACTGTGAAGCCAGCCTTTGTCGTTTATACTCTGACCTTTGGCTGAGTGTGTCTGACCCTGTGCTTGTGCCAGTGCGTTGTGCCTGTGCTTCGTTTTCTTTGTCTGGTTCTGATTTGGCTGTGTCCCTGTTACGAGTTTTGCCTGTCCCTTTTGTACTGCGTTGCTCTGTCTGTGTATGACCCCTTGGCTGTGTTCTGGTTATTCTCTGCCTGCTCCTTTTGTACTTCGTCGCCCTCTATGTGTATGACCTGGCTATCCTGACTATCCATTCTGTCTATGCCCCTTGGTAACTTTATTTCGTAGTTACCCTTCTAGGAGTTTTCCGTTACCTCCTAGATCTCTGGAGCTTAGGCCATGCCCCTAGGCAGTCACGTGCCTGCAGGTCCTTCGGCCTGAAACATTCTCTACCTGATACTGCTGCCTCTGAGAGACGTGTGCTGGCTCCGCCCCTTGGCAGTCACATGGTGCGGAAGGTCCTGTGTCCTCAGAAGCACACATCTTCTCTGCTGCGGTTCTACTATACAGGTATCGTTGGGCACAGTTTGTTCTCTCAGGACACACGCACTGGCTCAGTGAGCAAGTGCAGTGCGGTGTGCCTGACATTATAAACGACCGTTACATTTTTTTTTCTGAGGGGGAGATTTAGGAGTGTTATCCCCATGGATCCCATGCAGGTGTTAGCAGGTCAGGTGAAACATCTGACGCAAAGGTTCCAGGAGTTGAATGTTGAGCAGCGCATAATGGCTCAGACCCAGCAGCAGCTGGTAGATACCATACTGGGGCTGTCGCTGCGGGGTCTCTGGGTTCTGGTGGTAAGGATGTGTCATTGGTGTCTCCTGAATCTCCAGTTAAACTGCCCGACTACTTCTCAGGGGATAAAAATGAGTTCAGAGCCTTCAGGGAGGGGTGTAAACTTTTTTTCTCCCTGAGGCCTCGCTCTTCTGGGGATGAGTTCCAGAGGGTGGGGGTCATTATTTCCCTACTTCGGGGGGCCCCACAAGCTTGGGCTTTTTCTCTCTCTCCTTCTGCTCCTGAGAGGACCGGTCTTGGGTGCCGGCCAGATCGGTACACGCTGACCGTCTGGTTCGGGCATTCCATGCTCGGAATCCTGGGAAACCTGGGGTCCAGAGGCCCCCCATTAAGAAGGGGGTACTGTCATGGTTTACTGGGTTCTTGGATCAGGTAGTCGCGGGGTTAACTTGGTTGGCCTCTTTCTGGGTCCTGGGAGGCTTTTTATAGCCTCACTGTGAAGCCAGCCTTTGTCGTTTATACTCTGACCTTTGGCTGAGTGTGTCTGACCCTGTGCTTGTGCCAGTGCTTTGTGCCTGTGCTACATTTTATGCTTGCTTGGTTCTGATTTGGCTGTGTCCCTGTTACGAGTTTTGCCTGACCCTTTTGTACTGCGTTGCTCTGTCTGTGTATGACCCCTTGGCTGTGTTCTGGTTATTCTCTGCCTGCTCCTTTTGTACTTTGTCGCCCTCTATGTGTATGACCTGACTATCCTGACTATCCATTCTGTCTATGCCCCTTGGTAACTTTATTTCGTAGTTACCCTTCTAGGAGTTTTCCTTTACCTCCTAGATCTCTGGAGCTTAGGCCACGCCCCTAGGCAGTCACGTGCCTGCAGGTCCTTCGGCCTGAAACATTCTCTACCTGATACTGCTGCCTCTGAGAGACGTGTGCTGGCTCCGCCCCTTGGCAGTCACATGGTGTGGAAGGTCCTGTGTCCTCAGAAGCACACATCTTCTCTGCTGCCGTTCTACTATACAGGTATCGTTGTGCACAGTTTGTTCACTTAGGACACACGCACTGGCTCAGTGAGCAAGTGCAGTGCGGTGTGCCTGACACTACCTCTCTGACCACTCTTTCACTGTATCTTATGCTGGCTCTTACTACTCCCTCTTCCCTTTACGTTCGGGATTCATCAAGGATCAGTCCTAGAGTTATATTTCTGTCCAGTCACTTCACCTATTCCGCCACCTTGTGCCAGTTATTACACTGGTTGCCCATTCTCAACAGAATACAATGCAAAATTATCTCTCACACCCACAAAGCTCTTCACAGTTCTGCACCACTGTATATCTAAGGGTCCCGTCACACTCAGCGATGCAGCAGTGATCCCGACAACGATATGACCTGGCAGGGTTCGTTGCTGCGTCGCTTTGTGGTCGCTGGTGAGCTGTCACATAGGCAGACTCACCAGCGATCAGAACCAGCGAGCATGCTGGTATCCAGTGTAAACAGCGGGTAACTAAGCGCCACACGGCACCTACCGTATTTTTCGGACTATAAGACGCACCGGACTATGAGACACACCCAGGTTTTGGAGGTGGAAAATAGGGAAAAATATATTTGAAGCAAAAAATGTGGTAAAATATTTAATCACATAAATAACATTCTATTATATGTGGTGTTATTCTATATAATAGTATGTTATTATGTTGGAAGCTGCGGGTAAGAGATGGTGCTGCGGGACCAGTGTGGTGTCTGTAAAGTACTATGTGAAGACGCTGGAGGGTGAGTATAAGAATGGGGGCACGGGGCTTATATTTAAAGCACCACTCCAGCACTGAAAAATAACACTGGAGTGCTGCTTTAAGATCCCATGGGAGAACTATAACTCTCAGCATGTCCTGCAGATCCTATGGCATGCTGGGAGTTATAGCCCACCACAGGATGGCAGAGTGATTTTTTTATGTGCTGTAATTACTAACCTTTTAATTAATTCTCTGTTGTACAGTGTGTTGCAGGACCTGTGATGACATCATGAAGAGGCAGGGCTTTGTGTGGTCATGTGATGCTCGAGCCGGCCCTCTTCATGACCTCATCACAGGTCCTCCACAGGAGCATTCAGCATCGCATCAGCACAGCCCCAGGCTGTCAGGTATGCGATGCCTCCTGCTGCACTCTGCTCCTGCCGCCTCCTTCTACTTCCAACACACATCTCCCCAGCTGCTGCAGGAATCAGGCGCTGGGGAACCATGTGGCTCTGTCATTTACTGCTCCCTGTTCACTGATCATAGGTGGGCGGGGAAGCGGCTAATGAATATTCACTGCACTTAAGTATGGGGACCAGTGGTTTCCCCAGCACTGGATTCCTGCAGTGGAGGGGATATTTTCCTGCCTCCTGCGATCTCACTCCACCGCTGTCCCCTGCCCCCCACCACACGTTACATTCCGACCATAAGACGCACCCACACTTTCCTCCCAAATTTGGAGGAAAAAAGTGCGTCTTATGGTCTGAAAAATACGGTAGTTACCCGATATGTACCCTAGATACCGGCTCTCAGCTTCTGCTGTAGAGCGCTGAGAGCCGGTATCCAATGTACATATTGGGTAACTAAGCACCGTGCGGCACCTAGTTACCCGATATGTACCCTAGATACCGGCTCTCAGCGCTCTACTGCAGAAGCTGATAGCCGGTAACCAGGGTACATATCGGGTAACTAGGTGCCGCGCAGTGCTTAGTTACCCGATATGTACATTGGATACCAGCTCGCTGATCGTTTGTCTCCCGCTGTCACATGCAGCGATGCGAGCTGGCCAGCGGGAGACCAACGATGAAAAAATGGTCCAGGACATTCAGCGATGATCAGCGATACCCAGCAGGGGTCACACATAGCGAAATCGCTGGCTAGGTCGCTGTTGCGTCACAAAATCGGTGACACTTCAGCGATCTCGCTAGTGATCTCGTTTAGTGTGACGGGGGCTTAATTCCTCACCTCTATCACCCTACCCATGCCCTCTGTTCTGTAACTGATCTAAGACTAATGTTCTCCTTAATCTGAACCTCGCACCTGCATCTACAAGACTTATTTCATGTTGCGCCAGTGTTCTGGAATGCACTACCCCAAACAGTCGTACCAATATTTAGTGCCAATGTTTATATCGTGCTTTAAAAACACATCTCTTTAAAGCCTATAACCTCAACTCACTAACCTAACTGTCCACTGTTCTCTCTTTCTAAATGTTATTCATAATCTGCTCCCTCCTATTCATGTGTCTCCACATCCTCCATGCACGTAATAACTTCACTTAGACAGATACTGGCAGATGACCGGATCATGCAGCTTTTTATCAAAATTCTTATTTATGATTTGGCTTTTATCCTAAGTCATATTGCAAGACTCGTTGAAGGGTTGATTGTGACTTGTAGGATCGCTACTTCCAACAGGTGGCGCTATAGAGTTCAAGTCCTCTTTTTCTCTGAAGAGACAATTTGCATATTATTTATTATAATGATGGCTGGAACATATATAACAGCATGTTCTATCTATTGGGTGCCCCCAATTTCCTTATACTGCAGATTGTAAGCTAGCAAAAAGAGCGCTCACTCCTCCTGTAACTGGTGATTTGGTGAACTATGTGTTACTTTGTATTGTATTGATTGTCTGTACATGTCCCCCGCTTAATTTTAAAGTGCTGCGGTATATGTTGGTGATATAGAAATAAAAGTATTATTACTACTTGATCTGTATGGAGTGAATTCAGCTCCTGAGCCTGTGCCACATCTGTTCCATGATGGAAATATACTTTGTTGAGCGTGGAGGGGTTAAAGCTGAACTCTCCCATTGTTCCTTGTGGACTCATGTCTGCACGAAGCTTGTTCTGAAATTTGAGGAATGTCACCCTTACACCAGATACTGTACATCAATCTGAGCCTATAAATATGTGCGATACAACTTTACTTATTATAAAAAATTAAAATCTGTTTTCTGATTATAATGAGTTTGAAAAAGTTTGGACACTTTTTTTGTTCATAAAGCTCAAAAGTGTTTTACATGGAAAATAATGTATAGCGTTGGGAGAAGCTCTGTAAGATATACTAAAGATAATACATTTATCATCTATAAAATGTAAGCACATAGTAATAAAGCGAAGCGCAACAATGATACTGGAGTCTGAAAGCCTCATAAACAGATATGGTAAAAACACCAAAAAAGTTATGAAGATGGAAAGAGCTTCATAGTAAACTCATATCCTGGCGGTGGGAATAGTAAATCATTACAAAGTGCTGTATAAAAATGCTGCCATATAATAATAGTGATAGAGAGATCGTAGTAAAGGGATTACATAATAAAATGAATACCTGTATGAAATATATAAAAGCAATTGCATGGAAGCTATGTTTATTTTGCTTACTTAAAGGGTTATTCCCATCTCTACTGTACTAAGACGCGGCCAACAGAAGTGGGGTTGTGAAAAAGTGGGGTTGTGAAAATCGCCCGTAGAAATTATTGGGATTTATACCAACAGTGTAGTTCATTTTGCTATGACGTGAGAGTAACACACATTCATTTCATGTGTTACCGCTGTCGAACAGCCCTGAGATATGCAGCCGTGGAGACTCGAACATATTATTCGAGCACGATGGAGACACTCGGTTTAGCAAACGAGCATGCATGGATCACACCTTATCCCAGCACGTTCGCTCATCACTACTGACTTTACAATATCCGGTAAATGGGCTATGAAGTGCTGAAGTGCTGCAACATCACCAGTCAAGAAAGATGCCCAATGCCTGCCTGGGCAATGTTATAGCCATTGTACCTTCAGCTTATTGTTATTGGTTATAGCCATTGTACATCTTGAAATTGTTAAACTGCTAGTCCACATTCAAGTACTATTGTGCTAACTAACACACATTATCAATTATAACATCTTATCAATTCACGAGTAATCTAAGCTTACGATTGGGCAAAATTCAGTTGGTACCCCTTATACACAGCTTAAGCATTATCGTTTCAGTAGTGTCGTGACGTCATGTATTGCCACTTACATTTACTGAGACTACGATCTTCTGATTCAATTCATGAAACTATGCCCGCTTGTTAGAAAGAAGAGGAGTTTCTGCTATCAGATGTGCGAGATAAAATATATATGAGTGTCTGTGATGACCACTGAACAGAACAGAGCTAATCCTAGCAGTGAGAATTACACGCTGTTAGATCAGTTATGCTAAAGTGCTTCATTTATGATAAAAGGTTGTCCAGTGCAGACTTGATCCACGCGTCACACTGCATGCTATCTATCCCTTCGTGGAAGAGGACATATGTACACATATGTGATTGCAATCAGCACATCCCTAGACATTGTGAATCGTCATTACATGTATTAAGCGAAAACGCAAACATCTAGTCAAAATGTGATCAGACGTATGCACCGATGCCCACGCTGTGAGGATTCAGAAGTCTGCAGTAATATACTGTAGAGTGATTGCAGTTTTTAATCACAAAACTGGACAACCCCTTCAATGCTCCTAACATACCGTAAATAAAAATGTAGTAATCCTTAACTTGTCAGACAGCACAATACTTTAACATGGCTGTGTATCACATAATCCGGCAAGTTATGAATTTTTAAATGTGTGCAGGATCAGAACCAATAACAGCACATGAATACATCACCAGAATCACCAACAGTACAGGAATACATCACTAGAACTACCAACAACACATGAATACATCACCAGAACCACCATCAGCACATGAATACATCATCAATCTTAATTCAGTGATCAATTATGATGACAGGTCTCCCCTTATACAATTGTACCACATGAACTTACAATTCCAAGTATGTTCTTAGCAATGGTAAAGAGATACTGGGAGTTGTTGTTAGTAGCCATCATCAGACTGCATACTATATAGGAATAGAGTTGAGCGAAACAGGTCGGTCAGATTCATAAGTCGCCGACTTTCGCCAAAGTCGGGTTTTGCAGAGCGAAAACCGACCATAGCGTGAAGTCAGCCATTCGTTCGGCAAAACGAACGCAAAAGTCGGTTTTCCCATAATGCTTGCAGGCGCCTTTTTTCAGCCAATGAGCAAGGGCGTACACTGTGGGCAACGAGATGACATGGGCAGTGTCCACCACCATCTTAGAGAAGGGCATTGCAGTGATTGGCTTGCTTTGGGGGCATCAGTGTCTATAAAAGCCCTGACCGCCGACCTCCATTTTACTTCTGCCGATCTTAACAGTAGGGAGAGGTTGCTGATGCTGTTTATCAGTAGGGAGAGAGTTAGGCAGGAAAGAAAAGTTCTTCTGTGCTTGTGCTGATAGCAATTGTGCTGTACAGTTAGTGTGCAGTGACAGGGGAGGATTTTCTTGTGTGCAGCAGCACTGGTTATTAGGCTGCCTGCTAGCTGTATTGCTGTGTGTACACTGCTGTGCAGACTGCTTTTTACACAGCACTAATACTTTTATTCTTTCTTTCTGCACAGTTACTGAGCGTTCAATTTTTCCCACACCATATAGAGCTGTACGCTCCTCACACACTACCATGTACCGGCTGGTATCACAAACAAATACATGCTTACTATCTGTGTGTGACTCCGGAAATATATACAGAGATTTAAATTTTCCCCTATACTATATACACCTGGTATCTTCTGATACAGTACCGTTTTTCTGCCTTTTGTATTACGGTCAAATCCATACTGAGAGAGCGTCTGTGTGTGACTCCGGAAATATATACGGAGATTTACATTTTCCCCTATACTATATACAGTCATGGACAAAAGTTTTGAGAATGACACAAATATTATATTTTCACATGATCTGCTGCCCTTTGGTTTTTATGTGTGTTTGACAGATGTTTTTATCACAGACAGAAATATAATTGCAAACATATGAGTAACAAAAGCTTATATTGACAGTTAGAATGAGTTAATGCAGCAAGTCAATATTTGCAGTGTTGACCCTTCTTCTTCAGGACCTCTGCAATTCTCCCTGGCATGCTCTCAATCAACTTCTGGACTAAATCCTGACTGATAGCAGTCCATTCTTGCACAATCAATGCTTTCATTTTGTCAGAGTTTTTAGGTTTTTGTTTGTCCACCCGTCTCTTGATGATTGACCACAAGTTCTCAATGGGAATAAGATCTGGGGAGTTTCCAGGCCATGGACCCAAAATCTCTATGTTTTGTTCCCTGAGCCATTTAGTTATCACCTTTGCTTTATGGCAAGGTGCTCCATCATGCTGGAAAAGGCATTGTTGATCGCCAAACTGCTCTTGGAGGGTTGGGAGAAGTTGCTCTTGGAGGACATTCTGGTACCATTCTTTATTCATGGCTGTGTTTTTAGGCAAGACTGTGAGAGAGCCGATTCCCTTGGCTGAGAAGCAACCCCACACATGAATGGTTTCTGGATGCTTAACAGTTGGCATGAGACAAGACTGGTGGTAGCGCTCACCTTGTCTTCTCCGAATGAGGCGTTTTCCTGATGTCCCAAACAATCGAAAAGGGGATTCATCAGAGAAAATAACTTTACCCCAGTCCTCAGCAGTCCACTCCTGTACCTTTTGCAGAATATCAGTCTGTCCATGATGTTTTTTCTGGAGAGAAGTGGCTTCTTTGCTGCCCTTCTTGAGACCAGGCCTTGCTCCAAGAGTCTCCGCCTCACAGTGCGTGCAGATGCACTCATACCTGCCTGCTGCCATTCCTGAGCAAGCTCTGCACTGCTGGTAGCCCGATCCCGCAGCTGAAACACTTTTAAGAGACTGTCCTGGCGCTTGCTGGTCTTTCTTGGGTGCCCTGGACCTTTTTGGCAACAATGGAACCTCTCTCCTTGAAGTTCTTGATGATGCGATAGATTGTTGACTGAGGTGCAATCTTTCTAGCTGCGATACTCTTCCCTGTTAGGCCATTTTTGTGCATTGCAATGATGACTGCACGTGTTTCTTTAGAGATAACCATGGTTAACAGAAGAGAAACAATGATGCCAAGCACCAGCCTCCTTTTAAAGTGTCCAGTGGTGTCATTCTTACTTAATCATGACAGATTGATCTCCAGCCATGTCCTCATCAATACCCACACCTGTGTTAATGGAGCAATCACTGAAAAGAGGTTAGCTGGTCCTTTTAAGGCAGGGCTGCAATGATGTTGAAATGTGTTTTGGGGGATAAAGTTCATTTTCTAGTCAAATATTGACTTTGCAAGTAATTGCTGTTAAGCTGATCACTCTTTATAACATTCTGGAGTATATGCAAATTGCCATTAGATAAAGTGAAGCAGTAGACTTTGTAAAAATTAATATTTGTGTCATTCTCAAAACTTTTGTCCATGACTGTACACCTGGTATCTTCTGATACAGTACCTTTTTTCTGCCTTTTGCATTACGGTCAAATCCATACTGAGAGAGCGTCTGTGTGTGACTCAGGAAATATATTTACGGAGATTTAAATTTTCCCCTACACTATATACACCTGATATCTTCTGATACAGTATCTTTTTTCTGCCTCCCCTGTCACTGCACACTAACTGTACAGCACAATTGCTATCAGCACAAGCACAGAAGAACTTCTCTTTCCAGCCCTAACTCTCTCCCTACTGATAAACAGCGTCAGCAACCTCTCCCTACTGTTAAGATCGGCAGAAGTAAAATGGAGGTTGGCGCTCAGGGCTTTTATAGACACTATGACGCCCCCCAAAGCAAGCCAATCACTGCAATGTCCTACTCTAAGATGGTGGTGGACGCTGCACATGTCATCTCGTTGCCCACAGTGTACGTCCTTGCTCATTGGCTGAAAAAAGTTGGCTGAAAGCATTCTGGGAAAACAAAATTTAGCGCTCATTTTGCCGACCTCATGGCCGACTGCACGCTATGGTCATGTTTCGGCCAATGAAACCTGACTTTGGCGAAAGTCGGCGACTTTTGAATCTGACCGACCTGTTTCGCTCAACTCTAGTGATTATGTCTTGCGGATACTAAAAAGGGACCACTGGTTGGCCAGCATCCTCGATCCATGCTATAAAGGCAAATTACAGAACATCATGCCACAGGAGAACCTAGAGCTAATATTAGCGAACAAGCAAGCAACTCTGGTAAACCGTTTGTTAGAGGCATTCCCAGCACACAGCAGCGGTGCAGGTTCTACCACGAGCCGTACTGGGCAACATGGAAGAGGTGTTCGTGGTGCACACAGCCGAAGTGTCGTTGGAGACGGGTTTCATGACCATGTTGTGGACTGATTTCTCGAGTACCGCTCACACGACTGGTAATGCTGAATCGATTGCAACAGACAGGAGACAGCAGTTGTCAACTATGGTTCAAAATTACCTCTCCTCCCCTATCGATGTTCTCCCTCACAGTTCATTCCCCTTTGACTACTGGGCCTGTAAACTGGACACCTGGCCTAGATTGGCACAATATGCCTTACAGGAGCTCGCTTGCCCTGCTGGTAGTGTGCTATCAGAAAGAGTCTTCAGTGATGCTGGATCAATCCTGACAGAAAGAAGGACCCGGCTGTTGACCCAAAATGTTGGTGATCTCACCTTCATTAAAATGAACCATGCCTGGGTTTCAAAGGATTTTGTACCACCTTCACCTGATGACACATAGGTTGCCAGCAAAATGGCTCGCTTTGTCCTCTTCTTCCTCCGACTTCTCCAATTCCTCCATTTGCAGCTGCTGAACGTCTAGCCTACTCCTCAACATATGCCAGTTTTTCCACCTCCCTATCTGGGCTGTACCACCCCTCAGGGCCGGCGTCAGCACCTGGAGCACCCGGGCAAGTGCCGGGTCCCTGAGCAGGTGGGGGGGCCAACTCGCCGTCAGAGACACCGACGTACTATGAGGGGCCCTGTGCCAGTGCTTGCGCCCACAAGTGTGCCCCCCCCTGCTTGCTCAGGGCCCCAGCACTTGCAATACTTACCTCTCCCTGTTCCACCACTGTGATGTCTTCCGCGTTTCCTGACAGTGACATTCAGGTCAGAGAGCGCGATGACGTCACGTCTGTGCGCCCTCTGCCTGAACACAGTGCAGAGAGCTGGAAGATGGCGACGCTGAGGAGTCCAGAGTAGAGCAGTGCCCTGTGAGGAGAGGTATTTCATTTTTTAATGCTTGGAGCAATATATGGGGAACATTAACACTGGAGAATTTTATATGGGGCCCATCATACACTTAAGCATCATAGATAAGGCCCATTATACACATGAACATTATATATGGGGCACATCATACACTGGAGCATTATAAATGGGGCCCATCATACACTTGAGCATCATATACAGGGCCCATTATACACTGAAGCATCACATGGGGTCCATTATATATGGAGCATTATATAGGCCCATCATACACTGGAGCATCATCCATGGGGCCCATCATATACTGGAGCATCATATGGGACCCATTATATATGGAGCATTATATAGGCCCATTATACACTGGAGCATCATATGGGGCCCATTGTATATGGAACATATATGGGGACCATTATATTTGGAGCATTATATGGGGCTCATCATACACTGGAGCATCATATATGGGGCCCATCATATACTAGAGCATCATATGGTGTTCATTATTTATGGGGCATCATATAGGGCCCTTTATATATGGAGCATCATATGGAGCACATATGGGCCTATTCTGCATGTAGCATTATATGGAGCCCATTCTGTATGGAGCAATATATGGGGCTCATTATTCTGTATAGAGCAATATATGGGGCTCATTATTCTGTATGGTGCACTATGTGGTGCCCATAATACTGTATGGAGGAATATACTGTCTGGTTTTTGAGCTATTGTAGAATTTATAATAGATATCACTCATGTAATGTAAGAAGTGAAGCATTTGGCATTGTACTATACCTATATTTCTCTGCCGTATCGGAGCATCATGAATTGTGGTATGTGTTAAAGGGGCCCACTGAGACTCTTTCGCCCGTGGCCCACGAAAACCTGGAGCCAGCCCTGCGCCCCCACAACTTTAGCCAAATAACCCCCAGTTTTCAATGCGTTACTATTATTATAAAGTAAATTAAGGTTGACAAGCTTAAGTAATAAGAATTGATGTCGTTGGCATTGAAATGGGCACTCTAGGTGTGTTTACTGTCCTCCACTCACTGGCGACTTTTATTCCCCATTAACTTGCATTGGGGTCGTGTTCCGATCGAAACATGACTTTTCCCGTTAGTCGGCCGATTTAGTTCGACTCGACTTTTGGGAAAGTCGGGTGGTCCGAAACTCGACTCGACCTTCCCGGAGGCAAAGTCACTCATCTCTATATAGGAAACATGGTACTGATGAGGCTCAGGCACCTTATAGATGACATTTTCTCTGATTGGTGTCATGCTCTTTCTTTTCTTCACCTGGTCCAGATGACTTTTCACATCCACAGCTCATCTCTGCAGACTTCTCTTTTCTCCAGTCTTTTGCAGCTACTGTATATCTGACATAGTGCCCTTAAAAATAACAGTGTGATTATAATGCTGTGGAATAAAAATATCTGTGCATGCTGTGTCCCTGAGTAAATGATTGTTTCTCACTTTTCTACCTGTACAAAATATTACTCCCAATATGGCTACCTGATGGTACATGGCCTCCACACTGTTCTATTTTTCCATACTGCGTCCCCTTTTTATACTGTTTACTCACACTGTGTCTCCTCTATACTGCCCTCTATATTGGGCTTCCCTCTGCATATGCCTTAATGTGTCCTCACACTGTCCCCAATGCTTCCCGCTCTGTACTCTATTTCCAAATTACTCTCTGTCTATACTTTATACCCTCACATTTTTCTCCCACATACATTTGTCCTTTGTACTGTTCCCCCACACTCCTCCCTATTGATCCCTCACACACAACTCCCCCCACCCTTTCCATACTGTCTCCTCACACTTTTCTCCACCCTCTCCCCATACTATCTCCTAACATATTTCTCCATCCCCTGCCTATACTGTCTCACACATTTCCCCCTCCTTCTCCATAATGTCTTCTCAATAGAGAGACAGAATCACTTGGCGTAAACCTTGTCCACGTTCCAGGTCAGTGATCTCTGGCTGTGGACAGGAGCTTTGTGAAGTTCCTGATCTACCAGTGTTAGGTGTCGGGATTCTCCCACTGCACGGGATAGATCCCAAGCGTTATCTAGTACTGTGTTCTCCCATTCAATTGCGGCCACTGCGATTGCTGCTCAGCACAGACGTCGGTCCCAGCATCTTGCTCAGGCTCGTGGTAAACGTTTGGTTACTTCTGGCTCTTCAGCCAAGTCTATGGTAATCAGCGATATGCAGATGCAGCCTTGCACTCTGGAGTCTAAAAGTACTGTTACACTAAACGAGATCGCTAACGAGATCGCTAATGCGTCCCCCGATTCTATGACGCAGTAGCGATCTCATTAGCGACACAGCTGTGTGTGACATGTGTGTGACATGTAGCAGCGATGTGGCCCCTGCTAAGATGTCGCTGATCGCTTATGAACGTTCTGAGCCGTTTTTTGGTCGTTGGTGTCCTGCTGGTGAGCCTGAATCGCTGAGTGTGACACCCTTTATGAACGACTTTACCAGCATCGCAGATGGGACTAGGTTTTCCCAACAACCGCAGAGGTCGTTATACAGATCGCTGATGAGTTGTGTTTGGAATCTAACTAGCGACCACATAGCGATAGCACCAGCGATCTCGCCAGGTCGTGTCGTCGTGATCGCTGGTGTGATCGCTAAGTGTGACAGTGCCTTAAGTCCAGAGTTCACCTTTCTGAGCATGTCCCTGATGTAGCGTCTTCTTATTGGTGGTCAGACGTTAGCTGCTCTGGTGATGTAGCAGCTCTAGATTGGCCTACAGGCGATGTCTCGATCGAATGGGCATGAGTGTTTGGGGTGAAGCTTAGTGTATAAAAGGCTCTCAGCGGTGCGCGTGGGTGCACTAGTGTCATTTATGTTTTGGTGTGAGTGGGTGGTTACTCTACCACTCTGCACCTTTTCGAGTGCCTGTCTATGCTCAAAGACTGTACACGTTGGCAGGCAGGTATCACACTTATGCGGTTTTGTTCCCATGGCTCAATGCCTGAGTCTCTAGTCTGCAACATGCTTAGGGTGCCGGTCAGGCACAAATTCAGTAGCCCAGGACAGGGGTGACTTGCTGCTTGGCTTAGCATCTGTTTCGTTCATGTGTGCAGTTGGCACAGTTCAGTTACAGAGCTAGCTCAACCCACGTGCTAACATCACTGTGACGTTAACAGGGTATAGTACTTAGCTTTCTTAGGGCAGTACCTCTCTGTGAAGTAACTGAGCTTGGTACTCTGCGTTCCGTTCACACTGTGTGGCATTACCACAGTGTGCTTAAGGTAAAGCTCGCTGTTTTGTTCCGTCATTATTCTCACTAGCAGCAGGTTCATTCCTGCACGGTGGACCCCGGGTTATGATTGCACTTTATTTTATATTTTATTTAGTGCAATCCGCCAACCTTAACAACCAGGTTCCTCAATGTGGTGTTTTATTCGCCAGTCTTGTGTGACGTCATCTGTGTGCCATGTGGCCCACTGGTGACAATGCACTAGCACAGCAAATGATAAGACAAGCTCGGGGACCTGAAAGGTCATGAAATTCACACAGTTCCTGTCCATGGCCAGAGAGCACTGACTTTGGACCAGGTTTAAAATGATCCACTCCTCTCTACTGCTCACACATTTCCCCCCTCTCCATACTGTCTCTTCACACATATCCCCCTCCCTCCCCATACTGTCTCTTTACATATTCCCACCCACACTTCCCATACTATTTCTTCACACATTTCCCTATCCACACTCCTCATACTGTCTCCTCATACTTCCCATACTTTCTCATCACACATTCCCCTACCCTCACACCTTATACTGTCTCCTCAAACTCCTCCTATCCATATTCTGTTCACTCACAGGATTCCCTGTGACAATAAAACTTCAGCTTCTTCAGCTCCCTTAGATAAGCCAAATATTTAGACTTGAGAGTCCTCAGTGGTTGATACCTTTTAATGGCTAACTGAAAAGATGGTAACAAATTGCAAGCTTTCGAGACTACGCAGGTCTCTTCATCAGGCAAAGACTAAAACAAAAGCTGAAGAATCCCATATTTATACACAAGAGGACACAGGAATAATGCAATAGGTAAGACATGTGACGTGAAGCAGAACTGTCATTATGGCCGAGGGATGAACATAAATATGACTAGTTCATAGATAAGGAGTGAAAGTTTTATTACCCTCTGATTGGGGTCTGGTATTGTGTTGTGATGACCCTAAAAGGTCAGGGAAGCAGATTCCTTAATTGTTGCAGAAAGACATAAAACTCTGGGATATATTCATCCCAGCACTAAGAGTGTCAAAGGTCATCATAAGTTTATATTCCCAGACTTTTCTATCCTTCTCAGATTTGAAGTTAGATTTTAATATTAGTAATTCCATATCCGTCATGCTATGACCGGGCATACAAAAGTGTTTTGCCACAGGTAAATCCATTCTCCTTTCTCTTATTGTGTGGCGATGAGAATTCATCCTTGTTCTCAGTTTTTGCCCGGTCTCCCCCACATACAGACCCCCAGTTGGAAGAGGGATCCCAATAACCAAGAAGAGGTCAGACTGGACACCTCCACCTGGACGTAACCCTCATTTGGATAAATATATAGACTCATTCAGACATTTGATAAAATCCACCATCATAGCCACCAACAAGAGACAAGCCTCCAACATCAGTGCCCAGGAGAGAAAGGCCATACAGTCTCTGAAAACCAACAAAGGAATCATCATTAAACCTGCTGACAAGGGAGGTGCAATAGTCATGATGAACACATCAGACTATATGAAGGAAGCAAACAGACAACTTACGGACACACGCTACTACAGAAAACTGGAGTCGGACCCTACACAGGACTATTACAAGGAACTAATCAAGTTGGTATCTTGTCTGTCTGACAAATCCATAAGAGCTGATGACCTGATACCAGAAAGTCCAAGAACAGGGACATTCTACATGCTTCCCAAAATCCACAAAGCCGGAAATCCAGGGAGGCCGATTATTTCATGTGTGGACACCCTTACTGAGCAAGTATCTGGATGGGTAGAGGGTGTTCTTAAACCCCTGGTAAAGGATACACCCAGCTACATTCAGGACACAACTGACCTACTGAATAAACTAGCAGCAATAGGTTCTCTACCAGAAGGAACCATCCTGGCCACCATGGATGTGGAATCTTTGTACTCTAATATCCCACACCAGGATGGATTAAATGCCTGCAAAGTCTTCATGGGAAACACCGGGAATGATGCTGATTCTGTGGTGAAACTCACAAAATTCATCCTCACCCACAATTACTTCGAATTTGACAACAAGATCTATCTTCAGGAGACTGACACAGCTATGGGAAGTAAAATGGCTCCACAGTATGCAAATCTTTTCATGGCCAAGCTTGAAAGCGAATTTTTGTCCTCATGCCCCATCAGGCCTCGGGCCTACTACCGCTACATTGATGACATTTTAATCATCTGGACGGAGTCTGAACAACAGCTAAAGACGTTCCATGAACAGTTCAATCAATTTCATCCCACCATCAACTTAACACTTAACTACTCCAGTACTGAAATTAACTTTTTAGACACCACCATTAAGCTAAAGAACAATGAAATAGAGACATCCCTGTATCAGAAGCCAATCGACCGTCCAACATATCTTAAATGGGACAGATTCCATCCAAAACACATAAAAAACTCTATTGTCTACAGCCAAGCCATCAGATACAACCGTATATGTTCCAACCCCATGGATAGAGATGAACACCTTGGTCGCCTCAGAAAGACTTTTTTGAACCAGGGCTACCATCCAAGAAAACCAAATTACAAGAGCCACCAGAATATCAAGGAATCACCTGCTACATTACAAAGCTAAAGAAGAAAATAACCGGGTGCCTCTAGTGGTCACCTACAATCCAAGTCTGGAGATGCTAAGGGGAGCTGCACGGAAACTACAACCTTTACTACAAAAAGATGCCCGATTACAATCCATATTTCCAGACCCCCCACTACTATGCTTTAGGCAGCCCCCAAATCTAAGAAGCATCATTGTCAGAAGCTCCCTGTCCTCCCCAACAGCTGCAGGTACCTTTCCTTGCAAACAAAAGAAATGCAAAACCTGTACATCTATAATGACCACGGACAGGATAAAGATCCCCAACTCCCATCAGGACTACAAGATACCAGGTACTTTCAGCTGCATCACATCTAATGTGGTGTACCTAATTATATGTACTAAATGTCCAACTGGGGGTCTGTATGTGGGGGAGACCGGGCAAAAACTGAGAACAAGGATGAATTCTCATCGCCACACAATAAGAGAAAGGAGAATGGATTTACCTGTGGCAAAACACTTTTGTATGCCCGTCATAGCATGACGGATATGGAATTACTGGTATTAAAATCTAACTTCAAATCTGAGAAGGATAGAAAAGTCTGGGAATATAAACTTATGATGACCTTTGACACTCTTAGTGCTGGGATGAATATATCCCAGAGTTTTATGTCTTTCTACAACACTTAAGGAATCTGCTTCCCTGACCTTTTAGGGTCATCACAACACAATACCAGACCCCAATCAGAGGGTAATAAAACTTTCACTCCTTATCTATGAACTAGTCATATTTATGTTCATCCCTCGGCCATAATGACAGTTCTGCTTCACGTCACATGTCTTACCTATTGCATTATTCCTGTGTCCTCTTGTGTATAAATATGTGATTCTTCAGCTTTTGTTTTAGTCTTTGCCTGATGAAGAGACCTGCGTAGTCTCGAAAGCTTGCAATTTGTTACCATCTTTTCAGTTAGCCATTAAAAGGTATCAACCACTGAGGACTCTCAAGTCTAAATATTTTTCTATCTACTGGCTAACACGGTACGAAGATACACATCTTTCCTATATTAGATAAGCCAATGATGTAATCAAAGCTGGAGATACTTTCTGTTTTTGGTCATGTCAAAAGATGCGCTGACAAAAATTGCATGTCGCTTTTGGAGAACCCCTAATGTACCTAAACAGTGGAAACCCCCTAAGTGACCCCATTTTGGAAACTAAACCCCCAAGGAACTTATCTAGATGTGTGGTGAGCAAAAGGTTATAACGTAGAGCCTTAAAATTAAAAAATCATATTTTTTCCACAAAAATGATCTTTTCACCCCTAATTTTTATTTTCCAAAAGGTAACAGGACCCCAAAAGTTATTGTGCAATTTGTCCTGAGTACACTGATACCCCATATGTGGGGGTAAACCACTATTTGGGTGCATGGCAAAGCTAGGAAGGGAAGCAGAGCCATTTGATTTTTTTGGCTGGAATTGAGATTGGACGCCATGACGCGTTTAGAGAGCCCCTGATGTGCCTAAACAGTGGAAACCCCCCACAAGTGACCCCATTTTGGAAACTAGACCCCAAGGAACTTATCTAGATGTGTGGTGAACACTTTGAACCCACAAGTGCTTCACAGAAGTTTATAACGTAGAGCCGTGAAAATAAAAGAATCATGTTTTTTTCCACAAAAATGATCTTTTTGCCACCAAATTTTTATTTTTATAAGGGTAACAGGAGAAATAGGACCCCAAAAGCTATTGTGCATGTAGCGCCGGCGTCCCTGCCCTCTGCCAGGCAGGGACGTCGCTCCCCTTACCCTCACACAGCGTCCTCCTTCCGCCCTGCTGGGGCTGCGCGCTCCTTCCCTGCCACTGGGCTTAGGGCGCGCGCGCGTGCACGCCCCCGCTCTTAAAGGGGCCGCGCGCATCTTTCAAAAAAGGTCCCCGGCCAATGCCGGTGGACTCCACCTTATATAAAGCACCTCCTCCTTAATGGAGGTGCCCGAGCAATGTTGTTGTTGCACTGTTTAACTCTGCTTCAGCCCTCAGGGTCCGTTACCAGTTACCTGCCTGTTTCCTGCCAGTTTCCTATCTGCTACCTGCCCGCAAGCCTGCCTGGAGGTTCGGCCGTCACATGCGGTGACCATCGGCAATTCCAGAGACTCTCGCCTGCTCACTTGGGGGCGCTCATCAGCCATCTGCCTGCAAGCCTACCTGGAGGTTCGGCCATCACCTGCGGTGTCCATCGGCTATTCCAGAGACTCTCGCCTGCTCACTTGGGGGCGCTCATCAGCCATCTGCCTGCAAGCCTACCAGGAGGTTCGGCCATCACCTGCGGTGTCCATCGGCTATTCCAGAGACTCTCGCCTGCTCACTTGGGGGCGCTCATCTGCCATCTGCCTGCTAGCCTACCGGGAGGCTCCACCATCTCAGGTCGTATATACCTGTCCCTTCAGAGACTGCCCCGGTCACTTCCGTGACTACCTGCCTGTCTACCCAGAGACTGCCCCGGTCACTTGCCGTGACTACCTGCCTGTCCCTCCAGAGACTGCCCCGGTCACTTGCCGTGACTACCTGCCTGTCCCTCCAGAGACTGCCCCGGTCACTTGCCGTGACTACCTGCCTGTCCCTCCAGAGACTGCCCCGGTCACTTGCCGTGACTACCTGCCTGTCCATCCAGAGACTGCCCTGGTCACTTGCCGTGACTACCTGCCTGTCCCTCCAGAGACTGCCCCGGTCACTTGCCGTGACTACCTGCCCGTCTACCCAGAGACTGTCCCTGTCACTTGCCGTGACTTCCTGTCCGTCTCCCCGGGCGCCACCCGCTCCTTTACAAGGAAAGCCTCCTTGTATAATAAAGCTCAGAGGTTCCGCCTCCCAGACCCGTTACAGTTTGCTCGGGCCATGGAACCCGGTGGCACCCAAACTCCCTCGCTCTCTGACCTGTGTCATGAACTGTCTCGTCAGAGGTCTCAACAGGAGTCCATCCTGGGTCACCTGCGGAATGTTAATTCCCGCCTGGACACCCTGACTACTTCACCAGCAACCACCGCGGGCGCCATGACTCGCAATCCGGCAGTTCCGCTGCTTACCAACTCTGTGGTCTCCGTTCCTGGACCTCGACTTTCAGCTCCTCCTCGGTTTGGAGGCGACCCTGCTCTGGCTCGGGGTTTCATTAACCAGTGCACCCTGCATTTTGAACTTCTGGCACACCAGTTTAACTCCGACCGGGCCAAAATTGCCTTCATCATGTCCCATCTCACCGGAGAGGCCCTGGCCTGGCTAAATCCTCTTTGGGAGAGAGAAGATCCTCTGGTGTCTGACCTGTCTGCTTTTCTCTCAGCCTTCCGGAAGGTATTCGACGAACCCGGACGGAAGACCTCCTCTGCATCATCTCTGCTGCGTCTCCGTCAGGGAAGTCTCACCGTGGGTCAATATGCCATACGGTTCCGTACCCTTGCCTCGGAGCTGGCTTGGGATAATGACGCTCTGATATCTGTCTTCTGGGAGGGTCTGTCCGGCCGTATTAAAGATGAACTTGCCGGTCGGGACATTCCAACCTCTCTCGATGACCTAATAACTCTTGCCAATCGAATTGATCTACGGTTCCAGGAGCGCGCTAAGGAGGTCACCCGTGAGAGAAGGTTTCCTCGTCTAGCTCCATCTTTTCAGAGACCTGTAACTCCTTCCGTTTCTCCTCAGGCACACTCTTCTGAGCCTATGCAAGTCGACCAGACCAATATGGTCAAAGCCCGTCAGGACTTACGCCGTGCCGAGGGAGTTGCTTCTACTGTGGCAGTAAGGAGCACCGGATCCGTACCTGCCCAGAGAGGTCGGGAAACGCCTGTGTCTAGGTTCGCTCGGAGAGGTCCACCTAGACAAAAATAAATCCTCTTCATCTCTGCTGCTGTCTGTCTCAATTCTCCTCGGTGAGAACCGTTACTTCGAACTAGCCCAACTTGATTCTGGAGCAGCCGGGAATCTTGTTTCACAGGCTCTAGTAGAAAAATATCGCATCCCTACCAAACCTCTGGTTGAACCAGTATCTGTTGCTGCTGTGGACGGGGGTCTCCTACCACGTCCCATCCAACTTATCACTGAAGCCATAACCCTGCAGGTGAGAATGTTGCACTCTGAGAGCATCTCGTTTCATGTTCTGCCTGGACTCTCTCACGCTTTCTTACTAGGTCTGCCTTGGCTCCAAAAGCATGCACCCGTGCTCGACTGGCAGACTGGAGAGATCCTTCGCTGGGGACAGGACTGTCATAAAACGTGTTTGGTTCCTGTTCATCCCGTCCATCCTTCTCCTACACCAACTAATCTACCAGGGCTCCCGATTCCATATTGGTCATTCGCTGATGTCTTTAATAAAAAGGAAGCAGAGACATTACCCCCTCACAGACCGCATGATTGCCCGATCGACCTGCTACCCGGTACTACGCCTCCCCGTGGGCGTATTTACCCATTGTCTGCTGCTGAGACCAGGTCGATGTCCGAATATATCGAGGAGAATTTGGCCAAGGGATTCATCCGGAAATCCACCTCCCCAGCGGGAGCAGGTTTCTTCTTCGTAAAAAAGAAAGACGGCTCTCTCCGTCCCTGTATTGACTACAGATGCCTAAATTTGATCACGGTGAAGAATAAGTACCCTCTTCCGCTCATTCCAGAATTGTTTGATCGTCTGAGGGGGGCTAGAATCTTCACCAAACTGGCTCTTCGTGGGGCATATAACCTAGTCCGTATCCGTCGGGGAGATGAATGGAAGACGGCATTCAACACCCGGGACGGCCACTACGAGTATTTGGTGATGCCCTTTGGTCTCTGTAATGCTCCAGTAGTCTTTCAGGAGTTGGTCAATGACATCTTTCGGGACCTTCTCTACTCCTGCGTTGTGGTGTACCTAGACGACATCTTGGTCTTCTCTCCGGATCTCCAGTCTCACCGGAGGGATGTTCGTCAGGTTCTGCTCAGGCTCAGGCAGAATCACCTCTTCGCCAAATATGAGAAGTGTCTATTTGAGCAGACCTCGCTTCCGTTTTTGGGCCACATCATTTCTCAGACAGGCCTACGAATGGATCTGGAGAAACTGTCTGCCATCGAGAAATGGCCCCGACCGGAGGGGTTGAAGGCCATTCAGCGGTTCCTGGGATTCGCCAATTATTACCGCCTTTTCATACCGCACTTCTCTTCCCGGACTGCTCCAATCTCCGCGCTCACCCGCAAGGATGCTAATCCCAAACAGTGGACGCCCGAAGCAGAGGAGGCCTTTCTTTCTTTAAAACAGGCCTTCTCTTCCGCTCCAGTGCTGCATCGTCCGGACGGCAACAAGCAGTTCTTCCTGGAGGTGGACGCTTCTTCTTCTGGAGCCGGAGCGGTACTTACTCAAAAATCTTCATCCGGGAGGATGGTATCTTGCGGCTTCTTCTCCAAACTCTTCTCCTCTTCTGAGCGCAATTACTCCATAGGAGACCGTGAGTTATTGGCCATCAAGCTGGCATTGGAGGAGTGGCGTTACCTACTCGAGGGGGCTCTTCATCCGGTAATCATTTACACTTACCACAAAAATCTGGCTTACCTCCAGCATGCCCAGAGACTTAACCCTCGCCAAGCCCGGTGGTCCTTGTTTTTTGCCCGCTTTGATTTTCTTTTACATTTTCGCCCGGCTGACAAGAACATCAAGGCGGACGCCCTGTCCCGGTCCTTCCTGGTGTCGGATCTCGAGGAGGAACCTAAACATATCATCGATCCCGCCAGAGTGATGCAGGTGGCTCCCGTGAGTCTAAATCGTCTCCCTCCTGGTAAGACGTTCGTATCAGTAACCGATCGGAAGAGAATCCTACACTGGGGTCATTCGTCTAAACTAGCTGGCCACGCTGGTCAGAGAAAGACCCTCCAGCTCATTACTCGGTATTACTGGTGGCCTACCCTGCACAAGGACGTAATAGACTTTGTTTCTGCCTGTGTCTCCTGTGCCCGCAACAAAGTTCCGAGACACCTGCCTGCCGGCCGTCTTCTTCCGCTTCCTGTACCCGCTGCCCCCTGGCAGCATATAGCCATGGACTTCATAACAGATCTGCCCGTCTCTGCCGGTTGTACGGTCATTTGGGTGGTTGTTGACCGATTTTCCAAGATGGCTCACTTCATTCCCCTGCCAGGGCTTCCGTCTGCACCCGAGTTGGCTAAAGACTTTATCCGCCACATCTTCCGTCTTCATGGTCTGCCTCGTCACATTGTGTCGGATCGTGGGGTACAGTTCACCTCACGTTTCTGGAGAGCCACTTGTAAGTTGCTAGACGTCACTTTGGATTTCTCCTCCGCTTACCACCCGCAGTCCAATGGACAAGTCGAGCGAATCAATCAGAATCTGACCAGTTATCTCCGGCACTTCGTTAATGCCCACCATTCTGACTGGGTGGATCTCCTGCCTTGGGCCGAATTCTCTTACAACAATCACGAGAGCGAATCTTCCTCCAAATCTCCGTTTTTTGTAGTCTTCGGTCAACACCCTCGGATCCCTGTTCCTGTCTCCATCTCTGTGGACAATCCAGCTGCGGAATCTCTGGTTAACGAGTTTTCCTCCTTATGGGAGAGTACCCGGTCCGCACTCATTCTGTCATCCGAGCGCATGAAGAAACATGCTGACAAAAAACGTCTGGATCCTCCTCAATTCCGTCCTGGGGATAAGGTCTGGCTTTCGTCCAAGTATGTCCGGCTCAAGATTCCTTCCTACAAGTTAGGCCCTCGGTTCATCGGTCCTTTTGAGATCATCAGTCAGATCAACCCGGTGTCCTATAAATTGAAACTCCCGGCCAATTTGCGGATTCCTAACTCCTTCCATGTATCTCTCCTCAAACCGGTGGTACTTAACTCTTTTGTCAAGTCTACAGGTACACCTCCTGCTCCAGTGTCTGCTGAAGACGAATTTGAAGTAGAGAACATTCTGGCCACCAAAAGGGTAGGAGGAAAGACCTACTTTCTGGTGGATTGGAAGGGGTTTGGTCCTGAGGAGAGAACGTGGGAGCCTCGGGAGAACATCCATGCCCCTCTCATCCTAGCTAAATTTCTTTCTGGCCTAAAGAAGGGGGGCCTAAAGGGGGGTACTGTAGCGCCGGCGTCCCTGCCCTCTGCCAGGCAGGGACGTCGCTCCCCTTACCCTCACACAGCGTCCTCCTTCCGCCCTGCTGGGGCTGGCGCTCCTTCCCTGCCACTGGGCTTAGGGCGCGCGCGCGTGCACGCCCCCGCTCTTAAAGGGGCCGCGCGCATCTTTCAAAAAAGGTCCCCGGCCAATGCCGGTGGACTCCACCTTATATAAAGCACCTCCTCCTTAATGGAGGTGCCCGAGCAATGTTGTTGTTGCACTGTTTAACTCTGCTTCAGCCCTCAGGGTCCGTTACCAGTTACCTGCCTGTTTCCTGCCAGTTTCCTGTCTGCTACCTGCCCGCAAGCCTGCCTGGAGGTTCGGCCGTCACATGCGGTGACCATCGGCAATTCCAGAGACTCTCGCCTGCTCACTTGGGGGCGCTCATCAGCCATCTGCCTGCAAGCCTACCTGGAGGTTCGGCCATCACCTGCGGTGTCCATCGGCTATTCCAGAGACTCTCGCCTGCTCACTTGGGGGCGCTCATCAGCCATCTGCCTGCAAGCCTACCTGGAGGTTCGGCCATCACCTGCGGTGTCCATCGGCTATTCCAGAGACTCTCGCCTGCTCACTTGGGGGCGCTCATCTGCCATCTGCCTGCTAGCCTACCGGGAGGCTCCACCATCTCAGGTCGTATATACCTGTCCCTTCAGAGACTGCCCCGGTCACTTGCCGTGACTACCTGCCTGTCTACCCAGAGACTGCCCCGGTCACTTGCCGTGACTACCTGCCTGTCCCTCCAGAGACTGCCCCGGTCACTTGCCGTGACTACCTGCCTGTCCCTCCAGAGACTGCCCCGGTCACTTGCCGTGACTACCTGCCTGTCCCTCCAGAGACTGCCCCGGTCACTTGCCGTGACTACCTGCCTGTCCATCCAGAGACTGCCCCGGTCACTTGCCGTGACTACCTGCCTGTCCCTCCAGAGACTGCCCCGGTCACTTGCCGTGACTACCTGCCCGTCTACCCAGAGACTGTCCCTGTCACTTGCCGTGACTTCCTGTCCGTCTCCCCGGGCGCCACCCGCTCCTTTACAAGGAAAGCCTCCTTGTATAATAAAGCTCAGAGGTTCCGCCTCCCAGACCCGTTACAGTGCATTTTGTCCTGAGTACGCTAATACCCCATATGTGGGGGTAAACCACTGTGATCGCCTTACTGCGATCTTTGGGAGGCAGAATGAACAAATCCACAAAAGGTGAAGAATTGGTTTTATTTTTTACGCCGTTCCTCGTGCGGTATTAGTGATTAGGCGACTTTATTCTTCGAGTCGGTGCGATTACAGCGACACCAGATTTATACCTTTTTTCATGTTTAGCTTCTGTCACACACTAAAAGACGCTTTTTTTTGTAAGAATTTTTTGTAAGAAATTTTTGCATCGCCGTATTTTGAGAGCTATAATTTTTCCATATTTCGTCCGACAGAGTTATCTGCAAGCTTATTTTTTGCGGGACGAGCGGACGTTTTTATTGGTACCATATTCAGGCACATAACGTTTTTTGATTGCTTCCTATTCTGATTTTTGTGGAAGTAGAATGAACAAAAACCAGCAATTCAGGAATTGTTTTTTTTTCCTCCGTTCCGCGTGTGGTAAAATTGATAAAGCAGCTTTATTCTTCGGGTCACTGCGATTACAGCGATACCTCATTTATATCTTTTTTTAATGTTTTGGCGTTTTTTACACAATAAAAACTTTAATAGAAAAAATAATTATTTTTGCATCACTTTATTCTGCGAGCTATAACTTTTTTATTTTTTCGCTGATGATGCTGTATGGTGGCTTGTTTTTTGTTGGACAAGATGACGTTTTCAGTGGTACCATGTTTATTTATATCCATTGTTTTGATCGCGTATTATTGAACTTTTTACAAGCGGTATGATGATACCGCTTGGAAAAAGTATAATTTGCTACTTTTTGTGTTTTTTTTACGGCTTTCACTGAAGGGGTTAACTAGGGTTACGCTTTTATAGATGGGATTTTTACAGACGCGGCGATACCAAACGTGTATTTTTTCACAGAGCTCTGGGTGCAGGGACCAAGGGCATGGGTCCCCGCACCTCTTGCCGTTCCTGTTAGCTGTCATAGACAGCTGTCGGCACTGAACTGTCACTCTGTTTTTACACGCAGTGGTAGTTCAAAGGCATGACGTGCACAGTCTGTCCTGGTGCTGGAACTGACATCCTGCCATGACGGACTGTGCATGTCAATGGACATTAAGGGGTTAATGTTGCTGTGAGCCTCTTGATAGCCCCTAGAATCAGTTTTGCTCTTGTCTTTTTATCAATTTTTGAGGGACGTCCAGTTCTAGTTAATGTCACTGTTGTGCCTTTATATCTAATGTCACCCTTGTGACTGATAACTTTCAACAATGAGATCCCCTTGTTGTGTTGTAAGCGTTTTATCGACCATGGCATTTGCTGTAAAATGCAAGTAGGAAAATTTTAGGAAAATCTTACTAGAACATCTAAACTTTATATGGGGGTGATCAGAATTGCTCTAAATGATAGCAGCTGTGTACTGACTACTAGTTAACATGAGTTTAAATGTGATTGCTTAATTCTGAACATGACCATATGCCTAAGTATCAGAGGATTTTGACACTTATGCAATTGCATTATTTTAGATTCTTGCAATTTTTATTTTCCCACTCAAAATTATTTCAGTTTGCTTTTCAATGGATTAGTACAGATAATGGGTGGAAAAAGTTCTGAAATTCTTCCTCTTGGTATGACATTTTAACAAGGGTGCAGGGGCGGAACTATCATGGAAGCAGGGGAAGCAGCTGCCACAGGGCCCGGGCTAGAAGGGGGCCCGTCCCTGCTGCAGCTGCTTCACCTACCACCACGGTAGTTCCGCAAGCTGCCATGGGCGTACCCACCGTGAAAGAACCGGCCCCGCAGACAATGAACTGACAGTTCATTGCCGCGGGCGGGCCCTTTAATCGCGGCGGGCGGAATGTTGTGAGTGAGGAAGGCCTTGCGGCCTTCCATATGCAGCACAGGTGACGTGATTGTCATCACGCCGCGTGCGCGCCCTGATGACGTCACGCCGCCTGTGCCAGAAGAAGACGGAGTCCAGCGCTTCATCAGAGCAGCGGGAGATAGGTGAGTACTGGCTTTTTTTTTTTTTTACGCCGGGCCCGGCCTATGGGGGATTATGCTGGCTATGGGGGGATTATGCTGGCTATTGAGGGATTATGCTGGCTATGGGGGGATTATGGTGCCTATGGGGGATTATGCTGGCTATGGGGGATTATGCTGCCTATTGGGGGATTATGCTGGCTATGGGGGGATTATGCTGCCTATTGGGGGATTATGCTGGCTATGGGGATTATGCTGGCTATGGGGGATTATGCTGCCTATTGGGGGATTATGCTGGCCATGGGGGATTATGCTGGCTATGGGGGATTATGCTGGCTATGGGGACTATGCTGGCTATGGGGGGGATTATGCTGGCTATGGGGGGATTATGCTGGCTATGGGGATTATGCTGGCATGGGGATTGTGATGACATCTACTACATTTAGCAGCCTGTGTATAGCTGCGCTTCCCTTCCCCCCTCCCATTGAGGCTCAGTGTAATCTGAAGCTACCAGTGCTGGAGTTTTCCCGCCTCACCGTAGGGGGTCTCCATTGTCTTCACATGTGCTGTCCCTCCATGGCAGCCATTATGAGGATTCATTCTTTTGCTTATAACACAGTGGGAATTTGCGTCAGAAACACGAAAGTTACTGTTGTGAAACATACGCCGACAGGCATTGTTCCCGTGGTACTGGTGAACCCGTAACTCCAACAGAACCTAAGAAACCGATTTCTGCTTAGCCGATCCACCCAGGCACTCTGTGTTTAGACTTAAATGCACGCCAACATCTTGCGGAGTACAATGGTATGCTGTGCATCGCTGTAAGAGACTCCATCTCTAAGTTATGAAGGTTAGGAGTTTTCTGAACTAAGATTACCACTTAGAGCAAGAGGAGGACCCTGGTAACTCCACCCCGTTTATGATGTCACGGCCACAGGTCTATAAGGTAGGGGCCAGGTATTTTGCCTCAGATCTGCCTTGGACACCAGATGTAGCACAGCTCTGTAATGCATTGTGATGTGTCTCCCATCCCCCGACCGCATGGCTTGCCTACTATGATCTAAGAACTGTAAGTTGATCTTCCTTATGTTAACCCCTTTTATTTTCTGTAACCATATTGTACATATTTCGATTTTCTCCCTTTTTTTTAAAATCTTGTTTTAAAACTTTATAAACACTGTCAAACCTTTTTGGAGTAAAGATATAAAATTTACTAGTTTGTTTCTCCTGCTCTATAAACGAATTTGCACGTGCCTGAAGTACTACGCTACTGTTTAGGGGTTGCTACGGACCCTCTTGATAAATTGTTCATTAAGTAAATCGTAGCTGGTGGCAGCTTAAAAGAAGGGGTGTAAAGTGTTGACCTATGGGGTGGCGTTGGCAGTGACGGAGCGGGTCTTATAAGAGTATTGCCTGGCTGCGGCCCGGAGTAATTATAATTCCCTCACTGCAGCGTGCCCAATAGCCAGCACACATCCAAGTGACCCGTCTAGCGACTAATTATCCTAGGTGCAGTTCCCTGACTGACCTGAGGGTAAGGGGGGCGCCAGAGAGCTGCAAGTTCCTAAGTGGAAGTGGGACAATTATAAATCCCTGCAGTTTACTGGGTCGGACGGCAGCAGCCGTCGTGTGTGTGCGCGTTTTCGTCACATTTGCGGCACGGAGGGATCACAAGCCGTGATACCCCGGGCTACCGTGTGGCGGACCAGTGTGCACGTTTCATCACATGTGGTGGCAGAGCGGTGGGATTATAGAGCATTAGTGATCTGGTTTGAGCAATCATTCCATTCACTAAAAAACTTGCACGGTTCTTCAAGGACCCTGCAACTAAAGTTTTGGAGAACAGACTCAGTGTTTATTAGTCCTGAGACAATTGTGTGTACTTGCGGTTACCCCTCCATTCTCTTTGTTTTTCTATCCTATCTTTTATTTGGCAAACATGGCTACAAGAGGAGCAAGTTGGTACGAAAAGCAGAACAGGGACACTCTTGTGGGAATCTGCGTGTACCACGGCCTTGACCACAAGAACCAAACCAAAGCCCGACTGGTCCAGGCCCTGAAGGAACGGGAAGAGCATCAGAGTGTGGCGGGCACAGAAGCCGGCCCAAGCCAAGGTGGTGCTGCAGCAGAGGCCCAAACCCTGCATGCTTACACCCAGGGCGGGTTGGACCCTTACCTGCAGGCGGCCCTGGAGGGACTCCCCACCGATGACCGGGAGGAGCGCCTGAAGCTGATCCAGCAATACCAGCAGGAGGCCCGAGCCGAGCGCCAAGCCCAGCGAGAGGCCGAGCGGGAGGCTGAGAGAGCCGAGCGGGAAGCTCAGAGAGCCCATGAACTGGAGCTGCTCAGACAAGGGGCAATACCCTCCACAGCCCAGAGCGGTACACCCAGCAGCTCTCAGAGTCCGAAGCCCCGGCCGGAGCACTTTCCCATGCTGGAAAAGGACGGAGACTTGGACACTTTTCTGCGGGCCTTTGAGAAAGTCTGCAAACAGTACCGGCTGCCTGCCGACCAATGGGCCAGGTACTTGACCCCCGGGCTAAAGGGCAAAGCTTTGGAGGCGTTCGCTTCCCTCACGTCAGATCAAGACAGTGACTACGAGGCCATCAAGCAGGCCCTGATTGCCAAGTACCAGCTAACCCCTGAGGTATACCGAAAGAGGTTCCGGAACCTCCAACGTGGCCCACATGACAGTTATAGCGATGTGGTGCAAGGACTCAGGAAGCACTTTGACCAGTGGATCCATGGACTGTCAGTTGACACCTTTGAGGAGCTGAGAGACCTGATGATCAAAGACCAGTTCCTGCATCTGTGCCCAGCTGAGGTCCGACAGTTCATCCTGGACCGAGAACCGGAGGACGCGGTCACAACAGCACGGATCGCCGACAGCTATGAGGCCAACCGGAAACCCGAGGTGCGGAAGCCCGTCACCACCCACTGGGGAGGGGGTAAGCCTGCAACCAACCCCAGTGCCCCTGCCAGTCGTCCTTCTGGAGGCACTATCCCCTTTGCCAGCGCCAGGCCTACATCAGACCCCCACCAGTGTTTCTCCTGTAAACGGACAGGACACATCAGCGCCACCTGTCCGGAGAGGCAGAAGAACCCCCAGCCAAGGCCTCCGGGCCCAACGCCTCTGTTCTTTTGGTGGGTGGTGTGGTGGGGAGGGTTGATGACAACGTGCAGCCCGTCCGTGTGGGGGCCCGTCTTGCTACAGGCCTCAAGGACACCGGGGCTGAACGAACCCTCATCCGACCCGAACTGGCGGCCCCTGAAGAGTTGATTCCGGGGAAATCCTTAACTATCACAGGGATTGGGGGCGTCCACTACCCCTTGCCGATAGCCCGAGTTTTCATTGACTGGGGTGCGGGGAGCGGGGTGAAGGAAGTGGGGGTGTCCGAAAACCTGCCCACTGATGTTTTATTGGGGACTGATCTGGGGAGGATGGTCGCGTACTATGTCCCTGACACCCCTCTCCAATCTGATAATAAGGTTAACGTTAACCATGATGTTGATGTTGATGATGATGGGAAACTGATTGTGTTACCTGCCAATGCTTTGCGAAGTGATTATGCAACTGATAACCTTTCTTTCCCTAGGAATGATGCTGATAGTGATGTATCTGTGCCATCTGAACCTGTTAACCCTTTCTCTGAAGTGGTAGATGTGTCCACAGGTACAGGAGCGTTCAGCCACGTCTGCGGAGTGAGACGGCTGAGGAACCCCTAGCAGGAGCAAGCGACAGTGCTCAAGGAAATGGGGGGGTGCATGGGAACTGTGAGGAAGGTGACGCCATGACACTGACCAATGCCACCGAGGAAGGTAATTGGCCCATAAGTAGCACTGCTCCTGAAGTGTTGGGGGTGGATGGAGAGGTAGAGCCCATAGCAGCGCAGGCTGATGGGTCTATAGAAATCCCCGGGGAGACTGCATATGTAGCTGCTGTTACCTGCAGTCAGAGTGCCCGGATCGCAGGTAGCGCCCTGCCATCTGGACCCTCCTCCGCTACAGGAGAGACTGAACCAGAGGTGGACCCAGAGCCGGTCCCAGAGGGCCCCAGTGAGGAAGGAACCCTAACGTCACTTCTGGCGGCCTCCAGCCAGGAGTTCCAGGCGGCTCTGCACTCAGATTCGAGCCTGGAGAACTTGAGGCACCTCGCCGAGACGCCCACCTCCGTGACTGATAAGGAGAGGGTGTTCTGGGAACGAGGAAGGCTGTACTGGGAGACAGTACCCGGAGATTCCCAAAAGGAGTGGTTGAGGGAAAAACAGCTGGTCGTCCCGCACCAGTTCCGAGGTGAGTTGTTGAGGATTGCCCATGAGATTCCACTCGCTGGACACTTGGGGATCAGCAAAACTAAGGCACGTCTGTCTCAACACTTCTATTGGCCCAAGATGGGGACAGATGTGACTAACTACTGCCGCTCCTGTATCACCTGTCAAAGAGTGGGGAAGGTGGGGCCTGCTCTTAAGGCTCCCCTGATCCCATTGCCAGTGATAGAGGAGCCTTTCCAGAGGATCGCGGTGGACATTGTGGGCCCGCTGGCCGTCCCCAGCCGCTCTGGAAAGCAATACATCCTTACTGTGGTAGACTACGCTACCCGGTACCCGGAGGCAGTAGCTCTGTCCTCAACTAAGGCAGATAAGGTGGCGGATGCACTGGTGACCATCTTTTCACGGGTAGGATTTCCCAGGAAGATGCTTACCGATCGAGGGACCCAATTTATGTCTCGCCTAATGAAGGCTCTCTGCAGCAAAATGCAGGTGACGCGTATGGTATCGAGTGCGTATCACCCACAGACCAATGGTTTGTGTGAACGCTTTAACGGTACCCTCAAACAGATGCTCCGCATGCTGGTTGAGACCCAGGGGCGCGATTGGGAGCGGTACCTCCCACACCTGCTGTTTGCCTACAGAGAAGTCCCGCAGGCCTCAAAGGGGTTCTCCCCCTTCGAGCTCCTGTATGGCAGGCGAGTCCGGGGACCCCTTGGGTTGATAAGAGAATCCTGGGAAGATGAGCCAAACCCCACAGAAGTGCCATCGTGGATTATGTCATGCGCTTCCGCGACAAGATGCAGACCTTGACGCAGTTGGTGCATGACAACATGACGCAGGCTCAGGCTGACCAGAAGCACTGGTACGACCAGAACGCCCGGGAGCGGACCTACCAGGTGGGTCAAAAGGTGTGGGTGCTAGTCCCCGTACCAAAGGATAAGCTTCAGGCAGCCTGGGAAGGCCCGTATGTTGTGCACCAACGGCTCAACCCAGTCACCTACGTGGTCACGCTTGACCACACTCGGGGTAGGCGCAAGGCCTTTCACGTCAACATGATGAAGGCCCATCACGAACGTGAAGCCTGCGTCCTACCGGTCTGCAACCTGCCTGAGGACGGGGAGGAGGATCCCCTCCTGGACATGCTGGCCCAAGCCAAGGCCAATGGGTCCATTGAGGACATGGAGGTAAATGCCTCGCTAACCGCCTCCCAGCGGTTGCAGTTGCTGACCACTCTGGAACCCTTCCGGGCCGGGTTCACTAACCGACCCGGAAGGACCAAGTTGGCAGTCCATGAGGTGGACACCAGGAATCACGCCCCGTTACGGCGGACACCTTATCGGATCTCTGAGGAAGTGCAGCAGATTATGCGCCAGGAGATCAATGAGATGTTGCAGCTGGGGGTGATCCGTCCGTCCAAAAGCGCGTGGGCCTCACCTGTAGTTCTCGTGCCAAAAAAGGATCGGACCACCCGGTTCTGTGTGGACTACAGGGGGCTCAACGCCATCACTACCTCTGATGCGCACCCAATGCCACGCATCGAGGATCTGCTGGAGCGGTTGGCGAATGCCAAGTACATATCCATCATGGATTTAAGCCAGGGATACTGGCAGATTCCCCTGAGCCCTGCGGCGCAGGAGAAATCCGCCTTTATCACCCCTTTTGGACTGTACGAGTCCACGGTCATGCCTTTCGGCATGAAGAATGCCCCTGCCACTTTTCAGCGGATGGTCAACCACCTGCTTCAGGGACTGGAGGAGTACGCTGTGGCGTACCTGGACGACATTGCCGTCTTCAGTTCCACTTGGGAGGAACACCTTCAGCATCTCCAGGAGGTGCTCAAGCGTATTCACCAGGCAGGTCTGACCATCAAGCCGGGAAAATGCCAGATGGGCATGAGGGAGGTCCACTACCTGGGGCATCGGGTAGGCGGGGGTTCCATGAGTCCAGAGCCCGAGAAAGTGGACGCGATCGTGTCCTGGCCCACCCCCAGGACCAAAAAGCAGGTGAAGTCCTTCCTGGGCACTGCAGGGTACTATAGGCGTTTCGTACCGAACTATAGCGCCATTGCAAAACCCTTGACGGACCTCACCAAGGGCGGTCTACCCCAAACAGTCAGCTGGACAGATGGCTATGAGGCGGCATTCCGAGCTTTGAAAACAGCCCTGTGCAGCTCTCCAGTGTTGAAAGCCATCGACAGCAGTCGGCCATTCCTGGTACAGACTGACGCCAGCGAATTTGGCCTCGGTGCTGTACTCAGCCAGGTCGATTCGGGGAACCAGGAGCACCCCGTGTTGTACCTGAGCCGGAAACTTTTGCCAAGGGAAGTGGCATACTCCACCATCGAGAAGGCGTGCCTGGCCATGGTCTGGGCACTGCAACGTTTGCAGCCCTACCTGTACGGGCGCACCTTCAAGGTGGTCACCGACCACAACCCTCTGAGCTGGCTGCACACAGTGTCCGGAACCAATGGTAGGTTTCTACGCTGGAGCCTTGCCCTACAGCAGTATGATTTTGCCGTACAACACAAGAAAGGCAGCGATCATGGGAATGCTGATGGGTTGTCACGACGTGGCGAACCCGTTGAGGTGCGCATGGCGGATTACCGAGAGGTCATGCCTCCGTAGCGCCCTCTAAGGGGGGGAGGTGTGATGACATCTACTACATTTAGCAGCCTGTGTATAGCTGCGCTTCCCTTCCCCCCTCCCATTGAGGCTCAGTGTAATCTGAAGCTACCAGTGCTGGAGTTTTCCCGCCTCACCGTAGGGGGTCTCCATTGTCTTCACATGTGCTGTCCCTCCATGGCAGCCATTATGAGGATTCATTCTTTTGCTTATAACACGGTGGGAATTTGCGTCAGAAACACAAAAGTTACTGTTGTGAAACATACGCCAACAGGCATTGTTCCCGTGGTACTGGTGAACCCGTAACTCCAACAGAACCCAAGAAACCGATTTCTGCTTAGCCGATCCACCCAGGCACTCTGCGTTTAGACTTAAATGCACGCCAACATCTTGCGGAGTACAATGGTATGCTGTGCATCGCTGTAAGAGACTCCATCTCTAAGTTATGAAGGTTAGGAGTTTTCTGAACTAAGATTACCACTTAGAGCAAGAGGAGGACCCTGATAACTCCACCCCGTTTATGACGTCACGGCCACAGGTCTATAAGGTAGGGGCCAGATATTCTGCCTCAGATCTGCCTTGGACACCAGATGTAGCACAGCTCTGTAATGCATTGTGATGTGTCTCCCATCCCCCGACCGCATGGCTTGCCTACTATGATCTAAGAACTGTAAGTTGATCTTCCTTATGTTAACCCCTTTTATTTTCTGTAACCATATTGTACATATTTCGATTGTCTCCCTTTTTTTTAAAATCTTGTTTTAAAACTTTATAAACACTGTCAAACCTTTTTGGAGTAAAGATATAAAATTTACTAGTTTGTTTCTCCTGCTCTATAAACGAATTTGCACGTGCCTGAAGTACTACGCTACTGTTTAGGGGTTGCTACGGACCCTCTTGATAAATTGTTCATTAAGTAAATCGTAGCTGGTGGCAGCTTAAAAGAAGGGGTGTAAAGTGTTGACCTATGGAGCGGGAGCTTATAAGAGTATTGCCTGGCTGCGGCCCGGAGTAATTATAATTCCCTCACTGCAGCGTGCCCAATAGCCAGCACACATCCAAGTGACCCGTCTGGCGACTAATTATCCTAGGTGCAGTTCCCTGACTGACCTGAGGGTAAGGGGGGTGCCAGAGAGCTGCAAGTTCCTAAGTGGAAGTGGGATAATTATAAATCCCCGCAGTTTACTGGGTCGGACGGCAGCAGCCGTCGTGTGTGTGCGCGTTTTCGTCACATTTGCGGCACGGAGGGATCACAAGCCGTGATACCCCGGGCTACCGTGTGGCGGACCGTGTGCCGTTTCATCACAGGGATTATGCTGGCTATTGTGGGATTATGCTGGCTATGGGGGGATTATGCTGGCTATGGGGACTATGCTGGCTATGGGGGGATAATGCTGGCTATGGGGGGATTATGGTGCCTATGGGGGATTATGCTGGCTATTGGGGACTATGCTGGCTATGGGGGTATTATGCTGGCTATGGGGATTATGCTGGCTATGGGGGATTATGCTGGCTATGGGGATTATGCTAGCTATTGGGGGATTATGCTGGCTATTGGGGGATTATTCTGGCTATGGGGGGATTATGCTGGCTATGGGGGATTATGCTGGCTATGGGGGATTATGCTGGCTATGGGGGATTATGCTGCCTATGGGGGATTGTGCTGGCTATTGGGGGATTATGCTGGCTATTGGGGGATTATGCTGGCTATTGGGGGATTATGCTGGCTATTGGGGACTATGCTGCTTATGGGGGATTATGCTGCCTACTGTGGATGACTATGCTGCCTATGGGGGATTATGCTGCCTATTGAGGACATATGCTGCCTATTTTGACATTTACCTGCCTATTGGGGACCTATGCTGCCTATTGGGGACCTATGCTGCCTATTGGGACCTATGCTGTCTATTGGGGACCTATGCTGTCTATTGGGGACCTATGTTGCCTATTGAGGACATATACTCCTATTGGGGACTATGCTGCCTATTGGGGATCAATGCTGCCTATTGGGGACATTTACCTGCCTATTGGGGACCAATGCTGCCTATTGGGGACATTTACCTGCCTATTAGGTACTCTCGCACCACACCAGTCTGAGCCTGAGCTAAAAGCGGAGTTGCGCCAATATGTGCACTGATGAGGATGAAATGATATGGATTGGCAAGGCTGCAGTGATGGGCTGTATGTCTCTGTGTGGGCAGTTTTATTGCTGGTATATTGTTTTTGTAGCGCTGTATATATATTGGTATTTTACTAATAGCAATTTGGAATCCCTAGGAAATAATGATATCAAGAAAGAGAAAAATTGCTTCACTTATGACAAATATGGAACCGAACATTGACCATCTCATTAGCCAAAAGCAGGCCCATAGTTCCCACTGAAATACCAGTAAGTTTGTTGATTTTTAACTTTACTTGTTCTTTATTTTAACCCTTAATGACCAAGCCATTTTGTAGGTTAAAGACCAGGCCAATTTTTACAATTCTGACCACTGTCTCTTTATGAGGTTATAACTCTGGAACGCTTCTACGGATCTTGGCGATTCTGAGATTGTTTTCTCGTGACATATTGTACTTCATGATAGTGGTAAAAGTTCTTCAATATAACTTGCGTTTTTTTATGAAAAAAATGGAAATATGGCAAAAATTTTGAAAATTTTGCAATTTTCAAACTTTTAATTTTTATGCCATTAAATCAGAGAGATATGTCACAAAAATTAGTTAATAAATAACATTTCCCACATGTCTACTTTACATCAGCACAATTTTGGAACCAAAATTTTTTTTTGTTACGAAGTTATAAGTGTTAAAAGTTGACCAGCAATTTCTCATTTTTCCAACAAAATTTACAAAACCATTTTTTTAGGGACCACCTCACATTTGAAGTGAATTTGAGGGGTCAATATGACAGAAAATACCCAAAAGTGACACCATTCTAAAAACTGCACCCCTCAACGTGTTCAAAGCCACATTCAAGAAGTTTATTAACCCTTTAGGTACTTCACAAGAATTGAAGCAATGTGGAAGGAAAAAATGAACATTTAACTTTTTTTCCCAAAATTTTTCTTTCGACACAATTTTTTTAAATTTTGTCAAGGGTATCAGGAGAAAATGAACCACAATATTTGTTGTACAATTTCTCCAGAGTACACCGATATACCATGTGTGGGGGTAAACCACTATTTGGGCGCATGGCAGAGCTCGGAATGGAAGCAGCGCCATTTGACTTTTTTGGCTGGAATTGAGATTGGACGCCATGTCGCATTTGGAGAGTCCCTGTGTGCCTAAACAGTGGAAACCCCCACAAGTGACCCCATTTTGGAAACTAGACCCCCAAGGAACTTATCTAAATGTGTTGTGAGAGCTTTTAACCCCCAAGCGCTTCACAGAAGGTTATAACGTAGAGCCGTAAAATTAAAAAATCATATTTTTTCCACAAAAATGATCTTTTCATCCCAATTATTATTTTCCAAAGGATAAAAGGACCCCAAAAGTTATTGGGAAATTAGTCCTGAGTACGCTGATACCCCATATGTGGGGGTAAACCACTATTTGGGCGCATGGCAGAGCTCGGAAGGGAAGCAGCGCCATTTGACTTTTTTGGCTGTAATTGAGATTGGATGCCATGTCGTATTTGGAGAGTCCCTGTGTGCCTAAACAGTGGAAACCCCCCACAAGTGACCCCATTTTGGAAACTAGACCCCCCAAGGAACTTATCTAGATGTGTGGTGAGAGCTTTGAACCCCCAAGGGCTTCACAGAAGGTTATAACGTAGAGCAGTAAAATTAAAAAATCATATATTTTCCACAAAATGATCTTTCCACCCCCAATTGTTATTTTCCAAAGGGTAACAGGACCCAAAAGTTATTGTGCAATTTGTCCTGAGTACGCTGATACCCATATGTGGGGGGAAACCACTATTTTGACGCATGGCAGAGCTCGAAAGGGAAGTAGCGCCTTTTTCAAATGCAGACTTTGATGGAATGGTCTGTGGGTGTCATGTCACGTTTGGATAGCCCCTGATGTGCCTAAACAGTAGAAACCCCCCACAAGTGACTCCATTTTGGAAACTAGACCCCCCAAGGAACTTTTCTAGATGTGTGGTGAGCACTTTGAACCCCCAAGTGCTTCACAGAAGTTTATAACGTAGAGCCGCGAAAATAAAAAATCATATTTTTTCCACAAAAATAATCTTTTTGCCCCAAATTTTTATTTTTATAATGGTAACAGGAGAAATAGGACCCCAAAAGCTATTGTGCAATTTGTCCTGAGTACGCTGATATCCCATATGTGGGGGGGAACCACTATTTTGACGCATGGCAGAGATCGGAAGGGAAGGAGCACCGTTTTTAAATGCAGACTTTGATGGAATGGTCTGCGGGTGTCATGTCGCGCTTGGAGAGCCCCTAATGTGCCTAAACAGTAGAAACCCCCCACAAATGACCCCATTTTGCAAACTAGACCCCCAAGGAACTTATCTAGATGTGTGGTCAGCACTTTGAACCCCCAAGGGCTTCACAGAAGTTTATAACGTAGAGCCGTGAAAATAAAAAAAATCATATTTTTTTCCACAAAAATGACCTTTTTGCCCCAAATTTTTATTTTTATAAGGGTAACAGGAGAAATAGGACCCCAAAAGCTATTGTGCATTTTGTCCTGAGTACGCTGATACCCCATATGTGGGGGGGAACCACTGTGATCGCCTTACTGCGATCTTTGGGAGGCACAATGAACAAATCTACAAAAGGTGAAGAATTGGTTTTCTTTTTTACGCCGTTCCTCGTGCGGTATTAGTGATTAGGCGACTTTATTCCTCGGATCGGTGCGATTACAGCGATACCAGATTTACACCCTTTTTTCATGTTTAGCTTCTGTCACACACTAAAAGATGCTTTTTTTTGGAATAATTTTTTGTAAGAATTTTTTGCATCGCCGTATTTTGAGAGCTATAATTTTTCCATATTTCGGCCGACAGAGTTATCTGTGGGCTTATTTTTTGCGGGACGAGCTGACGTATTTATTGGTACCATATTCGGGCACATAACGTTTTTTGATCGCTTCCTATTCCGATTTTTGTGGAAGCAGAATGAACAAAAACCAGCAATTCAGGAATTGGTTTTTTTAAAATTTTTTTTCCCCCGTTCCGCGTGTGGTAAAATTGATAAAGCAGCTTTATTCTTCGGGTCACTACGATTACAGCGATACCGCATTTATTTTTTTTTTTTATGTTTTGGCGTTTTTTACACAATAAAGAATTTTATAGAAAAAATAATTATTTTTGCATCAGTTTATTCCGCGAGCTATAACTTTTTTATTTTTTCGCTGATGATGCTGTATAGCGGCTTGTTTTTTGCGGGACAAGATGACGTTTTCAGAGGTACCATGATTATTTATATCTGACTTTTTGATCGCGTGTTATTGCACTTTTTCCAAGCGGTATAATGATACCGCTTGGAAAAAGTATAATTTACTACTTTTTTGTGTTTTTTTTTTATGGCTTTCACTGAAGGGGTTAACTAGGGTTATGCTTTTATAGATGGGATTTTTACGGACATGGCGATACCTAACATGTGTATTTTTTTTGTTTTTTATTTTTTTTATTACATAAAAATGTGTATTTTTTAGGGGATTTTTTTAAAATTTATTTTTTAATATTTTTTTTAAAAAATGATTTTTTTCAACTTGTCCCTTTATGGGACTTTCACTTTTTTACTTTTTATTGCAGTTACAATGCATTGCAATGCTCTGGCATTGCAATGCATTGCAACTATAGTGGAAGCTGCTGTGACATGATCACAGCAGCTTCCCGTAGCTAAATGACCCGGAGGTTGTCATGACAACCCCCGGGTCATCAAGGCAGAGATCGGGCCCTGCGATTACATCGCTGGGACGCTGATCTGAGGCAGAGGGAGCTCCCGACCCTCTGCCTCCCCCCTGAGCTCTGCGATCGCGCTGGATTGCAGCAGTCAGGGGGTTAACAGCCAGGGGCGGTGGGGGCTCCGCTCCTGGCTGTCAGTGCAGGAAGCCTGGCCACTGCAGCGCCGGCTCCTGCACTGATCGCGCTGGGGAAGCTGAAATTTCAGCTTCTCCTGCGCGATCGCTGCTGTGTTTGGTCAGTCAGATTGACTGACCAATCACAGCGCTGTGAGTGCGGGGACCGACGGCAAAGGTCCCCGCACCGCTTGCCGTGCCTGTCAGCTGTCTGTGACAGCTGTCGGCACTGATCTACCACTGCGTGTTTACACGCAGTGGTAGATCAAAGGCATGACGTGCAGAGTCCGTCCTGAGTGCCGGAACTGGCACCTTGCCATGACGGACTCTGCACGTCAGTGGACATTAAGGGGTTAAGTATTGTATTTGTTCCTGTTTTGTTTTTTTTTTACTTCAAAATAAGAGTGTAGTATATGGTGTATACAGGTCATACACATTGTGTGCGGTATATAGAGTGTAGTATATGGTGTATACAGGGTCATACACATCGTGTGCGGTATATAGAGTGTAGTATATGGTGTATACAGGGTCATACACATCGTGTGCGGTATATAGAGTGTAGTATATGGTGTATACAGGGTCATACACATCGTGTGCGGTATATAGAGTGTAGTATATGGTGTATACAGGGTCATACACATCGTGTGCGGTATATAGAGTGTAGTATATGGTGTATACAGGGTCATACACATCATGTGCGGTATATAGAGTGTAGTATATGGTGTATACAGGGTCATACAGATATCATGAGTGCAGTATTATAGGAGTGTGTATATGGTGTATTACAGGGTCATACACATCGTGTGCGGTATTAATTGTATATGGATGTTTGTTGTATATGGTGTATGCAGGGTCATACACATCGTGTGCGGTATATAGAGTGTAGTATATGGTGTATGCAGGTCATACACATCGTGTGCGGTATATAGAGTGTAGTATATGGTGTATACAGGGTCATACACATCGTGTGCGGTATATAGAGTGTAGTATATGGTGTATGCAGGGTCATACATATCGTGTGCAGTATATAGAGTGTAGTATATGGTGTATACAGGGTCATACACATCGTGTGCGGTATATAGAGTGTATATACACTGCTGTATTATACTTTTCATATACAGGTTATAATGCCTCTTATTCTTGTATAGAGGTTAGTGTGCCATGTATAATATATGGTATATACCGCGTAGTGTCACATACACTGCTGTATTATACAATATACAACAGTTCTAATGCTCCATACCTAATATGCAGTATAATGTACAGTGTATATGATGTAACCTGTATAAGATGCGATATTGGCTTGCCCCCCTCCCCCCTAGTTTTGATCCTGGGTACGCCCATGCAAGGTGCCGGTGGTGTGAGTCTGATGTGGGGCCCGCCGCCACCTCCGGCGCCGCTATGAGAAGAGGTGGGACAGGCCCCGAGCAGTCCGGCACTTCCACGTCATGTGACGTGGGGGCGTGTGCGCCCTCTCACGTCACATGCAAGGCTGGCGTGGTGGACGTCGGAGCGTGGAGGACGGAGCGGCGCACGGAGTAGAAGAGCTGGAGGACGCAGTCACCTGAGGATTGGCAGATTGGTAAGTATGCTTGCTGAGTCTGACTCTCTTTTACAGGGACGCGGAAGCCGAAGCTTCCCGTCCTGGCACTTGAGGAGAGGGAGAGATCGGGGGGGGAGGTGTGAGTGTATCAGGGGCCCCAGGACACAGCGGGCCACATTAGAGGCCCCATGAAGCAGCAGGCCCCTAATGGGGCCCCAGGAAACAGCAGGCCCCATTAGGGGCCTAGGTCCAAAGGAAGCAGCAGGCCCCATTAGGGGCCTAGGTCCAAAGAAAACTGCAGGCCCCATTAGGGGCCTTGGGCCCCAGGAAACTGCAGGCCCCATTAGGGGCCTAGGGCCCCAGGAAACTGCAGGCCCCAGGAAACTGCTGAATAAGGTAATTATGTTGCATTATTCTTGTGAAGAAGAAATTTGTAATCTAGCCCATAAATTGCTTTCAAAATGGATGATTTATTCAGTAGAACAAAAGTACGGTATACAGAACAATCTTAGATTATTCTGTATACCGGACTGTTGTTCTACTGAATAAATCATCTGTTTTGAAAGCAATTTGCAGGCTGGATTACAAGTTTCTTCACACATTTACTCTGGAGAAAGCCTACCTTCGTCACTACCTCAGTTGCTTCCTGGGAGTTTTCTGTTATTTCACTATCATTAGTCCAAAAACCTCTAATTTTGGATAATAAAGTATTTTCTTAACACAACTTGGGTAGACCGGGATTGGCAACGCGCGGGGGGGGGGGGGCATTGTGAAGTTTGCTGTGGGGCCCTGCCGTTCCTAGTTACGCCCCTGCAAGGGTGTGTTTACTTTTTATATTCACTGTATACTATACACTGCAAATAAGATTATGGAATAATCTAGTAGACTGCATTATTCCATACAATGGTATACTGTGAAAGACATACTTATATATTTAAGGGGTTGTTCATCCATGGTGAAATCTTCGGCAACAGCTGAAGCTTGCTGAATCCTAATGGTTTGTGCATTACATTATTTTGCTCTGCTTGCCAGGTTCCAACGGTCATCATGTGACTGCAAGTATGAGCTTTACATATTTTCGGTCACTTGCCAACTAGAGCCTCAGTCGTGTCTCGCAATGTTCTGATAGACTCACGTGATGACAGTTGGAATTGGTACGCAGAGGTAGATGTTTCACACAATTACGTCAAAATTCTTTTGTCTTGTCCCCTTTCAGGGAAACTTTCCACTTTTACAAAAATAGTGTGTGACTTTCTCCTAATTATTTATTACTTTCATTACTATTTATTTTGTTCATTTATACAGAGCTAACCTTTTCTGCCGAGTTCCACAGAGTGCAATGTTGGCATCACTTACATTGTTTCCTGGCCCACTGGAATTCACAGTCCAAATTACAACTGATCACCTTTTCTCCCCTGAGTTTCCTGCGCTATTCCGATCCTCTTCTCACTCATCTGATGGAAATTGTGACTCGCTGGATCACTGGACTTATATTCTAGCAGTGCTTCCAATTTGCACATAAACCCTAGTTGATCTGATGAATCGAAATTTCAGTCACTTAAGTGAGAGGAGGACCGGACACACGTTGGAAACCGTTTAGGATGGCGATCAGTAGACAAATTTAGCAAATTTAAGATTTCTTTGGAGTGCTTTTTTAATTGTATTGTATGTTTTGGGATATACTTCTTTGATCAAATAATAAGTTGGAAAATATAAAATTCCCTGTAGATGGATAAAAGTTTAGTAATCCAGGCAGTGTGATATGTAGATGAAGACTATGTGGACTTCAGCTGGTTCATTTCTCCTTTTATGCTTCACACCAACTCTAATAAATTGTATATGTAACAAGCAGGTTCCTGTAATATATTAAAGTATCAACCAGATGGAAAAATTCCTCTTTTGGGTCCAATAAGTGGGGTTTGGGTCTTGGTATCTAGACTTTTGTTGTCCTTTAGTTGGGTGTTGAAAGTACTGTTTAATATGTAGTGTAGAGGTAAGCAAAATAAATGAGAATTGACAATTTTAGAATATACCAGTGAAAGAGAATGATGAGTCACGAATATCAGAGTATAGTCAAAGAGGCCAATTGTGAAGGAGAATTGAGTACATAGAGAAGACAAACCAATCTAGGGTATGGTAGTGGAGGTAAGGCTAGGTTCACATCCCGTTACTTTGTGACGCACCTTCGAACGCTGTCTACCGCGTTTTCGGGTACGGAAGCGTTCACTGTGCATAGACCTCTATTACTAGCGCATGCCGACACAATGCTACCATGCGTTAACACGATCATATAAAAAAATACAATTTGGGGCTCCTCGTTAGCGGATCCGTTAAACAGATGGCACTAACGCGATGTGAACCTAGCCTTAGACAGGTACAAAATGTGTTACCATAGAGCAGATGTAAGTGTAGTTTGAGAATTCTGAGTTCTAGCTAAAACCATCAAAAAGGATCAGGATGCAGTACATTTAAGAATCCAACCAATCGTGAAAGAAGTTGGTTTGCAACAGGTCACATCAGGACAACATCTGAAAAACCTGATATTTTCAGGAAACAGAACAAAACTCTTACTGAATAATTTTTGTTTTGAATCCTGTAACTCGTTACTGTTAACTCTTTCCCTCTCTAAACTCTCCTCTCTACATGTCACCTTAAATGCAGCAGCAAGGCTCCTATTTCTGTCCAGGTGCTACACTGCCATTACTCTGTTCCAGTCACTGCAATGGTTGCCCATCCACTTTATGATACATTATCACTGTCAACCACATAGTTCTTCGCCAATCCAAAATTTTCTCCCTCATTCTCACACTACCCATGGTCTTTAGTACTGGTTAAGAGCTAAATGTAAAACATTTTTCATAATCCAAACTTCTGACTCCTTTGTTCAAGACCTTTCTCCTGCTGCACCATAATGAACTATTCCAGACAATCAAATACATTTCCAACATCCACAGCTTTAAGCTTGCTCAAAACCACAATTTTAGGCAAGATCTCCATGCTCGCTAATCTAATTCTTCTACACCTCCCTATGCCTCTTTATTTTGCTCTTCAAACCTGGATCTCTTGATTGTACTCTATGCTCATTGCACCCAAATACACCTAATATATAATATACATCTAATATAATATAATATACCTATATAATACACCCATAAAATACACCTATATAATATAACCAGTGATTAACCCGTTCTACGCCCGGGTGCAAGCATTTTTATAGGTACATGGTCTCCCATTCTGGTATGTGCTGCCCCCCTCCTATCCTAGTATGCATGGCACCCCTCATCCCCACCCAAATCTACTATGCATGGCACCCCATTCCTCATCCTGGTATGCATGGTCCCCTCATCCCCCAATCCTGGTATGCATGGTACCCCCTCATCCCTATCCTGGTATGCATGTTACCTGCTCATCCATATCCTGGTATTCATGGTTCCCTCACCCCCCCAATCCTGGTATGCATGGTCCCCCTCACCCCCCAATCCTGGTATGCATGGTTCCCTCCTGCCCAATCCTGATATGCATGGTCCCCTCACCCCCCAATCCTGATGTGCATGGTCCCCTCACCCCCCAATCCTGATTGCATGGTCCCCTCACCCCCTATCCTGATGTGCATGGTCCCCTCACCCCCCAATCCTGATGTGCATGGTCCCCTCACCTCCCAATCCTGATGTGCATGGCCCCCTCACCCCCCAATCCTGATGTGCATGGTCCTGTCACCCCATCCTGTTGAGCATGGTCCCCTCACCCCCAAACCTGATGTGCATGGTCTCACCCTCCAATCCTGATGTGCATGATCTCCTCACCCCCAATCCTGATATGCATGGTACCCTCACCCCCAATCCTGATATGCATGGTCCCTCACCCCCCAATCCTGATATGCATGGTCCCCTCACCCCCCAATCCTGATATGCAAGGTCCCCTCATCCCCCAATCCTGGTATGCATGGTCCCATCACCCCCCAATCCTGATGTGCATGGTCCCCTCACCCCCCCAATCCTGATGTGCATGGTCCCCTCACCCCCCCAATCCTGATGTGCATGGTCCTCTCACCCCCCAACCCTGATGTGCATGGTCCTCTCACCCCCCAACCCTGATGTGAATGGTCCGCTCACCCCCCAACCCTTATGTGCATGGTCTGCTCACCCCCAATCCTGATGTGCATGGTCCCCTCACCCCCAATCCTGATGTGCATGGTCCCCTCACCCCCAATCCTGATGTGCATGGTCCCCTGGCAAGCATTTTTAAAGGTATATGGTCTCCCATGCTGGTATGTGTTGCCCCCTCCTATCCTGGTATGCATGGCACCCCTCATCCCTATCCTGGTATGCATGGTACCCCTCATCCCTATGCTGGTATGTATGGCCCCCTCACCCCCACCCAAATCTGGTATGCATGGCACCCCATTCCTCATCCTGGTATGCATGGACCCCTCATCACCCAATCCTGGTATGCATGGTACCCCCTCATCCCTATCCTGGTATGCATGGTACTTGCTCATCCATATCCTGGTATTCATGGTTCCCTCACCCCCCAATCCCGGTATGCATGGTCCCCTCACCTCCCCAATCCCGGTATGCACGGTCCCCTCACCCACCAATCCTGGTATGCAAGGTCACCTCCCACCCAATCCTGGAATCCTGGAATGCATGGTCCCCTCACCCCCCAATTCTGGTATGACTGGTCCCCTCACCCCCAATTCTGGTATGAATGGTCCCCTCACCCCCCAATCCTGGTATGAATGGTCCCCTCATCGCCCAATCCTGATGTGCATGGTCCGCTCACCCCCCAATCCTGATGTGCATGGTCCGCTCACCCCCAATCCTGATGTGCATGGTCCCCTCACCCCCCAATCCTGATGTGCATGGTCCCCTCACCCCCCCAATCCTGATGTGCATGGTCCCCTCACCCCCCCTGTAAGGTTCTGTGTACATGTTCCTGAAACTCAGTTTGTTCGTCAGCCATTTTACTTTCTGTCTTGCTGCAGCTATCTTGCCCTCAGTCAAAATGAAGTTTCCAGCTTGCATGTTCCCGCCCTGATTCTCTCCTTTTGCTTCTTAAGCAGCCACAGCTGAGCAATCAGTGCTTCAGAATCTAGCCTGCAGTGAACCTGTGACCTGACTCCTAAAGCCTTGGACCTTGTACTCCAGCTATTCCTACTGAGGAACTCTGAAGCACTTGTGGACTCTGAACCCTGCTCTTTGAAAGACCCACGTTTGCATGGACTTACGGTAACAGAGAAGAAGATCCTGAACCTGTTGTGGAGAGTGATTGCTGAGCTTAGATTACTCTGGCCTGCTGTGTCTCCTGCTTCTGTGTCTGCAAACTGTGTGACTATTTTTGCCAACTTGTATGAAGTAATACAAGACTTTCTATATCAAACCTGTGTCTCATGTATTTTCATTGCACCCAAGCACAAGACGCTATATGAACTGTACTACATACATTACAAGATTCTTGAAGCCAAAACGTTAGTGTCTGCTGGGTCTGGAAAGGCTGTGTCTGCTGTAACTGTGGATATCGGATGTCCGGTTGTACTTTCTGTGATGACAGTGGTTGTGACTTCTCACAACCATTCCAGGTGAGCAATTCCCTTAAGTGTTTTTTTTTCTGCAGTGTTACCACAGGTAAACACTATTGTTTTTTTTTTCTTTTCTCTTTTTTGTCTGCTGTAACTGTGGATATCAGATGTCCAGGTGAACTTTCTGTGATGATAGTGGTTGTGACTTCTCACAACCATTCCAGGTGAGCAGTTCCCTTAATTTTTTTTTTCCTCTCTGCAGTGTTACCACAGGTAAACACTATTGTTTTTTTTTTTCTCCTCTCCTCTTCTTCCAGTACTCCTGTCTTAAAAGATCTGGAAAATGGAGGCCCGCATAAAGGAACTTTGCGGAGTGACTGATAATATCCTTGCAGATTTGCAGAATATAAAGACCCGTTTTTCAAGCCTACAGGACCTCACTAATCACAATTTGCAAGTGTTTGGACAGACTGCCCAGGATTTGCGAGCCAGGATTGAGGTTCTAGAAGAGCGAGTCCAGGCTCCTGCCGTAGCCCCGAGTTCTGGGATTCCCAAGTTGCCCCTTTTCGTTTTGGCGGTGAACGTGAGAAATTCAGGGGATTTATTAATCAATGCAATCTTTTTTTTTCTGCACATGCTTCACAATTTCCCACTGAACGATCTAAGGTGCTTACTATAATTATGTTGCTTACCAACAAGGCTTTGATGTGGGCAAACCCTCTGATTGAGACTGAGGATGATTGTTTGAATCACCTTGATGCTTTTATTTCAGCCATGGGGCAGGTGTTTGATGACCCCAATCGAGGTGCAACAGCTGAAGCAGCCATGTTAGCTTTGCGCCAAGGTAAGCACTCGGTAGCTGAATATGCCTTGGATTTCAGGAGATGGGCCCTTGATACCACCTGGGACAGTTCCGCCAAAAAATCTATTTTTCGAAAGGGGTTATCTCCACTGATTAAGGGTGAACTTGCTCGTGCCGACCCTCCCACTGCGTTAGGTGACTTTATTAACTACTGCATCCGTATTGATACTCGTCTGACTGAACGCAGGCAAGAGAGATGGTTCGAAAGCAATCGCACTAACCTTTTCCTACCTTCCTCTCCAGCTAAGGAACCTTTGAGTAGGATTACACGGGAACCTGAACCTGAACCCATGCAGGTAGACTCTTTACAACGACGGGTTAGTGATGCACGCAAGGAACATCGTTTTAAGGAGAATCTATGTTTCTATTGTGGTAAGTCAGGGCACTTCATTATAAACTGCCCCAGCCGTTCTCGTAAGACTACTGCAGCACTCATTCATTGTGAGTGTTGCGAGAGGGGATCTGTCAGGTCTGAGCCTCAGGCTCCAGAGAGATCTGCAGCAACAGATCTTGATTTCTCGGACTTAAACTCCGTTACCTCTGAGGACGATGACTGTGTAAACGCTGCCATTTTTCAAGTTTCCTCAGCGGTGTCCCAGCTGAGTTGTAAGAAAAACAATTCTCATTGCTTTCTTTCCATCAAACTCTGGGTTGACTCAGCTTGGGTGTCTAGCTCTGCTATGATCGACTCAGGGCAAGTGGAAATTTTATGGATGTCTCCTTTGCTCTGAAACAGGGGATACGTTCAGTGAAGAAGGCTACTCCAGTACAGATGGAAACTGTGGATGGCTCCCTGCTGACCTCTGGACCAGTGGATCAGGAAACAGAGCCTTTGAGGGTTCTTATGGGTAAAGATCATCAAGAGAAACTGTCCTTTATGCTTATCTCTTCTCCCCACTTTCCCATTATTCTAGGGCTACCATGGCTGCAGGCTCAGAATCCTACCATTAACTGGGAGACCAAGGAATTACACTTTCCAGAGAAACAGATGAGTCCAAAAGTTTCAGCTTGCTCTGTTCCTAAAGGAACCATGTCAGTCCCTGAACTACCAGCTGTATACCAGGACTATGTGGATTTATGTGACAAGAAGAACGCTGACCAGCTTCCTCCTCACCGTCCATATGATTGTCCAATTGAATTATTGCCTGGAGCAGAGATACCTTTTGGTAAGATCTACCCCCTGGCGGGGCCCGAGCTAAAGGCTTTAAAGGATTACATAGACGAAAATCTAGCCAAGGGCTTCATACGCCCCTCTTCATCTCCTGCAGGTGCACCCATCTTCTTTGTAAAGAAGAAAGATGGATCTCTGAGACCCTGCGTAGACTATAGGGAACTCAATAAGGTTACTATTAGAAACCGTTATCCATTGCCTTTAATCCCTGAGTTATTGGAGAGAGTGCGACATGCCAAAATTTTCTCTAAACTAGATCTTCGTGGGGCCTATAACTTAGTCCGTATTAGACCTGGGGATGAATGGAAGACTGCATTCAGGTCACGCTATGGACACTTTGAATATCTAGTTATGCCTTTTGGTCTGAGTACCGCCCCAGCCACTTTCCAACACTTGGTGAATGACATCTTCAGGGATCTCCTAGATACATTCGTGGTAATTTATTTGGATGATATTCTAATTTTTTCTAACTCCACAGAGGAACATCATGGACATGTGAGAATGGTCTTGGAACGTCTAAGACAAAATCATCTTTACATCAAACTTGAAAAGTGTGAATTCCATAGGACCGAAATTCAATTTCTGGGGTATGTACTGTCAACACAAGGAATTAGTATGGATGGAAGCAAAACCCAAGCCATCAAGGATTGGCCAAGTCCTAGAAATGTGAAGGAGGTACAGCGCTTCATCGGGTTTGCCAACTTCTATAGACGTTTCATTAGAAATTTCTCTGAGGTAGTGTCACCTATCACCCAACTTACCCGGAAAGAGTCTAGGTTCTCCTGGACTCCCCAAGCCCAGGAAGCATTTTCCCATCTAAAAGATAAATTTACCACTGCACCTATCCTAGTACATCCCAACCCCGAGCTTGCCTTCATAATAGAGGTGGATGCTTCAGACTGTGCCGTTGGAGCTATACTCTCTCAGAGAACAGGTGAGAAGAATGTCTTGCATCCCTGTGCCTTCTTTTCCCAGCAGTTGTCTTCGGCTGAGAGGAACTACGATGTGGGCAATAGAGAGTTGTTGGCCATTATTGCCGCCTTCAAAGAATGGAGACACCTTCTTCAGGGAGCTGCACAGCAAATAGTCGTCCTGACAGACCATCGTAACCTTGAGTTTATCAGGTCGGCTAAGTGCCTGACTCCTCGCCAGGCTCGCTGGAATCTTTTCTTAAACCAATTTAATTTTATCATTTCTTATAGACCAGGATCGCGCAATGGTAAGGCTGATGCACTCTCTAGGATTTACTCAGCAGAGACACGTCCAATTACTCCTCCTAAGACTATTCTTCCTGACTCTAGATTCCTAGGAGTAATTCATAATCAAGACCTACTTAAGGACATCAAGGAAGCATACCATGCGGATTCCTTTTTGGCACAACCCCCAAGGGACGTAAGTCTTGTCTTTAAGAATGGTGTGTGGATTCAGGGACAACGCCTGTATATTCCTGAAACAGTCAGATTGAGAGTATTGCAACTCATTCACGATTCCAAGATAGCTGGGCATAGAGGAATTCTAAAGACACAGGAATTTCTCTCTCGTTTCTTTTGGTGGCCCACTTGCAGGAAGGATGTTTTAAACTATGTCACTTCATGTGAAGTCTGTGCAAGATGCAAAACACCTCGCTCCTCACCAACTGGTCTGTTACAGCCTCTTCCCACCCCGTCCCGCCCGTGGGGATCCATTTCTATGGACTTCATTGTGGAGTTACCAACCTCTCAAGGGAAGAACACCATTCTAGTGGTGGTTGACCGTCTAACAAAGGCAGCTCATTTTATCCCTTGTGTCGGCTTACCCACTGCAAAACAGACATCAGATTTGATGATTAAAGATGTGTTTCGCTTACATGGAGTACCGGATGAGGTTATTTCGGATCGAGGGGTGCAATTCACTTCTAGGTTTTGGCAAAATTTCTGTGCAGCATTGGACATTAAAGTAAACCTTTCTTCTGCTTTTCATCCCCAGACTAATGGACAGACCGAACGAACCAATCAAACCCTGGAGCAGTATCTCCGCTGCTTTATCTGCCACCTACAGGATGATTGGGTGGATCTACTTCCATTAGCTGAGTTCTCGTATAACAACTCTCAGAGTGCCTCCACTAAGCAGTCTCCTTTTTACTCTAATCTAGGTTATCATCCTAACATTCTACCACGATTTCCCATAGAAACGCCTTTACCAGCGGCTGAAGAATCACGTCTTTACAGAAGAATATGGATCTTCTAAAGGAGAATCTGGAATCGGCTCAGGAAAGGTACAAGAAAGCAGCAGATACATTTCGTAACCTGCACCAGCTTTCAAGGTAGGAGACTTGGTCTGGCTGTAACCAGAAATCTAAAGTTAAGGATTCCATCGTCTAAGTTGGGACATAAGTACATTGGACCTATAAAATCAGTACAATTATAAGTGCCGTTGCTTGTCGTCTTCAACTGCCCAAACTATGAGAATTCACCCTGTCTTTCATGTATCCCTACTAAAGGCTGCGACACCCAATACGTTTCTGGACGTTCTTCTCCTTGCCCTGACCAGTGCTAGTCGTTGGTCGGAAGAATTTGTGGTGGAAAGGATTTTAGATTCCAGGTTGATTAGAAATCAGTTACAAATATTCTGATTAAATGCAGGGTACCCAGTGGAGGACAACTCAAGGGAACCAGTCAATACGTTAATGCTCCTCGCTTGCTCCGTCAGTTTCATCAGAGGTACCCACCACAAGCCTGGCCTGAGGTCATCCGGAGGTTGTCCCTAAGGGGGGAGTAATGTAAGGTTCTGTGTACATTTCCTGAAACTCAGTTTGTTCGTCAGCCATTTTACTTTCTGTCTTGCTGCAGCTATCTTGCCTCATCAAATGGAGTTTCCAGCTTGCTTGTTCCCGCCCTGATTCTCTCCTTTTTGCTTCTTAAGCAGCCACAGCTGAGCAATCAGTGTTCAGAATCTAGCCTGCAGTGAACCTGTGACCTGACTCCTAAAGCCTTGGACCTTGTACTCCAGCTATTCTCCTGGGGAAAACTCTGAAGCACTTGTGGACCTGAACCCTGCTCTTGAAAGACCCACGTTTGCATGGACTTTACGGTAACAAGAGAAGAAGATCCTGAACCTGTTTTGGAGAGTGATTGCTGACTTAGATTACTCTGGCCTGCTGGTTCCTGCTTCGTGTCTGCAAACTGTGTGACTATTTTTACCAACTTGTATGAAGTAATACAAGACTTCTATATCAAAAACCCGTGTCTCATGTATTTTCATTGCACCCAAGCACAAGACGCTATATGAACTGTACTACATACATTACACCCCAATCCTGATGTGCATGGTCTCTCACCCCCCAACTCTGATGTGCATGGTCCTCTCACCCCCCAACCCTGATGTGAATGGTCCGCTCACCCCCCAACCCTGATGTGCATGGTCCGCTCACCCCAATCCTGATGTGCATGGTCCCCTCACCCCCAATCCTGTGGCATGGTCCCCTCAAACCCCCCAAACCTGATGTGCATGGTCCCCTCACCCCCCAAACCCTGATGTGCATGGTCCCTCACCCCCCAACCCTGATGTGCATGGTCCCCCTCACCCCCCAACCCTGATGTGCATGGTCCCCTCACCCCCCAACCCTGATGTGCATTGGTCCCCTCACCCCCCAACCCTGATGTGCTTGGTCCCTCACCCCCCAACCTGAGTGCATGGTCCCCGCACCCCCCCAATCCTGATTGCATGGTCCCCTCACCCCCAACCCTGATGTGCAGGTCCGCTCAATCCCCAATCCTGATGTGCATGGTCCCCTCACCCCCCAACCCTGATGTGAATGGTCCCCTCATCCCCCAACCCTTATGTGCTTGTTCCCCTCCCCCCCCCAATCCTGATGTGCATGGTCCCCTCACTCCCCAACCCTGATTGCATGGTCCCCTCACCCCCAACCCTGATGTGCATGGTCCCCTCACCCCCCAAACCCTGATGTGCATGGTCTGCTCACCCCCCAATCCTGATGTGCATGATCCCCTCACCCCCCCAACCCTGATGTGCATGGTCCCCTCACGCCCCCCCTATCCCTGATGTGCATGGTCCCCTCACGCCCCCCCTATCCTGATGTGCATGGTCCGCTCACCCCCCAACCTGATGTGCATGGGCCGCTCACCCCCCAACCTGATGTGCATGGTCCCTCACCCCCCTATCCTGATATGCATGGTCCGCTCACCCCCCAATCTGATGTGCATGGTCCCTCACCCCCCAAACCCTGATGTGCATGGTCCCTCACGCCCCCCTATCCTGATAGTATTGGCCCCCTCACCGCTATTAAACTGCACAGATACCCCCAAAAAAAACCCCATTTATACTCACCTTTCCATCCCTGTGCTCCCAGCGTTGTTCCGTTTGCTGGACGCCGGGGGAGGAGAGCGGCCGCCGGGTATCGCCTGCCCATACCGCGCGGTCGGCGCCATATTGCTGAAGACACACTGTAAAGTGTCTTCAGCAAAATGGTGCCGGATAGCGTACTGCGCAATGCGCGATCCGACGCGCACTCTGTTATGATTTGGTAGCTGAGGAGAGCATCAAAAGGAAATACACCAGAGCAGTTGGAAACTATGAGATTGCAGTACCCTGACTAACCACCACAACTAGAGGCAGTGTGGAGCGTTCCTACGTTGGTCCTAGACGCCTCGTCACAGCCTGAAAACTAACTACACCTAAAGATAGAAAGAGGAAAGCTATCTCCCCGGAGCAGATCCCCAAAGAACATAGAAAACCCCCAAACATGTAATGGCGGTTAGACAAGAAGAAATACTGACACAGATAGAAAATAGTATGAGCAAACGTTGGGCCCAAACTTACTAAATAGAAAAGGATAGGAAGGGCACTTACTGCAATCCCAAAAAAACCTGAAAAAGCCCACCTACTAAATTTCAAAAACACTGAGATCACACGACCTCTACCACCTAAATTAGTTCTCTGGTGTAACAAAAAACAAAACAGCAGCCACTGAAAAAACTGGAAAAAGCAATGTACAAACATCAGTGGCTGAACTGAACTGAGAGGGCAAAAGCCCCCAAGGGACCTGAAGGCCCCCACAGAAGTGCAGGACAAAATGCAAAAATCAAGCACAAAAACAAAAAGAAGAAATGTCTTATCTGTTAGCAGGAGATTCAGACACACACAGCAGGCTACCAAGGAAACAGGAATCAAGGATGAGACCAAAACAATTGATCACCGGCAACCTGAATGGAAGGCGACTCCTTATATAAGACAGTCAGTATACCTGATTCCCAATCCTCACAATATTCACTGACAGTCAGTACCGTTTGTAACCACCAGAGGGAGCTTCTGCTCAGACTCATTTTCGCCTATTCACAACAGTCACCCCCCTTGAGGAGGGGTCACCGAACCCTCATTTGAGCAACCAGGTCGGTCAGGATGAGTTTTTATGATACGCACGGATGAGTCTCCAAGCATGGTTGTTCCGAAGCAAACACCCAGAATTGCTTCCTGACCATAACCTCTCCATTAACAAATACTGGAGTTTCTCGTCTAGAAAAACGAGAATTCAATATTTTTCTCAACCACATCTCCAGATTGCCCTCAACCAAAACAGGGTCAGGAGGCACAGTAGTAGAACCACTGGCTCAACCAAACCTTCAACAAGGACTTGGTGGAACACGTTATGGATCTTAAATGTCCCTGGAAGAAGCAAACGAAAAGAAACAGGATTAAGAATCTCCAGATCTTATAAGTCCAATGAACCTAGGCTTAAATTTAGGGATGCCACTCTCATAGGAATATTCTTGAGGACAACCAACCAATGTCCCCCACTTTAAACCGAGGACCATCAGTCCTATGCCGGTTAGCAAAACCGCTGGGCCCTCTCCTGAGAGAGGACAACCTCTCCACTACCTGGTCCCAAATCTGTTGCATACGCTCCCAAACAGAGTCAACACCTGGACAGACAGAAGCCTCCTCTGTCCTGAAGAAAATCGAGGGTTGAAACCAGAATTACAGAAAAATGGAGACATCAAAGTGGCAGAGCTACCCTATTATTAAGAGCAAACTCCGCCAAAGGCAAAAAAGAACCCAGTCATCCTGATCCAACACAAAACATTTAGATAATCTCCAATGTCTGGTTTGTTCTCTCAGGTTGACCATTGGTCTGAGGATGAAACGCCGAGGAGAAAGACCAATTGAACACCAATTTTAGACAAAAGGTCCTCCAAAATCTGGAAAAAACTGGACTCCTCTGTCAGACACAATGTCTCAGGAATGCCGGTAAACGAAACCACGTGCTGAAGGACAAAGGCAACCAATTCAGAGGAGGAAGGCAACTTAGGTAATGGCAACAAGATGTATCATCTTGGAAAACCTACGCAAATTCACCCAGATGACGGTCATTCTCTGAGAAACAGGGAGGTCGGAAATTAAATCCATAGAGATAAGGGTCCATGGTCTCTTGGGCACAGGTAATGGCATCAACAAACCACTAGAACGAGAGCAAGGCTTGGAGCGAGAGCAAGTCCGCAGGACTGCACAAACTCCCTGACATCACGAGACAGGTAGACCACCAAAAGGACCGACTAACCAAGTCTCTGGTACCAAAAATTCCGGGATGAACGGCCAACGCGGAACAATGAATCTCAGACATTACACTCTTTTTCCACTGGTCCGGGACAAACAATTTCCCAACAGGGCAGCGTCGGGCTATCCTCCTGACACCCTCCAGAGCCAGTCTCAAATTGGGGCGAGATGGCGGAAAGAACTACACCCTCTTTCAAAATAACAGAAGATCAGATAACTCAGGAGAGTCCGCCAGGAAACTTCTCGAAGGGGCATCCGCCTTAACATTTTTAGTGCCAGGAAGAAATGAAACCACAAAATTAAAACGTGTGAAAAACAAGGCCACCTGGCCTGTCTTAGGATAAGTCGCTTGGCAGATTCCAGATAAACTAGGTTCTTATGGTCCGTAAGGACCACCACCTGATGTTTGGCTCCCTCCAGCCAATGTCTCCACTCTTCAAAGCCCACTTCATGGCTAATAAAATCCCGGTTACCCACGTCATAATTACGGTTCAGTGGGAGAAAATTTTCGAGAGAAAAAAGGCACAAGGGTTACTTTAGAGGTCTCTGGATCTCTTTGGGACAAAACGGCACCTGCCCCAATTTCAAGGCTCAACCTCCACCTGAAATGTAAGAGAAACATCAGGCTGCCGTTTAGAACAGGAGCAGAAGTGAATCTCTGCTTAAGTTCCTGAAATGCAGAGACTGCCTCAGGAGGCCAATTCACCACATCAGAACCCTTCTTGGTCAAATCAGTTAATGGTTTAACAATAACAGAGAAATTACCAATAAATTTATGATAAAAATTGGCAAAACCCAAGATCTTTGAGAGCCTTTAAATGAAGTAGGTTGGACCCAATCACAGATGGCCTAACTTTGACCGGGTCCATTTAATAACAGATGGGGACAAAATGAATCCCAGAATGAGATCCTCTGTACGCCAAAAAGACACTTTGATCCCTTCACATACAGAGCATTCTCTCTCAAAATCTGGAAACACAGTCCGAACATGTTTACATGAGAGTCCAGTCATTGGAAAAAATCAAGATATCATCTAAATAAACAATCAGAAATTTATCCACAAAATCCTGAAAATGTCATTCATGAAGGACTGGAAGACAGAAGGAGCATTAGTGAGCCCAAAGGGCATCACAAGGTACTCAAAAATGCCTTCAGGGGTATTAATGCCGTCTTCCATTCATCCCCGTGCTTAATGCGAAAAGGTTATATGCCCCCCTGAGGTCAAGCTTGGTAAACCAAGTAGCGTTTTTCACCCTGGAAAACGATCAGAGATCAAGGGTAACGGATATTGATATTTCACAGTAATAATGTTCAAGAGCGATAATCAATACACGGCCTTAATGAACCATCCTTTTTGGCCACAAAGAAAAAACCGGCACCAAGGGTGAAGAGGATGGTCTGATATGTACCCTTCTCCAATGACTCCTTGATATAAGACCGCATAGCGTCATGTTCAGGTACAGACAAGTTAAAAAGGCGACCTTTAGGGAATTTACTACCAGGCACTAATTCAATAGCGCAGTCATAGCTCCTATGGGGGGGGAAAGGGATGCAGTTTTTACTTTCGCTTAAACACATCAGAAAAATCAATCAAAAAGGGTCAGGAACATCCTGAGCCTGGGGGGAGGCAGAAAAACAGGAGTGTTGGTATTAACACATTGGCAGCCCCAACTGGTAACAGACCACAGATTTCCAATCCAAAACAGGATTATGAGACTAACCAGGGAAACCCAGTACGATAATGTCTACAGATTATACAGAACCAAAAATTTGCAACTCTCCTGATGATCAGGTTCTACCCTCATTATCACCTGAGTAGAGAACTGAGGTTTATTCTCAGCCAAAGGGGTAGAATCGATCCCCAGTAGGGGAATAGACTTCCGTAGGGGTACAAGGGAAACCCACAACGTTTAGCAAAATCAAAATCCATCAGTTAATAGCTGCTCCAGAATCAACAAAAGCTGAGCAGAAAATGAGGACAAGAGCATATCAAGGTAAACAGTTAATAAAAACTTAGTCTGAACACTCCCCAAAGAACAACTGAGCGTGCAAAACGTCTTCCCCGCTTAGGGCAGACTGAAATAGCAGAGAGGCATCCCCACAGTAGAAACATAACCCATTGCGCTTTCTAAATTCATGACGCTGTGCCCCAGAAACCACTCTATCACACTGCATGGATTCAGAAGCAGGTTCACAAGACAACATTATTCCACGCATACCTTTCCGCTAAACGCAAACGTCTGTCAATTTGAATCGCTAATGACATAGAATCATGAGACCAGAGGGACAGGGAACCCCACAATAACATCCTTTACATATCTGACAGTCCCTTCCGAAAAAAGAGCTGCCAAAGCGTCGTCATTCCATTTGGTCAGGACTGCCCACCTACGGAATCTCTGACAGTATAACTCAGTCCTCAAGCCCCTGACTTAATGCCAACAAAGTTTTTTCAGCTTGATCAGTGACATTAGGCTCATCGTACAATAACCCTAAAGCCTGAAAAACGCATCAACATCATCAAAACAGGATCCCCAGGTTCAGGGAAAAGCACAATCCTGAGGGTCGCCGCGCAGGAGAAAGATGACAATTTGAACCTGCTGCGCTGCGTTCCCTGGGGACTTAGATTTTAAGGCAAAAAAACAATTTACAGTTATTTTTGAAATTCAGAAACTTAGCTCGATCCCCTGAAAACAAATCTGGCATGGGAATCCTAGGTTCCACAACAGGCAACCTAGCAAGATAGGTAGAATACTCGAACTTCAGTGGCAAGCTGATCCACACGCCAGACAACTGTGCAAACTCCATTGAGAGAGAAAAAAACCTCCTCAGCACCCAGAATACAGAGGGAAAAAAAAAATGCAACAAACAGGAAAAAAAAAATCTCTGAAACTCTGACAACTTTTTTTTTTTTTTTCCACAATATTTTTCCCTTCTGTGAGTACCATATAATTTTCAGTTTAGGCCGGTGATACTGTTATGATTTGGTAGCTGAGGAGAGCAGGCAAAAAGGAAATACACCAGAGCAGTTGGAAACTATGAGATTGCAGTACCCTGACTAACCACCACAACTAGAGGCAGCCGTGGAGCGTTCCTACTTGGTCCTAGACGCCTCGTCACAGCCTGAGAAACTAACTACCCTAAAGATAGAAAGAGGAAAGCTATCTGCCCCGGAGCAGATCCCCAAAGAACATAGAAAACCCCCAAACATGTAATGGCGGTTAGACAAGAAGAAATACTGACACAGATAGAAAATATATGAGCAAACGTTGGGGCCCAAACTTACTAATAGAAAAGGATAGGAAGGCACTTACTGCAATCCCAAAAAAACCCTGAAAAGCACCAACTCTACTAATTTCAAAAACACCTGAGATCACACGACCTCTACCACCTAAATTAGTTCTCTGGTGTAACCAAAAACAAAACAGCAGCCACTGAAAAACTGGAAAAAAGCAAATGTACAAAACATCAGTGGCTGAACTGAACTGAGAGGGCAAAAGCCCCCAGAGGGACCCTGAAGAGCCCCCACAGAAGTGCAGGACAAAATGCAAAAATCAAGCACAAAAACAAAAAGAAGAAAATGTCTTATCTGTTAGCAGGAGATTCAGACACGACACAGCAGCTACCAAGAAACAGGAATCAGAGATTGAGACCAAAACAATTGATCACCGCAACCCTGATGGAGGCGACTCCTTATATAAGACCAGTCATACACCTGATTCCCAATCCTCACAATCTTCACTGGACAGTCCAGTACCGTTTGTAACCACCAGAGGGAGCTTCTGCTCAGAACTCATTTTCAGCCTATTCACAACAGCACTCCTGGTCTCCTGCCCCGGGAGAAGAGAAGCGCCGCGGCAACGCTCCTCCCGTCAGGTAAGTATGTGAGTATGGCGCCGAGATCGCGGTATTGCATTCAGTACGCATACCGCGATCTCCGGCCATACAGACTACTCACCGCTCTGGATGCCTCACTCTGTCTGGAGCCAGACTGCGCAGGCGTGTTACGCTTGCGCAGTCTATAAAGGCTTCAGACAGAGTGACGCTCCTACCGTTATACTGTATTCTAGATATACACCTAAATATAAAACAGAAATGTCTAGGTGAACAACTCATGCAACTTCTCCTGTACTGCCCTGCTTTTTTTATACAAGATAACTAACAAAAGAAGGACTTTACATTTTGGATCCTCCTTATTTTCTCTTTGACTGTAAACAAGAGGAGTCCTTACTTGTTTGATGATACGGTATATATGATTACATATATATAGTGCTCTGGCAAAAATTAAGAGATCATCACATCAACCCTGTCATGGGCAGCCCATACTCGAGACCTGAACCCATTGAAAACCTCGAAATGTGATCAAGAGGAAGATGGATAGTCACAAGCATCAAACAAAAAGAACTGCTTACATTTTGGCTCCAGGAGCCGTGTGAAAGACTGGTGGAAAGCATGCCAAGACGCATGAAAGCTGTTTTTAAAAATCACGGTTATTCCACAAAATATTGATTTCAAAACTCTTCCTGAGTTAAAATATTAGTATTGTTTTTTCTAAATGATTATGAAATTGTTTTCTTTGCATTATTTGAGGTCTGAAAGCACTGTTTTTTTTTAAATTTTTGACCATTTTTCTTTGTCAGAAAAAAATACAAAATTTATTGCTTGGAAATTTGGAGACATGTTGTCAGAAGTTTATAGAATAAAATAACACTTTACATTTACTCAAAAATATAGCTATAAAGAAAAATCTGAGAAACTGAACATTTGAAAGTGGTCTCCTTAATTTTTTGCCAGAGTTATATATACACAGGCCAGCATGAATGAGTACACCCAACAGATTTGTCAGAAAATCTTTAGTTTCATTTCATTTCAGAATCAACATTTTTTATCTGACACCTGGAATCTATACTACAAAATAAATTGATTGCAAACAAGATTTTCTATTTTGCACAGCTCAGAAAAGTAATATTCCTAATTTATTCATTCAAGAACATGTTGCAAAAATGAGTACACCCCGATGAAATTCTTAAGTGCAAAGCTACAATTTAGGACTACAAAAATTCGAATTAACAGGAATTCAACCACAGAAATTCTTATTATTCATTAAAGAGGTGTCCAGCAGACTGTTGGCTATAATAGAGTGTTACTTCGCAAAGCAACGCCTTCCCATTTTATTCTGTCAGCACTGACCCACATGGAAGAGAAATGTCATAAGACCCGAGAAAGAAAATTATTTCTCTACCCAAAAAAGGTGAAGGCTGCAAGAAGATCATCAAACCTTTACTCTTAAGAAAGAATACTGTTGCAAAAGTGATTCAAAAATTTAACAAAGATCCAACTACAACCATCTCACAAAAGACTTCCAGGCCGACCACGAAGTTAACACGCAAACAGGATGTCTTCTGATGAGAAGGGTTGAAGAAAATCAACATCAAGTTCACTACAGCTACTAAAGAAAAGAAAGTAAATAAGGAGATTTTTTTCTTGTGATACAATACACGTACACTGCAAGGAATAGCATGCATGGGTGTAATACATGAATGAAGCTTTCCTGAAGCCCATGCACAAACAACCCGTCTACAATCTTCCAGGGCTCATGCTGAAAAATATGAAGACACTGGAACACTATACTCCGAGTGATGACTTACCGTATATACTCGTGTATAAGCCGTCCCGCGTATAAGCCGACCCCCCTAATTTTGCCACAAAAAACTGGGAAAACGTATTGACTCGTGTATAAGCCGGGTGTATAAACCGCCGTCCTGCTCCTTGCTCCCCCATCAGCTCTGTGCTCCCCATTCTCCCTTGCCCCCCCTCCTGCTCCGTCCTCCGCGTGCTCCCCCCCCTTTCCTTTCTCCCCTCCCCCTGTGCCCCCGTCCTCTCCGTGCCCCTGGCTCTCCATCCCCCCCGTCCGCTCCGTGCTCCTCTGTGCCCTCCTCCTCCCCCCGTCCTGCCCGTGCTCCTCTGTGCTCTCCCTCCCCCCCGTCCTGCTCTGTGCTCCTCTGTGCCCTCCATCATCCCCCCTTCCTGTCCGTGCTCCTCTTGCTTTTCCATCCTCCCCCTCCCGCTCCCTGCCCCCTCTGTGCCCTCCATCCTCCCCCCCGTCCGTTCCGTGCTCCCGGCTCTCCGTCCTCCCCCCGTCCTGCTCCGTGCTCATTGTCCTCCTCCTGCTTCCTCCCTCCTCCTTTTTCCCCCCGTCATACTCACCCTCCCCGTGTCATCGCTGAACGTCACGGCAATCCGGGGTTGTACTCGGCTTCCTGCAGCTCTCCTGTGTGAGCGGTGACGAATACCACTCATTAAGGCATGAATATGGGGCGTCACGCCCATGGAGTGGCGCGCGTCCATATTACAGACCTTAATGAGCGGTATTTATGTCACCCCTCAGCACAGGAGAGCTGCAGGAAGCCGGTACAAGAGGATTGCCGGGGCGTTCAGCGAAAGGCCGAGGAGGGTGAGTATGATGTCCCAGCCCCCGGCTCCCGCCGCGGCCCCCCTCCCCCGCTGGTTTCTGCCCAATGATCGGTAAAAACCCGGGGGGCATTTTCAGCCAAAAAAAGGGGCTGAAAATCTCGGCTTAACACGAGTATATCGGTAATTGATATTGATAATATTTTAGATGGTTCAAAACAATGGCATCTCAAAAGGTAGGAGTACAAAGAAAAAACTGGTCCCTTCATTGAAACATGGTGGTGGCGTGTACTTATGTGGAAAGCATGGTGCTGCGGTATGGGAATTACAGTGGGGCCAAAAGTATTGGCACCCCTGCAATTCTGTCAGTAATACTCAGTTTTTCCTGAAAATGATTGCAAACACAAATTCTTTGTTTATTATCTTCTTTAATTTGTCTTCAATGAAAAAACACAAAAAAAATTGACCTAAAGCCAAATTGGATATAATTCTACACCAAACCTAAAAAAGGGGGGGAAAAAAATATTGGCACTGTTTTTTAAAAATCATGTGATGCTTTTCTAATTTTGTGTAACACCAGCCCGTAACTTCCTTTTCCCCCTAACAGGGGGTTTGGGATAACAAAAACAACTTGCAGCCAGTTAACAGGATTAAAGTTGACCACCTTTTCCGTGTCCTTGGGGAAACCCCAATTGGATGGAGAAAAGAAAGAAGCCAAA